>OY759267.1:14687488-15382488 GCA_963662155.1 Lamellibrachia columna | reverse complement strand
GTTGAGATGTATTTATTAATTTATGTTTTACAAGGAAATCTTGTCTAATTAAAGGGACTAACAACAAGGCACTAGCTAAAATGCTTTTTCAGTGTGTACACAAAGTTTAATATTGTATGTACTACATACCAAAATAAAAAAGGAAAAAATTAATTATAGGTAAAAGTAGATGTTTAATGTGTCTAACTCGCAAAGCGTGCATAAATATTTGAAGTTAATGAGATCAGCGATCACATGGTTTTGTGACATCAATGATGATATGGGTTTACATTCAGTCAGTGATTTCTATGCAATGCTTCAGTATAGTTTCACTTGCGTTATTGTAGTGAGTGATGGCATTGTAAATTTTCCTGAATAAAACATATAATGTAATGATTTTGACCGCTAGTCTCTAGTGATACTGCAGAATCATCTTCGAATTCAGTTCTTTCAGAGCAGTTTATCGACGCCAGTAGCATTTAACTTCGAACTTATTTACTTTCTGACCAAACCATGAAAACGACCACATAGAGCTGCCAAACTTCTCGTATATCTACCATATGCATACACATATGACGTGGTCAAACATTACTCTTACTTCCAAATAAAGATCAAAATAAACAATAACATCTTCTATGCGTAGCTTCACGGAGCTAGGCGTAGAAGATGTAGCTAGCTTTTGTTTTTGTAATTTTTTATCATTACATAGAAGTAAGAGTAATGTTTGACCATGTGACATGTGTATAAATTATGTATGGTAAATATATGTGAAGTTTGGCGTCTCTAAGTGGTCGTTTTCATGATATAAAAAAACAAATAAACATTGCAATAGCAGGAGTAGCGTTGACAGGTGGTGGCGATTTAGGCCCTCCGAGAATTCGGCCCAACTGCCATGTTGTTTCGTCTTGGTGATTTCGGTGACTGATGTGACACACAAGATCTACTCAGTTCTAGCTAGTAATGGATTAACTGTCACTTTAAGGGTTTGTTACTCCTGCACAAACGGATGCTAAGTTTAACTAGATACTGTTGAAGTACACTGCTTTGTCTGTTTCGTACAGCGAGCAGTTGTGAATAAAAGATCATGCTTCACATTCAAAATGATATGACAAAAAACACCATATGCAGGTGGCTCCGTTGTATTCACAATACAATAATCTCTTATCGCTGTCATTGCTCAGTATTTGATTTAATTAAAAACAAAAATTTGGGAGAATTTCCCCTGATGAGAGGAAACACATGAAAATCTGAAATATAGAGACAAGATATTATGATTATTGTAATTTAATTTATTAAAATTGTTCAACTGTATATAATATTGTTTTTGGTGTAATATATTATATGATATGAGTTTTCAGGATACAACGAATAGGATAAGTTCTAATGATCATTTCGTTGACTGTGTTAAAAGGGAAAAAATATAGCACCGTATTTTATGCCAAAAGAAAGCGAAAGCTATAAAGCAGTTACAAAATAACAATTTCGGGTTAATGTGGAAATAAATCAATTAACAAATGACAGAATAAATAGAATGCTTTATTCACAGAAAGACACATATTAAACTTCATGTGCTCGCTACACAATCATTTGGGCTAAGATCACTATGCCCGTTGTGCTCTGAGGCTGAAGTTACCAGAGTTGCGGGCCAAACTCTCCAAAGAATGCTGTCTTAATTCACCGTGAAATGACATCACCTGCATCCACACTGACAGCTTGCTGACAGCTAGCTTTGATCCTAGGTGGACCGTGGTCGTCGACGCCCGTGTCGCTGCCTGTGTTCTACACATTGATGGCATCAAAGTAGCTTCCACTACTGGGAATAATGTGGGCATATCATCCTCTCTAAAATTTTAGCTCCAGGATAACCCAGGGCTGCACATTTTTTGGTCCGGATTGCAGTCGAAACAAGTTTTCTCAAAGTGAGCAAAGCCGGCTGTGCCTCGTTGGCTTGACGTTTTCTTTTTTAAGCAAAGTTGGCTCCGTAGGGAACTTAAGCCAACTACATGTTACTTTATTCTTACCACTGTTTGTATTATAATCAAATGCTGCACAATAAACCATTATGACACTCGCTTCTAAACAACTGCTATCGCTGTCAATAGTACGGTAAATGAATAGAAAGTCCCAGTCTCGTAACACTTCCTTATCATCAGTGATGTCACATTGAAGCTTTTCATATTGACATGACTACCTTTTGTAGAACATGTTACATACTTTACAGTAAACAGCATTGAAACTATATTTAATTTTTTCTATTCACTGTCTTTGATGCTGTAATGTACTGTGGACTCTAATAATGGTGGTCTCCATCTGTAACTATAACCCACAAGATTCAGTCGCAGCAGAAGCTTCGTAATTCATGTAATGCAAATGTTTCAGTATCAATTTTAATATTATTGTAATTAATGACACAGTAAAATACTTAAAGTTTCTACAATCATAAGAACTAATAAATAGACAATACTTATTCTAATCACAATGTTAGTTGATCAGAAGGAACAATTGTGTCAGACAACCTCGAAGAGTCAGAAATGTATTTTCCCAATTAATTGTCCCTGAAATAATTTGTTAAATATCGGACTTCGCTTCATATATTAAAAACATACTATTATCGCTAGAATGTTAGCCTCGAAAACTGCTCATTTAGATGTGTGGAATCAGTCAAATATCTTCAGTAAATATTTATTCCTAACAAGGTGTCTAAATGCACATAAGCCCACAAAGCTCATGCTGCAAAAGGACTGTTTTGAGTAAATAAACAGATTTGCTATGCATATAGATATTATTATGCCATCAATGCATGAGCAATAATACATGGTATCCAATTATTAATAACTCGCAAATGATTACCGTGAACAATCTTATATATATAAAGCTTCTCACACACTTTAAACATCTTTTCATTGGTCTGAAACAGAACAATTTACACCGTTTGATGTGAGTACACCCAAAAACAAAATATAATCCTATTCTTTACACAGGCATCAAAACAGCCGAGGTCGCCAGTGGACTCTAGAGTTAAACTAGGTTGCAAAACTTACGTTCCCTATAG
This sequence comes from Lamellibrachia columna, assembly GCA_963662155.1. NCBI lineage: Eukaryota > Metazoa > Annelida > Polychaeta > Sabellida > Siboglinidae > Lamellibrachia > Lamellibrachia columna. The sequence goes on along the minus strand of OY759267.1, from coordinate 15,379,457 downwards.
TTATATTAAAATATTGTTGCATCCATACATTATAATAAATGATTTACGGTGTTTGTGCACATTACCAACACACATAGAAATCATAGAAATCATGTATTAATTTTAGAAAATAAATTTAGAGTAAAAAAAGCTGGTGCCAACAGTATGACATGATATGTAGTTAGGTTACCTACAGTGCTGCAGAAAACTAGCAAGCTGAAAAGTAGTTAGTAGATGACTGGGTGACCAAACATGATTAGGAAGTGTGCCAGTGCCAAACTAGGCATAGACAATAATTATAATATTATTTAATAAAAGTATTTATATAGATAACTACAATATTTTGATGTAGTAGTAGGCTTTCATGTAAACAGTTTAAATAACTGGTAGCTCAAGTAACAGATGAAAGAGTGTGCTTGAGGATTTTCATTTTCCCATTGTGTTATGGATGTACCAGTTTGTGACGCGATGTTAAAACATTGATTATAGCATTTCTTTATTGCAGGTGTTTATTCGGAAACAACTTTTCTATCTTCAGTTTCGTTCAGTTGAACAATTATTTATTCAATATCTAATACATCCATAATTTTATATGTAAAATAGTTTGCTTAGAATATCCTTATTGATTATGCCACATATTGTTCCAAGTGTCTGGAATACTATTGATCTTAGTTTAAGTATACCCTCCAGCACTATGTAGATATTTAGATTAAATATTCCCTTCCTATAGAGTCTACAGGTGGTTCTGGTGTGTGTAGTTAATATTTTACACAGAACAAGACAAAATTGCAATCCAAAGCAACTAGCTCCAGATGGCAGATCCGATCAAAATTTGACAAAAAGGACCAACTATGCTATAAAATAATGATATTTGCACTTTTGCAAGTTAGCCAGTCTAATAATCAAAGTAAGTTCTTTCGAAGATTTTAAATTTAACAAAAGTATGTATCTTTTGTTAAACCAACTGTGTATACCTGGTATTTCTTACGCCATTCACACGATACAGATTTAAACGCGACAGGCTAAATCAGTTGAGGATGGAGTTTAACTGTGCTATGAAATGCTGTTAAGTCAACTTAAGTTTGGGGTGATATTGAGGTGTGTGAAATGTTGCAATTAATTCCTTATTGACAATCTGTGCCACAAGAATCAGCAGTGGTTTCTGGTGCTATATTAGACTGACAGTTTCTGACGGTGGTGTAGACTGGGTCGACTGGGCGTTGGCTCTATATTGGCTTTAGCAGTTAAAAGTGTAATATTTATAGTGTATGAGCAGTGGTTTTTGTAAAGTGATAAATATTTTGCATCCAGGTATCTGACTTGTAGACACAGTAACATAGTTTGTAAATGCTTACCTGTCTCCTGGATACTGTAAAACATCAACGTTGGAGGTTGTAACATTAGCGTCAAGGGATCTTTTACTCAAGTCAGTCAAAGCGAAGCAAAGCATTAAATTTCTACCGCCTCCCTCCAACATTCGTTGCTCAGAGTGCATCACACTTTGACCCCTGCAGACATGTTCACGCAAACACCATTTTCAACTTCTATTGAAGCATTCGGCCATGCTGCAATTGTTGCATGAAAGCTGTTCATTTCTTATAATTCCATCACTGATTCACTGGAATACCATTAATATTTATTGCCAGATTCTCATTTATTATAAATGTAGCTTAGTCAACTGAGGCAAAGTTGGGTGAATGAAAGTTTCAAATTTTTGCCCAAGTTTCGAAAATGGCAATTTGGACCCTCAAATCAAAAGCTGTCTCATCAAGCTCCTGATCTCCACAATCTGAAAGTCTAATGTTTCTTAAGTCATGATCTCTACTCATCAAACAGTGGACTACATCCAGCATGGTCAAACTAAACTTCCTGTTAATATGATATATTGACATATGTCATTGCTCTAAATCACATATCCAATATTGATACACTTAACTTGTGTTTGTTTACTTCTGGTGCTTGGGTCTTGTTTGACCACACCTTGTTTGACTCACACACCCAGCTCTCAGGTGGAGGACAAACCCTCAGCTGGACTCTTACCTGTGATCTTCTCTGCCTTCATTGGCAGTCTGACTTCATTATGTGTCAGCCAGAATATATATTTAGGTGTTTCTGCTGTTACAACTGCATACTTTCAAGACATAATTAACAAGTAGTAATGTTTCTGGAGTGCTCACTCCCTTGTCTAGATTAGCCCTCAAAGTTCACGCCCAATCTACTGGCTGAATATCAGTTATTTGTGGACTGACATTAATAAACCATTGGATAAATCATATATGATGATGTTGTGAAAATCATTTAACATATTGAACAGTAGCATCAAGAATAAGCCACACTCATTTACTATTTATAAATAACAAGAAAATCACTGTTAAGTCTCAATCAAGCATTATTATGATACTCCTCATTTTGTAGAACTCATAAATTATGACTTACTTATCTTACTTACTTAGCTCATTAAAGTGTCAAAATTTAGAACAATACTAAATTGGCAACAATTTAGCGAAATGACCAAATGTATTCTTCTCACTGTGAATGAAAATAATTAGGTACAATTTTTATAGTTGTCGTTATTATTATTATTGTGAAATCACTGTTGTAGTTTTGTTTTCTCTGTTCAAAGTCTAATACATCACTGGCTTTAATTATGACTGCTTACATCCTTTGGTAAAACATCATTTTGTGATGTCCTATTTCTGTGACGTGCTGTTTCTGTCTGCCATTTTTTACATATACCTATTTACTGTAGTTCCTTATCAAATCATGCCAATCTTGGTTGGCAATCTTGGTCTACATAATCTTCGATAATAATAATACTGATAATATATTTAATGATAGGGTGAATAAGATAAGCTGAACACAGAATTCTTGTCTTGTTTCGAGCAATGAAAGGGAACTTTGTTGCAGTCACTACTGTGGGTTATGCACAAATTATGTGTAGTGATTTAATTTTGATTGTTTTTTTCTCATATTTGTCTGGTCACATATGTATATACGTACGTACGTATGTATATACATATGTATGTACATACGTACATACATACATGTACTAGGGTATTTGTTCCTTGGGTTATGACACGTTGTTGTTGCTAGATAACTATTCTTGTAACAGTGTTGCCAAAATTCTCTAATGAACTGCATTTGAATTTGTGAGATTTTAAAGACCTAATTTTGGTGTAGCATATGTAGCATTGTAAGTTATGTTTAATGTGAAACCAAAGGCATTTTTGGGGCCTTTGCACCTATAAGAGTACTTGAAAATTAACCATTTGCAATTATAATCAAGAATATCACGCAAGTGGTTAACTAAATATACCTGAACACTGAAAATCTTTTTTGCATGGGTAGCACTATATTTGTTCAGAATCTTATATCAAGAGTGCGGACTACGTTTCCTACAACTCCAACTTTAAACACCTGATCGTAGACATAGATGATTTTAGTCACATGCCAATAAGTTTGGATATGTTGTTTGCATCTAAAATCAACTTATTTGGCAAGATGGTCCATTCATTCATTGTTTACTAACCACCTCGCATTCCGATTTGACAGCTCTCTTGTCATGATCGAGTGTTTCTGTTGTGTCGAACGAAGCCTTTGGCAGAGGTACATGTTGGAAGATTGTCTGTACTGCATCGGGCTTTAACGTTCTGCGTCGCCGATGTTTTGAAGGATCTTGACCCTTTAGTTGATGAAAATATATCAACTTCAAAACATGATTCTTCAAAATGGGCCGAACAAAGTCTAGCTTATCGCATGGGCTTCCAACCAGCCCACAATTGTGAATTCATTGCTTCACTACTGTCTGTTTTTCCAGAGGAAATAAAAAAGACAACTCTCTATACCTTGCTGAAACATATTTACATCCGAATGCTGCACAGTATGGCATTGTAAGAGTTTTTGATGCATGTAAGTCCAATATAAAAGCAAATAAAAATGTAACTGCACATCACAACCATGTTAAAAATACAAGTGATGTGCACAGCCTACGTCACAGCCACGTCGGGGGTAAAGGGGCTGCTCGCCGCTGATTGGTCAAAATTGTGAACACTGATGAATATGTCAGCCTCCATGAAAAATTACATTAAACAAGAATTTTGCACTTTTAGAACAAATTCCCAATAAACCACTAGCATGATATTCCTGATTGTAGTTGTAAATGGTTAGTTTTTAGGCACTCTTATAGGTGCAAATGCCCAAAAAAATGCCTTTGGTGAACTCAAAACAGTGATGTGCACTACATGAAATTGACTTCATTTAAACTTTGACCTTCCTGTGCTACATGAAACTTATTTGCTTATATAGCCTTGTTTATGTTAACCTTATTTCACCTTTTTGAGGATAAAATATTGTTTACTGTATAAATATGCCAGTTCCTTCATTCCAGACTCCATTATAATGACTAACAAACACTTCATCACAACAGATCAGACTTCTGTAAGTTGGCACACATTACTAGTTTACACATTGTGGGTCACAGCCTAAGGTCATTGATACCTGACCAATGTCATGTTGACCAGCAGTTGGTTTGTCTTGAGATTCGGCCACGTCCATCACGGGTACTAACACTATACACATTTGTGGACAATTCCAGTCTGCGCTGGAAATATAATAGTGGCAGATCAGTTGATGACCTCCACTGTACATATCATGTGTGTACAATAGCTTGTAATCTGTACATTGACATAGAGCAACAAGGAGCCGTTGTTTGGAATTGGGTAGTTTCACTACTTATTGTGATCTCACCCTGGTGGGGTGTAAGGACATACTCTGAGAAAGTTTAATTTTGGACAAATTGCCATCTGTCTGTGGGCAATGGCCTTCAATAGATGCCCTACTTAAGGCTTATATCATGGTGTGGTGTGGTGTGGTGTCCCTTCAAGACCATTAGTTGTATAAAGTCTTTTCAATCCCCAGAGCATAGGCCATCAACGACTCCTTTCCACCGGATACGGTTTTGGGCTTTGGCTTCCAGCTCTTTCCATGTCTTCCATTTCTATCTCTGCTTCTTTTTCTCCGTGTCAGGTGTTTCTTGGCTTTCCCTGTTTCCTTTTGCCCTGATTCAGTTTTTAGTGATTCAGAAGATTAATGGTTGCTTTGGCTGAACCTTTCATTTCTTTTGCACTGTGTTTGCACTTGGCTTTGAAACTTCCTGAGATATCACTGGGCACATCATAATTGTCAAAAACACTAGAATGCTTGGATGCTGGCATCATGAATAACTCAATGTCAGTAATGATGACTGACATGTGGCAGTAGCTTATATATAGTCAACAGCAATGGATCGTAGATGTGATACACTGAACTGCTCCAATGGACAACTCTGTTTGAAACGTATTGTTATTTGTTAATAGCACAGTATTTCACAGGTTAAACAAAACACCAAAGTCATCAATGCACTGCTCAACAGAGTCAATACAGAGCACAAACTGTAAGTGATCAAAGTGATGGTGTGAATCTGGATTTACAGGTTACATAAAGGTATTTAAGGCTTGCTCAAAGGCAAGATTGGTAAAGCCAATTAGATAGAGACCACCACTATCAGTCCAAGACAGATTATACATTTACTCTCGATGTGGGATCTTTTACTTCCCCTGGCATCAACACTAGGTAGAAGGGGCCAACAGCTTTTAGTGTCTCCTCTGAAAGACATGTGCAAAGTGGGGTGAACGAAATTGCCCAGGTTTCGAAATGGAAACAAAGTTTCTTTTGTCTCTTCTGACATCTGCTTTGACTTCTTTATTAGCTTGAGTGTATTTCTGTTGAGCTGTAACCTTTGATGTTCTTGTGCGACTGTTGTTGAGTGTCTCCTTCTTTCTCTTCCTTTCGTCAACCTTGAGCAGTGTAAACTGACATCCACGGCTTGTGTTGTGTCTTCTTATGTCCTAGTGTTTCTTTGAATGTCTTTGTCCACACCTCCTTGACGTGTTGACATAGAGAGTCTAAAGGCAACCATACACATTAGAGCCCTGCATGAGCCGGGCCTCTACTAAATTTATCGGGCATGGAGTGAAAAAATATTAAACACATCGGGCTTGGGTCAGGCCCGGGTCTAGTGTGAGTGGGCCGGGCCTGTCACATGGCTGGACATAGCCAGCCCAAAATGTTTACTTTAGACATACTTGCAGAGGCAATCAAGCCATTATTAACCATCAACTTATCACCCATTGACCCTACCAGTGGACATTCTATTGTCTAGGTCTTCCCTCCAAATCTTGCCTGGCTGACCTGCCCACTGCCTAGTGCCCACTCCAGTTGGTAATTGGTATTTTCCAATTATTGTGTTAACTAGTATCTACTGCTTAGTGGCTACAATTTCCCCAGTATTGATTCGTTCACACTTGTACTAATTCACACATGTCTGAACCTGATCTCTCTCAGGCTAGTGACTGCAGGCCTGCTGGAAATGCCACTGGGTGTCAGTGCCAGTGGGTGGGTGACATGGAATTGAAAAATCAATATTAATGTTTTTTTATTTAATAAAACAATACGTATGTATTACAGTTTATTTGTGTTTCATTTCTATTATAAGATAATAGGTTTATCTTTTCTAAATTTTGCGGGCCGCGGGCTTACCCGTCTTTGGCCGAACAGCCTTTGGCCTGCAAGTATGGGCTGGGCCTGGGCCTGAAATGTGCGGGCTGGGCTGGGCCTGGGCCAACATTAATGGGCCTAAATTCTGGTTTCTGGATTCTAACTGCTAATTGCGGGCTGGGCTCAAATCATAGGCCCATGCAGGGCACCAGTACACAATAAACTACACATACTGACTTTTAGAACCCAACAGTTGGTCTGCCAACAAATATTTGGCAACTACAGATGTACCTATCGGCCAACCGTCGTTGGTGGAGAACAAAGACATAACAACTACATTTGAGTTGCCAACTGAAAAGGTAGTCGCCAACATGTTGGCAACTGAAGAATCAGTATGTGTGTGGCAGGAGTTAAGTACAGCTGTCTTCCTCCTCAGTTATGTCTTGCAGAGCCAGGTATCAGTTGGAGAGTGCCGGTTGAATTTCCTTAGTTCTTTTGTCGCTTAGGAGTTCTACATTGTACTTGATTCTGCTACAACTGGTTGTTGTAATTTGGCCTTCACTTTACTCCTACATCTTGTAATGATCTTCTAAATGTTCTTCCAATACCTTTTCTTTCTACTTGGCTGCACACATTAATATGGAGTTAGTTTCAGCATTGATACAGCAGCAAGTATCACTGGATGTCCCATGTTTTCCATTTCAAAGCGGCATGTGGAAGACTATTCCTGTCCATGTGGAGAACATGGCCAAGCTATTTCTGCCTTCTCAGCTTCGATGTTGATGTGATCAAAGGTTTCCTTGTTGGTCACTTGTGGTCACTTGTTGGTCACTTGTGGCTCCCACCGTATTCTGAGGATTCGTCTGAGGCACCCTCAGAACCTCTGGGTTGGCTCCCGATCTTCTTGTTGGTCCTCCATGTTTCTGAAGTATGCAGCAGTACTAAATGGATGTTGGATATATCTGAATATTTTTGTTTGGTCTTGATGTAGAGAATAATGATTTTCTGATTTTGACCAGTAAGTCCCTTGTAGGCTTGTGCTGCCATGCCAATCCTTGTAGAGATTTCTTTAGTCAATGTTGCTGAGGTGAGGCTGCTTTCCCTCTCACAATGCTCTTTCTTGTGCTGCTTCTTCAGTTCCATGAGTTTGGTCTTGGTGGGTTATATCTTGAGACCAAGAACGAAGAACGCCTGAAAGAATGTGGTTTAACAACTCTAGAGACAAGGAGATTAAGAGGAGATCAGATTGAAGTTTTTAAGATATTGAATGGGTATGAAAATATTGATAGAAATATGTTTTTCTCACTCAAGAAGGATAGCAGAACTAGAGGACATGAGGTAAAATTAGTAAAGGATCAATGTAGGTTGGACATCAGGAAGCACTCGTTCTCACACAGGACAATAAATGAATGGAACAAATTGTCTACAGATTGTGTAACTGCTAGCAGCGTGAATATGTTTAAAAACAAGGTTGACACATATATCAGGAGGGCGGGTTATAAGTAGATGAACATTGTTGGACTCTCGATAAGCCAATGGCTTCCTTGTCCACTTGCCATCTGGGCCTTTGGCTTGGATGGCAAATCTTGTTAAATCTTGTTAAACTGTTTCTACTGTGTTGTCCATCCATGTGACCACCCACATTTTTATTTGTAGGTGACTGTTACACTTAGCCACCACTAGAGGGCACATGTTTACAACTATTGTATACAGTTGTTTGTCATTCAAGTGTATGGGTGCAACCGTACATCCATATGGAGTTTAGTGTACCCTTTGTTACCACCTGTCGACATTATATGATATACTGTTAGGCGGTGTTACTCTTTGTTGTTTGTTAGTAAAGGAATGTTTATGAAACTCATCGCTTTCATTATGGTTTTGACTATGCCGCCACCTAACAAAACAGGATTCTTATAACAGATTGTTTTCCTACCAAATCTTATGGTGCATGTTAATTTGTACATCTGGAGGAAATCCAGCATTGTTTTCTTTTTAGTGCCACAAGTGTCACAGCATTGTACCTTGTGGATGCATTGATTGTAGCAACATTTCTGTCATAATTAACTCACCATGCATCACACATGAATTTGTTAGGCAAGATGGTGTGTACAAAACACTATACGTAACTGTAAATTATGCAGGACCTTGCTAAAGATATCCACTAAATGGGTCAGATTTGAGGTGTCCGTTATACGGAGGTTTTCCACTGTATTTTAGTTGGAATTATTTTTAATTTCACCTCAAGATCGCAGTTTAAGAAAACGGAATTCAACTAAATGAAATTATCAAATAATTTGTATGGCCCTTCATACTGATGAGACCACTTTTATGAACTGTCGAGATTTTCAGGTAAATGCGTATATAAGTCTCTTGGCATAACTACAGAAAATTCTCGAAATATCTGGATGCTAAGATGCCTCTTATGTTATGTAAATAAGTTTCTACTATCTTCTAGTGCATTGTATTTGTTTACTTATATTGTGATATCATGTAGTGCTGAGACTATAAAATGAAATCATTTAGCAGTTTTTGATTATTATGACAAGAATGAGTGAAGGTGTTGTGTAATTGTAGGAAAACATTAGGAAGCTTGTCATTTCACCATCGATCCAGACAATGCACAAGAAGTGTTACAACCCGTTGAGCAATCAGCGTCGGATCACATCGACAGGTCACAACGAAAGACAACAGTACCGCAAGCGCGTCGATCCAGCCTTCGTCGATGCAGAGGGCCGCACTTGTCTACACCTTGCAGTTCTACAGGTAGATCTGATCTTCTTTATTATATAGGCTTTTGCTCTGAGTTAAAAAAGGACACTTACATCATGGTATTGTGTAAAGGTATTTAAGATTAAAGACAATAGTGCAACGTCACATGGGAATAACAATTTGAGTGGCCTCGAAGGAATAATCACTTAAAAGGAACAACTTGGAAAACCCCTATTCTGCCCTGCATTTTTTATGATAGACTAGCTGAGTTACCATTGCATGGGGAGAAAGGCAGTCATAAGTCTTTTCCACTGACCTTCATTATTAAATAGGTCAGTGGTCTTTTAAAGTTAAAGCCACATCTATGAACAGCTACAATATTATTATAATGTAGCAAGACAAACCCTGTGTATGGATAAGGAAGATGGGATAGATGGAACACTTTGGCCAAACTCCAGCATGGGCCATATATATTAGGGTCTGCTGTAGCTAAGTTAGTTTTATTATTTACCAGTTATTTCCTGGAGTTGCTTCCAGTCTTCTTGGTCTTCATTAATTGCCATTTAGACACATTCATGATTTCTCACAACCTGCCATCCACTTGAAATGGACTGCAAGACAAGCAGTTCCAGTATTGTTGCCAGCCACCACAAATTGAGCTCAAGAACAGCAGTGTCTGCTATTACTGGCACCATCTGATCAGGAGCATAGAATCCTAAACCAGTGTATTATTTTGTGTGGAAAATTGCTATACATTGGTAGCACACGTTACTGGAAAATACCACTGGATGGCAGTGAACCATGAATATAGTTTAAAAGCAGCTAGTTCCTTGCAGCCTGTTTTAGATGTTTACCATGTGAACTCCACATTATAACAATTATATAACTTACTGAGCTGCTACCCATGAAAATACGTTGACATAGCACTTTGATCACTGAACTGTGTCTGTAACTGCAGGATTGCGATGCACAGGCGATTGAGCACATCATCAAATCAGGATGTGAGGTAAATATCGCAGACAACCAAGGTCGAAGTGCCCTGCACCTGGCAGTCGAGAAAGGAGATGTTACTATGGTGACTGCGCTCATTACTCAAGCCGCAGACATCGAGGCCTTCACTACAGATGGTTACAGGTGAGTAAATGTATTTATGCTGCAGTGATGTGATGGGCACATAATAATCATCATAATAATAGTAGTAATTTATTTCTTTTGCAATCATGAGATTGAATAAAAGTTCAGGTACAAAATATAATATGCATATGCTAAAATTGTATGCATACCTTTTATTTTAGAAAAAAATCAAATAAATAAAAAGCAATGTATATATCATAAAAGGATTGCTAGAAAAAGGGTTAATTGGCTTAATTGTTTTATTTTTCTGTGTTTTTCCGATTTGGAGCTACTTGGTAGCACGATAAAGTAATGGGTGACTAAGCTTGCCCCCTCCCCCCCCCCATTTGGCCGCCCCTTTGCAAGATCCTAAATACACCACTGGTCACTGGTGATCTCCTTCCCAAAGCAGGACACTTGGCACCTCTGTATCTGGAGCATTGTCTCTCCTCGTCTCCTCCTCCTGCAGCCCGCTGATGGTGGCCGGTCGTCACGGCAAGCCAGACGCCATGGCCGCGCTCATCGACGCCGGCGCGCGCGTCAGTCGCTCCAACGACAAGCAGCAGACGGCGCTGCACTTCTCGGTCGGCGGCGGCTGCCCGCGCTGCGTTCAGCAGCTGCTGAAGGCGCGCGCCAAGATCAACTACAAGGACACGGAGAGAAACACGGCGCTGATCCTTGCCGCCAAGCTCGCCAACGCAGAGATCTCCGCCATGCTGCTCGACGGACGCGCCAATCCCGACATCAAGGTCTGCATGGCAACGTTTGTTTTGCGCGGTCTGATTGATGGCTTGTATGTTACACGCGCACATGTTGGTTGACGGTTAGAGATAATAGTAATAACAATAATTAACTTCTATGGCGCCTATATCCTCAGGAACCTGAGCTCAGAGGCGCAACAAAACAGAATCATTAAGCATAAGCGAACGGCGCATGAAATGTCAGTTGAATGTGAATTTGAGAGTTTATTCATCTTTCATAATGACAATTATTGTTTTGACACCACTGGATGTGTCAGGTGTTTAACCCGAAACTTTAGCAAGAAAGCTATGCTTGCACCAATAATATCCTTTGTCTTAATGAGTCTTCTTGACAATTAATTAATAATACTTTGTGTATGTGTTTACTTTGACTTTGTTTGGGCTTTATATCAGATACACCATCGTAAAGCATGGGTCTAATCATGTAACCATGTCGTCGTGTTGTATACAGGACGCCCTGGGGAAGACGGCCCTGCACTGGGCGGCGGAGACAGGAGCCGATGCCGTCCTGCGGGTGCTGATGGCCGGGGGTGCCGACGCCGAGATCCAGGACAACGCCGGCCACACGCCGTTCGTGAAGGCGCTCACCAACAACCAGCCATGCGCCCTCCAACAGCTGGTGGCCGCTGGTTGCGATCGCACGGGACTGGACGGCCTCAACGGCACGGCGCTGTGCCTCTGTACACTCAAGGGCTATGACGACTGCGTCCGCATCTTGCTGCAAGCCGGCGAGGACCCTGATGTCGTCTGCTTCGTCGGTCTGACGGCCGTGATCGCCGCGGCGTCGGAGGGTCGCGTGAGCATCATGCGGGAGCTGCTGCGTGCCGGCGCCGACCCGAACAAGAGCGGTCGGCCGGGCTTCCGGCCGCTCACCGTCGCGCTACGCATGATCTTCTCCGAGAACGAAGTCGAGAAGCACCACGTCGTCGCCATGCTGCTGCGCGCCAACGCCGACGTGAACGCTCGCGTGACGGTCGCCGGCTACTTCACGACGTGCACGGGCGGCAGGAACTGTCCGCTCTCCTTCGGCATCTGCAGCGGCTACATCTCGCTCGTGCGCATGCTGCTCATCGCCGGCAGTCGCGTGACGCCCGGCGAGACGCAGAGCTGGATGGAGAAGAACGAGGTGCAGCGGTTCTTCGACACCAACGACATCCTGCAACCCATCCAGGAGTGGACGATGGAGCCGGTCTCGCTGAAGCACGCGTGTCGGCTCGCCGTCAGAAAGCTGCTGGGGCGCGACGTCGAAGCGAATATACGCCAACTGCCGATCGCCACGACGACCAAACAGTACCTAGACTTCGAGGAGTTCGACTTCATCCGACCGGAGAAAGCCCGCATTCCGCAGGACGCCAGCCCCGCGGCCATCGTCGCCGCCATGCCCGTCACGAGCTGCGCCATGCGCGTGCTCGAGGGCACATACATGTACGACGCCGTCTACAAGTGATGGCGCGGACGACAACGATTACATTGAGCGTACTGTGCTAGTGATACGTTACGCTTCATTGACATACTTACGGACTGGGCTTTGTCCCTCGTTGATCTGGTCAAGCTTCAAGTAGCTCTGCAACTTCGTCTGCCTAGTATATTGTGTGGCTGGTTGTTGCTTATAATTATGATACGTATACTCAGACTGAACATACGCAATATAAGAATAATTTATGTGCAGACTATGTGTGTATTAAATAATATGGGACACATCACCCATCCCAGTTAACAATTGGTGATATCCTTATGACCCGTGGTGGCACCGCCCCGTCTAACGTTGAATTACCCCATCAACCAATGCCATTTTTTTAGTAGAATTTCTCTCGTCACCGCCCAAGCGTCGGTTGCACAAGTGGCTAAGCAAGCTGGTGATTTAAAATACAAATGTATCACCCGGGGATTGATCGGACAGAACACCACGAGTGACACGAACATTCGTTCACCGCATGAAACCTGCCCTCTACTGCATGGTGTTTGCTGCATAAGTAGTCAAGTACACACGACGCGTCCAAGTAACAGATTGGACGGCTTAGGTGCACTGCGAACACAAACTTGGAGGCTTTGTATGTCTACTACTGTCTAGACACCGTTGATCTGTGACCGCGAGTCTGCTATGCGCACGGAAGTTACTGATAAATACACTGACTCAGTTTGCTTTTTGTTGCTTCGGTTCTGTGAAATACCAATAGCCTTTTTTTTATATGTTTGTGTGTCGTGTTCGCGTTGCATGCATGTGCACAGTGCTGATGAAAGCACAGTGCAGTCGGTGTTCGTTCTCACCCAGTGTGAGTTTTTGTCTATGAATCAGACCGTTTACTTCATCATGCATTCCATGTGCCTACATTGTTCACTGTGTCCTGATTTCACTATCCGTGTGTGAAGTAAGTATGCTTTAACATTAACTTATACATTTGATGTGTCTGCATGCTAATGCGGGCATTTGGAATGGCATGCATATATGTATACATAAAATCGTGAGTACAATTTGGATGGGCTTCAGTATTGTCAGTAAGATGCATCTCATTGGTATGTTCAACATGTTTCTAAATATTGACATAAAGAAAATGAGGTTTGATTATCATACATATTTAGTTTGTTCATGCATGACTAGGCATACCAAAGACTATGCACGTTTCACGTGGCGCCGACGGAGATGTTATGACCATGTTATTGGATAGTTGCGCATAATAAGGATAAGTATAGATGGGATCTGGACAGTAGACAGGGCAGAGAATGTGCTGGTAGGCGACACACGTGTGGAATATTTGTCCAGTAAATAATCCGTTCAACCTTGACCGCCAGAAGCGTACTGATCAGCCTTATCCACACAAACAAATGTTGGCCAGTAGTAGCGCTTGATTAATATTTTAGGAGACACCGCAACAGACTATTGGAAGTGTTAAAGGTAGCGTTACTGTAACAACTACTATTACTGTATGAGGGACGGCGTCGTGATATCACCAGCATATGAAGGCTAGGCGAACTATAGGAAGAAGAAGACATATTGAATTGCTCCCACGATGCCCGTGTATAATTAACAGCACACGGCTCTGTATCTGCGACTCTTGTTGGTTTAACACATTAGATATTTGCATGAGTAAAACTTATTTCTACATGTGGCACGTTCAAATAAACGTCACAGGTTGCAAAGTCAAACAGAAGACGCACAACGCAGAGTAGGAGTACACTTAAAAAACAGAACTAAACCAGTGAGTCAGGCTGGATTTACCAGTAGTCGTTGGGTTTACGCCAAACGTGAAGTGAATGTATAAATTATGAGGCATGCATGACGGAAGGTGTATTGTATTTCTCTGTTGCGGGACGGTCTGCACTGCACAATGTTTGTTGTCGGTTTCCAAGGTGCTAAGTGCTAACGACGATGTCGTGACAGCGAGTTTCCCCGATATAGCTAGGAGCTGGCCCAGGGTGGCAAGCATGCATACACTGTGTGGTGCGTGTAATTGTGTATATATATATTGTGTATATACAATTACACGCACCATACAGTTTCTTGTGTTCGTGGCTAAGAACCCTGTAATTGAACGATTAAAACATCGCTATATCGTGAAGTGCTTTGTGCGAAATGGTGAAACATTTTCAGACACAAACATATATTTGTAGCATTTGACGTACAAATGTTGATGCATCTTATACTACAATGTTGTGGCCATCTGTCTTGCAGTCTGCATTGCTATATGGTAAATGTTACAATCGTGTTATATTTCTAAATGTATAAAATTCTACTATGGGTGATATAGTAGCTGAATGATGGTTGCAGAACATCTAATAACATATTATGCTGCACAGTATTGAATTGTGAATTGCGATTTGCGAAGCATCCTCTGTGAGATGCGAACGCTTCAATGCGTGTTTGTGCACGCCACGAATGTTACCGCTTTGTTTCGTGTGTCGTTGACTACAATTTGACTACAGTGTGCCCCTGGTGCGGCAGTGGCTTCCTCGGCCAGTGTCAGACCTGAGCACGACAGACTCGTACGTGCCCTGTTTTTGCTTGAGTTCGCATTTGTTACTTCAGATTCTCCAAGAATCGGTATCGGTGATATCGCCACAACACCGCACGGTACGGTGTGTCGATATCCGAGCGTGGCGATTTAGAGGACGTTCAGCATTACTAACATGGCTTACCAGTGTCAGGTGAAAATTTCAGCTGTAACGTGATGTGTTACGTGTTAACAAATCAAGTGGAAGTGGAAGTGCACATTTAGACATTTGATTTCAGTGTTCCGTTGTGGTCGTTCTGTTTTGCAATTGGCGCCGCTCTATCTTGTGTGATAACAAATAAAGTAAACGACCATTAATAAATGTATGCTACTGTTTCGTTGTGATGTTCGCTGCACGTATCCGAGAATGCGTAACGTGCTAGTGACGCTTTTGACCAATGGTACAGCAACGTTGGTCGTACTACTGCTTAACAGCCAATCAAAACGCTTCATATTCGAAATATGTGTAGTAGGCCATGGACCAATCAATGCCTGAAATTGGACTGATGGTTCCATCAGGACGAACTAAGCTTAACAATGCTTTTTGATTAGTGATAATAGCTACATATCTGTAGAGTGTGAAATAATATGATGGACCTCTTTAGGGCGTAGCTTAAGGAAAGTAATCAAGTTTTTGTAAGTGACCCCTAGGTAAATATTTGGGGCTTTATTTTTACAGTAAAGCGTAATCATGATATATTTTTAGCAAGTACATGGCCATATTTGGTATCAAATCAAATGTTTTGAACAGGATAATTCATATATAAGCTCAACAATTCAATACGCATTAATATATTTAACATAGAACGGTTAACATAGATTTATTACTTGGTTTTATAGGACAATGAAATTTGACCAGTTGGTACCATAAAGACGAACTAAACCTAACAATGCTTTTTGATTAGCTATGTGTGTAGAGCATCACATAATATGATGGATCTATGTAGGGCGTAGCTTAAAGTAAGCAATCAAGTTGTTTGTAGGTGATCCCTAAGTCAAAATGCGGGCGTTTATTTTGACAGTAAAGTGAAACGCAGCATGTACAAACCATTTTACTATCCATATGAACTACAGTGTATCTTAACAAATAAATTTGTTTCAATCTGTTGTTTATGTAGTTACTTGCAATGCATGTATGTTATTCATAAATTATATAATATGAACTTTAAATATTTAATTTGATCACTATTTATTTACAACCAGGGCTACAATGCGGCTTTGTTACAAGTATGCGCATGTTGTAGCAAAACTATGCTAAGTACATTGATTATATATCTTAAATGGGCAACTGATCAATGTCCATAAATTCACATTTCGTCATCTGAAATATCCCGCTCCTGCTTTTCATCCACCTCAGGTCTCATATTAGAACAGTCTTGGAGACGACAAACACTCGTGCATGAGTCCATTCACGAGGCACTCGCAGTCTGGAGCCTCACAAACACGCCTGCATTTGCGCGAAAGCAACTCCAGAACAACCTCTGTAGCTGGGGATCCAGGCATCCGGTTAATTGTGAGTTTGCCATCGTCACTGAACTCCCACCCATGACCGTCATGTCGGGGCACTTGTCTACAGTCCGATGTCATACCCCAGACTGATAGGCTCTGAGGGCATGCATGTGGAAACAGTCTTTACAAGAAGGGAGCTGGCCAGATTTCATGTCCCTTTCTTGGCTCGGAAAAGTTGGTAGCGTAGCTCACTGGCATGTTGTATTACGAACGAGCAGTTTCAGGGCCTTCAGCTTCCCTTGACCCGAGAATGCACCCACTGTGTCACACCCTATAAATCCGTGTATTCCGAATAGAGCAGCACATGTTTCTTGTCCAACAGCTGCACACATGTTTTTGACACCGAGTGTGCTTGTCCTGGCTCTTGTACAACATTTCACGTAAATGTTACAGCCAATACAAGTTTGGAAATACATGCGAAGAATCAACACGTCAGTGTAATCTGAGACACCATGAACTGGACCAGTTTGGTTTTGCTTGAAGCACACACTAGCAGACACCTCCACTGCTTGATTATGTAGCCATCGAGCACCACACCGTCATCAGACCCTCTCCGCATCATTTCAGCTGATTTTATCGATACATACTTGTGTACGTCAAATGTGACATCGATTCTTTAATTTTCACTTCCAGCTTTTCCGACATGCGCAAACACACGTCCAGGCAATTCACCAAAGGTGCAATTTTTATCATGTATCTTGTGGATGAGACTCATGCCATCAGTGATGAGACTCATGCCATCAGTGATGCAAGTGGATGGTGGTGATACACTCTCAGCAGGGGTCACCTTCTTTTCCAGCAAAACAGCTTTGTTGGCATTTTTCATAGCAAGAGACCAGGGCAGGGGGCAAGGCAGGGGGCAGGGCAGAGGGGCAATGCAGGGGACCAGGGCATGGGGCAAAACAGGGGACCAGGGCAGGGTGCAAGGCAGGGGACCAAGGCAGGGGAAAGGCAAGGGACCTGTGCAGGGGGCAAGGCAGGGGACCAGGGCAGGGGCAAGGCAGGGGACTATGGCAGGGGGCAAAACAGGGGACCAGGGCAGGGGGCAAGGCAGGGGACCAGGGCAGGGGTAAGGCAGGGGACCAGAGCAGGGGGGCAAGA
Source organism: Lamellibrachia columna (assembly GCA_963662155.1). Taxonomy (NCBI): domain Eukaryota; kingdom Metazoa; phylum Annelida; class Polychaeta; order Sabellida; family Siboglinidae; genus Lamellibrachia; species Lamellibrachia columna. The sequence goes on along the minus strand of OY759267.1, from coordinate 15,361,762 downwards.
CAGGGACCAGGGCAGGGGGCAAGGCAGGGGACCAGGGCAGGGGGCAAGACAAGAGACCAGGGCAGGGGGCAAGGGGTGCTTAGGCACTTCCTGCATGTTGCTATCAGTACCATGTGACCAAACAATCTGTGAACAGCCTACAGGATAGTATCTTTGTCTTGAGTTTCCGCTGTTTTTTGATGCTACTGAATGTTTTCAGCTTCATTCTTGAAATGCCATGAAACGCACGCACGCACGCACGCACGCACGCACGCACGCACGCACGCACGCACGCACGCACGCACGCACGCACGCACGCACGCACGCACGCACGCACGCACGCACGCACACACACACACACACACACACACACACACACACACACACTCTGTAGCTCGATCATATCACGCAGATTCTTCAGATATATGCTACAGTAATCGACACTGAGGTAGTATCTGCTAACTGTGCCTGGTTTAAGGCTGAACCCCTGGGATGCTTGGATGGTCTTCTGGCAACCTTGTCATTTCTGCATAACATACAGGTAGAAATATTGCGTAGTTTTGCTTATCATATGCAAAGCACAATGGAATGAGCAAACGAATTGAATGGAGATGCAGCAGCCAATTTCCCTTCCTCGACGCTCGGATCAGTGCCAACAGGAGCTCTACAAAGTCAACATAGGACATCCAGAAAGCTGCAAGATCCCCACTGCTGTGGCGAAGCAGTGTCAGATTCCCAGTGCATCGTCCCAGAATTTAACTGGAAGCTGGGTGATTAAACACTTCCTTGAGGCTTTCATGGCATGTGTTTTGTTGAAACTCTTGCAAACATTTAATTACCCCAGGTAGAAGTTGTGTGTCCTCAATGTGTTGTTCTTCTAACTATTAATTGAAGCTTTTCCAGCCTCAGAAAAGCTTCATACACAAACATGTGGAGGCATACTCCGAGTTTGCGTTGACGGTTGTATTGCGTTGCGTTGACGGTTGTATTGATCGCGCCACTGATACCTATAATTCGTTAGTTATCCATCATTTGATTATGATCAAGTATGTATTCGTTGGAAATAATCAGATGGTGCATGGCTTTGGGGTTAGGCTCCACGATTACGCATTCAACCGCTGTCTTATTCTTGATGGTAGTCATCCGGGCGCTTGAGCGCATGAGCGCTTTTCACATCATAGCAGCCAGGCGAACTGCTTACTACAAATCACACTCACCCTTGTGTTGTGAAGGATGCAGTAATTATAACAGCAATTTTTTTTATCATTGCGAGCCCCGTTAAGAGCGTATTTTCGCATACATAAATGAAATCGTGGGCCCGTAAGTAAGCGGGTAAACACATACGTGTCAAAAAAGCAATACCAGCAGTGATTTTGGATCAAAAGTTAAGTTCCAAGTGGTTATGTGCTGGATGGCTTATTGCCTCTTGTTTCAAGAATTCGCAAAAATCCATAAACATTAAAATTGCTTATAGCGGATTTAAGTTACCGAATTGAAATGTCCATCATACATTTTTTATCATAATTTGGACACCCCTAAGCACCAGTACCAAGTTTTTTAGTTCCAATTTTGGTATCAATATTCCACCTGGCCCATGGACTAAAGTAAAATGATACTTTTGAGCAGTATAGTTTTAGCATCACCGTGAACTAGTGGTGATAGATTGGATTGGATTGGATTCCCCCCTCCCAGTAATCGAAAAAACCTACATGTGTTCGAATTTTAGTCGCGTAAAACAGGGGCAACGATTGTTTTAGGACTGCAAATGAACAAAATCAATCTTGTTTGTTAATAGGCCTACGGTAGTCTCTTGACTGCAACTCCATCTGGCGATCAGTCTGAAGAAGGCGGGCCACAGACCACACTCCCTTACATTGGCGCCACTCAGCATATCACCACTGTCACAACACGATTATAAACTTGATTACATGAACGGCTGATGGAGTGGTGCAGTATAAACGATTGATTGGATGGGCAACACCATTATTGTTTACAACTTGTTCCGTCGTTACAACTGTGCACCAAAGTAATGTAAGCAACACAGTTTCAAACAAAAACTAAAATTATTGTGTTTCAAGACACATTTTCAATACAACTGTGTGCAATTGAAATTGAGATATTTCTTGATGACGTTTACCAAATGAAACTAAAATATGCAGAATCTGCACATGAAATGTAAGTTATGGCAGTGGTAATAATGATCAATGTTCATGAATGCGCGGAGGTTGACCACAGACCGCTTGCGCCAGGCATGGGGCGATTAATCTAATATGTTAACTAGTTAAGTTAATCTTGGATTATATTCGATTAAGTTAAGTTAACTTGTATTTTGAACGTTCGAACTAGTTAAGTTACGTTAACTAGTTAAGCTAAGTTAATTTATGAAGTTAATTAATTAAGTTAATGACTAAGTTGACTTAACTTACATGTAAATATGGAGTTTATAGGATGTGCAGCCGGTCAACTATTTACCCTCTTTTCGCCTGTAAAGCAGTTGACCGGCTGCACATCCTATAAACTCCCAGTGTTACCCACTGAGCAAGTGCCAATTTACCTTTATCTATACATGTGGATGACATTAATCTAATTGCTTTGTAAAAAAAAGTTAACTCTAAATTAATTGAACTTAATCAATTCATTACACTACAAGTTAAGTTTATTTAACATTCAGAGGTTAACTAATGAAGTTAAGTAAATGTTAAGTTAATCGCCCAATGCATGGTATGCGCCACCGACAAATAACCGCTCGATTCGCGACTCATGTCATCGAAGCGACATATATTGTTGCCAAATCATGTTTTAATGCACAGTTTCTCAACATCAATAATATTGACCAAAACGACGTCATATTTACGAAACAAACGCTCGCTAGATTTGAGGCACAGTTATTGAAGGAAGTGACGTCATGGATTTTGGATAGGATGAAAGAAGGCCACGTCTGCGTTTGAGCCTTGATGGAAACGAACTACTGGATGCAGTAGTCCTACGCACGCTCGCTGGCTGTTTTCTTTCTTCAAACGGTGACTATGGCGTCTCTCTATACACGTTCCAGTTCGAGCGATGCTGGTGTAAACGCCATTGGCAGCAGTGGCTTGAACGTGATTTTCTTCCACGTCAGGTCCGGCTTGACCAGGTACATGTCCCAGTCCATGCCAAACTGAAACACACACTTTATGATTTCGCAAGAATTTGTACTTTTAGCTCAACAACACGTACGTCATGTGCGTCGCCTGGCAACGACATAATGTACATTTTCAGGCTGTGAATTTATATTTAATAAAAATAATAGTGCACATCAATAGAGCCTATATCATCAGGAACCTGAGCTCAGAGGCGAAACACACCAGACTAATTAAGCATTATCAAACATAGTAATTAACTATCAAGAAACGTTTTGTCTTTCCAAATATGTTGACAGACTCGCTAGTCTTCGTCTGTGGACTGACGTCACTACGGGCGTGTCACATGACTATGGCTTTCATGACGTATGTAAAAACACATTTCTGGACATTCCCTCCAGTGGGAAATCAAGGATTATGCAGGTTACATATTTTTGTCCTCTATGACGTAATCTAGGCATATTGACGTAGGGCCTGTAGACATTTGAAAACCGATTATTGCAAATGCCGTTGTTATCGAATTAACATACAAGCATTCAAATTTTGGTTTGTTGTAAAAAAAACTACCTCCCTCCTTCCTTCCTTCCTTCCTTCCACTTTAAAATTTTCTGACACGTGAAAAGTATCTTATCACCCGGTGGTATAGGGAACCTGTCCAGTTACTCAGTATGTTCGGTGAAGTTCACCTGAAAAGGTATTCCAGACAATTGAAAATACCCTGACAAAATATATCCACGTAGGCTCTATTGTATATTGTGTAAGGTGCACTATACTGATGAGGCATGATCCGGGAGAGATCAGACGGATGGGAGCAAGTGATGTGGGACAATTAAAAAAATTGCCCTGTTTGAAGTAAACCGTACGAAGATGAGGCAAATGCGTCATTATTACGTCACAATCCTATAAATAGACATCGCAAAGATAGGTGTTTTAAATTCGACATATGCACATTTCCCGAATACAGTGTATAAACAGACTTGTGTGCAAACAAGCCAAATGTTTATCTTGTGTGTAACTTCATTACAGTTTCATAATAATTATGTTGGTAGGTCTGTTTTCACAAATTTTATTAACAGGTTATCAATTTTTTGCATTGGTGTTCTTCATGCTTTATTACTAAATAATGTTTCAGTAATCAATAAAAAATATTGCACTCAAAGAACATGTAACAGCACTACAGGTGACATATTTAAATAGGGAAACCTTTGGGTTGAACACGAGCCTTGGAAAAACAATGGATTTTTTCAAGTGGGAGGCTTCTTTCCCCCATAGAGGAAGTGAGCAGGCTGCTGCACTTAATTGCCCAATCTCTGCAAATAAACCTTATCCATTCAGAAAGACAATGAGATATGAATGGTCTGATATATTTGCTTAGTACGAAATACTTGGGCTTTACTGTCTGTAGCAGAAACTTAGCGCTTGGTGGGAAGAAAGAGAATAGTGACAGAATTACTCAAAGGAAGTACAAACAATAGTTAACATATAATGTCATTCATTGACAAAACTGTGTTAAGTGTATCGTGTCACATGGTATGTGGTGATTATGGTCACTACGGTGAAATTTGGCAGGCTTAGTCTTAGTGCTACTGTCTGCTTGAGAATGATCAATTTCTAGGTGTTAATAGTCCAAGCAAAGCAATTAAAATTATTGTAATGTAATGCATCATTGCTAAGGTGATTACATGATAAATACTGTTTTAAATTGAGATAGATTGTGAATGCGAAAAATATTTGTTATAATTGTGGCCATGGATTTCAAAAGGCTGCTTGAACTTCACTGATTGCATTTCACATAGCTTAGCATAGGTGAGCACACATCACTATTGGGGTGGGCTAGTCATTCAGGCAGGAATTGAAGGGCCTTCTACAATAACAAGTCCATTGATAGGGCGACACGTTAACTGCTAATCCTGGCTTCTGCAAATCTGTCTAAATTAAACATTTGGGGCTGGCAACTTTAAGCATTTTAAAGGCATCAAATGTTTTGATTCAAATACAAATGTTTTTTTAATCAAGTACAAATACAAATGTTTTTAAATGAAATGCAAATGGTTTTAATCAAATGCAAATGTTTTTAATCAAATGCAAATGTTTTTATCCAAATGCAAGTGCAAGTGCTAATGCGGAGCAGGAGATGACACTGTTTTTAAATACAAATGCGACATTTGAACCCAAGCGTATTGTTTTTTTATTATTACGGGCAGTATAGTATAAAAAAACTATATTTTTCACTATTTACTATCGTGATAACGGGTATTAATTGCATGGTGTAGGATACGTGCAGTTTTGTCGTTACTAAAACGATTGCGCATTGCACGGTACTTACTTCGGCCATAACTTGTCTGCATGCGCCACACGAAGCCTTAAACTCTCCTTTTATATCACTGAAACATAAAATTGCACAAAATACAAGGTCGACCGACGTATCGACTGCGTGTACAAACATAATGTTTGAATAATCTTCATTCAACACCAAAACACCAGTAAGGTCTACCCCGCTCACACGCACGAATGCATGAAAACTTCATATCAACCATAGCCCGTGGGGATCGTTGACATCTTTATGTCAATTATACAACGAATGATGTTTCAATTTCGGTACCTAGTTACATTTAGTATTTTGACATTCTCTCGTCGCTCGTCTATTCCGTAACCGTGGGTGGTATAGTGGGGTGATCTGACAATCTGTTTCCATCTTTGTCGGTCCCTTGTTGTCACTTGTGTTTCACGGAAATCGAAACGTCTCTATTCTTTGTTGTTGTCCGTCCAACTCTCTGTCTGTGTCTGTGTCTCTGTGTCTGTGTGTCTGTGTGTCTGTGTGTATGTGTGTCTGTGTCTGTGTGTCTGTGTCTGTGTGTCTGTGTCTGTGTGTCTGTGTCTGTGTCTGTGTGTCTGTGTCTGTGTGTCTGTGTGTCTGTGTCTGTGTGTCTGTGTCTGTGTGTCTGTGTCTGTGTCTGTGTGTCTGTGTCTGTGTGTCTGTGTCTGTGTGTCTGTGTCTGTGTCTGTGTGTCTGTGTCTGTGTCTGTGTGTCTGTGTCTGTGTGTCTGTGTCTGTGTGTCTGTGTCTGTGTGTCTGTGTCTGTGTCTGTGTGTCTGTGTCTGTGTGTCTGTGTCTGTGTGTCTGTGTCTGTGTCTTTGTGTCTGTGTCTGTGTGTCTGTGTCTGTGTGTCTGTGTCTGTGTCTGTGTCTGTGTGTCTGTGTCTGTGTCTGTGTCTGTGTGTCTGTGTCTGTGTGTCTGTGTCTGTGTGTCTGTGTGTCTGTGTCTGTGTGTCTGTGTCTGTGTGTCTGTGTCTGTGTCTGTGTGTCTGTGTCTGTGTGTCTGTGTCTGTGTGTCTGTGTCTGTGTCTGTGTGTCTGTGTGTCTGTGTCTGTGTGTCTGTGTGTCTGTGTGTCTGTGTGTCTGTGTCTGTGTCTGTGTCTGTGTGTCTGTGTGTCTGTGTCTGTGTCTGTGTCTGTGTCTGTGTGTCTGTGTGTCTGTGTCTGTGTCTGTGTCTGTGTGTCTGTGTGTCTGTGTCTGTGTGTCTGTGTCTGTGTCTGTGTGTCTGTGTCTGTGTGTCTGTGTCTGTGTGTCTGTGTCTGTGTGTCTGTGTCTGTGTGTCTGTGTATGTGTGTATGTGTCTGTGTGTCTGTGTGTCTGTGTCTGTGTGTCTGTGTCTGTGTGTCTGTGTCTGTGTGTCTGTGTGTCTGTGTCTGTGTGTCTGTGTCTGTGTGTCTGTGTCTGTGTCTGTGTGTCTGTGTGTCTGTGTCTGTGTGTCTGTGTCTGTGTGTCTGTGTATGTGTGTCTGTGTCTGTGTGTCTGTGTCTGTGTGTCTGTGTCTGTGTGTCTGTGTCTGTGTGTCTGTGTCTGTGTGTCTGTGTCTGTGTGTCTGTGTGTCTGTGTCTGTGTCTGTGTCTGTGTGTCTGTGTCTGTGTGTCTGTGTCTGTGTGTCTGTGTCTGTGTGTCTGTGTGTCTGTGTCTGTGTGTCTGTGTCTGTGTCTGTGTGTCTGTGTCTGTGTCTGTGTGTCTGTGTCTGTGTGTCTGTGTGTCTGTGTGTCTGTGTCTGTGTGTCTGTGTCTGTGTGTCTGTGTGTCTGTGTCTGTGTGTCTGTGTCTGTGTCTGTGTGTCTGTGTCTGTGTCTGTGTGTCTGTGTGTCTGTGTCTGTGTGTCTGTGTCTGTGTGTCTGTGTGTCTGTGTGTCTGTGTCTGTGTGTCTGTGTCTGTGTGTCTGTGTCTGTGTGTCTGTGTCTGTGTGTCTGTGTCTGTGTGTCTGTGTCTGTGTGTCTGTGTCTGTGTCTGTGTGTCTGTGTGTCTGTGTGTCTGTGTGTGTGTGTGTCTCTCTCTCTCTCTCTCTCTCTCTCTCTCTCTTTATTATATTATATTTTGCATTCCTATTAATAATTTACAATCTTATTTCTTAAATGAAATAATCATAATTGACTAGTTTTACAGTTTTGCAGCATTTACTTATAAGTAGCTTAGTAGTGGATATTAGAGTTTACATGAGCATACATCAACCAATATATTTTCTATAGTACAATGTACATAGACACACACACATATATAAAAATACTAAATTGATGATTGGTATTAATCCAACTATTTTTATCTTTTAAACTGATAAACCATTCAGCATGCCTGCAGGTCTGGATGTAAATTATTCCACAACTTAGGACCCTTAATACTAATACAAGCAGCTTTTTGTGACGTTTTACTATATTTTATTTTGTAATTGTTGTTTTTATTTCCAGTATTGTGATTGTGACTATCACATACTCTCTTAAAGTATGACGATCTGGAAGCAAATTGTTGTGAACCTTAAACATGAACACCATGTTGCTGTAGTCTATTATATCATACATACACAGAGTTTTAAAGTAGTGAACAATTGGTCTTTTGTGTGACATGTACCCTTCATGTTTAAACACTCGGATCATCACCGACAATGTAATGCACTATATAACTCACCAACATAGTGCGATAGCTTTGAAGTCCTTGTACCCTTCTGACACGGCTTTCATGATCGCTACCCGCTCGCCGCATACAGTCAGACCATAAGAGGCGTTTTCAACATTACAACCTGAAACGGAATAAATAATAGAACATTCCAAAAATGGATGGGAGTAATATATAAATGGATTATCACAACTTATACTTAAATAATCAATGAGTAGGCATGTTATAGATTACACATTCGTAAAGGCTGTACCTGTAAAGATGGTACCGTCTGTGCATAGAACGGCTGATCCGACGTGGAAATTACTGTAGGGACAGTGCGCATGTTGACGACATCTGGCGGCCTGTCTCATCAACTCACCGATCTTTGAGTCGCTATCTGTAAGAAAACATAATGAACATAGTAACAGTACTTGAAACTAACATTGGAACTAGGGTTGTCACCATTGCCGCACCAACTCTTTGGGATTCACTCCCTCTTAGTGTTAAGTCAATAGAAAACATTATACAATGTCGTCGTCATTTGAAGACATCTTTATATCTGTACTTACTCTCCTTTGCTCCCTAACGTATCCATACATCTTTATATCTGTACTTACTCTCCTTTGCTCCCTAACGTATCCATACATCTTTATATCTGTACTTACTCTCCTTTGCTCCCTAACGTATTCATACATCTTTATATCTGTACTTACTCTCCTTTGCTCCCTAACGTATTCATACATCTTTATATCTGTACTTACTCTCCTTTGCTCCCTAACGTATCCATACATCTTTATATCTGTACTTACTCTCCTTTGCTCCCTAACGTATCCATACATCTTTATATCTGTACTTACTCTCCTTTGCTCCCTAACGTATCCATACATCTTTATATCTGTACTTACTCTCCTTTGCTCCCTAACGTATTCATACATCTTTATATCTGTACTTACTCTCCTTTGCTCCCTAACGTATCCATACATCTTTATATCTGTACTTACTCTCCTTTGCTCCCTAACGTATCCATACATCTTTATATCTGTACTTACTCTCCTTTGCTCCCTAACGTATTCATACATCTTTATATCTGTACTTACTCTCCTTTGCTCCCTAACGTATCCATACATCTTTATATCTGTACTTACTCTCCTTTGCTCCCTAACGTATTCATACATCTTTATATCTGTACTTACTCTCCTTTGCTCCCTAACGTATTCATACATCTTTATATCTGTACTTACTCTCCTTTGCTCCCTAACGTATCCATACATCTTTATATCTGTACTTACTCTCCTTTGCTCCTTAACGTATCCATACATCTTTATATCTGTACTTACTCTCCTTTGCTCCCTAACGTATCCATACATCTTTATATATGTACTTACTCTCCTTTGCTCCCTAACGTATCCATACATCTTTATATCTGTACTTACTCTCCTTTGCTCCTTAACGTATCCATACATCTTTATATCTGTACTTACTCTCCTTTGCTCCCTAACGTATCCATACATCTTTATATCTGTACTTACTCTCCTTTGCTCCTTAACGTATCCATACATCTTTATATCTGTACTTACTCTCCTTTGCTCCCTAACGTATTCATACATCTGTTGACGACTTTAATATTACTTACCGATTTCGAGATTGACTAACCCTTTCGTTTGGATGTCCTCTGATGTCGTTTATCCATATTATTAATATAACAATGATATGTTCTGTTGTTTGAACGTACATGAATTAATAATGATTATAAGAACACTTCTTTTGCACTTAAAACCTCGGTACCCACGCTCAGACTATGGGCGTGACTCTCGACGTTTTAGTTGCAAAAGCAGTTTTCTTGTTGTTATTATTATTAATTCAGGTATGTTGAAGCAACAGAGCGTAGCGTTATTATATTGATGTTTTTTCAATTGGAATTTATTCAACAAGGAAGGAGAGAAAAAGGAAGGAAACAGAAACAATGTTGGTCTCCTGATAAGCCAACGGAGCTTGTTGATTTGGACAACAACGTTAATCTGTTGAAGCGATATAAAACGACCTTGACCTTTCATAGCTGCGTAACAATTGCTTCGTCGCGGCGACAATATCTCCTCGTGTAAGCATGGCTTTACATTAGTTTAAATGTGGATAGAAAGCCATTGTGACTGAAATGTAGGAGGTCGTGGGGTTATGGAAGTCATCGGGTTTCACGGTTACCCTGGGTATCGTTGGATGAACAATTAAGAATATCACGCCAGTGGTTTACTAGGAAAACCTTGTTAAACATATCTTAATTTCATGGGCCGCGCCATACTGTAAGATAACCATACGTCACGAGTGTGGCATTCTGGAAATATTCGCTTATCAAATGAAACTATATTTGTATAGACTCTCTACACCTATTGCTATACTTGTCAATAGGCCATGCTGTTTGCCTCTAAACTCAACTTATGAAACTGATGCCCCATCCCCGGGACAAAACGGTCCTCTGCCTGGGGCAACACTGTCCTCTGACATTTGACACATTGTGATATAGGGACCGTTTTGTCCCACGTGTATTAGGACCGTCTTAAAACGGTGTATACAAAACACAACATACTATTGCCATTTTGTATTGTTTGACCTGTCAACTGATTAATAATATTATCATATCACCAATTAAGCCCATAATTCACACCGCTACATAGTGAGTTTTAACATTTTACTATTGGCGAAATACTATAAATAAAAAACACACTTATTTAATTACGTCTGTCTTGTGTGTTGGTCAGCTTTCATGGTGGGTATCAGATAGATATTTTGCACCATGATATTGGCCGTCTTACCTCCAGGGGTCGTGTTACGAAGGAACTGATGCGGGCGTTTGACGCAGATTACGTAAATCACAACAATCACAGAATGTCATCATAGAATCACACGCATAACGTTCAAACAATCGCGTGTCTATGACAAAGCGCGTACTCGATGGCGTTCGAAATTATTCAAAAGTTAGCTGGATTCTCAGAACGAGGCAGCCGTGTGTTATCTCGGTTGATATATCACGGTAAAATGTTATAGACCAATCAGGCAGTCTAATTACCGTGATGTATTTATCCAGATAATTCACGGCTGCCTCGTTCTGAGAATCCTATGCTAAGCACGCGTTTGCGAACGTATAGCTTCTTGGCCTGAGAGTATCTCGTGATCAATATTGATCTTTCCTTCACAATTATTGTGTTCGTGATTCGAAACCGACCAAAAGGCACACACATTTTCTCGCTATGCCGATCACTTTTATAAAGTGTAATAACGCGTATCATCGTTTCTGTATAAACGGGTAGTTGCAACAAGAAAACTGACGTGATTTGTGCTGGAGTGACGCTTATTGTGAAGATAGACACGTTTGCCTAGCGTTGTTGCCACAGCAGATGCCCCCACTAGACGCGAACCACCACGAACGTAAACTGCGAACACAACTACCGACTGCGTGATCTACCAGAACTCATTCTATGTACAATTTATCCCAATTTGGAATTCGCTCACCCAAGGAAGCAGCCACGGTATCTGCTGTAGAACAATTCCAGGTCAAACAGCAAGATCATGTGGCCAAAAAGATCAAATATCGCCCACTCCTCCCCAGTCCTCTCTACTTGAAGACTAAAGATCACCAACTATTTGAGTACACGACAGGTTACACATGTGTTATACCTCCTGTGTGGGATATCTTACTTCTGCTGGCATAGACACCACCAGGTAGAATCAGCAACAATAAATAATAATATGCAATTACCGACCTGTTTCTGCCATTTTCAATGTTGTTGCATGCTCACTAAACCTCGATCGTAGATCTCAAACACATCTTTAAATTCTGCCAAGTTTTGCGTGAATAGGGGAGACCGGGGAAAGTTGTTACTCTTTTCAATTAAAGTAACTTTTTATGAAAAGTTTGTTAGATGCATTATTTCTGTCAACGTATACATTAAATGTATTATTCGTGTTAATAAAAATGTACCATACCATTGATATTCCATATTGTAGTTAGATAGTTATGTGAAGTTTTCCAGGCGCGGTCGACTGTAACAACTAGCCCCGTAAGCGGGGCAAGTTGTTACGCCATACGGGGCACGTTGTTACAGCAAAGAACTCGTACATGTTACCGTTGTTACATTAATTGAATTATACACGCTTATACATATTATACACAGTGTGCATAACAATGTAGGTGGTCATAAATTAAGCCTTTTATTTTTAGTTACCAAAGGGAACGCATTCCCCGGATTTTTACATAACAAACAAATGTGAATAGAATATAAATTATTGAATGGAGTATGAAATAGTGAATGGCAATATATATGTAATGCGACTTCTACTTGATTGAATAATACATACATGTACGCATTCACGCACAGCGCACTCACGCACGCACGCACGCACGCACGCACAGTGCACTCACATCCACATTTCAATTAATCGTGCAGCAATTATTAATTGCTCAAATAGGACTGTGCCATAAAATGTTAACAAGATTGAACAATATTGTCATCCAAGGCAAAACAACCAAATGGCAAGTGGACAAGGAAGCCATTGGCTTATCGACAGTTCAACAATGTGTAACCCGCCCTTCTGAGATATTTGTTAATTTTGTTTGACACTGCTACCTTTACAGTACTTGTCATAAACCAGTACGCCAGGCTTCACAAGCGAAATAAAGCGTTCACACGTACTGGTTAAATAAACTTTGTTTTTTCAGTCATCGTCAGTACACAACTCGCTGACTGAACTATCGGTACGAGCCACCCGAACGTTGTTACATTTGTAATAACTTGTCCCAATACAAATTATTGCAACAACACAATTTTTGCAATTGAATATACGATAACAAATCCTGAATTTCAATTTAATTTCTTCTTGGCATAACCCCGTATACTATATCGTAGACATGTTTCATTCAAGTTTCATTCACGAAACATAAAATTATATTATGTGGCCATACCAAAAAAAGTGTTACGTGGTTAAAAAGTAATTGTTTTTCAACATCTCTTTAATTTCGTCTTCTTAACTCCCGACTTTTGGGCAGTGCATATGCTGGTGGACTTCCAACCAACTACTGCCGATGGTATATCCACAGGTGTGCTATAATTTCGTAAAATGCCTCCGTAACAACTTCCCCTGTGTACAACTAGCCCCGGTCTCCCCTACCTTGTTGATGACGTTGATGACGCGGACACTAGAGATAACGTATCTGGTGCTACGTGGTGTCCTACATAATAGCAATTGACATACAAGTGGTCGCACACTCGCAATCTTCCAATATTTACATCTCAAAGGTCACAAATGCACTCGAGAATGTGTACTAGAAATGCCGAACGTCCACAAGCACCGTTCGATGTTTTGTTTTATTTATGTCATAAATTGTGAATTACTGAATCTCATATAATTGGCTGTTTGTTCCCCTCCTTTCTGAACCCAGGAAAAAAATTTTTTCGAAACACCAGCATCGTCAATGATTGAGTCCAAGTGGAGCCGTGGCTTACCGAAACCAAGTCAAGGCGCTAAAATGAACGACTCGCGTCTGACGTGTCTGCTCGTCTAGTTGAGTAACAAGATTTAACAAGATTTAACAAGATTGCCATCCCAAACAACAAGTTCCAAATGGCAAAGTGGACAAGGAAGCCATTGGCTTATCGAGAGTCCAACAATTTTCTCATCTATGTGTAGCCCACCCTTATCAAATATCTGTCAATTCTAATTTTAAACATATTCACACTAAAGTAAGCAAGTCCGATAAGTATATAGCACTTGACTAACAAGAATGTGGCTTCGGAGTGCATGTTGTACTCATGTACTGATACATTAATTATTCGTATTTGCTGGCTAGTCTCAATGCTAGATTCAATGTCAGGGACATGATTGGCGGAAGAAACATCAACAATGTTCGATATGTTGACGGTATCGCGTTGATTGCAGAAAGCAGAGGTCATGACCTACCTGCTATCCGGAGTCAAACCGGAAGTCGAAAAGGCCGACTTCTTGTTTATATCAACAAGCTTTAGACCGTACAGATATCACAAAGGGGGGTTTGACCAATATCAAATGTTGCATACAATCACAAACTATCACTTAACAAACCCCAAATAACTTGCGTCAGCCCTGGAATAGGCTGTTTAAAGTATATTTGTCATCGAAATATTTAAACACTCCAGCAATTCGTCTATTTGTTTGATAGAGTGTATACACGATAGTTTGGATAGGATATGAACATCCAGCATAGGAATCACAATTTAGTATTAGCTTATTAGCTTGTTTTTGTCCAATTGAAATTCGTTATCGCCATAAAAAGTATGTTTTATCCGTTATTTCTGATTGTTTTTCCCGTTTAGTCCAATTTAAATTCGCTATCGTACTAGTCAATTTGCTGTAATTCTTTGTAGAAGGATCGGGCGGATGGTTACACGAGTTAACGTTAGACTCTCTCTTACAGGTTCTTTACAGGGACTTTCCTGGCTATTTTGACATTTATGCATCCTGTGCGAGTGGGAATTAGTGTGTACATCCGACAATTTTACAGCTATTACTCTTGGCAGCATTGTTACCAAACTGTTTGATGTTGTTATACTATCTAAGGAACAAAATGCTCTTGCAACAACGCATTTACAATTTGATTTTAAACAAAATATGTCCACTACTCACTGCACATATGTTATGATGGAGACAATCGGTTATTATAATGCAAATGGCAGTAATGTGTATGCACTCATGTTAGATGCCAGCAAAGCATTCGACAGGTCAATTATTGTAAGCTTTTTACAGTACTTCTAAAACGTAAGGTATCACCCCTGGTATTAAGATTGCTGCTGTATATGTATACTAAACAAAAACTTCAAGTAAGATGGGGCTCTAATATGTCATCCCAATTTACCGCTTGTAACGGAGTCAAACAGGGAGCAATCCTTTCTCCTATTCTCTTCCCCATATACATGGATGGATTATTGAACAGTTAGACAAGAGTGGCGTGGGATGCCACATGGGCAACTACTATACGAGTTGCCTCGGATACGCAGATGATCTCACTTTGCTAACACCTACAATATCTGGATTCAATGTTTTAATCGATATATGCTAAAAATATACACACGAATACTGTGTAAATTTTAACTGTATTAAGAGTAGATATAGTACCCAAGATGCTGTACATCTGGGCCATCATATATCCGTTGTTAATAAGGATAGGTTAGTTGCCGATGCCACTGCCAACTTCTGGAGAGGGTATAATATGTTCATGACCGATTTTGGTCATATTAAGACGAATGTAAAATGCAATTTATTTAAACAATATTGCTGCTCTTATTAAGGAGCCCCACTATCATGGGATCTTCAGAGTAAGAGTGTTGGCACTATTTGCAATGCATGGCGAAAAGCGCTTAGAAAGTTGTGGGGGCTAGCACCGCTTACACACCGATGTTATAGCATTGTTATCGGATAGTTTGCTATTATTTGTTATCTTAAAGCAAAGGTTCTCAAAATTTATTCATAAAGCTATGAACCACAATTCACCGATTATAAACAGTGTTGCTAAGTTGTCCATTGCCAATCCATGGTCAATTTGTAGAGTAAATTACCGTCATATCCTAAATAAATGTGATACAATGTATGACGTGTCTGTGTATGATATTGGCCGTGTGTGGTAGGCTGGTTTGTCTAACGTAACAATATCAAATGTGAACGTTTTATCGGAGATGTTAGACATCAGAAATGGTTTTAAGACATGTAATATTTTAGACGATGATGATGTCAACTGTATTATTACGGACATTACTGTATTTTAAAGAATGTACAATTGCCATTTTTAATGTGCAAAAATAAAGATTTTATTTATTTATTCCACTTATTACGTCTTGCCAATCTGAATATGAATTGTTTACTCGGACACGTTGAGTTCTGTGAGCCAGCAATGCTGCCGTCCATTCCAAGATGTTTCCCTCATCGTTTAGGTTAGACTAACTGGTCTGTAGTTCTGAGCTTGTTGTTTGTTTCTGTTCTTGTGTATTGCAGATATGTTTGCATTTTTTCAATATGTGGGTAGCGTGCCTGTTGTCAGTGATGTCTTAAATATGGTGGATAGTGGAATACTGATATACTTGCTTCGTTTCCATGATGTGTAGTTTTTTCGAATTTGTCTGTACTGTCGTGGATGATAATAATTATTCGGGACATAATGGCCTTTGCGCCCCTCTGGCCAAATTTACATAACCAACTAATTTGCTTGTTCTCTTTGCTAGTTGGAACTACATATAATGCATCTGATACTGTAATGTCGTGACTGTTCACAGTAATAATATGCAACAATACATTATCCCTGTGTCTGGTTTTACAAGAGAAATAACGTATGCTCCCGAGACATCCGGGGAGTGAAGCATATGGCGTGAACTAATAAAGTGTTTGTTAGAATCAGTCCGTCTGTCTAAATGTATGCTTAGACACTAAAACTGGCGACGAGGATGTTTAGACCGCTCGTGGGAGAACACGAAACAGTCGGAGCAGGCACTGCATTCGACAAATCGTTCTAGAATGCGACAGAAGTTCGACGCAAAAACGAACTTGACATAGAAAACATCGACGTCGGCGCTCGTCAACGTCACATGTGCAATGTCAGCGAAAAGGGCAAGTACAACAACACTGTCACTGCTCGAAGTTTGAACTGACATTTTCGCTAAAACAAAACATGGCGACAGCGTTACCCCAGTTTCCAACGTTTGACATTTCGGGGCCAGCAATCGGTCTACGGTGGGAGAAGTGGCTGTCACGTTTCAAACAGCTGCTGATTATCAGCAAAATAACGGAACCAACCGACAAGCGAGCCTGGCTGTTACATTTTGTCGGCGAACCAGTCAATGATATCTTTGACACGATACCTGACAATGGCACGGATGCAGAGTTTGACAAAGCAGTAGACAAACTCAACGACTATTTTAAGCCACAGGTAAACAGAGAATATGAAGTGTTCAAGTTTCATAAGTGTGAACAGAGGGCAGATGAGTCTATTGACAGTTATTGCACTAGATTGAGAGAACTAGCAGCATCGTGTCAGTTTCATGAAGTCATTAGAGAAATCAAGACACAGATCATTACCAAGGGCAATTCCCAGAAACTGAGAATACGAGCGTTGAGTGAGGAAATGACACTGGAGAAACTCCTCAGTGTGGGGAGATCATTTGAATTGTCTAAGCAACAAGCTGAAGAGATAGAAAGAGCAGTATCAGTCAATACTTCGGTCAGTATGATTCAAAGGAGACCTACAAGAAAGCAGATGGATAGACCAAGAAAAGGTGAACAATGTTATAGATGTGGCGGGGAATTTCCACATCAAAACAGTTGCCCAGCTAAAGGAAAAACCTGTCACAAGTGTGGCAAGATAGGCCATTTTGCAAAACTTTGCAAGTCAGCTAAACCACCACACAAACCTAATGAGGTCAGACCACAACAAAGGCGAGGTGGAGACAAGCCACAATTCAAACAACAGGGGAAGGTGGCCCGACAGGTAGACCACACACAGCCAACCGGTGAAGAGGACCATTACATATGGTCACTGTACCAGAATGAGATGGAAGTAAACAATGTCAACAAACCATTAGTGACTGTGACAATTGACAACTCACCTGTCAAAATACTCGTTGACATGGGGTCATCTATAAACCTGTTAGATGAAGAAACATTCAGAAGTCTAGTAAAATGTCCGACACTCACTAAGGAGCATAACCCAGTCATCCCATATGCAGGGAGACCAATGAACATTCGGGGAAAATTCAGTGCAGAAATCAGTGGAAACAATGCGACAGTTAGCAGCACAGTATATGTGACGAGTGAAGGGAAAGGCAATCTCCTAAGCTATGAAACAGCTGTACTACTTGGATATGTCCCTGAAATATGTGAAGTAAACGAAGTGGGGGAATCAATACCTGAGAAAACAACCGATCACTACTCAAAACTGTGTGAGGAGTACAGCGACATCTTTGAAGACATTGGCAAACTGAAGGGTGTCCAAGTCAAGCTGCACATTGATGAGACGATTCAACCTGTGCAGAATCGGCATCGAAGAATTCCATACCACATCAGAGAAAAGTTCAAGAAGAGCTAGAGAAGCTGGAACAACTCGACATCATAGAGGAAGTGGTAGATGTTCCAACACCATGGGTTAGCCCAATAGTAGCTCAGTCCAAACCGAAGAAACCAAATGAACTTCGCATATGCGTCGATATGCGTGAAGCCAATCGAGCTATCCGACGTGAACGTCACGTGACACCGACGGTTGATGACGTCATCTTTGAACTGAATGGGTCATCGTACTTCACAAAACTTGACCTGAACAAAGGGTACCATCAACTAGAACTGGCACCCGAATCAAGGTACATCACTACGTTCAGTGCAAACCAGAAACTGTGGAGATACAAACGACTGATGTTTGGCTTGAGCTCCGCAGCAGAAGTTTTCCAGAATGCCATCCAGACGACACTACAGGGCATCCCGAAAGTGTTCAACATCAGCGATGACATTCTGGTACATGGTCGCACACAAGCTGAACATGATGACAACCTCCGTCAAGTGTTTGAACAGGTGAGAGCAACCAATCTTACACTCAACAGAGAAAAGTGTGTGTTCAACCAGAGACATTTGTCATTCTTTGGACATGTCTGGAGCCCAGAAGGAGTGTCAGCGGATCCTCAGAAGCTGGAGGTCATCGGAAAAATGAAGACTCCGGAGAATGCAGAGGAAGTGAGATCGTTGCTAGGAATGGCTGGCTACGTCTCTCGCTCGATACCGAACTTTGCTACCATCACTGAACCTTTGAGGAAACTGACAAGATCAAAGGTTACCTGGGAGTGGGGAGAAGAACAGGGCGAATCCTTGAAGAAGCTCCATGATCTCCTTCAGTCACAAAGAGTAATGGCATACTATGACCCCACGAAATACACTGAGCTGATAGTGGATGCATCTCCAGTAGGACTTGGCGCAATCCTAGCACAAAAAGAGTCGGAAGAAGAGGAAGGAGGCAGGATAGTTGCGTATGCCTCAAGAGCCCTGTCAGAAGTAGAACAGAGATACAGTCAGACGGAGCGTGAAGCGCTAGCGGTAGCATGGGGAACCGAAAAATTCCATCTCTACATCTATGGAAAGTCTGTAGAGATCATCACAGATCACAAACCTCTTGAAGGGTTATTTAACAACCCGAGAAGTAAGCCGAATGCTAGGATTGAGCGTTGGCTAATGAGAATGCAAGACAAATATGACTACAAAGTGACATATCGACCTGGGAAGAATCCAGAAAACCCAGCAGACTACATGTCAAGATACATGGTAGAACGAACACGACCAAATGCCGAAGACAGTAGATCTGCGAAAGAGGCAGAACAGTATGTGAATTTCATCGAAAATCATGCAATACCAAAGGCAATGTCGGCAGAAGAGGTCAAGAAAGCAACCCTTGAAGATAACACACTAAAAAAGGTGATTGAAGACAATGAAGACTTTTAAGAAGCTTCGAAGTGAACTGTCAATAACCAGAGGTGGACTTCTGTTGAAGGGAACGAAGATGGTTGTCCCGACAAAACTCCAGGAAAGAGTAGTAGAACTGGCGCATCAAGGTCACCAGGGGATGGTCAAGACAAAGCGTTTGATCCGAGAAAAGGTGTGGTTCCCGGGGATAGATGTACTAGTCGAGAAGAGGGTGAAGAGGTGCATGGCCTGTCAAGCCAGCACACATCTACCGGAATCATCGATGGAACCGTTGAAAATGTCAAAGTTACCGGAGGGACCATGGCAACATGTTGACATTGACTTCTGTGGTCCATTCCCGTCAGGAGACTATTTATTAGTTGCAATAGACGAATACAGTCGTTTTCCATAAGTGGAAATCACTAGGTCCACATCTGCGTATTCTACCATCCCGAAACTGGATAAGATATTCAGCACTTATGGTATACCGGAAGTGGTGAAATCGGACAATGGACCTCCATTCCAAAGCTCCGAATTCAAATCCTTTGCGGAGTACGCAGGTTTCCAGCACAGGAAAATAACACCAGAATGGCCGCAAGCTAACAGTGAAGTGGAGAGATTCATGCGAACATTCGAAAAGGCGATTCGTTGCGCAATGCTTGAAGGAAAAGTGTGGAAGCAGGAAATGTACCGATTTCTTCGCAGTTACCGAGCTACGCCACACAGCTCGACGGGAGTATCTCCAGCGACGGCGCGCTTTAACAGGAACATCAAGACAACCCTACCTGAAAACAAAGAGGCATCAAAGTCTGACAGAACCATGAGAGAAGCAGATGCGAGAGCAAAGTCTCGAATGAAGCAATATGCTGACAAAAGAGCGAAGGCGAAATCCTCGAATCTCCAACCAGGAGACATAGTCATGATGTAACAGAGGAGAACCAACAAATATTCTACTCCGTACCAACCCATGGCCTATGAGGTGGTGGCTAGACAAGGACCGATGATCACAGCTAGGAATGAACGACATGTCGTTACTCGAAACGTTTCAAGGTTCAAACCGGTGAACGTGAAGATGGAATCGCCGATGGAAAGTGACTCGATGGAGGACCATTCCGTGAACGATGATGTCCCAACTGAAGAGAGTGAGGCGGAAGACACAGCTACTCCGAACACGGTGGAACGACCTAGGTACTCATCTAGGTCCACCAGGAACAGAAAACCTGCTTGGATGAAAGACTATGTTAATAGACCTTAATCATTCACAGCTACAATAATGCTGTTTGATTAATGGTACCATGCTAGTCTTTTGGGAGCATGTGCTAGTACCCTCTGCTTCCAAAATGAGGACTGCATTAGTTTGTGTATGAACATTAGTGATGCTATCAGTCAAGTAATTGTAAGAAATAAATTTTGAGTTATCTGTATGAGACATTCACAAGAACATTGAGAATAGTCTGTGAATAAGAGACATTCAATGAAACATTGAGTTGAGACTGTGAATCAGATATTTTCAACAGGACTTTAAGTTGAAATTGCTCACTTGTGTAATAATGTTACGTTTGCAATTGTGTACATTTAAGGAGAATGATGGTATAACTAATCAGAACTTACGATCATTAATTTTAAAGAGAGGAGGGATGTAATGTCGTGACTGTTCACAGTAATAATATGCAATAATACATTATCCCTGTGTCTGGTTTTACAAGAGAAATAACGTATGCTCCCGAGACATCCGGGGAGAGAAGCATATGGCGTGAACTAATAGTGTTTGTTAGAATCAGTCCGTCTGTCTAAATGTATGCTTAGACACTAATGATACGTTCTGGCAGTATTTGTGTAACCACCCCTTATATACACCTTACATCAGGGGTCGGCAACCTGCGGCCCGCAGAGCTATTTCATGTGGCCTGCGGACTGATAGTGAGATTATGCATGGCGATGCCCGCGCCCGCAAAATTTATATATAAAATAAAAAATAGTACGTCTTGTCTAGACTAAATTCTAGACGAGACGTCTAGGCGAAACATCACATAATGCAACTCGGTAATACCATTTCCACGTGATGAACATATCAGATTTCTCACTTCCTTTAAACTTTAATTAATTCACTTTTGCCAACATGCAGACTTGAATGTTCTATCTTTTTTGTGTTTGAGTGATAATGTGTTGTTTTGAATAACACTCATCATCACTCGTTAAATCACTGGCAGTTCCAGCACCTTCCGTCCGAGAGGAATGTGCAATATTAACAATTCCTGCACTGAACCGAAGTGCCCTGGCTAGGTTGGGTTGCCATGCTGTGCCACGTGTACGAGCCGAGACATGATACTAGGTTGGGTTGCCATGCTCTGCCACGTGTACGAGCCGAGACATGATACTAGGTTGGGTTGCCATGCTGTGCCACGTGTACGAGCCGAGACATGAGACTAGGTTGGGTTGCCATGCTGTGCCACGTGTACGAGCCGATACATGAGACTAGGTTGGGATGCCATGCTGTGCCACGTGTACGAGCTGAGACATGAGACTAGGTTGGGTTGCCATGCTGTGCCACGTGTACGAGCTGAAACATGAAATTAGGTTGGGTTGACATGCTGTGCCACGTGTACGAGCTGAGACGTGAGACTAGGTTGGGCTGCCATGCTGTGCCACGTGTACGAGCTGAGACATGAGAGTAGGTTGGGCTGCCATGCTGTGCCACGTGTACGAGCCGAGACATGAGACTAGGTTGGGTTGCCATGCTGTGCCCCATGTACCAGCTGAGACATGGGACTAGGTTGGGTTGACATGATGTGCCACGTGTACGAGCTGAGACATGGAACTAGGTTGGGCTGCCATGCTGTGCCACGTGTACCGAGCTGAGACGTGAGACTAGATTGGGCTGCCATGCTGTGTCACGTGTACGAGATGAGACGTGAGACTAGGTTGGGCTGCCATGCTGTGCCACGTGTACCGAGCTGAGACGTGAGACTAGGTTGGGCTGCCATGTTGTGTCACGTGTACGAGATGAGACGTGAGACTAGGTTGGGCTGCCATGCTGTGCCACGTGTACGAGCTGAGACATGAGACTAGGTTGGGCTGCCATGCTGTGCCACGTGTACGAGCTGAGACATGAGACTAGGTTGGGTTGCCATGCTGTGTCACGTGTACAAGCCGAGACATGAGACTAGGTTTGGTTGCCATGATGTGTCACGTGTACGAGCTGAGACATGAGACTAGGTTGGGCTGCCATGCTGTGCCACGTGTACGAACTGAGACATGAGACTAGGTTGGGTTGCCATGCTGTGTCATGTGTACGAGCTGAGACGTGAGACTAGGTTGGGCTGCCATGCTGTGCCACGTGTACGAGCTGAGACGTGAGACTAGGTTGGGTTGCCATGCTGTGCCACGTGTACGAGCTGAGACATGAGATTAGCGTATTCATGGAGAAGAAGGATGCAGAAGTACCGGCATTCACTGACCCCTTATGGATGTGCGATTTTGCATTTTAGTCTACGTCACGGAGCACCTCAGTCTGCTGAACGCCAAACTCCAGAGAAGAGAACAACTAATCAATGCACAGTGCCCGTTTGTCTCCACTTTCGAGACCAGGTTTCGATTGTGGGAAACACAACTGCGGGATGCAAATTACTTCCCGACACTCATAAAAACAAACTAGCTACTCCGGACATGTAGGCCTTCGTAGCATTCATTGAGCTGCTGAGACGAGAGTTTGATGACCGATTTACAAGTATCAGGGCTCGCAACAGGGAGTGAAAAAAAACTTCAACGTGTCCAAAATTGTTTGGCTAGGGTAGTTACACGATCTCCTCGTTTCTCTCGCTCACTGCCACTTCTAAAATCATTGCATTGGCTCCCTATGCGATATCGCATTATTTTTAAGATCTGTACAATTACCTATCAAGCCCTTTCAACCAAACAACCTGCATATTTACATTCAATGCTCACTCCAGCAAGACAACCCAGACAGCTTCGGTCGTCTGGTTCTGGTTTACTTTCTGTTCCTAGAGTTAAGACAAATGCTGGAACTCGAGCTTTCTCGGTTGCCGCACCAACTCTGTGGAATTCACTCCCCGACAGCGTAAAATCAGCAAGAAATATAGCTTCATTTCGCCGTAATCTGAAAACCTATCTTATCAAAATTGCCTATTCTCCTTAGCTTCTTGGCACCTCCATCCATCGGTTGACGACTTTTTGCATTGTACATGGTAACGAGAATGCCTAATCCTTTGGTTTTGTTGCGCCACTGAGCTTGGATTTTCCGAGGATATTGGCGCCAAAGAAGTAATTTTATTATTATTATTATAAGATGAACTTCGTATAATGCAAGCCATGAACGCATCTAACAGATGGACATTTGGATGACGTGCTGAGGCTCGCAGTGTCAAGTCTGCAGCCAGATGTGGGACACTTGGTGGCGCAGCAACATCTCTAGCATCAGACGTCAGTGGCACACGGGTCAATATGGCATCAGCGGCATGCCAAGAACACGTAACATGAATAATGTGTGTTTTTAAACAGCATAGTGACTATCGAACTGTTGTTCAAAATCAGACCTATTTACAACAACACTCGATACCACTGCTACACACAACGTATATGTTGCATGCATATATATATATATATATATATATACATACATATATATATGTATATATTGTACGTGTTACAAGAATGATAATATCCTTATGTGCGTGTTTGCATGTGCGTGCGTGCGTGCGTGCGTGCGTGCGTGCGTGCGTGCGTGCGTGCGTGCGTGCGTGCGTGCGTGCGTGCGTGCGTGCGTGCGTGCGTGCGTGCGTGCGCAAAAAGGTTGCCGAACACTGCCTTACATCAATGGCTTCAGATTCCTCCTCCACTCCATTGCTACAGTCAGGGCAAACACATTTCTCCGTAACCTATTTTTTTGCGATATGTGTTCTCGTCTCTAGTACCGCTGACTATGTACCTCCAGCAGCCATTCTTATCTAATCCAATCATGCTGTAACTACTACTAGTCTACTGCTATTACTACTGAGTTAGATATTGCCCTACCATGCACAAGAGGGCCAGCACTGCTGCAACCCAGTCCAGCAGTTATGCAGTTACGCATATGAGAATATAATAGAAAGGTGTCTCAGCACACACAATTGTCTTTGATATACACAAACACCCACTTTTCCCGCCTTTTTCTTTTGTTTACGTGCCCACCAAGTTTAGATCGTTGCTAGGGCGTTTCAGGCACTTATTTTTTTAAATGTTGGTATTTACCGAACTCCTTCGCCGATCACAAATGTTTTCCGTATATTCTAAAGCAGAGATAGTTAACAAAGTGTTTAAAAACATTGAATTTTGCGGATTATACCCGGAGCAAAACGAATGAGATGTTGGATATGTATCGCATGCGCATCACTCCCTTGTCATCTCCTCGTCAACATCACCTGTGCAGATTCTAAATAAGAGGAGGATTCAGTTCGATTCAATTCAGTTTTTTTATTCAGACACTAATACACATATAATGATACGTCATATATAGGTCCATAGCGTTATACACGACAGTTAACATAATAATGTAAAAAGAGGGTGAAACATAAAACATACAGTATGATTACACATTATTCATTATGTACATAAAGTGATTGTACCCATTGTCTCCTTATCCTTGATTTCCATCTGATGTCAGTACCTAGTGCCGCAATTATCAGTGTGTTTCTTTATTTATCTAAACGTGTTATGAATTTACATACAAGGTTAATTCGAATTCGAATTGCATCGTATAAACTAATAAGTTCACTCTTATTTTATGAATTAGCCAAATTCTCGGATGAGATCTTAATTAGCTACTTATGTGAGCGCCAAGATTCTGGACGCACACATAATTTCCGTCACAATAAGAACCAAACTTTGCATCCAGGCGAAGATGTATGCGACAAACAGTGGCGCCACAGTGCGGAGCCTGGATAATCGAGGCTACACTATGACTACAGTTTATGACTCATCCTCGTTTGTAGTTTGCAAAGACTCGGAGAGATGGCAGTACTGTGTACGTGCCATGTAAACAAGACAGACATTATTATGATGTGCACTGACAACCAACAAGTAAGTTATATACCCAGATTAATCGAATTTAGTTCCTACGAAGCAGACGATTGTCTACGTTTGACGTACAGTCTAGGCATATTAATAAAAGTCTAATTATTCGCTTCGACTTCGAGCTGGTTTCATTTTCTGATTACTCTTCAGACTTCGGAGTTCGGTTCGGTGTCATTGCCAATTAATTAATTTAAGGCTGTACTGTAGCCAATTAAGGCTACGAAATTGGTTGTAGCCTATTGAGGCTACACATACATGTTTAGACATAATAGACGTATACAAATATAAAGGAATGTAAGTGTAACCACTACTAGTACTCTAGCTAGAATCCTGCTGGTGAGTCATAAGCATAGCCATGACACAGCTCGGCTAGTAGACTAAGACTACAGTCACGTCCGGAGTCTAGATAGATTTACTCATAAAATAAATCCAACCATTAATATATAAGTTTTCTCTTTGAGTTCTGTCTTTCTCCACAAATGGATGGATTATACACCGAATGATTCTTTACGTTTTCAATGTGTAATTGAACAGATGGAACTAAAGATATTATTTCCGGGTTCATCGCCGCATCGGCGTTGTATTAATACGAAGATTCACCCGATTCGCAACGAAACGTGTTGCATGCGATGCCACATTTAAAAAAAAAACAATTGCCACCATAAGCAACAAGCTATAGCCATGACAAGTGGACCAGGAAAGTAACAATTGCATGGTTCATCCGTAGTGCTACTACTGGTCCAACTTTGTCATTTATGGGTTTCCCGCCTTCATCAGACATATCTGTCAGTTTAATTTTTAGATATATTCGCACAACTGGCATTTACACAACTGTAATATACTAAATGGTTTATTACATTCGTTTATTGTCCTCTGTGAGAATGAGTAAGTAAGTACACTGTACTTCTCATATTCAATCTACACTGTTCTTTGACTAACCCTAATTTGTGCCCTCTAGTCCTATTACCTTCCTTCATATTTCTATCAACATTTGTCACCATTCAATATCTTAATTTCATGATCCAGTGTTGTTAATTAAGCCATTCTCTGTTCAGCTTCTATTAGGCATTTATTCATAAGTAAGGTTCATACACCTGAGTGGTCAGAGCAATGACAGTGGTGCCCATCTGTAGGACTGGTAAGAGAAATCCGTAAGATCCACAAATTAATCCTTATGATTTTACATCTGCTGGTTTGATGCGCATATGCTCAAAAGGAGCTATTGGGATATATTGATAGGATCATGCAAGACTTTGGTGCAGCTGACGTAGCAAGGCTAAAATGTTGTATTTTGAACTCATGGTTATTTGTATGCTATTTGATAAAAAACACACCACATATTCTAAGTGATGCCTAACTAGTGCTTTGCACCGATACATAATTAGCTGTTTCATTATACAGTAGGTGATATTATTTCTCCTAATTATGGTACTAATTTGATTATGCTTTGAAGAAACAGAATCTTTGTTAGGATGTTTCCTTTCTGCATTGTGTCAAATCCTATGACAGTAATGTTTTGTAATAATAGTTTAGTCCTGTATGCAGGTGGCAGCACAGGAAACTTCCAAGTCTACATTGTCACTGGACACTCCCATACATGAAGACCATGTCAGGTTTGTGTGCATCTCTGACACTCATACACAAGCGGAGGTGATTCGCAAGGCCCTGCCACCTGGAGACGTACTTATACATACGGGCGACTTCTCACAGATTGGAAGTCCCAACCAGATTGATGATTTTAACACATTTATAGGTGACTATTATATTGCAGTGAACTGAACCCAGCATCAAGATGATCAATAATTAAGTTAGTTGGTGATTAATATGTGTTATATTCTTGTTAATATTATATTCTCATTCATTGTTACTGGCAATTTGGTCAGTGTCATGTCCATTTTGCCTACTACTAAATCTGAGATAGCTTCCCGGTTCGCCTACAGCCTAATTAAGGCTACTCCCACTTTGCCTTCTCTTAGATGACTTGGTCTACTAGCTACATGTACAAGGCTTGGCTTGAACGTGATCAAACATTGGATGTGGATTCTTTTAGTTCTTTTGGGATTTAGTAAATGTTGTCTAAAGGTAAATAATAATTAAAAGGATTTTAAATTAATTAAATTATTAAAATAATTAAAAAGATTTCACTCAAGGAAAACTCTTCTTTCTGCAAATTAAATTTTAGATTTACAATTTTTTACAAGTATTACATTCCAATCATGATTTTGATGCTGAGTGAAATATAAGTTCTTTTTGGACTTTGTAAATGTTGTCTATGAATAAAGAATAATTTAGCGGGCTAAAAATTAACGTCAAGAATACATTTTTTTTTTTCATTTTTTTTTTATTGTTTCACCAAAATGCTTGAAACTAACTTAATTCAATCCTAATGACAAAGTGGGAAATCCTAATGCAGAATAGGTGAAGTGTGAATGATATCTGCATAGTCATACTGAAAGAGTGAATCAATGAGAGTTGGTGAAATGGGAGAGCTATACAAATGCAGAGTTGGTGAAATGGGAATAATATCAGTAGGCAAAATGGGAGTAGGTGAAACAGGGATATCCTCATTACTGGCATCCATTGATACTAGCAGCCACAGATACTAGCAACCAGTGGAATATTTAGGGGGGTTGGCATTGGGCCAAACCCCTACCCTACATGGTAAACTGATGGGTGACTGCCCCTTTGCGAGATCCCAGATACGCCACTGCTAGCAGCCACTGATACTATGCTGAGCCACCATTGATCGTCAATGCAATTTATTAAGAAATAATTACTTATGGAATAGTTATGGCCACACTTTGTGACAGAAGCAAATGGTTTATTCCAGGAAAGCTTCCACACCGACATAAGATAGTCATTGCTGGCAACCATGAACTCTCGTTTGATGAAAAGTACATGAATTTTGAAAAGAAACGCAAGGAAGTAGAATGTTCTGTTCGTCTGGATGCTGATTATCTGGAGTGGTTCATAGAGAACAGAAATATATCCAGCACCAAAGAACTTCTGACAAACTGTGTGTACCTACAAGACAGTGAGGTCATCGTTTGTGGTCTCAGAATCTACGGCAGCCCTTGGTAAGTAAAACCTGCAAATACAGTCTTTAGAGTTTTTTTGGGAGGTCATATTTTGCCTACCATATTTGACCTATTAAGCATACATGTCCTAATTGGCGTACACCCCCTATTTGAAGTAGCAGGATCCATAATTATTGTAATTTGACTAGTATAGAACAACTGAAAATGTCGCCTTCTGGTATTAAACAGTTGGCACCACTTTTCAGTTGTTCTACACTAGTCACTAAATGACACCCCTAGTGTTAAACAGTTACCTTATTGTGTTGAAAACAAATGTTGGCTTATTAGAACACATTTCTTGAAATTTTTCCATGGCCCAATTGTTTTTTTTTTTGTTTTTTTTGAGCAACCAGTGACATATTTAGCATGATTCATATGCTTGTTATGTTTCGGTGGCACCATATTCCCCATAGTGAAGCTAGAAACAGTGGAAGTAGCATGATTGCTGTAAAATGGTGACTTTGCAGTAGGTTCACTGGTAGAAATGTAATGTAGCATTATGTAAATGCTTATGATGACATCTTGCATTGCCCAGCATCTTGATCAAAACTATGTCTGAGTATGTGGTACTTGATGATAATACTCATTGTATTGCATTATATTAACATTCTTAGGCATTGCAGAAATCACGTTTACAAACCACCTCAACAATAATTTCATGAACTAAATCAACAGTATTATATAAATTTGATATAATGCAAGACAGTCTCCTTATTTGACCTGACAAAATAATGAGTTTAGTAATACTGAAAAGTACAGCGACTGGTGTTGAATATGAATATAACAGATTCTGGTTATGACATGCAGTAGACTCTTGCTATAAGTAACATGCGGGGACTTGGTCAAATTGTTCTTTATAGTCCTTATATCCATGGGTACATAAAGCAGTGTAGGCCAAAATGGGATTTCAAAGTTGTTCCATTTAAGTGGATATGTAGTATTGCCCATGTAATCAATAACACTCCTGTCTTGAACATTGATCAATTTCATCCTCATTCATTGCACGGATTCGGTTTCTAAACGAAGAATTTCTTTCTGTTACAATGCAAGTTGTAATATTAAAAATGTTTATATTTGCAACTTGTACGAAAACTAATTGCTGCTAAATGTTTGCTAACTTTTTCCTCTTCATACCATCTCACATATTACAATAATATATGTTACATATTGATTGTTGTTTTTGATACTTTATATTTAATAATAATATTTAATATATAATTTTTATTCTATGGGTGGTTGTCACGTTAACGACCAAATTATGGTCTTAGTGGCAGTCTCTCAGACTGACAAGATTTCTTATTTATGACATCAATATTTATGGATTTATGCTTTTTGTAAAAATTCATACTGTTGTATTTGTTATTTATGTTATATGTCGTGTCAAATAAACAATTCCTGAATCCTTATAATAGGACACGGCATGTGCTGATAGCTCAATAAATGTCTGTTTCAGGACAGAAGACTTCTGTGACTGGGCATTCAGTCTGAAGTCAGAAGAGGATTGCATTGCCACATGGAACCGCATCCCATCTGGCATTGATGTTCTTCTTACCCACGGGCCTCCGTATGGTAAAGTGATTTTGTAGTTTCTCGGGGGATGTTTTTAAAAGACATACAATGTACGTTCAACGGTGCACCTATTGCTATGACATTTCTGTGCACATAATTCTTATAAATCACCCACTCCAAATGTAGGAAAAAATTAAAGCATTAATCAATTATTTTAAAATAATATTATTTAATCAATTTCATTAACCTTGAATACTCTGCATTCAGTGTTTTTTATTACTCTGTTTGCAAGAGTGTTAATTATATCATGATGGAAAAAATTTCATTATTTCAACAGTGTTTATTTCAACTTATTTGAAAAAACATCCATTATTTCTTAGTTTAAATTTGCATGCAAGTATACAGTATACTCATATATTTTGATGTCGAGAACCACAAGACATTGAAATTGGTCCTCATTTTATGAAATAAAAACAATCATAAACGTTGCAGTGAAAAAACCAATGTGAAAGTCAGAATAGGGAAAAGGTGAAAAAAGAAAGTGAAAAAACTAAGTGCTGCCGAGAGTTCCATGGATCTAAATTTTTTGGATTGCAACTCTCATGTCAACGATCACTTTTTTGTTGATGTATTAGTTTCACTTTCTTCTTTGTGACTTTTGAGATATTTGGTCATTGTGACATTCTGTTGCTTTGTGTGCAGGTCAGCGCGACCATTGTGTCAACCAAGCCAAGGGTGGGTGTTGGGCACTGCGGGACAGAGTCAAACAGGTGAAGCCAAAATATCACGTTTTTGGACACATTCATGAAGGTATATTACAATACATGCGTTCACCACTTAAGATTTAATCCAGGGTTTTATATGAAAATTTATTAATATAACAGGTTTTCCATTAGGAATATGTCATCAAATATATCTGCCTATATATTATTCTTCATGTCATAATTAACATGTCAATCTCTGATGTGCGTACATATTTGCAAGCGTGTGTGTGTTGTTTGTGCATCGGTGTGTTAACATGGTGTATACATAAATTATTTTGATTGCTTTTCAAATATAGAAGCATTACAATGTTAGTTTTTGAACAAATTACTGACTACATGCATCCAATAATCACTTATATAACTGTATATGTCTGACATTGCTCCTTGCAATTTTTTTTAGAATTTTGTTATAGACTTAGAATGTCTAACATGGAAATAAGTTCCCAGTAAAGCCATCTGGCAGCTTTATGCTGTCATAACACAATGACTGGTTCACTTGTTTCTTCCCCCAGACTATGGCATTTCGAAGGATGACCACACAGTGTACATCAATGCAAGCACGTGCAGCAAGTCGTATAAACCGATCAACCCTCCGGTCATCTTTGACCTTCCACTGCCTCCGGGCTGCACAAAGGATGATCTACATTTTAGGAAAACTGCAGTGTAACTGAACTATAGGCTGGTTTACACGAGCGGTTTTGTTTCCCAATTTGTGGGGCTAAATTATGTGTGCATTTGGACAAGCGACATGTTTAGACACTAGATATTGACTCAAGCCACTCCTAGTTTGGCCACTATCTGAAAGCCTTAACTGACAAACTATTAGTGTCAATATACCACATGGCCAACTCTTGCATATATGTAAACTCGACTGAAACAGTGTCTGGTATCACACCAAGACTACAATGGTTATTGTCAGAGGGCACTAATAATCAGATTAATTCGCCTACTACTATGTTTATTAATAGAATTAACGTATCAGTAGAATGATGAACAATGCCTGAAATAATGAAGATGCATTTTAACATATTTTGTACTATTATTCAATCTCATGATTGCAAGAAATAAAAAAAATTATTAGTACAGGTGTATAATAATTATAATGAATGGATTAAATTAGCAAATATGAAAATGTTCTTTTTGAATCAGTTACAGAAATTCATGACAAATATCACCACCACATGATACATTTTGACTGTGTAACCAGATGGTGAGCAAGAGAGACACCAGGTGGACAATCAAGGAAAGTCTAGCATTCTAAGATATTCTGTGATATAGGGGGATATTTTACTGCGGTTCGTAGCAGCATTTCAGTGTATGTTAGCCCATTTTTAGAGTATTGTATTTGTAAATGAGAGTCATTTAAATATGTATTATACTTGTGATGAGTAGGATATTAGAAGAAGTGTAAATATTAAGCATGTTGTACAAGAGTTTTCTTATGGCTTCATCTATTGTAGTTATGACTGCCAATAAAGGTTGACCACAATTTTATTCGTCATATGCAGTTGCTGAGTGATACAAAAGTGGACAAATGCAACTCAGATGCAAAACACACACATACAAACATTCAGGCTGCATCATTGGACACACACAGTTTCATTTTCTACTGATATGTGCCACCCTCCTCGGCAGTGGTTTTGGAGATTGTTAAAATAACTGCTTCATCTGTATTACAAAAGGTTGTAGCATCATGTTTGAATTGTGTCAATATGTAATTGAAACTTTTAGACATATATTAACCAAGAATACATGTTCACTGTATAAGTTTTATGTGTTTGTGCGTGTGTGATTGCAATTTCGCCTCACTGGAGACAACTTCGCCTCATGGGGGACAATTTCGCCTCACTGGAGACAATTTCGCTTGAACTGCTTTCAAGATGTTCTGGCTTATTATGTTTTTCTTTTGACTTCGATCATGTGATCTCAGCCAATCGACACCTCGCTGGTTTCGAAGACAGTTGCCGACTTCCTGCAGATCTATGTTGAGGGCAGTTGGGAGTATTGTTCATGGTCGACCTTAATAATTCATGTCGCATGCAAAGCACATGTCCAAACAGACTCCACAGGCACAGAGCTTTGATAACAGACAAGTTCAGTGGGTAGCATATGCACATTTTCAGTAGAGGGCGTTGTTCGAGATTGTAGAGCACTTCTCATATATCTACTATACATATGCTTACTTAGGTTCTTCTTGACAGTAAGCGGTGACCTCGGTGGTCAGATCTTGAACTTTCCCTTGGAATGCTCTACGACTTCCTGGCAAGGCAGCTTTGTAGTTGTAGAGAAACTCCTCAGTACTCCAATGTCTATCTAGACGGTTTTTTAATGAGTTGATGCTTCGGGCAGTTACAACTACTTCTGGTAGATCATTCCATAATCTGGTAACTCTAAGTGAGAAGCTTTCTTTTCTAACATTTGTACAAGCACGTTCTATAAACAATTTCAAACTATGACCCCTTGTTCCTTCCCTTGTATCACTGTCTTTGTGCAGCTTAATAATGTTAGATACATCACTGTCATATTTCCCATGGAGCAGTTTATATACCTCAATCATATCACCACGAGTTCGTCTATATGCAAGTGTAGGAAGTTTCAATCTCTGAAGTCTTTCCTCATAAGGAATATTCTTCATACCAGGAAGCTGCTTTGTTGCGCGTCTTTGCACATTTTCGATGACATCTTTGTATTTCTGTTTATAAGGGGGCCATATTGATGTTGCATAAACTAGATGACTCCTAACTAACGCTTTATATAATGGCACAAAATTATGTTGATTTAGGGTTGTAAAGGACCTTCTAATAACTGCCATGATACTATTTACTTTGTTTATTTTTTGGTTGATGTGTTTATCAAATTCTAGGTTTGAATAAATTATAACCCCAATGTCTTTTTGTTCTTCTATTCCTCCTAATTCATGTTGCAGTATTATCTATCTTCAGGTTGTATGCATACTCTTGCTGTATTTTTTCCCTACGTGCATTAAATTACATTTATCTGGGTGGAACCTTAATAACCATTTACTTGACCAAGATGTTAAATAATCTAAGTCGTTCTGTAGTGTATGCTGGTCATGTGGACTAGTAATCGTTTTGAAGACCATTGTATCATCCGCAAACATATATACATTTGAAACTATATTCTCAGGAAGATCATTTATGTATAAAACAAATAGGATCAGTCCTAAGACACTGCCCTGTGGAATACCACTTGTTATATTTGCCCACTCAGAATTTGTACCATTTACATTGACCTGCTGTACCCGGTCAGACAAGAATGCCTGGATCCATCTTAGTGTGTAATACTCTATACCATACGATTTAAGTTTGCCTATCAATCTTTTGTGAGGGACGGTGTCAAATGCTTTCATGAAGTCCAAATATACAACGTCTACAGATTCCCCTCTATCTAAAGCTTTGTTCCATGAGTCAATAACATTTAATAATTGGAGTACCATAGAACGACCTTTAATAAAACCAAATTGTTGCGTACTGAATAATTTAGTGATAGCTCTTTCAACAACCTAGGATGAACACCATCTGGGCCTACCAATTTACACACATTAAGGTTATCAAGTTTTTTTTAATCATTTCCTCATCAATAGTCAATTCTTCCATGTTGTGCCTTAATTTCACTGGTGGAATATGAGGGATATCACCATCTGGCTCTATAGTAAAAACACTTGAAAAAAATGTCCTAAGACATCTGCCTTTTCCTTATCAGAATCTGTGAGTCTAGATTTAAGATCTTTAGGGTCTGTGTTCAGTTCTGAAACACCTTCCTGATTCTTGGTTTTGGAGTTCATATATTTCCATACTGCTTTAGGGTTTGTCTTAGCTTCTGTTGCTAGCTTCATCTCAAATTCCTTCTGTATCCTTGTTAATTTACGGACTTGATTTCTAGCCCTACAATATTCAGTATAGCATTTTCCTTCTTTTGTCTCCATGTAACGTTTCCATAGTGTTTTTTCTTAATTTTCTTTACTGATTCCTTGTTTAGGGGTACTTTTCCTTTATGTCTGTTAATATTACTCACTAGTCGATGAGGGATGAATTCATCCTCTATCTTTTTAATATATTCTTTAAAACCTAACCATTGATGGTTTATAGTGCTCGTGCCAAGTATCTCGCCCCAGTCTGTGTGGTCTAGTTTCGTCTTCATACTATCATAATCCCCTTGGTCGTAATAATACTTAAGTCGTGTATGGCTTGCTATTTCTGCATAGCACCTAAATGTAATGATGAGGACAGAGTGATCACTCTTACCAAGTGGGCTTTCATACACTATATCATCTATCATACCTTTTTCATTGGTGAAAACCAAATCAAGAATGTTCGATTTATTTCCTAATCGCCCCCTTGTGGGGAGTGTGACATGTTGGAAGAGGAAATTATCTCTTATTCCTTCTTTAAATTTAGTGTCTGGGCTATTAGTATTCTCTGAGAGTGTGTACCAGTTTTGCCAGTCTATGTTGGGGTAGTTAAAATTTCCAAGCAAGAGAAAATGTGAGTGTTTATAGCGCATTACCTCACTAATCAGTTCATTTAATTCATTTTTTTCTGCCAGAACTGCCCAGGCTTTTATATACACATCCTATCAGAAAAGTGTCTTTTTTATATTTTATCTCAGCCCATATTGATTCTTGAAAGTTGGTTCCTAAAGATACGAAATGTTTTGCGCTTAGTGTTTTGTGGGTATATATATACAAACACCTCGTCCTTGCTTATCGATGTTATGGTATAAATCATAGTCACTCAAACCCAGTTCAGCTGTGTTTAATATAAATTTCTGGTTTTTTGGTTTAACCTCAGTGATTGCAATCACCATACACTTATGTGATTCGACTCGAGCTTTGAACTCGATAAATTTATTGATTAGACTATCAGCGGTGGTGTAGGAACATTTTAACTGTTTATGTGTATAATTTGTATTTACAGTGTTTTTCTGGTTAGATGATCTTTCTTGTCTTACTTCTCGTCCTTTCGAGGTTTGAATCTTACAATTTTTTGGCCCATGGTGGGCCTCTCACCCTGTGCAACATTTCCCCTCATCGTTTATCTCTTTTGTCCTGGCCTCCTCTAGGAGTTTCCTTCCTTCCTCTCTTTCTTTTTTTTTTAAGTCGTGCTGGATGCTGAGACATTTATATTTGTCCTCTGCATCTCTTAAGTTTGATAGTCGTTTCAACAATTCCATTTTTTTTTTGGTGTCTTTCATTACTACCTTGAGAGGTCTGGGTTTTTGCTCAGTATCACCCGTATCTCCGTCTGTTTGTTTTTTACCTAGCCTGATAACTTTGGTTATCTCATCTTTTACGTCTAAGTTCAGATTGCACACCTCATTACACAACCCTTCAACAAACCCCATATCTGTGCTCACTCTCTCTTCCTTTAAGTTTGTTTTT
The DNA here is from genome assembly GCA_963662155.1 of Lamellibrachia columna. NCBI lineage: Eukaryota > Metazoa > Annelida > Polychaeta > Sabellida > Siboglinidae > Lamellibrachia > Lamellibrachia columna. Next base: position 15,325,481 of record OY759267.1, on the reverse strand, counting down.
GGTTCTGGGGCATTGAATATAAGAAAAAAATTCCCAATTTTTTCTTTCATTGATTTCTCTTACTGTTTCCTCCACAACAATTCCATTATTTTTGGTGGTTAGTGGGTTCCTGCTTTCATCATCATTTGGTCTGCATGTATGTAATGCATCCATTTCCTGCCTTACTTCTTTACTATCACATTTAGCATCCAGTTTTTTTCTCTATGGCCTCAAATCTCATGTTCATAGTTTTGAAATACATATCGCATCTCTCTTTGGTAAATTTTTTTAATTTTTGGTTTGCATTTTAAGCAAAACCACATGCATCCGGGTTTCCCCATTGCCTCATATTCGCCAGGTTTAAATTTCAAGCATTTCATGCAGTATCGATTTCCGCAGAACTCGCACTCCAGCATTCTATCTTTCTCACTTTTAAAGATTTTCTCGCAGTCTTCGCATGTCCAAGCTTCTCTAACATCGCTTCCCGATTCAGAGTTTTTGCTACCTCTCCGTGTCCCATAATTTTTGTGATTGGAGCGCTAGAAATTTTCGCCAGAATCTTGTTTTGGGCCACTGTGTTGGTCATTTTCACTAATTTCCGTAATTCTGTAAAAAAGTAAAGTTCCATGTAACACTTACCATATGTGTGCTGTTGTACTAAGAGTACGTGCAGGGGTTTCCAAGGCCTTGTGACTAGTGGGCACAGACCACAGTCAGAATCCATCCGCCATTACATAGATAATAAAAAAATGAATTGTGTAGATAGGGTTTATTTGTGAGAGCAGAAATTGTGTGGATGAGTGAGTGGAAGTTATGTTTTTTGTGCACAGTAGCATCTAAGCTTTGAAATGATGCCATGTGTCAGTAGGTATACCAGTTGCATAAGGACACAGTGGCTTTTAGGCAGGATGTACTCATATTTTGGAAACCGGGTAATTTCATGGCAGAAATGCAGGGGCGTCATGCGTTGAAGCAATTTGCGCGAAAAGGAGGTATGTAATTTTCACGAATTTCACACACCAGGTGTCTTAGTGGGTCTGTCATTTTGTGAATTTAAAAAAAAAATTGTAGGATAAATTTTCAATGTATGCGCAAGAACGTTATAATGGTCGTCTATGGGAAAAGTGACTGTGGTCCGTGCCCTAGTGACAGTGTGCCGTGCTCGACGAGAAAACGTAATTCTGACCCAGGGCTACTCTGGGTAAAAGACGCCTTGGTTGAAATTGCCTGTTAGTATATAGATGACTCATGTTGGGAGTGCAGCTTTACCTACGTTATTACTAAATTTTGTCTAGCCTTAATTATCTGTGTTGTTTACATTGTGCACCTAACCGGAAAAATGACAATTTTGGCGGGAAATTTCGAATGGGTCGATGTATAGCTTAAATTGGATTTATATCGCATCAGCTCAGAATTTACATAATATAAACATCACGGTGGGATAATCAGTATGCTGCTAGAATAATATGATTAAGATGAAAAACGCACTTTCTCCACTGTAAACAGCCAAAAATTAACTAAACAGCGGAGCTCATATGTAAACAGACATCGTAACCGGAAGCTGCCTCGCCTCACCATTATACACATGTCACATGATCAAAAAAGTACATTTACTTTCTCAAAACGATCAAAATTTACAAAAGAATTAAACCAAAACTTCTCCTACGGCGCCTACGCGTAGCGGCCAAGGCTACCGTAAAATCGATGCATATGACAAGGCGTCGTTCAGTTTCTCCGAAACTCCGTACGGCGGCGCTGCTAATAGTAGGCAGATCGTAGTTTCGAAGAGACGATGCTGATGCGCCCAAATTTTGGCAGCGTCCACTGTGGCTATGAAGGCCGATTCGTGAGTGGCAATCCTTGCCGCAGCCAAAGCAGACGAAACAGGATGACGGTGGTGGTAGTGCTGCTTTTTGTTTTCGCCGCATCCTCTTCTCAGCCGCATGTTGGTGTCTCTTTTCATCTGCCCTTTCAATGCCTCTGCGTGTTGCCTGACGCCAAGCAGTGCGGTCTTCGGCCACTGATTCCCAGCCTTTGGGGCTGATGTCACAGGCCTTCATGTCGCGATTGCAGGCGTCCTTGAATCTGAGGGCTGGGCGTCCCACTGGCCTCGCGCCACTGGTGAGTTGACCATAGAGGATGTCTTTCGGCAAGCGGCCGTCCTCCATGCCCGTACATGGCCCAACCAGCGCAGGCGTCTCTGGCTCAGCAGTGAATACATGCTGCGGATCCTGGCACGGTCCAATGTGTCGCTGTAGGGGATACGATCCTGCCATGTGATGACGAGGATACGCTTGAGGCACCGCATGTGGAAGGTGTTGAGGCGGCGCTCCTGGCACATGTATGTGGTCCACGATTCGCTGCCATAGAGGAGGGTGCTCAACACACATGCCTGGTAGATTCTCATCTTGGTGTTCTCAGTGAGCATCTTATTTTCCCATACGCTTTTGGTCAGCTTGGCCATAGTGCATGCGGCTTTTCCGATGCGTCTGTTTATCTCAGTGTCCAGCGAAAGGATGTTTGACCCGAGGTAGGTGAAATCTTCTACTACCTCCAGGGTGTAGTCATTGATCTTGACGGAGGGGACTTGGCTGGCATACCGCGCAATGACGTTCGTCTTCTTCAGGCTGATTGTGAGTCCAAACTCTCTGCTGGCGTGTGCAAAGCGATTGACCAGCCTCTGGAGGGCTTCTCCTGAGTGGGCAGTGAGTGCTGCATCATCCGCGAACAGCATCTCCCTGACGTATACCTGTCACCTTTGTTTTGGCACGCAGACGTGCCAGGTTGAACAGTTTCCCGTCAGATCTGGTGTGCATGTAGATACCGTCTGAGGAAGAGTCGAAGGCATATGACAGAAGAAGATCCCAAACAATGTTGGAGCAAGGACACAGCCTTGCTTGACACCGCTGCAGACAGGGAAGGGCTCCGATGTCGAACCATCGTACACAACTGTACCCTTCATGTTCTCGTGGAAGGAGACCATCATGCTGCGTAGCTTGGGAGGGCAGCCGATCTTCTCAAGTAGGCGAAAGAGTCCCTTCCTGCTGACAAGATCGAAGGCCTTGGTTAAGTCAATGAACGCAACGTAGAGGGCCATTCCCTGTTCTCTGCACTTTTCCTGGAGCTGGCGTACTGAGAAGATCATATCGATGGTGGATCTTCCTGCTCTGACCCCCACTGGGATTCTGGGTAGACACGTGAGGCAAGTTTCTGAAGTCTGAATAGCAGGACCCGAGCGAAGGCCTGCCCCACAATGTTCAATAATGATATGCCCCTATAGTTGTTGCAGTCACTGCGGTCGCCTTTGTTTTTGTACAAAGTGACTATTGTAGCATCCCGCATTTCTTGAGGGACTGTTTCTTCATTCCAGCAGAGATTTTGTTGATGCAGGTGCTGTAGTAAGGCGGGCTTCGCACACTTGATCACTTCTGGCGGTATGCTGTCACATCCTGGTGCCGTGCCGCAAGAGAGGGAGTCAATAGCTTTGCTCAGGTCCTCGATTGTGGGCTCGTTGTCCAGCTCCTCCATCATAGGCAAGTCCCCGGTGGGATTGAGAGCAGCATTAGTAACGACTGTTTCTCGGGAGTACAGTTCTGAATAATGTTCAATATTACAATTATGTATTTTTGTGTTTTAATTGTGCGTGCGTGCATGCCTCATTGCGTGTAGATTTTACAAGATTTAACAAGATTGCCATCTCGAACAACAAGTTCCAGATGGCAAGTGGACAAGGAAGCCATTGGCTTATCGAGAGTCCAACAATTTTCTCATCTATGTGTAGCGCGCCCTTATCAGATATCTGTCAATTCTATTTTTAAACATATTCACACTACTAGCATTAACACAATCATTTGGCAGTTTGTTCCATTCATTTTTCACCCTCTGTGAGAAAGAGTACTTTCTCATGTCCAACCTACACTGCTCCTTAACTAATGCTGCTTTGTGTCCTCTGGTTCTACTGCCTTCTTTAAGTTTGAAGAACATATTCCTATCAACATCCTCATAACCGTTCACTATTTTAAACACTTCTATTTGGTCTCCTCTTAGTCTCCTGGTCTCTAGTGTTGTCAAACCACATTGTAATAAGCGACTTTCGTAACTAAGGTCTCTCAATTCTGGAATTATTTTAGTTGCTCTTCGTTGTATTCTTTCTAGCTTGTCTATGTCGTTTTTACGATATGGCCTCCATGCTTGAATACAATATTCCAAATTTGATCTAACTATTGCTTTGTACAGGGGTACAATTAGATGTTTCTCCTTATACGTGATAGTTCTCCTAATTAGCCCTAGAATTTGATTTCCTTTCGAAGCAGCAATCCCACATTGCTCTGAAACTTTCATGTCAGCACTAAATGTTACTCCTAAATCCTTTTCTTGTGTGGTTCTACCTAGTACAGCATCCCCTATTTTATAATCCTCGTCCATATTTCCATGTCCTATGTGTACACATTTACACTTCCCAAAATTTAATAACATTTGCCATTTTTCTGACCATTTAACTAATTTATCTAGATCATCCTGTACACTTTGTTTATCTGTATCATTAGTAACCTTTCTGAATACTTTTGTGTCATCTTCAAATTTGAATACTTTGCTAGATATGTCATCCTCCAAATCATGTATATATATATATATATTAAAAACAGTATAGGGCCTAATACTGATCCCTGTGGTACCCCACTCAAAACAGATTTCCAGTTTGAAATCTCACCATCTACTATTGCTCTCTGCCTTCTGTGTGTAAGCCACTTTTCTATCCAGTTGATTACATCATTGCCTATACCATGGGCTTTTAGTTTAAGTAAAAATCTTTGATTGGCACTTTATCGAAAGCTTTCTGAAAATCTAAGTAGACAACATCCACTGGTGACCCGTCATCTACCCACTTTGTAATTTCTTCCAAAAAACATAAGAGATTGGTTAGACATGACCTTGCTTTTAGGAATCCATGTTGAGATGTATTTATTAATTTACGTTTTACAAGGAATTCCACCATGTGGTCTCTAATTAATGTTTCGAGTAATTTATATACAACTGATGTTAAACTCACTGGTCTGTAATTTTCTGGCTTTTTCTTCGATCCCTTGTTAAATAGCGGCGTAATGTTTGCTTCTTTCCACTCTGAAGGAACTATTCCTTCTTCTAGTGACTAGTTAAACAATTTTGCAAGTGGTGTACTAATTTGCTCAACGATTTCCTTAAGCAGTTTTGGTGGTATCCCATCAACTCCAGGTGATTTATTATCTTTCATCTTCTTAATTTTCTTTGCTATCATTTCAGGAGTTACAAATATCTGCCCTAAATGTTCTGATTTATTGGCCTCAAATTTAGTCAATGGAACTGGAAGTGAGCTGATATCTTATGTGGTAAAAACTGAGCTGAAATACTCATTGTTGTTTTCCAGTGGTCCGACCTTATCTCGAATAGCATAAGCATAGAAACTCTTGCTGTCATTTTTTATATTACCTGCCAATTTTTTTTCAAAGGTTCTTTTAGATTTTCTAATTTCAGTTGTAGCTAGGTTAAGTGCCTCTTTGTAGTTTGTGTAGTCTTCTACATTTCCGGTGTGTTTATAGACTTCACAGCATCTGTTTGTGAGCAATTTTTCTAATAGCTTCTTTTGACAGGTGTTTTTTCCTGGACCTTTTCCCCTGTTTTTTTTAATGGAACAAATTTCTCAATAATGCCCTTAATCTCATATTTTAAACAAGACCAGCATTCTGTTGCTGTCTTGTTCTTCAGCAAGTTATTCCAATCTATATTTGCTAGATATGTTCTCATCACTTTATATTTGCCTTTGTTGAAGTTCCTCCTCCATTGTTTTTTATATGTATTCCCTGTTTTTACTTTTATATTAAAATGGATTTGGTTATGGTCACTTGAACCCAAAGGTTCGTGTACTTTAACATTGTCAACTAATTCATTTTGAGAAGACAAAATTAAATCTAACACATTCCCACCTCTGGTTGGTTCCTTGACATGTTGAGTAAGGAAACAATCCTGTGTTAGAAGTAGAAACTGATGGTCGTCACCTCCAGCACTCTCTAATGATTCCCACTGTATATGGCCATGGTTAAAATCACCCATTATAACACATTCTCCCTTGCTCACCTACCTTATCGCCTTTTGTAATTTTACATCTTCCTCTTGTCCTATGTTAGGACTACGATAAACTACTCCACATGTCTACGAAGCCTACTCCCTCCTCCATACATACCTTCTGTACCTGTGTCTTGATCGCCATCCTCCTACAGTTCCTATATTCCTCACCCCTGCCTCACATTATTGGTAATATCCCCGACAATACAATCTGTCCAACTCGTGCCTCTTTAAGTGTCTTGATCAACATCCTGTACTTAGCAACGATGGCTGACGTTCCCTCCTTCTCTGCATTGTTCGTTCCCACATGCACGAGAACAGCACCTCCCGTGCCACCACCCATGACCTGTCCTGCCTTCTCTGCTATATCTTCTACTTTTGCCCCTGGTAGGCATACTGTTATGTCATCTCCTCTATTTACAATTTTATCCACTTTCCTAATGATGGAATCCCCCATAAATACCAGGGCTTTCCTCGCTTTCCCCGTGATACTACATCAGCAAAGCTCCTTTCCTGTTGCACACTACTTGTATGCCCCCTTTCTCTCTTATCATCAAACTTTACTGTCTTACCACCTGGTAATCCCTCTCCACTCACCCGCTTACCTCTCTTTTGTTGCATTCTCTGCCTTCTGTCATCTTTCTTCTTCTGATCCACAGTCTTATCCTTTTCTCTGCTCTTGTTATCCTCGACCATCCTGCCACCTGACAATCCCTCTTCACTCACTCGGTTATCTTCCTTTTGTTGCACATTCTTCCTTTTTCCATCTTTCTTCTTCTTAACAGCTTTCTCCCTCACATTGCCACTGCTCTCCTTGTTCTCACCACCTCTGTTCTCCTCGTTTTCACTACCTCTGCTCTCCTCGTTCTCACCGCCTCTGCTCTCCTCGGTCTCACCACCTCTGCTCTCATCGGTCTCACCACCTCTGCTCTCATCGGTCTCACCACCTCTGCTCTCATCATTCTCACCACCTCTGTTCTCTTCTATCTCACCCTGCCCTGTCATCATCAAAACCATATGCCTTAGCTCAATCACCTGCTCCTGCAGATATTTCACTGTCATACACCCCCTACACACGAAATGAATATCATCCGCCTGCACCTCCGCCCACGAATTTACACACCCGGACTTTGCAAAGTCTATCCAGCTGTCGCAGCTAGAACATATCAAATTACGTTTCGCCTTTACTTGGCGTTTGCACGGCGCCATGTTAGAAATTAAATTTGTATGTGTTTATAATCCGTTTATAATCAATTTATACTAGGTAGTCTTCACAAAGACTGTTTTTGTGTTGTAGTACACACTTTATAGTATTTTACTTATGTCTTAATTAAATTTACAACTACTGCCTTGCAACTTACTTTCTATGTAACAGCTGACTAACAAAACGTAATATCGCTCGCGCTAACGAGATTTCAGTGACCTTCTTTAAATTACACTGAATTACTACCTACGGCTAACTTTTAACAATAAATGTTGCTAAAATAAAATATTCAGGTTTTCAATATTTAATATGTACTAAATTATTTACAATATTATGTCTCGTATTATGTACCCAATCAACTGACAACAACCCTTAATTATCGCTCGCGCTACCGAGTCTTCGGAGATCTACGATATAAACTACCCTAAATTACTCCTATAGCTAAATTTTAACAGCAACTATTGACTAAACAAGGACTCTTGTAAGTTTATGTTTAATATACACGCAATAATAATACTTATCCGATCAATATTCCACGCTTTAGACAAATATAAAATCCACCAAATTAAATTCCGTGTTCTCAATTATATATAATTATGTTTCAGTATTACTTGTATTTTTCTGTGTGCTATATATGACATATCCTATTCTTAGATAATTAGGTTTTTTTTAATTGTACATTGTAATTATATGTATCATTATACGTGTATATATGTCTGTATTAAATAATTGAATTTAATTGAATAATAGCAGCGCCGCCGCACGGAGTTTCGAAGAAACTGAACGACGCCTTGTCATATGCATCGATTTTACGGTAGCCGTGGCGCTACGCGTAGGCTCCGTAGGAGATGGCGATGTTTTGGTTTAATTCTTTCGTAAATTTTTTTCGTTTTAAGAAAGTAAATGTACCTTTTTGATCATGTGACATATATACATGTATATTAGATATATGAGGAGAAGTTTGGGTGCTCCAGGTGGTCTTTTTCATGGTTTGGTCAGAACGTAAAAGATCGCCATAATTTTATTTCCGGGTTCTTCGGCATTGTGTCTTTGAATTAATACGAAGATTCAACCGATTCGCAACGAAACGTGTTGCATACGATGCCACGTGTTTTTTTTTGTAAACACATTTGCCATCTAAGTACAAGCTATACACATGACAAGTGGACCAGGAAAGCAACAATTGCATGGTTCATCCGTAGTGCTACTAGTTCTACTAGTCCAACTTTGTCATTTATGTGTTTCCCGCCTTCATCAGACATATCTGTCAATTTTATTTTTAAACATTACGTTCGCACAACTGGTATTTACACAATTGTAATATACTAACGCAATTGTAGTATACTAGATAGTTTATTAAATTCGTTTATTGTCCTCTGTAAGAATGATTAAGTAAGTACACTATTCCTCTCATATCCAATCTACACTCTTCTTTTACTAACCCTAATTCATGGGCGTCCGCGGGGGGAAGTCCTGCGAACGCCCCTGCCCTAATTTGTGCCCTCTAGTTCTACCTTCCGTCATATTCCTATAAATATTCGTCACCATTCAATATCTTAATTTCCTGATCCAGTGTTGTTAAGCCATTCTCTATTCAGCTTCTATTAGGCGTTTATTCATAAGTAAGTTCCAGACATACCAACCCTGAGTGCCCATCTGTAGGACTGGTAAGAGAAATCCGTAAGATCCACAAATTAATCCTTATGATTTTACATCCGCTGGTTTGATGTGCATATTTTGCTCAAAAGGAGCTGCTGGGATATATTGATAGGATCATGCAAGACTGGTGCAGCTGACGTAGCAAAGCAAAACATTTTTATTTTGAACTGATGGGTCTGTAATTCACATGCAATCACCATATTTTGTAATAAAAACAGCCTTGTTAAAAATGCTTTAATTTAAGAAAAATTTTAAGAGTTACAACTTACAGGTAAACTATCAGAAAATTCCTTCTTACATAATTAGGCCTAATTTGATTATGCTTTGAAAAAACAGAATCTTGGTTAGGATGTTTCCTTTCTGCATTGTGACAAATCCTATGACAGTAATGTTTTGTGATAATATGTTCAACTATTTAGTCCTGTGTGCAGGAAACTTCCAAGTCTACATTGTCACTGGACACTCCCATATATGAAGACCGTGTCAGGTTTGTGTGCATCTCTGATACCCACACACAAGCGGAGGTGATTCGCAAGGCCCTGCCACCTGGAGATGTACTTATACATACGGGCGACTTCACACAGATTGGAAGTCCCGCCCAGATTGATGAATTTAACACATTTCTAGGTGACTATTATATTGCAGTGAACTGAACACAGCATCAAGATGATCAATAATTAAGTTAGTTGGTGATTAATATGTGTTATATTCTTGTTGATATTATAATCGCTTCCACTGTTACTGGCAATTTGGTCAGTCATGTCCATTTTGCCTACTCCCATTTTGCTTACTGGGTGCCTACTACTAATTCTGAGATAGATTCTCGGTTCACCTTCAGCCTAATTAAGGCTACCGGGTAGTCCCACTTTCCCTTCTCTTAGATGACTTGGTCTACTAGCTACATGTACAAGGCTTGGCTTGAACATGATCAAACATTAGATGTGGATTCTTTTGGGATTTACTAAATGTTGTCTAATGATAAATAATAATTAAAAGGACTAAGATTTCACTCAAGGAAAACTCTTCTTTCTGCCAGTTATATTTTAGATTTACAATTTTTTACAATTATTACATTTCAATTGTGATTTTGATGCTGATTGAAATATAAGTTCTTTTTGAACTTTGTAAATGTTGTCTGTGAATAAATAATAATTAAGCAGGCTAAGAATTGACTCAAGAACAAATTATTTATTTAATTTTTTTTTATCGTTTTTGTATTTGATTGTTTCACCAAAATGCTTGAAACTAACTTAATTCAATTATAATGACAAAGTGGGAAAGGACCTATCCTAATGCAGAATAGGTGAAGTGTGAATAATATCTGCATAGTCATACTTAGAGGATGAATCACTGAGAGTAGGTGAAATGGGAGAGCTATTCAAATGCAGAGTTGGTGAAATGGGAATAATATCGGTAGGCAAAATGTGAGTAGGTGAAATAGGGATATCCTCATTACTGGCATCCATTGGTACTAGCAGCCACAGATACTAGCAACCAGTGGCATATTTAGGGGGGTTGGCATTTGGCTAAACCTCCATTGGCTGAAATTTTTTTCTTTTTGGTAACCTGTTGTGCCACTACATGGTAAACTGATGGGTGAATGCCCCTTTGTGAGATCACAGATACGCCACTGCTAGCAGCCACTGATACTACGCTGAGCCACCATTGATCGTCAATGCAATTTATTAAGAAATAATTACTTATGTAGTTCTTTGACAATATGTAGTCATCATGATATGTCTCTGTGTCACTGATGAACTAGTTATGGCCACACTTTGTAACAGAAACAAATGGTTTATTCCAGGAAAGCTTCCACACCGACATAAGATAGTCATTGCTGGCAACCATGAACTCTTGTTTGATGAAAACTACGTGAATTTTGAAAAAAAAAGGCTGAATCCTGGTTATCTGAAGTATATCGAAGAGGAGAGAGATATCTCTAGCACCAAAAAACTTCTGACAAACTGTGTGTACCTACAAGACAGCGAGGTCACTGTTTATGGTCTCAGAATCTACGGCAGCCCTTGGTAAGTAAAACCTGCAAATACAGTCTTTAGGGCTTTTTTGGGGGGTTATATTGTGCCTACCGTATTTGACCTATTAAGCATACATGTCTTAATTGGCATACACCCCCGTTTTGAATCACCAGGATCCATAATTATTGTAATTTGACTAGTAAGGAGCAACTAAAAAATGTCGCCATCTGGTGTTATGCAGTTGGCACCACTTTTCAGTTGTTCTACACTAAATGACACCCCTAGTGTTAAATTTTTCCATGGCCCAGTTGTTTTTTGGAGCAACCAGTGACATATTTAGCATGATTCATATGCTTACCAGGTCAAATACAGTAGTTTCATTACAATATTTACATTTTCTGCCAAATAATTTGTTGTATGGCATGTTTCGATGGCATCATATTCCCCATAGTGAAGCTAGAAACAGTGGAAGTAGCATGATTGCTGTAAAATGGTGACTTTGCAGAAGGTTCACTGGTAGAAATGTAATGTAGCATTATGTAAATGCTTATGATGACATCTTGCAGTGCCCAGCATTTTGATCAAAGCTCTGTCTGAGTATGTGGTACCTGATGATAATACTCATTGTATTGCATTATATTAACATTCTTAGGCATTGCAGAAATCACGTTTACAAACCACCTCAACAATAATTTCATGAACTAAATCAACAGTATCATATAAATTTTATATAATGCAAGACAGTCTCCTTGTTTGACCTGACAAAATAATGAGTTTAGTAACACTGTGAAAAGTACAGTGACTGGTGTTGAATATGAATGTAACAGATTCTGGTTATCACATGCAGTGGACTCTTGCTATAAGTAACATGCGGGGACTTGGTCAAATTGTTCCTTATAGTCGATGTTCCTTATATCCATGGGTTCATAAAGCAGCGTAGGCCAAAATGTGGATTTCAAAGTTGTTCCATTTAAGTGGATATGTAGTTGATAAATTTCATCCTCATTCATTGCACAGATTCAGTTTCTACACGAAGAATTTCTTCCTGTCACAGTGTAGCTCAACAAGTGCTCAAGTTGTAATATTACAAATTTTTATATTTGCAACTTGTACAAAAACTAATTGCTGCTAAATGTTTGCTAACATATTCCTCTTCATACCATCTCACATATTACAATAATATATGTTACATATTGATTGTTGTTTTTTATACTTTATATTTATTTTGATACTTTATTTAAGCATATTATACTCATGCAATATGTACAAGTTCCCCATCTTTAATCCCTCACACAATTCTAATATTTAATATATAATTTTTATTTTATGGCTTGTCACGTTAGTGACCAAATTATGGTTTTAGTGGCAGTCTCTCAGACCAACAAGATTTCTTATTTATGACATCAATATTTATGGATTTATGCTTTTTGTAAAAATTCATAGTATGTTGTATTTGTTATTTATGTTACATGTCGTGTCAAATAAAGAATTCCTGAATCCTTATAACGAGAGGACACGGCATGTGCTGATAGTTCAATATATGTCTGTTTCAGGACAGAAGACTTCTTTGACTGGGCATTCAGTCTGAAGTCAGAAGAGGATTGCATTGCCACATGGAACCGCATCCCATCTGGCATTGATGTTCTTCTTACCCATGGGCCTCCGCATGGTAAAGTGATTTTGTAGATTCTCGGAGGATGTTTTTACAATGTTTCTGTTAAAAGACAATGTACTTTCAACAGTGCACCTATTGCTATGACATTTCTGTGCGCACAGTTCTTATCAATCAACCCCTTCTCAAATTACCCTTTTCAACTGCAAATGTAGAAAAAAATAAAAGCATTAATCAATTATTTATAAATAATATTATTTAATCAGTTTCATTAACCTTGAATCTTCTGCATTCAGCGTTTTCATTACTCTGTTGGCAAGAGTGTTAATTATATCATGATGAAAAAATGCTCATTATTTCAACAGTGTTAATTTAAACTTATTTGAAAAACATCCATTATTTCTTAGTTAAAATTTGCATGCAAGTATACTCATATATTTTGATGTTGAGAACCACAACAAGGCATTGAAATTGGTCCTCATTTTTATGAAATAAAAAAACAATCATAAACATTGCAGTGAAAAAACCAATGTAAAAATCAAAATAGGGAAAAGGTAAAAAAAAGAAAGTGAAAAAACTAAGTGCTGCCAAGAGTTCCATGTATCAAAATTTTTCAGAATGCAACTGTCATGTCAACAATAACTTTTTTGTTGATATATTAGTTTCACTTTCTTCTTTGTGACTGGAGATACTTGGTTATTGTGACATTCTGTTGCTTTGTGTGCAGGTCAGCGCGACCGTTGTGTCACCCAAGGCAATGGGGGGTGTCAGGCACTGCGGGACAAAGTCAAGCAGGTGAAGCCAAAATATCACGTTTTTGGACACATTCATGAAGGTACATTACAATACATGCGTTCACCACTTAAGATTTAATCCAGGGTTTTATATGAAAATTTATCAATATAACAGGTTTTCCATTAGGAATATTATCTGGGAATATGTCATCAAATATTTCTGCCTATATATTATTCTTCATGTCATAATTAACATGTCAATCTCTGATGTGCGTACATATTTGCAAGCGTGTGTGTGTTGTTTGTGCATCGGTGTGTTAACATGGTGTATACATAAATTATTTTGATTGCTTTTCAAATATAGAAGCATTACAATGTTAGTTTTTGAACAAATCGCTGACTACATGCATCCAATAATCACTTATATAACTGTATATGTCTGACATTGCTCCTTGCAATTTTTTTTTTTATTTTGTTATAGACTTAGAATGTCTAACATGGAAATAAGTTCCCAGTAAAGCCATCTGGCAGCTTTATGCTGTCATAACACAATGACTGGTTCACTTGTTTTTCCCCCAGACTATGGCATTTCGAAGGATGACCACACAGTGTACATCAATGCAAGCACGTGCAGCAAGTCGTATAAACCGATCAACCCTCCAGTCATCTTTGACCTTCCACTGCCTCCGGGCTGCACAAAGGATAATCCACATTTTAGGACAGCTGCAGTGTAAGTGAACTATAGGCTGGTTTACACGAGCGATTTTGTTTCCCAATTTGTGAGGCTAAATTATGTGTGCATTTGGACAAGTGACATGTTTAGACACTAGATATTGACTCAAGCCACTCCTAGTTTGACCACTATCTGTTTAAAACTAGCAGCCAACTTTCGATGAGATTGAGACCAATCCTACCCAAAATTGGCCTTGCTAATCGGACTCATGCAGGTGTTTACATGAGCAATTCTTGCACACAATGTTGGCTGACAAATTGGACACAAATTGCTTGTGTAGACTGGTTTTAACTGACAAACTATTAGTGCCAATATACCACATGGCCAACTCTTGTATTTATGTGAACTCGACTGAAACAGTGTCTGGCATCACACCAAGACTATAACAGTTATTGTTAGAGGGCACTAATTATCAGATTAATTCGCCTACTGGTATGTTTATTAGTAGAATTAATGTATCAGTAGAATGATGAACAATGCCCGAAATGATGAAGATGCATTTTAACATATTTTGTACCTTTATTCAATCTGATGATTGCAAGAAATAAATAAATTATTAGTATTATAATGAATGGATTAAGTTAGCAAATATGAAGATGTTCTTTTTGAATTGGTTACAGAAATTCATGACAAATATCGCCACGATACATTTCAACTGTGTGATCAGATGGTGAGCAAGAGAGATACCAGGTGGACAATCAAGGAAAGTCTTGCATTCTAAGATATTCTGTAATATAGGGTGACATTTTACTGCAGTTCGTAGCAGCATTTCAGTGTACATTAGCCCATTTTAGAGCATTTTAATTATAAATGAGATATTAGGATATTAGAAGCAGTGTAAATATTAAGCATGTTGTACAAGAGTTTTCTTATGGCTTCATCTATTGTAGTTATGACTGCCAATAAAGGTTGACCACGATTTTATTCATCATATGCAGTTGTTGAGTGATACAAAAGTGGACAACCCAAATGCAAAACACACACATACAAACATTCAGTCTGCATTATTGGATACACACAGTTTCATTTTCTACTGATATGTGCCACCCTCCTCGGCAGTGGTTTTGGAGACCGTTAAAATAACTGCTTCATCTGTATTACAGAAGGTTGTGGCATCATGTTTGAATTGTGCCAATATGTAACTGAAACTTTTAGATATATATTAATCAAGAATACAGGTTCACTGTATAAGTTTTATGTGTGTGTTTGTGCATGTGTGATTGCAATTTCGCTTGAGCTGCTTTCAAGATGTTCTGGATTATTGTTTTTCTTTGGATTTGGATCATGTGATCTCAGCCAATCGACACCTCGCTGGTTTCGAAGACGCTTGTCGACTTCCTGCAGATCTTTGTCGAGAACAGTTGGGAGTGTTTTATTATTACTGAACATTCTTCAGGATATTTCGTTTTCAAATCAGAGAACTTTCATTTTGCATATCCAAGGTGTGTTTAATTTACCTGGTAGAGGCTTTTGTCAACTTATCACACCGACTTCGTCAGTACCGATGACGCTGAATGACGTCATCGTACAGATGAGGCAGTTTGTAATTGCCCTCGTCTCTGTTGATGGGTGTTCTGGTTTTCCTGATCCAGATGGCTTCCTTGATATGCTGGATTCTTCGGTTGGGTTCCTTGTCTACAATTTTCACTCCCTCCCAGTCTATGATTGGTTTTCAGTTGTCGCATGGTCTGTAAGGGCGGATTTATTGATGGTAGACATCAATCTTTTTTTCCTTGTGTATTTCCCATTTTTCATGTTGTCTACGTCCTTTCTGTGTTCCTCCAATCGTGTTTTAAGTAGTCTTCCTGTCTCCCCAATGTACTCAGCACCACAGTTCTTGCATGTTATTTGGTACACCAGTTCGCCCTGTTCTTCTAGCTCTACTATGTCCTTGGGGTGTACCAACAGGCGCCTGAGGGTGGTGTGGGGTTGCATGGTTGTTGCTACTCCATATTTCTTCAGCACTCGGTGTACTCTCTCGGAGACCCCCTCTATGTATGGGATGACTACTTGGCTCCTGTAATTTCTGTCATTTGGTTTTTTTTTTCATCTTGCTGCTCTATAGAGCTCCTCTCAAGTGTTCCACCTCTTCCTTCTTTCCCCCCTCCTCTGAAGTTATCGTCTCACACCTGTTCATAAGGGTTCTGACAACTCTTAACTTCTGATGTTTGGGGGGTTGGGACGCAAATTTCAGGTATTGGTCAGTGTGCGTCTTCTTCCTGTACACTGTAGACTTCACACTGTCATCTTCCTTTCTGGTGAATTTCGCATCCAAGAAGGGCATGCTGTTGTTCTCCTCATCTTCCCGCGTGAAAATTATGCTACCTGTGGGGTCTACAGAGTTCATGTGTTGTTGTAATTTCTTTGCCTTTCCTGTGTGTACCAGGCAAATTACACACCTTTCATATAGGCCTCTAGTATAGAAGCACCAGCAGCACCACCGAGAATAATTACAACCTCAATAGTCTACTAGATAAAATCATTGAGCAGAAATGTTCACATGTACTACTACTTGGAGACTTCAATTATCCAAAGATTGACTGGACAATAACCTCCACTACACCTGTAAGTACAGATGATAAGGAATTTAAGTTCATCATACCACTATTCTATCATCAGTGTAAATTGGGTATTAGGAACTACTTGTTATCACAGAGAAAAATAAATTAACGGATCAAATTATCTACAGATTGTGTAACTGCTAGCAACGTGAATATGGTTGACACATATCTCAGGAGGGCAGATTACACATAGATTAAAAATGTTGGACTCTCGATAAGCCAGTGGCGTCCTTGTCCACTTGTTATATGGGCCTTTGCCATGGATGGCAATCTTGTTAAATCAAGGTGAGTTATAGATATGACAAGGGGATTACACCAATATGGATGACATTCTAAATACTGATTGGGAAGCAGAGTTTTAAAATCACCAGGGAGATGTGCAAGCCCAATGGGATATATTTACATCTAAATTTAGAGACGCAGAAGAACATTGTATTCCAAAGAAGCTGATATTGGAAAGAGCCAGGAAATACCCAGTGCCATTCGACATCAAAACCCGAGCTAAAATAAAGATGAAAAACAGATTGTGGAAGAAATGTCTACAAACCAAAGATGCCCAAACTGATCAGGATTTTGCAGACTCTGAAATCAGGTCAGGAGACTCACAAGAAAGGCACAGAAGCTATATGAAAAGCATATAATACAAATCAAGCAGAATCCAAAGAAGTTCTGGCAGTACGCTTAGGCAAAAATTAAAAGACAGGAACACGGAACAAAGACAACACCAATGAGCTAACAAAGTCTGGCTTGGAAAAAGCAGAAGTGTTGGCAGATTAATTATCTTCGGTATTTACCAGAGAGCCAGACGGAGACATTCCTGAAGAAACAACAAAATGTTTTAACACTATTGAGACTTGCACTATCGACCCATTGCTGGTGGCAATGAAGCCAAAGATTTCCAAATCACCAGGACCAGATGGCCTTCACACTTGTGTCCTAAATGAATTGGCAGATACTATCAGTATTCCACTATCCATCATATTTAAGACATCACTGACAACAGGCACGATACACACAGATTGGAAAAATGCAAACATATCTGCAATACACAAGAAGGGAAACAAACAACAAGCTCAGAACTACAGACCAGTCAGTCTGACCAACGTAGGAGAGAAAATATTGGAGGTAATAATCAGAGACACCACACCCTCTTTCAACATATGAATAATAACGACCTGCTCAGCAACAAACAATTTTGTTTTATCAAGGGTAGATCCACCGTGCTACAGCTGCTTAACGTACTTGACATATGGACCGAGAAACTAGACAACAGAGGATGTATCGACGTAATATACTGTGATATTATGAAAGCATTTGACAAAGTGCCACATCACCGACTTTTAAAGAAACTGGAGAGCTATGGAATAAAAGAAAGCGGTGGTCTAATGGTTAGAGCACCCGCCTGTCGATCGAGAGGACGGTGGTTCGATTCCACCTCCGCCGTTTCGAAGCTTGGGCAATTTCGTTCACCCCACTTTGCCCGTGTCTTTCGGAAGAGACATTAAAAGCCGTTTGTCCAAACTCCTGCGTTAGCTCAAGATTGGGCTGTTTGGAGTATAACTACTTGAGACTTGAGAAGCATATATTGGACTGGATTGCAGCATTGCTGGCTCACAGAACTCCGAGTAAACAATTCATATTCAGATTGCCAATACGTAATAAGTGGAATACCCCAAGGGTCATAGATTGGCCCTCTACCTTTTATCACATTCATAAACGACTTGCCTAACGTCGTAAGCAGCTCAGACATCTTCCTGTTCGCTGCATGACGACATGCCACCTTTCATTCCAATCTATACCCAGGATGACTGCATAAGACTACAACAAGACCTAATCCTGGCAGAACACTGAACAGATTCATCACTCTTGAAATTCCACCCACGTAAATGCAGCCACATGAGAATCGGTAAATCACGTATAAACAATTACGGATACACACTGGGACCAGATCATGCATACATTATTAAACAGTACAGACAAGGTTAAAGATATTAATTTTGGATTAATACCTTTACCCTTGATAAAATTAACAAAGCCAAATCAATGATGGGCATAATACAGCGTACATTCGACCACATGGATCAACAGTGCTTCACAGCAGTTTTTAAGTCCCTTGTCCGACACACAGAATACGCTAATCAAGTCTGGGCTCCATCCCTATTGAAGCATATCACAGCCCCTGAAAACGTACGTCCAGCGAAGAGCTACCAAACGAATTCCTGGTTTTAAAGACCTTAACTATAAAGAACATTTACAGAGATTAAAATTACCAACTCTGGTTTATTGTCGACTCAGAGGAAACATGATAGAATTATATAAGATATTAACAGGAAAATACGATGCTTCGCTTCATCTAGTTTAGTTACGTTGAGAGACAATGGTTATGACACAAGAGGACATAGCTTAAAAAAAAAATGCAGATTAAACATAAGAAAATATTCAGTTGTACACCGATGCACAGACATTGGAACAGCCTCCCACAGTACGTGGTGGAGGCTCCATCAATCCAATATTTTGAGACCCAAAAATTAATAATTAAGTTATGCCTTATGGCGAAGCCATCCCATTAAACTAGACTATACTGCCCGACCCTATCCTGGAAATTGTCAGACGCATGCGCAAAATCAGACCTGACAATAAAACAAATGAAAAAGCTGGCATAGAGGCATAAGTTCCTAAATGAGCCAGAAAAGTACATGTAAGAACCTGTAAGAAACTGTACGCTCATATTTTGCATTTAGAACAAAATACTCGCCTTCAGAATTAGCAACAATGGCGGCTTCAGGAGTGATGCAGCATTCGTTCATGCATCAGAATTTGCTTAATACTATGGTTCCCGATTGGCTTTCGACTGAAGTAACGACGGGAGTACGTATAATGATATCAGTGCTAAAATTAACACATAGTGGTTGATATATTAATTATCAAATAGCCGTGCAATCCAATTTCAAAATTCATATTGGTCGATAATTAAGGGTGTTCAGCATAGCTGCATAATAAGAATATAGCGGCATGTTGAGCATCCCATGTTGAAAATTGACGGAGATATTTTACGATAACCGCATTTCGTTGCAAATTGTATGTTTGCCTTTGGTAATACGACACATTTGACATGCTGAAGACAATGCTTTCCGTTCCTCAAACCCATATAGGCATGTTCATGATTAGGCGTAGGTGAAAAAACGGTGTGTTTCTGGTAACCCGACCGTACCTAGAAAAACGGGCTGACCCTAATCTTTTTATTTGATGTTTCAATCAATGTTCGTTTTGTTACATTTAGTTAAAACTAATAAAACAACCTGCGAGTAAAATTTAACCTGCGTATTCAATGACATGTGTGCACTTCCGAACTTATTTGGGCCTGCACACGTGATTGGCGGGATCGTTAATATTTCACCCAATATGCGGTCTTGTTACATGCTGAATCACGTTGGCAAGATGGCAAAACTTGTGTCTCTAGTCTGCGTAATAAAATGCCAGTGCTTATTCCACATGAAAATCCTACATGGAAATTTGTTATACTGTCAAATAAAACGTTTGATAGCATTGCCAAAGAGTATGGCTGCAGTGATGGATTGTGTGAAATCGCCATGGCGGAACCGGAGGAAGGACCGTGGATGACCGTGTCGCACACGGACGCGTTGTTTACCTCACTTAGATGTAAATTCATCATGATCTCATGCACGCTGGATCCTGCCAATTCCGGCCCTTCAAAATGGCATCATCTGTTAAGCAGCAAGCAGGCAAGGGCAGGGACAAAACTTCTACCAAGATGCCACCAAAACACTTTGCAAAAGCTCCTGCTTCTAGCATCAAGCAACATGATGGGGACGACACGTCAGACACACCTCACTGCACAAACAGCCCGACTGCTCACAGAGTGTGTTGAATGTCGGAAAACAAGAGTTGTGTACGGCAGAAGACAACTGTCAGAAAACTACATTTTGCTATGCTACTGTCACAGTTTGACTACACTTGTGGTAGCACATGACACCGCCGAGTCATTCACTGCATGGCGTCGTCGTAGTTAGGATGGACATCAACTGTTCAAGCCCAATAGAAGCCCCATTCTACAGCTCTGCCCTGGGACAAGGGAACATATGATTTTACTCATTACTGTGGTGCAGACGGGGCTGAAAGAGATGTGAAGCTGAAACAAAGTTTCAAAACAGTGTTTCCCATCTGTGCTGGGTGCAGCAGGGATGGCTATATGAACACTGTGAATTGCAGTTGGAACATTTCTGGTGAAAGGGTGTTGCGTCACATTGTAACTCTTAAAGATTTTGTTTAACAGTATTCTTTGTTTTAATTAAACCGACTTTATTACGTGATATCTACATTCACAGTCCATAAATTTACTGTAGCATTAAATAAAATAATAAAAAAATATTTCCCTACCTAAGTTTTTGGGCCCGTTACCTGAAACACAGATTTTTGTTTGTTTAGGCCTTAGTAAATGTTTGCTAATTTAGGCATATACACACACACACTCCCTATGACTACTTCCTGTCGCTCCAAGATAAACTTTTCAGTCTGATAGCTCTGTTCCAAATTTGCATTGGTTCTAATTACATAACATTTTAACTCTGAAATGCATTAACTTCGTTGTATGTATTCTGCAGCCGTGGCCTAGTGGTTAAGGTGTTGGACTCTAAATTTGAGGGTTGTGAGTTCACCGTGCCCACACTGGGCACGGTTCGTTTTCGAAGCTTAGGCAATTTCGTTTACCCTTCTTTGCCTCAGTCTACTCAGCTGCAAATGAGTACAAACACTATTTGGAAGGTACCTGCGATGGACTAGTGTCCCGTCCAGGAGAGTCAGTATAACTGCACTCTAAGTTGCTTCGCACTACAGAAACCAGGTTTAAGCACTGGCCATATAAGCCTTCATGACTTCCTAAGGCGTAATGCCTGGGGGATGACTTTACCTTACCATGTATTCTGCGAGTCTGTGACATCTCAACAAGAAGTAGAAGAAATGTAAATAATTGATTGTGAATAAATTTATTTGTTGTTTGAGATCGTGCTAACACAATTTTCTCGAAAACGTGTCATAGTATTAAAGGTTATGCTTTTATATTTGTATGTGAACAACTTGTTAGTGCATGTGTTGCATTTTAATAAGGTCCAAATTGGCTTTAAAAAAGTGTTTTGTATGACATGAATACTTGTGCACCTTTCTTGAAAGCAAATGGCGAGCTCTAGCCTAAGTAATTATATAAGCATCAACCTCGTATGAACCAAGGCAAGAACAGGAAAAATCCTGGTAGCACAGTCAGAAGATAATGAGAGTATTTGCTAAGAGTTTTTGTTTTAGTTGACACAAATTATTTCGTAACACAAATAACAGTGTGTGTTTTCTTATTTTAACAATTAATACTAGAAATATTTCAGACAATCTTTCCTGTGATCACCTAGGAATATTGATTGTTTTCAGACAACCATCATGGCTGTGGAGTTTGATGGAGGAGTCGTCATAGCAGCTGATTCAAGAACATCTGCTGGGTAAACACACTTATGATGGGGTAACATTTAAAAGAACTAAGCAACATTTACAATGGTCAGTCTCATTGTTTACATTTTCATCATGTCATATTTTAACATGAAACATTTGTCTATTGTATTCAAAGAAAAGCCAATGATTAATCAAATTATATAATTTATCATATTCGACCTTATAAGCATACAGTACGCTTGAACAATTTGAAGGAATCTGTTCTTTAAGTGTACACCAAATTTTTTTCTCTATACAATAAGGTAACTGTTTAAAACTAGTGGTGTCTTGGTAACTAGTGTAGAACAACTGAAAAGTGGTGCCAACTGTTTTAACACCAGATGAAAAAAATTTCATTGTTCCACACTAGTAAAATTACAATAATTATGGATCCTGCTGATTAAAAAAGAGGTGTACGCTTAATAATAGATCGAATACGGTATATGGACTTAACATGATATTTGTATTAATTTTTTTATGTCTCCCGTCTTCAGAATAACTGGAAATAAACTTATTATTTCACTGTTCATTCACTAGGTGTCACTACCAAACTCATCGGAAGAACATTACAAAGAAAATAACTGATACTACATTATGAAGTACACTTCCATTAGTTTAGTCAGCAATTTGGATTTTGTTGTAAATATAGAACAACAACCTGCCTAACTTGGGTCTAGAGACAACTTCAAACTGCCATAAAATTTAGTCTGGGGGCTGCAGCAAAACTTGAAAAACTGCATAACATCATCCACAGTGGCATTTCTGCAAACATTGCTTTATGACGATAATTTGTTTTAAATAAACTAGGCATTACATATTTGGGTTACTTTTTTGACCAACCCATTTGGTGTTAAGCAAAATCCATAAAAACAAATAACTGTACTCGTGTTGGCAGGACATACATTCCAAACCGGGTGACAGACAAGCTGACCAAGGTGACAGACAACATCTACTGTTGTCGCTCAGGCTCCTCAGCTGATACCCAGGCCATCGCTGACATTGTCAACTACCATGTCAACTTCCACAGGTATACTCTCTTGGTTGCCATGGTGATTTAACAAGGCTGCCATCCAAACAGTAAGCTCCAGATGGCAAATGGACAAGGAAGCCATTGGCTTATCGAGGGCCCAACAATTTTTTTAAACATGTAGCCAACATTTATCAGATGTTTGTCAATTTTATTTTTCCGTATTCACACTGCAAGCTGTAACACAATCAGTAGATAATTTGTTCCATTCATTTGTATTCCTGTGGGAGAATACTTCTAATCTGCCACGTTCCTCATTAACATTCCTTCATGTCCTCTAGTACGTCTATCTTCCTTAAGTGAGAAAAAATACTTTTATCAATATTTTCAAAACCAATCAGTATCTTAAAATTTCTATTTGATCTCTTAAAGGGACTAACAACAAGGCACTAGCTAAATTGCTTTTTCGGTGTGTACACAAAGTTTAATATTGTATGTACTGGGTACTACATGCCAAAATAAAAAATTATTTATAGCTAAAATTAGACGTTTAATGCATCTCACTCGCAAAGCACACGTAAAAATATAGTATAGTTTCACTCACGTTGCTATAGAGAGTGATGACGATGTCAATTTTTCCAGAATGAAACGTAATGTAACGATTTCAAACCGCTAGCCTCTAGTGATACTGCAGAATCATCTTCAAAATCAGCTCTTTCGGAGCAGTTTAGTGACGCCAGTAGCCTTTGACTTCGAACTTATTTACTTTCTGACTGGACCATGAAAACGACCACATAGAGCTGCCAAACTCATACATCTACATACGCATAAACATGTGACATGGTCAGGGCTGGGTTCAATTATGTAATTGTAATTGATTACAGCAAAATTTTATAATTGTAATTGATTATGGTTTAGAAATTTTGCTGTAATTGTAATTGTTATATTTTGTATAATTGAACATTTATTTAAATTACAATCAATTACAGTACGTTTTATATCACAAACTACCTGAACGAATTGTCACTAAAAATATAATTTAAGTCCCACATGAGTTGAAAATCAAGACTAATAATAACACCTGCTTATATATTTATATTTCAGTTACAGTATTCACTGTCTGGTGGGTACTGGTCCATGGTGCTAGTGGTGGGTAGCCTTAGCGATTAGTCTTTTCAGTAAGTTGGTAACAGCCAGGAAGCAATAAACAATGCACATACATTGTCAGACAAAGGCTAAGCTGGTATTCAAACAACATGGAAAGACCTGTAGCCTGATATTGCTTGAGAAAATAGTTAGAAAAGAGTTGGCAAGCCAATTACACCCCTTGTGTTGTGGTGGACTGGAGACAGGTCAGGTGACAAGGACCATTTATATGGCCTCTCTCCCCATTCCCAACACAGAACAAAGGGCAGACCAATTAAGAATGTCAGCTTAGAGCAGGAGCTACAACCTCAAAGTAAACACATCATACCCTATTATTAGTATTTTCCAAAGGAAAATGTAAGAAATGCACACAGATAAATGTATATAAAACTAGAAAGGATGCTTAGAGAAGAACTACAAATAAATATTGTATTAAGGCCTGTTGGATTTTGTCCAATTTTCACATTTTTGTATTTTGTCCTGTGGGGTTTTGTTCACTTTTCATATTTGGTGATTTTGTCTATAAGGAATATGTCCTGTAGGATTATGTCTGGATACTGCATTGTATTTTGATATAACGAAAATATGTTTTAAACTGCTATCTTTTTATTTAGTATCATTCAAAGTCACAATTCAACAAAATGTACAAACATTACCGTTATATTTGTTTATCATTTGTGTACAAAATATTGAAATTCAGCAAAACGTGCAAAAATACATAATTAACAAATGCTGAATATATTTGATTCCGCATAATGTAATTGTAATTGAAATTGAAACAGTGTAATTGTAATTGATTTGGACAATTATGACTGTAATTGTAATTGAAATAAAAAATTTAATGTAATTGTAATTGACATAATTTTGTGTAATTGGACCCAGCCCTGGACATGGTCAAACATTACTCTTACTTCCAAATAAACATCAAAATAAATGAAAACTTGTCATCTCCTATGCCTAGCTTTGCGGAGCTAGACATAGAAGATATAGCTAGCTTTTGTAATTTTTTATTATTACACAGAAGTAAGAGTAATGTTTCGCCACGTGACATGTGTACATGTATGATACATATATTGAGAGAAGAAGCCCTCAGAGAATTCAGCCCAACTGCCAAGTTGTTTTGGCTTGGTGATTTCGGTGACTGATGTGACAGCCAAGATCTACTCAGTTCTAGCTAGTAATGGATTAACCTTCAATTTAAGGGTTTGTTATTCCTGTACTTGTCATCAAAGGGACGCCAAGTTTAACTAGATACTGTTGACGTACACTGCTTTGTCTGTTTCATACAGTGAGCAGGTGTGAATAAAAGACCATGCTTCACATTCAAAATGATGTGATGAAAAACACTATAAATCAAAGACCATATGCAGCTAATGCAGGTGGCTCCGTTGTATTCACAATACAATAATCGCTTTTAATATCACTGCCATTGCTCTGTATTTGATTTAATAAAAAAAAAATTGGGGAGAATTTCCCCTGATGAGGAACATGAAAATCTGAAATATAGAAACAAGATATGATAATATAGTAATTTTATTTATCAACTGTATATAATATTATAGTTTTTGGTATAATATATTATATGATTTGAATTTTAAGGGTACAATGAATTGTATAAGTCATAATGATCATCTTGTTGAATTTGTGTTAAAATGGGGAAAAATAGCGCCATATTTTATGCGAAAGGAAGTGAAAGCTATAAAAGCAGTTACAAAGTAACAATTTTGAGTTAATGTGGAAATAAATAAATTAACAAATGAGAGAATAAATACAATGCTTTATTCACAAAATGACACATTAAACTTCATGTGCTCGCTACACAATCGTTTAGGCTAAAATCACTATATCCCCGTTGTTCTCTGAGGCCGAAGTTACCAGAGTTGCGGACTGAACTCTCCAAAGAATGCTGTCCGAATTCACTGAACCGACATCACCTGTATCCGCACTGACAGCTCGCTTCGATCCTAGGAGAACCATGGTCAACACAGCTTCCACTACTGGCAATAATGTTGGCACAACATCTTCTTTCAAGAGAGATTTTAGCACCAAGATAATCCAGGGCTGCAATCATCTCTGGACGGGATCGCAGTTGAAACAAGTTTTCTTGAAGCGAGCAAAGCCGGCTGTGCTTTTGTTACTTTATTCTTACTACTGTTTGCATTACAATCAAATGCCGCACATTAAACCACTATGACGCTTGCTTCTAAACAACGGCTATCGCTATAAACAGTACAGTGAATGAATGGAAACTCCCAGTCTCGTAGCACTTCCTTATCATCAGTGACATCACGTCGAAGCTTGTTGATAAGCATGGGAAAAATACGCATAATCGGGGCAGGCCGGTAGAACAGAGTATTATTTGGAATTATTAATCAATGGAATTTTAATGAATTTTTCAGTGTTGTGGAAATGGAAATATGTAATATAATATGATTTCAAGCAATCGTTGTTATTCCCGTTAATCTCCTTGTTTATCATGGGTAGAGAGATGTTGCTTTACGTAAGCAGTACATTCACCAGATGGCAGCACTTTGTGTCTCGTTGCTACGTGGCAGCACGGAATTAGCCACATACTGGTGTGTTTTTTGGGAGATTGTTATTATTTATTGTACAGTACAGATTCACCAGTATAGCTTTTGGGAGTTCGCTGTGTTGATTTAGTTGTTCAGTTCAGACATATTTAAAAATAAATATTCACATTAAGTCACATAGGCTGGATTATATCATTGCACTGGCATGGCAGTGGTTTCTGTCAATATTGAGCAGCGTCCACAAAACTTCAAAAGGCAGTCTGTATACATTGTTGGGGGATTTCACAAGAATGTGACATATATTTTAGGCTGTTGCATACCTATATAGTGCAAAACGGCTATTGGTTCTGCACTTTATGTGCACATGCACAATGAGAACCTGCAGGTAAAATATAACAGCAGCTAAAGTTCCATCACTGCCAGACAACGTATGAATCACATATAGGTCCAGCATGAACTGCTGGACAAATGAGACTAGCTATTGGTCAAGCTGTCTGAAATGGTCTGTGCATAGTCATAAAATATGTCTTTGTCTTGGAAAGGTTGAGGAATATGGTTATTGCCATATCAGTACATCGTTGTTGTCTCTTTCAGCAATTATTCTATGTAGGTTCAAGTGCATGTCTAAAACTGTACACATTGTCAAGTTTAAATCTTCAAAATATGAAGATAACTGTCTAATACTTGTGAGATCGTTGGAAGAAGAGAAGAGACCAGCTATGCTTTTCAAATAATGATGTATCATATTTAGGCTTGACATGGTCGTTGTCTTGACATGACAGTGGTTATACGTGTGTTGATCTGACTGTTGGTTGTTGATTGACAAGGTGGATCTGGTTACATAATCCGACTGGTTGTAGGATGGAGATGGGAGAGGACCCGCTGGTGAAGACCGCAGCGAAGGTCTTCCAAGACCTGTGCTACAACTATCGTGATTCCCTGTCTGCCGGTATCATCTGTGCGGGCTGGGATCGCAAGCTTGGCGGACAGGTAAGTAACCACAGAGTCACGGAGAAACAAATGCTGTGTCACTGTTTCTCAAATGTCTTACCGCTGGTGTTGTAACTTTGAAATATCCATGAATCTGCCACAAAAGTGCATATGATTTGTTTTTTTTTACAAATGATAATTATTTTATGTCTGCATAAGTAGAACTAAAGTTTATAAGATGTTGTTTTGTGTACTGGTATTTTTACAGTAACTGTGGCTCCTTTTATGAAGCGACATGAAATGACGATGAAAATGCTCTGCTAAAACAATTAGCAATACTGCTTACTTGTTGATATATTTAGTTGACTTGTTTCTTCGTGGTTCTACAGTTATGTTGGTGTCTTGGTGGGATTGTTTTCATACTTTGTAGGTGTATTCCATTCCACTCGGTGGAATGTGCATTCGCCAGCCCGTCACAATAGGTGGCTCTGGCAGTACGTACCTTTACGGACACATTGATGCAACATTCAAAGAAAACATGACAAAGGAAGAATGCCTCAAGTTCTGCAAGGATGGTAGGTGGCAGCATCATCAACCGATGTGAACATTACATGCACTTTTTTAGCTGTGGGCGGCCATGTTTTACACAGTTCATGCGACTATTCTGGCAGCTATAGTACATCGACAGTTTGTCTTCCATCATACTTCTGTGACAGGATGAAAAGTTGTTTGTATTTAGTAATAAAGTTAGACAAATCTGAAGGGTAGTGTTGCATAAGAATGTTCACACTTAAATGACTTTGTTTGTTCTGATATTTAGCTTATTTTAGTTGCTACCCCATACATTGTTTGATAAATACCAGTGATTTTTCAATTACATATTTCAATACATTTGAAATGACCCAAGCCAGACCATTGCTTATGTTGCTCATGTTTGTAAGTGTGGCATGAATGGCTTTGGGGGGATTTTGTTCTAGGCAGATTGTGTAGCCAAATTCAGGCTGCCTGTTGGGTGCACTTAGCTACATTGCTTGGACACACCTCTGACACTAAAGCTGGGTCTACTCGAGGCTATGCCATCACATGCTTACATGTTGCAGCTTGATTGTCCCATGAAAACTGTTTCTTCAAACTTTGTTGCTGCAACACATCACACAACGTTGCTTGCAATAGAACTATCGTGCAATATGAAATGGCCTTGACATTTTCTAATGACATAAAAATCGCCTTGTCATGGGGCCCTGTGATGGGGACAATATTGTCTCATGTAAACATTGATTTAACCGTGGCATTGCGACTGTTACAGCTGTGTCACTGGCCATCATGCGTGATGGCAGCAGTGGCGGTGTCATACGCATGGCAGCTATCTCGGAGGACGGTGTCGATAAACATCTCATCCTTCACGAAGACATCACCCAGTTCTACCGCGAGTAAACACACATCCCTTCTGATGATTAGTGCGAGGTAAGACTCTATAAGATGTGGTAACTGTGATTCAGATTGTATCGCATCTAATGTAATTTATTTACGCTTGCTGTATGCATGGAAATGTTATTGCACTGCCGTGCATTCCCTGTGTTGTGCCACTGAAGGATCTTTGCATGATATGATTAGCCAACGTTGCTCATTAGTTCACAGTTAAAGGTACAAAGTCTGATTGTTTTTATCATAAAAATCATGTATAGTATAAACTATTATGTATTCTGACATCTTGATCGTCCAAATGTGATGATGAAACACAATATTTTTCAATGAACCATAACTCCCCGTCACTTTAAAATCACCTGAAGCAACCTTCTGAAGAAAACTTATTTATAGTCATCGGCGTCAAATTCAACCCATTGAAATCTCGCGTTAGAGACGTCATAGCCCATGTTTACAACAATAACGATAGAGTCTTGCCTGAGCAGAATATATTTTTATATGTAATATAACACGGAACACTTTTATGACTTTCATACCCAAATAAAAACCGACTTTGCATGCTTACCAGACATTAGTATTGAGCGTCTGTTGGTGCGTGTCTCGTTCTTGACCACGTGACAGTAATTGTAATTTCATGGACGATGTATGGCAAGCCAGTTTTGTCATAAAAATAGGAATAGTTAAAATGTGTTAAATATACGAGAAAAAAATAACTACATTAACGTTATATATTCAATACAAGTATGTGTATGTGTTTTATAAAGCATGTGGAAGAGTTATGACAAGCCTGACATGTTATAAAAGTTAAAATAATGGTAAAATTAAAAAAAATATTGTCAGTATTACTTACCATAGATATAGGTTGAATTAAGTTTTTCACTCAAAACATGCCATAGATATAGGTTGAATTAAGTTTTTCACTCAAAACAACTTTTCTTATAATTTGTTTGCATTGAATTGATGAAGTAACTGTTAGTGAATTGGTAAATCGATCTCTTGCACAAAATGTTTCTTCACATTTTTTTTTAACGGCATATTCTTAATATATATTAAGTAAGTTGAATTTGACGCCGACCAGCATATTTACATTTTTTTCATCTCCACCTTAAATCTCGAGTGGTTCCTCGCTCTGATGGGGTATTTTTTCGCATCCCTTTTCATGATATCATGCTTAACAATTCTGGTTTGTTGCGAGTTAATGTTCCTGAGGATTCATACACTGCAGAAGTTTGATTATTATCTGTTATGAATATCCACCTGGCTGTTCAGTACACTCAAACACCTGTCAATAATTTCCAATACCTACAAACAAAGAATATCAGGGTCGGGAGTTCACGGGATCACATGATGGGATATCATTGACACCTCTAAAATTACGTTCCCTTCACAGGCAATGCAAACATGGTATATGGACAAAAACATTCAAGGTAAACAGATATTATATTATATTTTTTAATGTTGTTCATTAAAACACACATGGTCAAGATGTCAGAATAAATCTATGCTAAGATTTAAGTTTATGCTGTATACCATGATTTTACAATAATAGCGATCAGACTTTGTACGTTTAACATAGCTGGAGTGGCTATTATGTGCTTGTCTTAAATCGAGTAGTTTCAGTAGAAGTTTTTAAGAAAAATTAACCATTTCTTCACAGATTGTAGTTGAAATGCTATATAATATTCCAGATTAATTAAATGTTGAGTTTTTCATTTATTTGGTTTTGGTTATGTTACAAGATTTTAAAAACATTTTTGTAAATGTGAAAAAAATAGCTAATTTTTTTAATCTTTTTGAGAAAATCCCCAAATAAATAAATTACATACATATAAGTATGACAGTGTCACTGATAACTTTAAGGAAGATTTTGGTTAACATAAATGAATTACATCTGCTACATCACCATGAATAAATTAAGCAAAAGTTGAATGACGGCCTAAAGTGGCAGTGTATTTTTGACACAAACCTTTCACCAATCTTAATTCCAATCCGTGTAAAGTTGCCTACATGTAAAATGTGTTGTAGTTTTTATAAAAAATGTAATTAACGTTTCCTGATTGTTACTGATAACAGAAATGTCGATAGATACGCTTATCATGCTTGAAATGTGACGATTTTCACTGGCGTTCTATGTGTTGTTGACAAAACATAATCCCCTTAATTTGCAACAACAATGGCCCTTGAATCTGTATTTGTAACGTGTTGTCATCTATGATGTCAGGTTATGCCAGCCATCTGACAAACACGTGGCAGGGCATATTTACAATCATTTTGATTAGCCCGTTATCCGGCAGGGTCACCCGGTCAAGATCACAGGCCATTTCCATCATAGGTTCAAACGCACAATAAACTATGTTAGCGCTGATATTTGTTTATTTTAAGATGATTTAGTTAGGTAGATATAATGCTGATATAATGTTCCGCTTTCATGGCGAACGAATATAGCTGGTTCAAACATTGTAGCACACGCGGTCGTTACTATGGAAACATTGTCAGCATTTCTAAGAAATCAGGGGGTTTCTAAAAGGACTGTTTTTTTAAAGGATGGGTTCGTGAAATATGACGTTAGTGCCGGGTGATTATTTGTGGTGTTGACGTTCAGTTTTTCATGAAAAAAAATCGACTGACACGCTAGCCGCCCCAGCTACCTTAACTGCATGTATTGGAAGCTATTCACCATTAACAAACCACAGCTAGGACATGCAGTTTAATCCAAAAACATTAATCAATAAATTCATGTTTATGGTGTTACAATTCCCACACCACTGACTGGACAATGTCCTAACTGGTAACAAAAGCGTGGTCATTATATACAGGCAAAGTTTGAATGACACAACTAATGTTGAACAAATCTTTCATGTTGTGTTGCCACACTGTGGTTCCAAATGCTGTATAATATGGCAATGATTATGGAATTTAATTTCTCCCAGCACTGCATCCATGCAAGAATGGTGCTGAATTGATTCTTCTGGAGAGTTGATGTAACCCCTGACATAGACCTAAGCATTTGTTTTATGCCTGTTTTTCTTACCTTTCAGAATTGCCTATTTGTGTTTCATCCTGTGAATGATGCTGGATGATTCCAGACAAACTCCTCTGTGACAACACCCATCAACTGACTTGTGAAAGAACTTGCAATAGGAGACAGCTATAATGTTGTTACAAGATGAATCAGCTATGACAAGCTGTGTGCTGTGTAAATTCCTGTTTTAGAAACATCTCGTAATGCTTTCCTTTCACAGCCCCTGCCCTGTTGCAGAATTAGTCTGTGAGAAATGTAATTAGTTAGTCACATCAATGATGTATGTTGCTCTGCTGGTGATGGTGTTGTACAATGTGTACCATCTTTCCAGGAGTACTTGTTGTCACTGACATTTTAAGCATACATTCTTTCATGCATTGTTCTAAGTCTGCAACTATGTTCATTAAAGTGTTATACACTCTTCAGTAGTAGTTCATGTAATTGTCTTGAGATATCATTGTAAATGTTGTTATCATAAAGACAAAGCAGCAATCTGTAAAAGTAAAACAAACAAGATGCCAACATCTGTCGTAAAAACTGTTTTCTAAAATTCATTTCAAATTTTTTTTAAACTTGATTATACAACAGCTAGCTGTTATTCATTTGCATTCATACACTGTATAATGTGTGCATTTAAAATGATTTGTGAAAATAGTTCATATAACTGTACATGGAAATACACTGCAGCAGGTTCACCAGTATTCCCACACATTTCATTTGTGCATGATAACCTAGAAGAATGAATTCTAAGAAGCTTGCAGCCGAAGACAATAACTTCCGCATGCAACATAAACAGTTTATATGGCAGGGCGTCTTTGCTTCGAGGTAATCCCATATATTTTCTATTTTGGAATGATGAATGATGTTATGGTACCACACTTGAGCTAAACAATATAACTTTATTTTCCACATGGTAAAAATGTAGTCATACACACACGTGCTTGCGCATCTACACACATGCACGACCTGATGTGACAAAAATAATCATTCACTTTGTGTGTAAAAACATGTACCTCTTAAAAAATGGTCAGATGTAAAACTACACTAGAATACACAGCTAGTTTAACGGAACGTAAACCGAGTATACTAAATCTGACAACGAATCCTGTCAGTCTTTCGAGAATCCTTGGGGAAGGGGCAGGTCGAAAACAATAGGTGGATTACTCGTTTTGTATTGTAGTGTACACGTCGATGCATTGATGTATGTCGTGCAGCCATCTGATGTGACACCATAGCCTGCAACGAAACCCCCCGTCAACAAAAAATATATCATTTTTTTTCTTCAAATGTGATGACTGAGAAAGAACAATGAATAAAAGGACGTGGGTCAATTATGAAACAATTATCTTTTTCCAGTTCACCGGAAGATACAAATCACACTAATATATGCACATATAAAACATAATATTTTATAAACACGTGTGCACAGAATTGAGTTATTTCATTGTTTAATTCACTGATTTAAATCATGATTTAATTCAATGATTTAAATCATCCCAAAAAATCATTTGATTTTTTTCGATTTTGTTAATGTCTAATTTGTATGAATGCAACACCAAGGAAAGTTCTGTTCTTACATGCATGACAACAAGGTTATGTTACATTTTTATTGTGTCAATTATATAGCAATAAATGTGTGTACTGTTACACACCTTCATGTATGTGTCCAAAGACATGGAACTTGGGTCGAACTCGGTGCTGTATAGTGCTCAACAGTTCCACGCATCCAGCCCTTAGTCCACTTGAACAGAGGTCGCCATACCCTAGTCGACAGAACCAGACATTACCAACATTCATGGGGTAGGCAAACACATGTACACATGCTGTACAGTAGCTGTACAATATCTGACAGAAGCACAACTTTTATTAAAATACGCGCAACTTACATGCATGCAATTAACGTTCATCTTAAAGTTTGCCAGACTAACTGGGTGAGAAGAACTGCGGGAGTGAAAAGAATAGACAAGCGAAGAATGAAGGAGCTCAGGGAGGAAGTTGGTTGTGAAAGAGTCTCAGGAGGAAGCTGGTGAGGAGCCGGATAAAGTGGGCTGGACACGTGGAAAGAATGGAAGGGGAAAGGTTAATGAAGAGAGCGGATGCACTTGGGGTGGGGGTAGAAGGAGAAGGAAGGAGGGAAGATAATCTTATTCACAGATATCTTTAAATATAAAATCCATATAAACCCATGGAAAATTACATGAACGGAATAAACTAAACACATCTTTAAATATAAAATCCATATAAACCCATGGAAAATTACATGAACGGAATAAACTAAACGTTTTTTTTCAAAGGACATGATACAAAGATTATTAAAGATACACTGGTCAATGAAAGTGTCGAAATGAAGAGCTACAAAACTGCGTTGGTATGCCTCCGATATCAGAAGACATAAAAATCAGATGATGAAGATCGGCAACACACATAGGAGAGATGGGAATAACAACATAAAGAGAGCTCTAACCTGGGCCCTGAAGGTGAAGGGAAAGAGGAAGGACAAAATTAACACAGAGAAGGACTGTGGAAGTAGAGAGAAACCAACTGGGAGGGAGTTCTTGGAAGATGGCAGAGAACACAGCTAGAGATCGTACAAAATGGCAGAAGTCACTAAGTGGCCTAATGCACCAAGAGGGTAAGTATGTAAGTAATTAAGTATGTAAGTAAGTAGACCTTACCAACCGGAGGCCCATGTGTAACTAGGACGTCAATACCCTCAGGAATACGATTCCACTTGTCCAGACAAGGTTGCCCACGGGGCAAATTGAATGCCCAATTGTAGAATTCCGGCTGCCTGTGGAACAGAGGAATACCAAACCAGCATTTTTGGATGACATCCATATTGCCAAATACGTGGCTTTGTCATTACAATGATCATCCAACGTCATCCCGTTTTAGATCTTCAGATAGTGATATTTCACAAATTTATGATGAATATGCACATAAGTAAGTGATATGAGTAAATTACAAACATGATTTATTTTGCTTATAAACTTAAAAAACAATTATTGTTAACCTCTTAACCCCTAGTAACTATGTTGATAGACTTCATTTTGTATGAATTTGTGGAAGCATCTGTTAAAAGACAATTACAAACATCTTTCAATAACCCCTTTTTTCCTAACTTGTGATTATAATAGTTTTAAATCTGTTTGGTCATTTCAGAAATCTGTCTGAGAATCCTTTTCAAGAATTGTACTTACTGATAGAAACAATGCATTGTACAGATTGTTGAACATTCTTCAGGATATTTCATTTTTATAATAACACAGTTCACATTAACATATCCAACAGTTTAAATACCTGTACAGACTAGATAGCTTCTTCAATAAAAGACATACACCGCCCCCCCCCCCCGCCACCCCACACATGCAGAGTACATCTTGGAAAGATGGCGAAAGTCTTACAGGTATCTAAACTGTTCAAAACATTTGACATTTTCGAAAACATTTCTATATCCAAAACTTTATTTCTTTTCTGTGATAGCCTCATCGGTAAACAAGTTATTGTACTTATTTCATTTAGTGCCAGCAGATCAGTAACAATGTCAATGCTTCCTAAGGCTAAAAGGGAATGAACTCTGCCATTGCCAGTCCCCAGCCCAGATGAAATAGAGGAGGGTTGCGCAAAAGGCTAACAATCCAGGTACGAATCAAACAAAGCAGCCCAAATATCTAAAGAACAATGACATACAACATCACTGTACTAGGCCCATGTGAAACAAGATGGACACTGTCAGGACAAGTTGAACTGAGTAGAGGAGATATATAGTGCTGTAATCAGGTCATGAGAAGCCCATCAAACACACAGAATGCCCCCATCAGCCGGGAGGCGACAGGACCAAGGATTATCTATGCCTCATTCAAAACCAAGATGAGAAATATCAACCTAAACATTACTCGGTGCTATGCACCAACAAATGACAAGGATGACAAAACAAGAGAACTTTCACAGCAGACTGCAAACATTGCTTGACAAACTGAAGGAGACATGACAATACTTATAGGAGACTTCAATGCGAAGATAGGTTCAGATAGCAAAGATTATGAAGAGGTCATGGGCACACATGGACTCGGTAGGATGAGCTAGAATGGCGAGATATTTCCGTACCTTTGTACGTTCAACAAACTGATCATCGAGGCACTGCATTCCCACACAGAAGAATCCACAAGGTAACTTGGATATCACCAGACCATAGAACCGAGAACCAGATCGACCATATCTGCATAGGACAGAAGTTCAGGAGATCAGCGCAGGACATAAGAGTTCACAGAGGATCAGACGCAGCCTCTGACCACCATCTAGTGCTGGCCAGAATGAAGATGAAGCTGAAGAAGAGAGAGGTAAAGAGGAGCACCTGAACAAGGTATAACGTGGATTTCCTGAAGGACAGAGATAACAATGACATTCCGACTCACACTCAGTAATATGGTGCCCTAGAATGCCTTCTAGATGAAGAAAACAAGGACATCAACACCCAGTGGCAACATAGGAAAGAAAAAGAAGAGACAGAAGGAATGGATCTCTGCTGAAACTCTCAACAAATTGCTAACTCAGAAGGAAAGCTTTACTAAACAACATTGGGACTAGAGCAGCAAAAGCAGCAGCCCAGGAACAGTGTGCAGAGGCAAACAGACAAGGAAGCCTTCATCAACAGGCATATAGATATAGAGGCCAGAGTTGTTTTCATCACTGTGAGGAAAATCTGGAAGGCAAAGAAGATGAAGCTAAACACCAAGCTGAGGATATTTAACTCTAATGTCAATTCAGGGTTTCTATACAGCTCGGAAACATGGAGAATGACAGAGCAAACACTGAGAAGGATACAGACTTTCATCAGCCTGTGCAAAATTATGAATTTGAAATGGTCTGACAAAGTTACCAACAACTCTCTGGAAAATGACCAAACAGCTTCCAATTGAAAAAGAAGCCAAAAAGAGAAAATGTAGGTGGATTGGCCATACACTATGGAAACCTTCAACCAGCATCACTGGTGATGCTGGTTGAAGGTTATCATAGTGACTATGGTCAGACAAGCACTAACATGGAACCTCCAAGGAAAGAGGAAAACGGGACAGCCCAGAAACACCTGAAGAAGATGGGCTACACCGGGAATGAAATAACAACGATGGCACAGAACAAGACACAGTGGAGAGCTTTTGTTGACGGCCCAAGCTCCCAGCATGCAGGCCTAGGTAAGTAAAAGTAAGTACATACATGTACAATGAATGTTCATACATGTACAACGATTTTTTTAGTTAACTGAATGACCATTATGTGTACATTGTTACATAAAATTTATTAGTATCTATAACATCTTAGTTGTTTAAAAAAACAGACATATTGCCACATAGACATACCGCCCGGTACACAGAGGCCACTGTACGCAGAGGCCACTGTACGCAGAGGCCACTGTATGCAGAGGCCACTGTATGCGGAGGCCACTGTACGCGGAGGCCACTGTACGCAGAGGCCACTGTATGCAGAGGCCACTGTATGCAGAGGCCACTGTACGCAGAGGCCACTGTACGCAGAGGCCACTGTATGCAGAGGCCACCGTACACAGAGGCCACTGTACACAGAGGCCACTGTATGCAGAGGCCACTGTATGCAGAGGCCACTGTACACAGAGGCCACTGTACACAGAGGCCACTGTACTCAGAGGCCACTGCAGAGGCTACTGTATGCACAGCAATAAAAGACAAATAAATCGTCACTTTTGAAGGTGAAACAAAGTTTTGCATCAGATATTTCATTGGTCGGTCAAATTCCCATTTCAAATGTTTTCTTACAGTAAATATACGACAGCAATAAAGACTAAAACATGAAATATAACAATATTAATTTAAGATGAAGTTTGAGAAGCAAAAAGATTAAGAGAATTGTGGCATTTTAACAATATGAAACCCCAACTAGGTGTGTACCAGTGAATCAATGAAAATTGTTGTAGGCATACATTCCCTTTAAGATTCTCCCAGATCTCTCAACCTTCCTTTAACACCATCTTCCTTACCAGGGGCTTCCATAGACTCTGATGCCAAAGACAGTGACTTCAGAGTCTTTGAGGTAGACTGCATTTCTTAGCAAATCCTTTGCATGTTTTACTCCGTTCTCTGACAAATGCAAGTCCATGTCGGTGAAATTGAGTTGAAATCGGTTCTTCAGATCAGTCCTCCCAGATTCTTTTTCGAAGACGTTTTCTTCTAAACTAAAGTCATGGTTGCCCGCAATGACAATTTTGTATTTGTGAGGTAGGTCTTCTAAAATACAGAAACGTGCATGAAAATCATGTGGTAAATGTTTGTTTGATAATAATTTATTAATTATTGAAGTTGTCATTATTGTAAATACCCTTCTTTTTTAAGTTGCATATCATGTTCAGGATGTCGCAGCCCATACCTCCTTGTGAAACCAAAATGATCTTACCAAAATACTAAATGTATTTGTCAAATTTGGCATATTAACTTATTAAATAGAAATAAATAGTACATGTAAGTCATATGGGTGTGAATGAATGTAAAAATGTAATAACCAATTTGTTTAGTACGTTTGTTGTCAAAACACCATTAAAGAATTTGGTAACTTGCGAATGTTGATAGCCTTAAATTATAGGATATTATCCTTCCTCTTTCCCTTCACCACTTATGCAATTTTTTCAGAATTTTTTCCGGATCCTGTAAAAAATTATTTAATAGTTTGTCTGATGATTTCACCAAAACTAAATAACAAATTGTTACAAAAGAACTAGCATGTCGTCGTGAATACTAAATTGGTTAAATTGTTTGCGAAATGAGTCTGAAACGAGACTAGTCAACACAGAACTGAGGAGAAACCTTTAAAACTTGAAAAAAATTGGGCAATAGCTAAGGCAGCTTACATAGGAATATTGCATCTTGCATTTTAAATGTTTAAATACCTACCTAAAAAATTGTTGAATTCACTTATTTCTTTTGGATGCCCCCTATTCGTTATGTCGCCGGCGTGTATGAGTACATCGCCTGGTGGGATAGGGTGATCCATCGATGATGTTCGTGCATGCGTGTCTGAGATACACACAAATCTTACACTTGTGTCGGCAACTGGGGCATCCGGTGGCTTGACTGGTAATGTCACCTGCTCTTGCTTGACCCTCAACATCTCCCATGCCTTGGTGGGGTCAGAGGTGAACATATGGACACTGATACGGTTCATTATGTCAAAGCTGCCACGTCTGATAGGGGAAGCAAGACAACAATTCAGTGCAAAGTAACATCAAAACAATCAGAATACAATGTGAGAATCTGGGATAATCCAACTCTGGGTGATTTGTAATTAGGCAACCAATCATCTAAGGAAGGTCTCAAAACATTGATGTAAGACACCACACTCAGAGGTGGGTGGAGTAGGTTAAAAGCTATTTTGCTCACAGTTCACAAGGGTGCTGACATCACAGTTCACAAGGGTGCTGACATCACAGTTCACAAGGGTGCTGACATCATAGTTTACACAGGGTGCTGACATCACACTTCACAAGGGTGCTAACATCACAGATCACACAGGGTGCTGACATCACAGTTCACACAGGGTGTTGACATCACAGTTCACAAGGGTACTGACATCACAGTTCACAAGGGTGCTGACATCACATATTACAAGGGTGCTGACATCACAGTTCACAAGGGTGCTGACATCACATATTACAAGGGTGCTGACATCACAGATCACAAGAATGCTGACATTGCTGACAAAAAAATTGCATTTTATTTTTCTAAATAAAATATAGTGTGTTTTATAGTTGTATGTATGTATGCATGCATGCATGTATATACATTTTGAAATACACACTGTGTGTGTGTATTTCAAAATAAATATGATGTCATTTGTAGAGGAATATGAAAAACATATACCCACTTTATTGACATCAAAAAATTATAACTGAGTTTGAGTTTGCTTAAAAAAATTGAAACAGAAACAATTCCTATATATATATATGAGGTCTTGAATCTTGTTTAAAAATAAAATCTAAAATTATTGTTTTTGACAACCAAATAATGTCTCATTTGATACATTCAGGTGAAAAATGAAAGGTGCATTAAGGTGTGTGTATGATCATAATGGTTTTGTTAATGAACCCAACACTAGATACATTGGCACAAAACAGTTCTTATAGTGGCAATAATTTATACACATCCAATCATAGTAATGGTTCTAAAGGAAATGTCAAAAATGTTTATTGGTTACCCGAACAATTGTTTTACGGGACATTGCATACAGAGAGGCACTGAATTTATTAGCATTAACAACATTTTGGTTGTTTAAAATTAATATTCATACAAAACATGTTACTATCGTGATACAGCAACATTATCTTAATATTTTAGAAAATACATAATTTGGCGGTGAAACAAATATGCCAGTTTTACGACATATATAGAGATTGCTGTACAGCAGTAAAAGATGATAATATACAGAGATTGCTGTATAGCAATACAAGACAAGACAATATATAGAGATTGCTGTATAGCAATAAAAGACAAGACAATATATAGAGATTGCTGTACAGCAGTAAAAGAAGATAATATACAGAGATTGCTGTATATAAATAAAAGAAGATAACATATAGAGATTGCTGTATAGCAATAAAAGACAATACAATATACAGAGATTGCTGTACAGCAGTAAAAGAAGATAATATACAGTGATTGCTGTATAGCAATAATAGAAGATAACATATAGAGATTGCTGTATAGCAATAAAAGACAAGACAATATATAGAGATTGCTGCACAGCAGTAACAGAAGATAATATACAGAGATTGCTGTATAGCAATAAAAAAAGATAACATACAGATATTGTTGTATAGCAATAAAAGACAAGACAATATATAGAGATTGCTGTATAGCAAAAAAAGACAAGACAATATACAGAGATTGATGTATAGCAATAAAAGACAAGACAATATATAGAGATTGCTGTATAGCAATAAAAGACAAGACAATATACAGAGATTGATGTATAGCAATAAAAGACAAGACAATATATAGAGATTGCTGTATAGCAATAAAAGACAAGACAATATACAGAGATTGCTGTATAGCAATAAAAGACAAGACAATATACAGAGATTGCTATTTAGCAATAAAAGACAAGACAATATATAGAGATTGCTGTACAGCAGTAAAAGACAAAATCTTCACCTTTGAAGGTGAAATATCACATTTTTCGTTGGTCGATTTATTGGTCTGTCGAAGTCCTGTTTTAAAACTGTTATACAATTTTTTAGGGTAAATATGATACAGCAATACATGTTCAGTCAACCAATGAAAATTGTTGTGCACTCATTTTAATGCAAAGGTTTGTTGTTGGGAA
Organism: Lamellibrachia columna; assembly: GCA_963662155.1. Classification (NCBI taxonomy): domain Eukaryota; kingdom Metazoa; phylum Annelida; class Polychaeta; order Sabellida; family Siboglinidae; genus Lamellibrachia; species Lamellibrachia columna. The sequence continues at coordinate 15,284,065 of OY759267.1, read as the reverse complement.
CAAAAATGTCCTCGTTGGAAAAATGGTGATGTCATCCAGCAACAATTATTTGGTTTTAATCTGCAATTAAGGTGACAAACACCTACCTTCTAACGCAAGACAGTGCATTCACTGCACGCCCCAGTAACTGATCAAATGATGAAGATGATGATGAAGCTTTCCTCATCCTGTCCAGCTGTGACCAACTTAATTTAAACAGCAAATTAATGCTTTTACATATGCAAGAATCGTGTGTGCACTGAGATGTGACAAAAGACAGTGGAAGAGATGATGGACACTGAAGACGTGTGGAGTGACCTGAGCAGGAGTGATACTGGGCTGCCACTGTTGACAGCAGAGGGGCATGCCGTAAATTAGGGGTGCAACTTTCCAGAGGACAGTGAGGGGTCAATATGGCTTACGCATTAAGTCAAATGAGTCAAGTGACTGTAGCAATGAAGTAAGGGAGGAATCTGAAGCCACTGAATGTGACACATGTAAGGGGCGGTTCCACAAAGACTGACAGAATGTATCAGATGCATTATTTGCAGTTCTAACAAGCGAAGATAACAAGCAAATTAGTTGGTTCTGATAAATCTTGCCAGAGGGGAGGGAGTAAAGGCCATTATGTCCCAAATTATTATCATCTACAACCGTCAAGACAAATTCGAAAAAACTAAACACCATGGAAACAAAACAAGTAGACTACAAAGCAGAGTTAACAATCTAGAGAAAACATTGAATTATGGAGACCCAGCCATCGCATGAAGCAACAGATGCAACGTACCATATACAACCAGTCATTAACAAGGAAGAAGTGGTCTCCACTATGTGAACCCAAATACATGATAGAATGAAAAACATTGTTGTATATAATGTGCCAGAGGGAAGCAGCAATCTGAAAGAAGACAATGTAATTTATAATAGTCAACTAATGACGAAACTATCTGAACATGCTGGAAAATATCAGCCAAATGTCCTGCAAGTAAGAAGACTAGGAAGCAAGCAGACAAACGAAACCGAAACACATGAAACAAGAAATCGTCCCTTCCCAGATGAGGATAAGAAAGCATTAGTGGTAAAAAACTTGAATAAACTGAAAAACAAAGGTGAACCATTCAGTGGAATGACTGCAAAGCATGACATGAGCAAGGACGACAAAGAGAAGGAGCGATCACTAAAGAAAGAGCCTAGAGAAAATTATGGCAAGAAGAGACAACAAATTTCATCCACCTGGTAGGAGGACGACTAGGAGAAAGATACATCACCTAAGTAAAGGAAAGAGGAGAGCTAACCAACCAAGAGGACGACTAGGAGAAAGATACATCACCTAAGTAAAGGAAAGAGGAGAGCTAACCAACCAAGAGGACGACTAGGAGAAAGATACATCACCTAAGTAAAGGAAAGAAGAGAGCTAACCAACTAAGCTCAGGCACTGCTAGTGCCAGAGCTGGAGAACGTGTTCAGAGATTAAAATTACCAACTCTGGCTTATCGTCAACTCAAAGGAGACATCATCATGATAGAATTATATAAGATATTAACAGGGAAATATGATGCTTCGGTTTCATCTAGTTTAGTTACGTTGAGAGACAATGATTCTGACACAACTTCAACAAGAGGACATAACCTTAAATATAAAAAAAGATACAGATTAAACATAAAAAATACTCATTTGTACACTGATGCACAAATGTATGGCACAGCCTTTGGTGGAGGCTGCATCTATCCAATTTAAAAAAAAAAAAAATAGACAAGTTATGGCGAAGTCATCATATCAAACTAGACTGTACTGCCCCACCCCATCCTGGAAATTGTCAGATGCATGCGCAAAATCAGACGACAATAAAAAAATGAAAGAGTTGGCACAAGAGGCGGTGATCTTTTACTTTCTTCTCCTCATTTATCTCCTACACATATACACTGTCATATGGTAAAAAAAAAGTACATTTACTTTCTCAAAATGATAAAAATTTACAAAAGAATTAAACCAAAACATCGCCATCTCCTACGGTGCAGTGAGGAGCGGTGGTCTAATGGTTAGAACTTAGAGCACCCGTCTGTCGATCGAGAGGACGGTGGTTCGATTCCATCTCCACCATTTCGAAGCTTGGGCAATTTTTATTACCCCACTTTGCCTGCGTCTTTCGGAAGAGACACTAAAAAGCCGTTGGTTCAAACTCCTGCATTAGCTCAAAATTGGGCTGTTTGGAGCATAATTACTTGAGACTTGAGGCGCCTACGCGTAGTACCAGGGTTCAGCCTCCTGTTACATTTCCCATTGACGACCATGTTAATGTTTTGCATGATTATAAGAAAATGGGACTATCAAAAATTCTGAAACTTCTTACCTGCCGTTGTCATCATCTCATTAACATGCTGTTCGAGTTTAGTCAAAGTCTCGTACTTCTAACTCTTTTAAAATGCCTGAACGTGCCATACCCATCAATGTTTACCAATTTCTGCATGAATTACTATGCACACGTGCCTTGTGGTGAAAAAATTGCCAAACATCCTTCCGCCTATTGAAATCATCTAAAAATCCAGTTACACTGCCAACATGTTCTTCCAACAAACTGGCCAATGTGTCTGCTCAAATGCAGTTATGTTAGATGATTTTTTTTAAATAACGCATACCTAAAATTACTATGTCTATGCCCTACATTCGTAACACACCAGGAAGTGGGCCGCCCCCAGGAAGTGTAACTGAGGCACGACTCCACCAAGGGCAAGGTTACTGTAAAACATGTATTAGTGCGGTTAAGGCTTAAGCAGTAAAACAGTTACCAGACAGTAGCTGTATAAAGCTGGTTAGATCCCGACCATACTGAACACTTACCAGAAAAAACTACCTTCAGTTACGGATCGATTTGTTTGTTTACATCAACATCGTGTAGATTGCTATTAAACTGTATGTTTGGCAACGCGTCGTAACGCCAAATCAGCCTTATTCGTATACTTCGGACTAATTATGGACTATGCATACAAAATGTGATAATAAAAATTTATATTCTAGTGTAAAGTTTGATGATTATGCTATTGTCAAGGTTTATTCGTAATACAATAATTTATTAATATGTCATGTTATGTTTCTTAGGATGCATTGAACAAATCCAAATATTTATTTAATGAAACTTGGCACATGTACATAATTGTACACATTGATGTACATGTAAATATAAGTGTGCAGGTCCTAGTTGTGTTTTAGTGTCTGCTACATACAACTGACATTCTCATTAACTGCTGAGTCAGAGTTTTACAGAACAAGTTCTTAAATAAATTAGGAGTTTTATGCACTTTCCATGATAAAAATCACACACAAAAAAATTATACAACTTAAGAATATATTAAGAAAAACATCAGACACAATATATATTTTTTATATAAACATTTCACAAATATTAAATTTAATGCAATAACACATAACACAGTTTACTGCAATAACACATGTTTATGCAAAGTAACAGAGTAATATTCAGACCAGCAAGGCACAACTATTGAGTTATTTGACAGATGTAGCAGTTTGCCATTGAACAGAGTTAATTTTGTAAAAAAAAAGTCTAGCAAATCCTCAACTATGAGCAAATAGTAACTTTGGGGTGTTAAAGTGAGTGCCCATCATATGTAGATGTGATCCTCTGGGATCAAAATGCACCTACCAGGCCAGTACAGCGATGGACGCAGCCCTGATCCTGGGCATGCCACACAGCAATGTGGCATATATGGGGGTGCTAAGAATCTCCCGGTTAAAGATATGCAGTCATTCATTGTGGAAGAGAAGATGGTATCCAAAGACAAGGTGTGGCACTAATCATCTTGTCTGAGTATGCGAACGGCCGTTTCTCCAAGGATGGTTAGTGTCACAGGGTCAAAACCAGAACTGGTGTGCAAAACATCATCCAGACTCATCTTACCCTGATGAACAATGCCAAGAGTTCCTGGACCTGCTGCAGTTAAGAAATCAGTGCCATCCAAAAGGCTGAAGAACTACAGGTTTAGAATGACTCAATGCAAAAGTGGGTGACGACCAACATTCTTCTTAGTCAGAAGTTGTTGTAGTTTTGTACCATAAATGACCTCGTCATTGCCAATACAGTGTTTCAACATACCAACAATAGGAGAGGGATGTGGATTTCACCAGATTGAGGAACCATGAATCAAATTGACTATATTCTTGTCCAGAGGAAACTCAAAGGCCAGCTGAAGAACAGTAGGACATACAGAATGACAGAACGTGGCTCAGATAACTTCCTGGTCATAGCAAGTATAGTAGTCAAGATGTACCATGTGGATAAGCTTTGTGACAGAGAGACAAGGCAAGAGTTCCAGGTGAAGATTGGTGGAGCCTTTGAACATCTGTTGGAACTTGGTGTGTGGCCATTGGAGGAACTCTGGCTAGACTTCAAACAGACAACAAATGAAATCACTGAGAAGGTGGTTGGCTTCAGGCATAGAAAACAGGTCGTCAATCTTCCATCAGTTTTAGCAAGAGAGTGTGAGGAAAGGAGAAAGGCACGCACATAGCTTTTGAGGAACACCTCAAATGCAGAGAAGCATGAAACATACAGAGATAAGAACAGACTAGTGAAGAAAGCGATAAGAACCCACAACAGAAAACAAATTGAGGAACAGCAACAAGCCAAGTAAAGGGATGGTGACAGAAACCTAGGTGTTGAAATGCTGGGAAACATACTTCAAGAAACAACTTAACATGAACTGGCCAAGATCAGAGGATACACTTGATGAGATTCCAGGTAACATCACTGGACTGGCTAGACCACCATTTTCAATAGAAGAGGTATAAAAGAGGTATAAAAGAGCTATAAAAGGCTGTCAAAGCAATGAAAGTCAAGGAAAGTGGCTGATGCTGATCATATAACAGCTGAAGTGTTGACAGCAGGAGGAGAGAAGATGGCTGAGACGCTCCTGAAAATATGCAATGCAGCATGTCATCAGGAAAAGTCTCCAACATAAAGGTGCAGAAGTATGATCAACCCAGTATACAAGAAAGGGTGGAAATTAATCTTGTCAAACTACAAAGCAATTTCCTTGATATCCAACCCAGGTAAGGTATTCTGCAAGATGATACTCGTGAGGATAGATGACACATCTATCAAAACAGCAGTTTGGATTCAGGAAGAACAGAGGGACAGTAGATGATGATGCAAACGGAAAAAGAGTATCAGGTCCCACTGCATTTCAATGTTGTGGACTTCAAGGCTGCATTTTATATTATCTGGAGAGGGGCATTGTGGAAGATGTTGAGGTCTATTGGGGTGGATCCCAAGATTACATCACTGATTGAAGCTATGTATGGTAATGTTGAATGTGCAGTCATTATCAGTGGTCAACTGACAGAATGACTTAGAGTGGAAATAGGAGTGAGATAGGGCTGTTTGTTATAACTCCATCCTGTTCAGTTTGTTCCTGGAGTTCATCATGGCAAACCTGAAGAGCTCATGCAAGGAGTTCAAGCTAGATACCAACCTCAGCTTTGACATCAGATATGCAGATAACACAACTCTAAACTGAAGACCTACAAGCTGCCTGTAGGAAATGGGGTATGAACATCAACTTCTCCAAATGCAAAGTCATCACTTTATCAGAGAAGCATATTATACTGGAAGACGAAGAACTTGAGACTATGGGAGAGTTCTGCTTCTTGGATTGCATAGTACCATCTATGAATGATGTTAGTCAATGCATAGCCTTAGCATTGGCAGTCTTTGGTAAACTCAGAAATGGCATATTTTCCAGCAGAAACATCTCAACAATAGTGAAAGCTAGATTATGTGGAGACCTTATATTAACAATAGCAATCTACGGTGTTGAGATTTGGATGTTATGATCGCAGGAGATATAATCTCTTGAGGTTTTTGAGATTCAGCACCTGCGAGCTGTTAGAGGTATTACCAGGGTGGACAGATTACAAAATATCAAGATCAGAGAGAACACCTTTACCACTGAATCTGTCACAGATGTCATCAGACACAGAAGACTCAGTTTGGGCATGTTTGCCATGTGCAAAAAGGTAACATTGTTAGTCAAGCATACAAACAAGATTTCAAAGAACAGCAGAAGAGAGGAAGACCACTGAAGAGATGGAGTGACCAGATCAGGAATGATACTTACTTACTTACTTAGACCTCTTCACTCAAGGTAGAGCAAAGGGCCGAAACGACTCTTTTCCAACGCACTCTCTTGTTTGCTGCTTTCTTCATTTCTTTCCAGGTGGTTCCATGTTTCTTTACTTCCTCGTCTATTAATCTCTTCCAAGTAGTTTTGGGTCCGCCTGTTTTTCTTTTTCCTTGTGGATTCTAGTCTGAGGCCGATCTCGTGACATTGCTTTTGTTTTCGGAGGGTGTGTCCTATCCATGTCCATTTTCTTCTTGCAATCTCTCTCCTGATGCTGTGTTGGTCTGTCCTCCTCCAGGTTTCTTTGTTTGTGGCTTTATCTTGCCATTTGGTTTTCAGGATGTATCTCAGACATTTGTTAATGAATGTTTGTAGCATTCGGGTTGTTGTCTTGGTTACTCTCCATGTCTCAGAGCCATGTAGCAGCACACTTTTTATGTTGGTGTTGAAGAATCTGATCTTGTTTCGTGTTGAGAAAGATGATGTGTTCCACACTGTCTTTAAAATGCTGAATGCATGCCTGGCCTTTCCAATCCTGTTTTTGACATCTTCACCTGTTCCTCCTTTGTCTGTCACTATACTTCCCTGAAAGGCGAATCTGTTGTCCTCCTCTATATCTGTTCCCTTCAGCTGTACCTTAGCCTGTTGTGTACTGTTCACCTTTATTAATTTTGTTTTTTGTATGTTTATTTTCAAGCCTGTCTTTTCTGCTTCCTGCATCAATTTGCTGGACTATTTTTGCATTTGTGATAGTAGGCAGATGCCGTCTGCAAAATCTAAATCATCCAACTGTTTAGTGAATGTCCACTGGAAGCCACTTTGGCCCTGTTTAACAGTCTCTCTCATCATCCTGTCTAACACCATGATAAAATTATTAATAACTTGGCAGGTGGAGTTTTCATACATCTGCTGGATTAGTGTCACAAACTTTGTTGGTATTCTATAAGTGATGCATCAGCATCCACATAACGTCTCTGTTTACACTATCAAAAGCTTTCTCGAAGTCTATGAAATTAATATATAGGGGTGACTGCCACTCAATTGATTGTTCTATGATTATTCTCAGTGTAGAAATATGGTCAGTGCATGATTTGTTTTTCCGAAAACCAGCTTGTTCTTCACATAGCTTTTCATCCAGTGCTCCTTTCATTCTGTCCAGTAGTATGCGTGTGACAACTACTTAGTATGGATAGGAGTGTGACTCCTCTCCAGTTCTTGCACATCCCCAAGTCACCTTTCTTTGGCAGTTTTACAAGGTATCCATTTTTCCATTCTGTTGGGACTTTATCTTTTTTCCAGATCTTCAAGACTGGATGATGCAACATATCTATTGCTGTTATCGGGTATGCTTTCAGAGCCTCTGGTGGTATGCTGTCTGGTCCTGGCGTCTTTCCGTCCTTTAACATCTTCAGTGCTCTACTTATTTGAGCCTTCGAAGGTGGATTTGTGTTAACACTTAATGACTTTTCTGCTATTGGTATGTCTGGCCTTTCTGCTGTTGGGTCTTTATTGAGGATTTCTTTGAAGTGTTCTTCCCATCTTGATCTTTGCTCCACTTCCTTGTTTACGGTTCTTCTTTCCTTGTCTTTCACTGTTTTTGAAAGATTTATTCTTTTTACCGCTAGTGTTCTTGTTATATCATAGAGTTCCTTCATGTCTCTTCTGTGCACTGCCATTTCAGTTTGTGTTGCTAGGTCATTGATGTAGCTTTGTTTCTTTTCTTGCACTTTTCTTGACTGCTTTGTTTAGTTGCCAGGATTTTGCTTGGTGTTCTTGTTTCTCTGCTACTGTCTTGCATCGATTGACCATTTGTTTAATTTGTTTCCTTTCTTTGATCAGTGTCCATGTTGCTGTTGATAGCCACACCTTGTGTTTTCTCTCTCTCTCTTGCCCAGGACTTCTTTGCATGTTTCTTTCCAGGTTTCTTGTAGTGTGGCCCAGACAATGTCTATGGAGTCCTCTATCATATCCTCTAGTGCTTCAAACCATTTTTCTCACAGCACAGTTGAACTCGAGTTTTACTTCTCTTGACTTTAGCTTGTGAACATTGTACTGTTGTTGTGGTCTATTTGCTGAGTCTGCATATTTCTTCAGCTTTATTCTCACAGTTCCTAGGAGTAGGTGGTGGTCTGATGCCACATCTGCTTCTCTCTTTACTCATGTGTCCAGAAGACTTCTTCTCCATTTCCTGCTGATGGTTATGTGGTCGATCTGATTCTCTGTTTTCCCGTCTGGTCTGGTGAGACCCGTGTGGCTTTATACATCGTTTTGTGTGGGAAGACACTGCTACCAATAACTAAGTCATTACACTTACACAAACAGTTCTCTATTTTTATTCATATTCCAAGTCCATGCTTTCCCATTATTTCTTCCCTGCCTGTGTTGTCTGAACCCACTTTTGCATGTGTGTGTCCCATTAGGATTTCTATGTCTCTCCTTGGTGTTTCATCTAACACATTTTGAGATTGCTTCTTTGTTGTCACCGTTTGTTGGGGCATAGTACTGGATCACACTAACATTCCTTCCAATTGACTTGAATCTTGCTGCAATGATTCTTGGTGACACAGGGTTCCCTTCCATGAAGGCTTTCATGACACTTTGTGTTGCCATTATTGCCACTCCATGTTTGTGTGTGCATGGTCTTCATCTTCATGTTCTGAGTATATTGTGTGTTCTCCTGTAGCAAGCTTAGTTTGTCTGGCTCCATTCCATCTGGTCTCACTGAGACCTAGCACCTGGATGTTGTATTTCTTCATTTCATGCGCCACTTCAGCCGCCTTCCCAGTCTTGTACATGGTCCGGACATTCCAGGTGCCTATTCTGATATTTCTTTTGGCAGTAAGCAGATGATCTATTGGCAGTCTGACTTCCCGAGGGCTTTCATCAGGTCGTGTCATGTTGCACTCCAATGAGGCATCACCTTGAGTTGTTGAGTTAGTTGAATAGTTTATTGTTTCGGTTTCTGTAATCAGCTTTATCCCTGGATGGGTGATTGGCACAGTCAGTGGGGTTTTCTGTCAGGGTTGTTCTTCCCTTAGCCCTTTTACTGTATCTGTCCCCTTTTCACAAGACTCAGGTACAACAGGGTCCACCACAAGAAGGTACAATCGGACTTGCTCAGGAGAGGCTGTGTGTCACATCATTGAGCCACTTAGACCCCAGGTATGATACTGGACTCTCACTATTGACAGCAGAGCGGCAATAAGTAGAACAAAATGGAGGGATGCAACTTCTCGGAGGACTATGAGGGGTCACTATGGTCTATGCTTTTAAGTCAGAATCTGATTTCTGATTCATTAAGTTTATGAATTAGCATTAGTTAATTTATAATGTGCCCAAGTCTTACGTAAGCATTAACAATGCATGTTGTTGCACTCGTAAAAGGATGACTGGATAAATCGTGGATACCCAACCACATAGCGAGCAAAGATACTATAGTAAACAAAATATCTTTGATAGTGAGTGCATGCGTGTGCATGCTGTATATACATGATAGTTTTGATCAAATCTACCAATGGTAGGCTGTACTGTGCAATACTTTCATTTTATATATTTTTTTACCTTATCTACATGTGCTTAGTTAATCACATATTGTCGACATCTGTCTGAACATGCTGTTTGTATAAGTTTTTAGTCTGAAATAAAGATATATTGAATTGAAAAACTATTCCAACCCGTAAGCTATCCGGATTATGGTAAATGGCAACCGGCTATTTTGTTATTGCACCATATTTTCGCTCATCTTTAGGTTGTTATCTAGTCTATTATCAAGCGTTACTGAGCGCGTGAAGTAATCCAGTTTGCGCTGATCGATTTTGAGAGTTCACATTTTGTATTTCAACGCAGTATCTCAAAAAGTATCGCTATGCCGATGACAGCCAGACGGAAAAAGCGTCTGACGTACATTGCTATCGGCGGATTATTTTTGCTTTCAGCCATTGAATACGGTAAACAACGGCCACCTGTGGCTATGCCATGGCCGTTCGACTATGTCACTATGACCCAGGCTATGATTTATACATGGCTTTCAGTTCATGGCAAACTGCGTGCAGATACTTCTGGTATACTTTAGTTTAGGCCAAGTAAAAAAAGTATATTTCTCGTACGGATTGTGTGGAAAAAAGTTAACCGGAAGTCCTTATTTATTTAATATTATTGACTATAAAAATTTGAATACGATTTTTTGGCTGTTTCCAAAGAGGGTCGCCACAACATCCTGTAATATGTGTGATATGTAAAACATGAATTAAACAAGTCTAACAGAACTTTCACCACAAATTTTTTACCGACATTTCTTCACAGGAAAAATCGAGTAATAGATGTTAAACTGGAAGCAAGTAATTTCATGCTCTTATTGTATATTGTATCAAGTGTTATACCATTTCAGAATTGAATACCGCACAAAGTTGGAACACACAACCATGCAACCCGGATTCACAACATATCACAAAAAATGGGGGTGTATGCTTATTAGGGCATGTATGCTTATTAGGGCGAATGTGTTTTTATACAATATTGTAATGTACATGTATAAATGTTGCATTAAACAAGTTAGTTACCTTTCAGTAAACTTGATAGTATTTTCAATATTTTGGCCAACTCACGCGGCCTTTGTCAACTGACTTCACTATGAGCATTTCACGGAGAATACCACAACGTTTCTTGAGAGGTAGATAACATGTCTAATGCACTAATCCAAGAAACCAGAACGTCAGGCCATTCAGGGTACATCAATGTTTGTTTCAGCTGTTATTCTTCCCACAGTATGGCTTTACATTAAGCAGAGATTTGGTGCCAAACTCTACTTAATGGGCCTCGTTCTGTCAGCTTTTTCATTCGCTGGCTTGCTGGCTAGCCCTCTCATGGGAAAGTAAGTGTCAAGTTTATTCTTCTTGTCTTGATCTTTATTATTTGGTGGTGTTATTCATTAAGGTTATTTATTGCATCATTGGTTTAATACAGGTGAAGTAATCAGTTATGACGTCACATACAGTCGCGCCTCGTTATTGCGCGGATTCGGATATAACGCGGTCGGTCGTGGACCCCGGTTTTCTGCCGCCAGGGAAAAATGCCAAATGGGCCTGCTTAAACCTACTTAGAAGTGCTTTGACAATTCTCAAGAAACATTAGGCAACAATGTCAATGAACGAGTATCAACGTGTTGTTTGTTTTGCGCTGTCGCCGACATCAATCGCTGTCGCTGTCGCTGTCGCTGCCTTCGCTTCGACGGTTTGTAAATTGGCGTAAGAATCAGATTAACAGTTTTAAATGCAATGTATGCAATACCAACATAATACTTTGGTGAAATGACATGCTTCCATTACATCGTAAATTTAATCGTTTTCGCGACGCGAAACCAATATGTCAAATTCCTAACCCAAGGCTCTACCGGTGCGCGAAAAACGAATTCGTCATCCGCATATGGAACGATGAATCGGTCTTAAGTGGTGCGTAATAAATTTATGCCACGGTCGAGATCGGTTGAAAGACGAAGTGAAACAATTATTAATTCTACCTATTGTCGTTTTCTGTGTTCTATCAGCTTACATGCTACGTTTGTCAAATCATATACGTTTTCTGCTGCTCGGATCCAGGTTATTATTTTCGATTTGTAGGCCTATTAGTCCAGTACATCATCACCGTAGTAGATCTATTCCATAACGGTATACGTATGTGTTTTATTCAGTTCAAGAAGCAACTTTTAAAAATAATACACGTCGATGCTAGTATAATACGCTCCACAAACTGCATGTTGGCGTATAAGACAGTGCTGCAAGCACACAGGACTTCGACAGCGTTCATGGACTTGGTGCAGCGGGCGTCGGTCGCTGTTGTTTAGTAGCTCCCTGGTGGCAGATATGAGAACACCTAACGCGCCTCGCGTACGGCGCGGTCCGAAGTCTTGGACCCCGAATACCGCGTTATAACGAGGCTCCACTGTATATACAGGGTGTATAATGGTTTTCAGCAGGTGTACAGGTGTAAACAATCTAGAAACCTTAGAAAAAGACCAAATATTATATGGAACTGACGAAAAAGTGGTCGTAATAATGGGGGAATTGGAAAAAGTGGTCACCTTTCTGAGTGGATAGTGCCTATTAGTGGAGTGGTTATAAATTATTTAAATACAAGTGAGTAGCAAATACCATCATAGAAATTCTTTTATCTTCTAATGGTAATGAGCAAGTTTTGTTGGTCATGCAATGCTCTAACCATGGTAACTATGTCACCATAGTGGAAGAGAAACTTGGTGAAATTCATGAGTTTTCAGCATTTCCATTTTCACTTCAATTAATGTTTGGTCAAACATTAAGTAATTAACAGCTTTCACAAAAACTTCATACACAAGTTGTACAAATGAGCTAGATTATTGCAGTGTATACTAAGTAGGTTTGATATTTTGTAAAATGAATTTAAAATGAGATTTAAAAAACAAATTGAATTGTTGAGGGTCCTGTAATTAAACGTTCTTATTAGTTATTACAAGACTATTTTACTCACATATGTCAATGTTACTGTTTTCTATCATCTGTATTATCTGCATGATGAAGAAATAGCAGGATGTGCACAGAATGTCACAGATGTGAATGATTCAGCTCTGAATTAAACACAGACACTTTTATACAGGTGGTCAGATCACAGTAAGGACACCAAGTCGGTGCTACTCGTAGCGAACCTGTTTGAAATCGGAGGGAGCATCATGTATTTCTTGGGGATCAGCGGGTGGTTCTTGGTCTCGAGTCGATTCATTGCTGGGATTGGTTCGGGGGTCGTCTCAGCGCTGTTCGCTGACATCAGTCGAATAACAACCGTGGAAGATAGGACGGCTGTGATGTCATCATTCATGGCTGTGCGACAGTTCGGCCTACTTATTGGTAAGTGTTACTATGGAAACACCACATGTAACATACCAGGTGCTCCGAATAAATATAAGTTTTTATTCAGTTATCTTAATAATCAGGAGGTAAATTCTTATATACACTATTAATGTATTTTTACATTTATGGTACTTTTTTACAATATTTTTGTCTCTGTTATTCCTGTCAGAATAAATTTTTATCAGTGTCATATTTGTATGTGATTTTTCCAAGAACCACAATGGAAATATGTGTTCACACTTTCTTGTGTCGTCTGACATTTTAATGTACCTTGTATTCATACTTGATGTACCAGTACCTAATTAAACAGGTTTAAAATGTTCAATTTGATCTAATTGATTTTGTCTTAATATATTTGCTTACCGGTGTGTTACATTGAAATTTAAGTTGATGAATTGCCACTTACTTAATTAATTATATATGATTTATGATTTTTAATGTACTAAGATTCACTGTTAATGTAATAGACATATTTAAGCAAAATAATGTTAAATTTGTTGCCTTTCAGGTCCTGGTTTCAACTTATTCTTGCGAGAATTACATTTCTACATAGGTCCTTACATTGTCGACAAATATACAGCCCCAGGGGTAAGTACAATATAATTATGCATGGGTAAGGACGAGTGGGGGTGTACGCATTTTGGACAAAGTCACTTGCTCCAAATGTCGTCCCACCAGTCCCAGTCTGTTTTGTTTTGATTACCAATTTATATTTTTTATTTTGATTACCAGTCTGTATTTTTTTTTTTTATCACAAGTTTGTAGATGATCACCACAGGCTGGCAATCATAATGTGTTCTTTTTCTTAATAAACTCCATCTCCATAATATCATGTCTATAATTATGTTTGTCTGTATTTATTTATGATGTGTTAGTTTATTCGTTCATTTCTCAATGTTTCCAATCGTCTGTCTGTTTGTAGGTTTTCATGGCGTGTTTGTGGATGGCCTATGAAGTCTACATCATATTCTTCTATACTAATCTTCCACAACTCAAAATTGAACTGGAGGTCGAAAAGCAACACGTTGAAGTGAGCTCAAATGACTCATCTTTTCGCCCTGACACGCCCTCAAGCGAGGGTGCCACGGTTGCCCCCCAGAGCGGAGACATCACAGTAAATGTCATACCAGATGACAGACCAGTTGTCTCGTCTGACCATGAGGCACTGGTGAGAACATTCGCCGAAAATGATGTGTCTGGTTTCACGTCTTCGGACGACCTAATAGAAAGTGCGGAAAAATTCATACAAGTCACAGAACGGCAGATCTCGAAAAGTTCCGTGAATACAGCATCACCAAAAAACTCCTCTCCGCAGGCAAGCAATGGGGACAGCGAAGATAGTGGCGGGATTTTATTCAATGTGGCGCCATCTATGAGCGGTGTCGACCAAAGTCCGGAACCGTGCCATTCTCAGTGCATTCCAAGTTACGGGAGTGTGAACAATGTAGCGCCCCCTACCGATTGTCGTTGTCGATGCATAAACATTCCCACTTCGGTGGATCGCTCCCATTGTCGGAGGACGTATGGGGAAGCGGGTCCCAATGACAGTGACGTCCAGTGCTTAAACACAACACATCATAGAGAGTGGACGTGGACATATTATTACAATGGTCAGTGCTGCAATTATTGATTTGGCATGAAAGAAACCCATTTTTGTTAACGTGAAGCACATTTTTTGGTTTTGTTTTGCATTTTTATGTTGATGCAAATCTAGTAATTACATTCAGTATTTTGAATGCTTACCAACAATGGGCTACACTTTCAGAGAACTTTAGCACTTTGTACAGGCTGAAATGAAGCTTATTTGCCAGATTTCAGAACTTACAAATAGGGATAAATAGTTTATGAAAACATACACGCACGCACGCACGCACGCACGCACGCACGCACGCACACACACGATGATATTTCATAATGCACAGTAATCCATCTAACTAATCTCACTAACACAAATTGTGCCCATAATCTTTCAGTTAGAACAGCTAAGCAGTGATGGGTTGAGCAGATAATTCTGTAAGGGATTCTACCGGCAATGCGAAGCAGGAGACAGGGATATTGAAATTGCCAGAGGATGGAAATTAACACGTTACTTCGGGAACAGTGTGGGGAGGAGGAAGTTGGATTTGTGGGGATGTTTTGTTGGGAGGGCTGATATGTACATGAGGGGCGAGCTTCATCTTAGTGAAAGTAGTGGCAATGTTTGCTGATGAACTATCAGCAGCAGTCGACAGTGAAGGGAAGTATAAAAATTATTTTTGGTAGCAAACATTGTTTAAACTAGAAGTGCTGGGGGGGGTACTTAGAGGTGTCTCAAACGAGACAAGAGGCCACTAGTACATACAAACCAGTAACAAAATGTCTGAAGCTGGCTATAAATGCATTTGTTTAAATGCAAGGAGCATAGAAAAACAAATTAAACATTATGGTAGAAAATATTGACCCCTCGCATATTTGGTATAACTGAATCATGGGCCAACAAAGACATATTAGATGCTGAATTAGGACTGACAGGATACGTAATATTTAGGAGAGACTAGGAAGAAGGGGAAGGGGAGTTATTTTATATAGTAAAGAATTTATTCAGGCTTACAAAATAAAATTAAAAAGGGAAGCAATTGCGATAAAACTGTTTGGTGCAAGTTACAGGAAATTCAACATTAACTATTCGATTAGTTTACCGAAGTCCAAACATAAATGAAGACGATAACGCAAAAATACAAAACGCTAAAAATTAAGTGAGTAAATGGGAATGTATCATAATGGGAGATTTTTACCATGGACGCATACAACGGAAATCCCTAGAGAATACTGGAGAGGAGCAACAGTTTCTATTTAATTCAGGATAGCTTCCGTACTCGACACGTGCTAGAACCAACTAGGGGAGAGAATGTATTAGATTCAGTTTTGTCTTCACAAAATGAATTAGTGGACAATGTCAAAATACATGAGCCATTGGGCAACAGTGAAATCAAATACATTTTGACATCAAAGTAAAATATTTAGCAAAGCTGGATTGGAATGTTGAGGAATAAGACCACAATTGAATGTTGGAACATTCTAAAGTATAAAATTGAGAGTAGACCTAAATGGTAATTCAGTTTAGTGTTTACCAGAGAGAATATTAGTTCATTACCAGTTCCAGATGCTAAATTTCGGGAGGCTAAATCGGACTATTTAGGGCAGTTAATTGTAACTCCAGAAATGGTAGGTAAGAAAATAAAGGCAATGAAGGACAATAAATCACCTGGAGTGGATGTAATTCCTCCAAAACTACTAATGGAAACAGTAGAACAAATCAGTATACCACTTGCAAGAGTGTTCAACTTGTCATTAAAAGAGGGAGTGGTTCCTTTTGAATGGAAAGAAGCAAACATCATACCATTATTTAAAAAGGGTTCGAGAAATAAATCAGAATTACAAACCAGTGAGTTTAATATCAGTGATTTGTAAATTATTAGAAAGGTTAATTAAAGACCACATGGTGGACTTCCTTGTTAGGCATATAAATTATTAAATCCACCTCAACATGGATTCCTTAAAGTGAGGTCATGCTTAACAAATGTTATGTTTTTAAAAAAAAATCAATAAATGGATAGACGAGAGATCACCAGTAGATATTATATATTTAGATTTTTAGAAAGCTTTTGACTAAGTGCCACATCAAAGATTACTACTTAAATTAAAAGCCCATGATATTGGGGATAGCATAACCAACTGGATAGAACAATGGCTGACTGACAGAAGGTAGCGTGTTGTAGTAGATGGAGAGGTTTCAAACTGGAAATCAGTTTTGAGTGGGGTACCACAACGATCAGTATTAGGACCTTTATTATTCTTAATATATATCAATGACTTGGACGATAACATAACAAGCAACATACTGAAATTTGCAGATGACACAACAGTGTTTAGAAGGGTTAACAATGATGGTGATAAACAACATTTACAAAACGATCTAGACAAATTAGTTAAATGGTCTGAGAAATGGCAGATGTTAAATTTTTGGAAATGTAAATGCCTACATACAGGACACGGAAACTTGGATTTAAGCAATAAAATGAGAGATACTGTTCTAGGTGCTACTGTAAAAGAAGAGGACTTAGGAATTACAATAAGACTTAGTGCTGATATGAAAGTTTCAGAGCATTGTGGTATTGCAGCTTCAAAGGGTAAAGAAAAAAGCTAATTATACCTCTGTATAAAGCAATAGTTAGGCCTCATTTAGAATACTGTATACAAGCTTGGAGACCATATCATAAGAAGGATATTGATACGCTTGAAAGAATACAGAGGAGAGTAACTAAAATTATTCCAGAACTGAGAGACCTTAGTTATGAAGAGTGAATGAAAGAATGTGGTTTAACAACTCTAGAGACAAAGCAGTTAAGAGAGATCAGATTGAAGTTTTTAAGATATTGAATGGGTATGAAAATATTGATAGAAATATTTTTTTCTCACTCGAAAAAAATAATAGAACTAGAGGACATGAGGTAACATTAGTAAAGGATCAGTGTAGATTGAATATCAGGAAGTACTCGTTTTCACAGAGGACAATAAATGAATGGAACAAATTATCTACAGATTGTGTAACTGCTAGCATCGTGAATATGTTTAAGAACAAGGTTTACAGGTGTCTCAGGAGGGTGGATTACACATAGATTAAAAATGTTGGACTCTCGATAAGCCAATGTTTGCTAGGCCTTTGCCTTGGATGGCAATCTTGTTAAATGTTGTCTTGTTAAATCAGTAGGTTTGTGCATAATCCATGTACACAGCTATCTAGACCTTAGAATCTAATACAGCTCATCTGCAAAATGACACACAAAATTATCAATCTAAAGGAATGAAATTTTAACTTGTCCGTCAAACAAGTTCTTTTAAAATGCAACTTGTCCTGGATAATCGGACAAACAGTAATTTTGGCCTTTGATATTTTTCATACGGGGCCAAATTTTGGAACTTTATGCAATGATTTTACAGCTGCAATTTTTTCAAATTCTATTTCTATGCGTGTTTCCAGAGCACATGAAGGAAGAGGTGGTTGTCATCCTAAGTGTAGTGTTTGTCGCATTCTTCAACCAGATGGTGCTAGAGGTAGGTGCTGTCCTTACTGTGCAAACAACAGTCAGTACCTGGAATAGTGTGTTTGACCACTAGATGGCGGGCGTGTATAAACGCAGTGCATCACGGGATCGAGTGTTGACGGAAGTACTACATGTAATTTTATACTTTAAAAAAAAGAGTCGGAACAATGCTGTATCCATGGTAACAACAAGAAAGCAAATAGTTAAAGAATTACTGTTTCAGCAAAGAATACATTGTACCAACAATAACGCTTACTGATATTGAACAGAAATCACAACACTAGCATCAGAATGCAAAAATCTACTGATCTGATATTTGAATAACTTTCAACAACCATGCTCATTAAACGATTTAATTGTGGTTGTAGTCCCCGTTGTTCCATTTTTATAAATCAATTGACCAGTTCTGCTTTGTTGCACAGTTGTTGTTCAGGTGCACATTATAACGAGCCATTATAAATGTATACGTGTGATGTGTGTACTAAACATTAAAGTTGTAATAAAATATGCCAGTTACCTTTTTCTAAGACAATATCTAAGACATCTAAGACATAATCTTCACTGCATCATGTGCCATGAGCACAGAAATGAAGTGTATTTTGTATTTCCAGACAATAGCAACACCACTAACAGCCAAACTGTTACATTGGGGTGAGCTAGAGAATAGTCTCATGTACTGCACTGCAGGGGCTGAGGTGAGGTTACGTGTACTGCTAGAACAGTCTCATGTACTGCATGGGTTGAGGTAAGGTTACATGTACTGCTAGTACAGTCTCATGTACTGCAGGGGCTGAGGTGAGGTTACATGTATTGCTAGAACAGTCTCATGTACTGCACTGTGGGGGCTGAAGTGAGGCTACATGTACTGTTAGAACAGTCATGTACTGCATGGGTTGAGGTGAGATTACATGTATTGTTAGAACAGTCTCATGTACTGCATTGTGGAGGTTGAGGTGAGGCTATGTGTACTGCTAGAACAGTCTCATACTGCACTGCGGGGGCTGAAGTGAGTTCACATGTACTGCTAGTGCAGTCTCATGTACTGCATGGGTTGAGGTGAGGTTACTGTACTGCTAGAACAGTCTCATGTGCTGCAACGCAGGGGCTGAGGTGAGGTTACATGTACTGCTATAACTGCTGTATGGAATGAAATGCATATAAATTCACCACTCAGTCATTGTCCCATATCCACCACAAGTATCTGCAACATTTCTTCCATCAGTAATACTCCTCTATCAGTAGTATATTCAGCACCTCTTCCTTTACTAATACTCTTCTGTTAGTAGTATCTCAAGCACCTCGTCCATTACTAATACTCTACCACCGGAAGTATCTCCAGTACTATTACCAATACTCTTCTGTCAGTAGTATCTCAAGCACCATTACTTATACTCTGTCTAGTATTGTAGCAGTATCATGGTGTCAATATTGCTGTTCTTTTTTACAGATTCTTCTTGTGTTTTTGCTGATTCGATTTCTGAGTCGACACATCTCCGATCGCAACCTCCTGGTGGCTGGCTTTGTCATCATGACAGTCTCAGTCGCCTTGCTGTGGTGGTTTCTCACAAAACAACAACCTGGTGAGTTTACCACACACCAAGCTATAGTCATAGACAGTTCAACTGCTATTGTCGATCAGCTGTTTTATAGTTTTAAATCATTCATTCAATCGTATCCTTTTGCGAGGTAGTTAGTAGAATTGACTGAGCCACGTCATGGATGCTTCTGTATCTGCTGTTTCAAAGCTTGTGCAGTTTCATTCACCCCACTTTGCCCGTCTTTTAGAAGAGACACTAAAAGCCATAGGCCCTTCTAGCTCTATGCCAAGGGAAGTAAAATATCCCACACAGTGGTTAAATGTGGAACCTGGCATAGACTGATAAACTCTAACCCACACTGCACCAAGTGTGTGTAGGATGGCATGGACTGACAAACTCTAACACACACTGCACCAAGTGTGTGTAGGATGGCGTGGACTGACAAACTCTAACCCACACTGCACCAAGTGTGTGTAGGATGTCGTAGACTGACAAACTCTAACCCGCACTGCACCAAGTGTGTGTAGGATGGCGTGGACTGACAAACTCTAACCCACACTGCACCAAGTGTGTGTAGGATGCCGTGGACTGACAAACTCTAACCCACACTGCACCAAGTGTGTGTAGGATGGCGTGGACTGACAAACTCTAACCCACACTGCACCAAGTGTGTGTAGGATGTCGTAGACTGACAAACTCTAACCCACACTGCACCAAGTGTGTGTAGGATGGCGTGGACTGACAAACTCTAACCCACACTGCACCAAGTGTGTGTAGGATGGCGTGGACTGACAAACTCTAACCCACACTGCACCAAGTGTGTGTAGGATGGCGTGGACTGACAAACTCTAACACACACTGCACCAAGTGTGTGTAGGATGGCGTGGACTGACAAACTCTAACACACACTGCACCAAGTGTGTGTAGGATGGCGTGGACTGACAAACTCTAACCCACACTGCACCAAGTGTGTGTAGGATGTCGTAGACTGACAAACTCTAACCCACACTGCACCAAGTGTGTGTAGGATGGCGTGGACTGACAAACTCTAACCCACACTGCACCAAGTGTGTGTAGGATGGCGTGGACTGACAAACTCTAACCCACACTGCACCAAGTGTGTGTAGGATGGCGTGGACTGACAAACTCTAACACACACTGCACCAAGTGTGTGTAGGATGGCGTGGACTGACAAACTCTAACACACACTGCACCAAGTGTGTGTAGGATGCCGTGGACTGAAAAACTCTAACCCACACTGCACCAAGTGTGTGTAGGATGTCGTAGACTGACAAACTCTAACACACACTGCACCAAGTGTGTGTAGGATGGCGTGGACTGACAAACTCTAACCCACACTGCACCAAGTGTGTGTAGGATGTCGTAGACTGACAAACTCTAACCCACACTGCACCAAGTGTGTGTAGGATGGCGTGGACTGACAAACTCTAACCCACACTGCACCAAGTGTGTGTAGGATGGCGTGGACTGACAAACTCTAACCCACACTGCACCAAGTGTGTGTAGGATGGCGTGGACTGACAAACTCTAACCCACACTGCACCAAGTGTGTGTAGGATGTCGTAGACTGACAAACTCTAACCCACACTGCACCAAGTGTGTGTAGGATGGCGTGGACTGACAAACTCTAACCCACACTGCACCAAGTGTGTGTAGGATGGCGTGGACTGACAAACTCTAACCCACACTGCACCAAGTGTGTGTAGGATGGCGTGGACTGACAAACTCTAACACACACTGCACCAAGTGTGTGTAGGATGGCGTGGACTGACAAACTCTAACACACACTGCACCAAGTGTGTGTAGGATGCCGTGGACTGAAAAACTCTAACCCACACTGCACCAAGTGTGTGTAGGATGTCGTAGACTGACAAACTCTAACACACACTGCACCAAGTGTGTGTAGGATGGCGTGGACTGACAAACTCTAACACACACTGCACCAAGTGTGTGTAGGATGGCGTGGACTGACAAACTCTAACACACACTGCACCAAGTGTGTGTAGGATGCCGTGGACTGAAAAACTCTAACCCACACTGCACCAAGTGTGTGTAGGATGTCGTAGACTGACAAACTCTAACACACACTGCACCAAGTGTGTGTAGGATGGCGTGGACTGACAAACTCTAACCCACACTGCACCAAGTGTGTGTAGGATGTCGTAGACTGACAAACTCTAACCCACACTGCACCAAGTGTGTGTAGGATGGCGTGGACTGACAAACTCTAACCCACACTGCACCAAGTGTGTGTAGGATGGCGTGGACTGACAAACTCTAACCCACACTGCACCAAGTGTGTGTAGGATGGCGTGGACTGACAAACTCTAACCCACACTGCACCAAGTGTGTGTAGGATGTCGTGGACTGACAAACTCTAACACACACTGCACCAAGTGTGTGTAGGATGGCGTGGACTGACAAACTCTAACACACACTGCACCAAGTGTGTGTAGGATGGCGTGGACTGACAAACTCTAACCCACACTGCACCAAGTGTGTGTAGGATGGCGTGGACTGACAAACTCTAACTCACACTGCACCAAGTGTGTGTAGGATGGCGTGGACTGACAAACTCTAACCCACACTGCACCAAGTGTGTGTAGGATGGCGTGGACTGACAAACTCTAACCCACACTGCACCAAGTGTGTGTAGGATGGCGTGGACTGATATACTCTAACCCACACTGCACCAAGTGTGTGTAGGATGGCGTGGACTGATATACTCTAACCCACACTGCACCAAGTGTGTGTAGGATGTCGTAGACTGACAAAGTCTAACACACACTGCACCAAGTGTGTGTAGGATGACGTAGACTGACAAACTCTAACCCACACTGCACCAAGTGTGTGTAGGATGGCGTGGACTGACAAACTCTAACCCACACTGCACCAAGTGTGTGTAGGATGGCGTGGACTGACAAACTGTAACACACACTGCACCAAGTGTGTGTAGGATGACGTAGACTGACAAACTCTAACACACACTGCACCAAGTGTGTGTAGGATGGCGTGGACTGACAAACTCTAACCCACACTGCACCAAGTGTGTGTAGGATGTCGTAGACTGACAAACTCTAACCCACACTGCACCAAGTGTGTGTAGGATGACGTAGACTGACAAACTCTAACCCACACTGCACCAAGTGTGTGTAGGATGGCGTGGACTGACAAACTCTAACACACACTGCACCAAGTGTGTAGGATGATGTGGACTGACAAACTCTAACCCACACTGCACCAAGTGTGTGTAGGATTTCGTGGACTGACAAACTCTAACACACACTGCACCAAGTGTGTGTAGGATTTCGTGGACTGACAAACTCTAACACACACTGCACCAAGTGTGTAGGATGGCGTGGATTGACAAACTCTAACACACACTGCACCAAGTGTGTGTAGGATGGCGTGGACTGACAAACTCTAACACACACTGCACCAAGTGTGTGTAGGATGACGTAGACTGACAAACTCTAACCCACACTGCACCAAGTGTGTGTAGGATGGCGTAGACTGACAAACTCTAACACACACTGCACCAAGTGTGTGTAGGATGGCGTGGACTGACAAACTCTAACACACACTGCACCAAGTGTGTGTAGGATGGCGTGGACTGACAAACTCTAACCCACACTGCACCAAGTGTGTGTAGGATGGCGTGGACTGACAAACTCTAACACACACTGCACCAAGTGTGTGTAGGATGGCGTGGACTGACAAACTCTAACACACACTGCACCAAGTGTGTGTAGGATGGCGTGGACTGACAAACTCTAACCCACACTGCACCAAGTGTGTGTAGGATGGCGTGGACTGACAAACTCTAACCCACACTGCACCAAGTGTGTGTAGGATGGCGTGGACTGACAAACTCTAACACACACTGCACCAAGTGTGTGTAGGATGGCGTGGACTGATATACTCTAACCCACACTGCACCAAGTGTGTGTAGGATGGCGTGGACTGATATACTCTAACCCACACTGCACCAAGTGTGTGTAGGATGTCGTAGACTGACAAAGTCTAACACACACTGCACCAAGTGTGTGTAGGATGACGTAGACTGACAAACTCTAACCCACACTGCACCAAGTGTGTGTAGGATGGCGTGGACTGACAAACTCTAACCCACACTGCACCAAGTGTGTGTAGGATGGCGTGGACTGACAAACTGTAACACACACTGCACCAAGTGTGTGTAGGATGACGTAGACTGACAAACTCTAACACACACTGCACCAAGTGTGTGTAGGATGGCGTGGACTGACAAACTCTAACCCACACTGCACCAAGTGTGTGTAGGATGTCGTAGACTGACAAACTCTAACCCACACTGCACCAAGTGTGTGTAGGATGACGTAGACTGACAAACTCTAACACACACTGCACCAAGTGTGTGTAGGATGATGTGGACTGACAAACTCTAACCCACACTGCACCAAGTGTGTGTAGGATTTCGTTGACTGACAAACTCTAACACACACTGCACCAAGTGTGTGTAGGATTTCGTGGACTGACAAACTCTAACACACACTGCACCAAGTGTGTAGGATGGCGTGGATTGACAAACTCTAACACACACTGCACCAAGTGTGTGTAGGATGGCGTGGACTGACAAACTCTAACACACACTGCACCAAGTGTGTGTAGGATGACGTAGACTGACAAACTCTAACCCACACTGCACCAAGTGTGTGTAGGATGGCGTAGACTGACAAACTCTAACACACACTGCACCAAGTGTGTGTAGGATGGCGTGGACTGACAAACTCTAACACACACTGCACCAAGTGTGTGTAGGATGGCGTGGACTGACAAACTCTAACCCACACTGCACCAAGTGTGTGTAGGATGGCGTGGACTGACAAACTCTAACACACACTGCACCAAGTGTGTGTAGGATGGCGTGGACTGACAAACTCTAACACACACTGCACCAAGTGTGTGTAGGATGGCGTGGACTGACAAACTCTAACCCACACTGCACCAAGTGTGTGTAGGATGGCATGGACTGACAAACTCTAACACACACTGCACGAAGTGTGTGTAGAATGGCGTGGACTGACAAACTCTAACACACACTGCACCAAGTGTGTGTAGGATGGCGTGGACTGACAAACTCTAACACACACTGCACCAAGTGTGTGTAGGATGACGTAGACTGACAAACTCTAACCCACACTGCACCAAGTGTGTGTAGGATGGCGTAGACTGACAAACTCTAACACACACTGCACCAAGTGTGTGTAGGATGGCGTGGACTGACAAACTCTAACACACACTGCACCAAGTGTGTGTAGGATGGCGTGGACTGACAAACTCTAACCCACACTGCACCAAGTGTGTGTAGGATGGCGTGGACTGACAAACTCTAACACACACTGCACCAAGTGTGTGTAGGATGGCGTGGACTGACAAACTCTAACACACACTGCACCAAGTGTGTGTAGGATGGCGTGGACTGACAAACTGTAACCCACACTGCACCAAGTGTGTGTAGGATGGCATGGACTGACAAACTCTAACACACACTGCACGAAGTGTGTGTAGAATGGCGTGGACTGACAAACTCTAACACACACTGCACCAAGTGTGTGTAGGATGGCGTGGACTGACAAACTCTAACACACACTGCACCAAGTGTGTGTAGGATGATGTAGACTGACAAACTCTAACACACACTGCACCACGTGTGTGTAGGATGGCATGGACTGACAAACTCTAACCCACACTGCACCAAGTATGTGTAGGATGGCGTGGACTGACAAACTCTAACACACACTGCACCAAGTGTGTGTAGGATGGCATGGACTGACAAACTCTAACCCGCACTGCACCAAGTGTGTGTAGGATGGCGTGGACTGACAAACTCTAACACACACTGCACCAAGTGTGTGTAGGATGACGTAGACTGACAAACTCTAACCCACACTGCACCAAGTGTGTGTAGGATGGCATGGACTGACAAACTCTAACACGATTTAACAAGATTTGCCATCCAAGCCAAAGGCCCAGATGGCAAGTGGACAAGGAAGCCATTGGCTTATCGAGAGTCCAACAATGTTCATCTACTTATAACCCGCCCTCCTGAGATATGTGTCAACCTTGTTTTTAAACATATTCACGCTGCTAGCAGTTACACAATCCGTAGACAATTTGTTCCATTCATTTATTGTCCTCTGTGAGAACGAGTGCTTCCTGATGTCCAATCTACATTGATCCTTTACTAATTTTACCTCATGTCCTCTAGTTCTGCTATCCTTCTTGAGTGAGAAAAACGTATTTCTATCAATATTTTCATACCCATTCAATATCTTAAAAACTTCAATCTGATCTCCTCTTAACCTCCTTGTCTCTAGAGTTGTTAAACCAAATTCTTTCAGGCGTTCTTCATAACTAAGGTCTCTCAGTTCTGGAATCATTTTAGTTGCTCTCCTTTGTATGCGTTCAAGCGTATCTATATCCTTCTTTACGGCACTATCATGACGTACACTGCACCAAGTGTGTGTAGGATGGCGTGGACTGACAAACTCTAACACACACTGCACCAAGTGTGTGTAGGATGGCATGGACTGACAAACTCTAACCCACACTGCACCAAATATGTGTAAGATGGCGTGGACTGACAAACTCTAACACACACTGCACCAAGTGTGTGTAGGATGGCATGGACTGACAAACTCTAACCCGCACTGCACCAAGTGTGTGTAGGATGGCATGGACTGACAAACTCTAACCCGCACTGCACCAAGTGTGTGTAGGATGGCGTGGACTGACAAACTCTAACCCACACTGCACCAAGTGTGTGTAGGATGGCGTGGACTGACAAACTCTAACACACACTGCACCAAGTGTGTGTAGGATGACGTAGACTGACAAACTCTAACCCACACTGCACCAAGTGTGTGTAGGATGGCGTGGACTGACAAACTCTAACACACACTGCACCAAGTGTGTGTAGGATGACGTGGACTGACAAACTCTAACCCACACTGCACCAAGTGTGTGTAGGATGGGTGCTGAAGAATTAGCTGCTGCCAAAACTAGCTCTGATAATGGAGCACCATGAGTGCCTTGTCTAGGTGGATACGGCTCTATATGAGATGTGTCATTACTATCATTGTTGTTTGCAGCGAGCTATACAGTGAACCTGGTACTTTTGGTGACTGTCATTGGCTTGGACATGTTTGGTCTTCCCTTCCTCCTGGTCACCAGTACGTCTCTCTACTCGAAGATGACCAGGGTGGAGACGCAAGGTAAGTCCTTCCTGTCACACCCGGGATGGGGGAATATACATGGGGTGTGATGCACGGTTTCCCACTGCTGAAAGAATAGCAGTATCCAGTCCTTGGGACTGCTCTAAGCACTTTACTTCACCCCCTGGCAGACTTGTTCATTCCAACGCCAACTCGACTTCTCTGGGAAGCATTCAGCCATGCTACAATTACTTGCAAAGACTATTTGTCATACATTTTGTATTTTACTAATTATTTTAGAGTGGTATGTATGTCCAGCATTTTCAATGAATGGAATCCATTTAATAGAATCATTTCGGATAAGATTCTATTAAGCAGCTGATTCACTTAAAAGCAGCACATTTTAATACAGAAGGAACAGGGAATGATACTGTCCCAGCCAATTATATTTGATTCTACTAAACGGCCGATTCTGTTAAGTGGAGTCGACTCTAGCAATTTTAGCAACTGTGACTTTAGTAATTAAATTTTTCCAAAAAAGATCCACCATTGTCTGCATATGGTTTGAAGACTT
Source organism: Lamellibrachia columna (assembly GCA_963662155.1). NCBI lineage: Eukaryota > Metazoa > Annelida > Polychaeta > Sabellida > Siboglinidae > Lamellibrachia > Lamellibrachia columna. Next base: position 15,256,661 of record OY759267.1, on the reverse strand, counting down.
TTTCCCATCATACTTTACGCCATGCATAGACACATAAGTAAATCACGATACTGAGCCACAGATAATTGACCTTTACATTATGGAAAACATTGTGAGTAGCAGACAGTAGTTGCTAAGCAACAGTCAGTAGTTCCTAAGCAACACATCACCATTGTCAGTAAAGCCAAGACAATCAGAGAGGATACAATGTCAGCAAAGCCTGGTTGCAAACCAACATCATCAAAACCAAAAGATGTGCCACCAAAAGAAACCAAGACAAAGGTGGAAGAGAGGCAGATATCTGGCGTTGAACCTGTGGAGATCTTTGATGAAGACAAGATGATCCAGTCAGGACAGTATGTCACCGTGGCGATACCAGAGCCAATCATCTGTGGGGTTTCAACTGAGGAGCCAATGATGTTGCCGCCTCAGCCAACCATTGACGAGATGTTCAGGGCAGCAGAGGTTGCCAAGCAACAGAATGTCAACCCAGCAATGGGGACTCCGCAGAAAGCTGTATCAGGTCTGGAGACAAAACAGGATGGAGGAAGACAGTAGGGAGTGGTTTGGGAACAAAGCAAGGTGTGGAAGAGGAGATCTGGTCTGGGTGGCATGTGTAGAATATTGTAATAGTTGCTACTAAGCAACAATTGTTGCTGCAAGTAGAAGGGCCAAGAAGCAGCAATATTTGTGTCAGATAGAAGAGACAAATTTTAAAAAAGATGAAGATGTGGATTGTGTTGGGCAGGGTTTGTGATTGGCTGCAAGTGTGACGCTGGTAACAGTAGCTTGTCAGTTTGAGAATCAACCATCTGCACTACCAATGGTAGGGTTTGAGAGTCAACCATCTGCACTACCAATGGTGGGGTTTGAGAGTCAACCATCTGCACTACCAATGGTGGGGTTTGAAAGTCAACCATCTGCACTTCCAATGGTGGGGTTTGAGAGTCAACCATCTGCACTGCCAATGGTGGGGTTTGAGTGTCAACCATCTGCACTACCAATGGTGGGTTTAAGAGTCAACCGTCTGCACTACCAATGGTTGTTGTCCTAAAGCGAGTCATGCGAGAGCTATTCCGAAGCAGTGATAGATGGGGTGAGAAAGAGTGCGAGGGTGTTTATGGGGGACTCAATAGTCAGGAAGACCGACAGAGTCTTAAACAAGGGAGATGATGTGGTGGTCTGCTTGCCTCGGGCCAAAATAGAGGCGATAACTGAGAGGGTAGTAACAATCGTAGGTTCGGACAAGGGTGGATCTGTTTTAGTACACGTACGGAAAAATAACGTAGAGGGGAGGGTACAACTGCCATAGTTAGGAAATACAGGAATTTGGTCAGAACACTAAAGCAGATGTGGGTTAAGAAGGTAATACTGTCAGGGATTTTACAAGTAATAGGAAGGATGGGTCATAGATATCGAAATTGCTGTGGAATGGCAATTAACATGCTAGTCGAGAAGCTATGTAGGGAAGAGGAAGTTGGTTTTGTGGATTTGTGGGGAGGTTTTGTTGGAAGGACTGTGACCACAAGCAAATACATTTTTACATCAATGTAAAATCAGAAAGTAAAAATAAAAAAACGTATAGGAGAAACTTCCACAAAGGTAACTATAAAGATATGAGAAAATACTTAGCAAAGCTAGATTGGAATAACATGCTGATGAATAAGACTGCAATTGAATGTTGGAATATTCTAAAATATGAAATTGAGAGTATCATTGATAAATTTGTTCCCTTGAAAAACAAGGAAAACGGTTTAGAAAGAAACACTTGTCAAAAGAAGCTATTAGAAAAATAGTGTTTAAGCAAACTATGTGGAGGATTTATAGGCGTACCAGAAAAGATGAAGACTATGCAAATTACAAAGAGGCACTTAACCTAACTACAACTGAAATAAGAAGATCTAAAAGAACCTTTGAAAAAAAAATTGGCAGGTAATATAAAAAAATTACAGCAAGAGTTGCTATTCTTATGTAAGGAGTAAACAAAAAGTTCGAGATAAGGTCGGACCACTGGAAAACAACAGGGGAAACATAATTTCAGACGGGTTTCAAATGGCAGAGGTCCTGAATGAGTATTTCAGCTCAGTTTTTACCACAGAAGATATCAGCTCACTTCCAGTTCCATTTACTAAATTTGAGGGCAATAAATCAGAACATTTATGGCAGTTATCTGTAACTCCTGAAATGATAGCAAAGAAAATTAAGAAGATGAAAGATAATAAAACACCTGGAGTTGATGGGGTACCACCAAAACTGCTTAAGGAAACTGTTGAGCAAATTAGCACATCACTTGCAAAATTGTTTAACTTGTCACTAGAAGAAGGAATAGTTCCTTCAGAATGGAAAGAAGCAAACATTATGCCGCTATTTAAGAAGGGATCGAGGAACAAGCCAGATAATTACAGACCAGTGAGTTTAACATCAGTGGTATGTAAATTACTCGAAACATTAATTAGAGACCTCACCTCACCTCACCTATCCTCTTCGGGCCCAGTGGCCCATAAGGCCGAAGTGAATCTCCTCCATCTTGTTCTGTAAGCTGCTACATGTCTGGCTTCATTCCAGCTATTCAACCCCAGTATACGTCTTTCATTTTCAATAGTTGATCGCCACATTGTCTTTGGTCGCCCAACCTTTCTTCTACCTTCAGGCGTCCAGGTCAATGCAGTCTCACAATTGCTGTTCTTGTCCATTCGTAGGATATGTCCTACCCACTTCCATCTTCTTAACTTGACCTCAGTGCTGATTGTTTTCAATTTTGTTTTTGCCAGAATATCTCGATTTGATACAACGTATGGCCATCGAATTTGTAGGATTCGTCTTAAACACTTGAAAAAAAATGTATCTAACTTTCTGTTGTCTCCTTCGTTAATTTTCCATGTTTCACTTCCATACAACAACACTGGTTTAACAAGTGTGTTAAAAAGCCTCAATTTCGATCTCAATGTGTATATATTTGAACTCCATATCTGCTTTAGTTTCATGAAGGATACCCTCGCTTTACAAATTCTGTTAACAATGTCATCGCCGCCTCCTCCTTGCTTGCTAACGTTCGCACCAAGGTAGTTATACTTGTCCACTTCCTTTAGCTCTTGATCATCGATTAGTATTCTGTTTTCGCACTTGCTGTTTATCCTCAATATTTGAGTTTTCTTTTTATTTATTCTTAGTCATGTCCTTGCTGCAAATTGATTCAGTTGTCTTGTCTTTGTTTGCATGTGTGTGTAGCATGATGACATGAGTGCTATGTCGTCGGCAAAGTCCAGGCCCTCTAGTTTTGACGTGAAGTTCCATCTTATTCCTGTTTTGTTTCCCGCTGTTGTGTTTCTTATTATCCAGTCCACTACTATCAAGAAGATAAATCCAGACATTACATCTCCTTGTTTAACTCCAGTTTTGACCTTGAACCACTCAGATTCCTCACCTTCGTCTAACACTGCACATTCACTATCTTCATATAACATCTGTACCATGTGGATTATCTTGCATGGAATTCCATAGCTCTCCATAATTTTCCATAGACTCTCTCGGTGCACTGAGTCAAATGCTTTTTCAAAATCCACAAACGTGATGTATAGAGTTGCCTGCCATTCCACTACCTGTTCTATAATATTTCATAAAATAAATATCTGTTCTACTGTGCCTCTCCCACTTCTGAAACCTGTTTGTTCGTCTCTCAACTTGCTGTTAACTTAGAGACCACATGGTGGAATTCCTTGTTAAACATAAATTAATAAATACATCTCAAAATGGGTTCCTAAAAGCAAGGTCATGTCTAACCAATCTCTTATGTTTTTTGAAGAAATTACAAAGTGTGTAGATGACAGGTCACCAGTGGATGTTGTCTACTTAGATTTTCAGAAAGCTTTCGATAAAGTGCCACATCAAAGATTGTTACTTAAACTAAAAGCCCATGATGGTAATGATGTAATCAACTGGATAGAAAATTGGCTTACACACAGAAGACAGAGAGTAATAGTAGATGGTGAAATTTCAAACTGGAAATCGGTTTTGAGTGGGGAACCACAGGGATCAGTATTAGGCCCTATACTGTTTTTAATATATATATAAATCATTTGGAAGATGACATATCTAGGAAAGTACTCAAATTTGCAGATGACACAAAAGTATTCAGAAATGTTACTAATGATACAGATAAACAAAGTTTACAGGATGATCTAGATAAATTAGTTAAATGGTCAGAAAAATGGCAAATGTTATTAAATTTTGGGAAGTGTAAATGTATACACATAGGACATGGAAACATGGACGAAGAATATAAAATGGGGGATGCTGTACTAGGTAGAACCACACAAGAAAAGGACTTAGGAGTAACATTTAGTGCTGACATGAAAGTTTTAGAGCAATGTGGGATTGCTGCTTCGAAAGGAAATCAAATTCTAGGGCTAATTGGGAGAACTATCACATATAAGGAGAAACAGCTAATTGTACCCCTGTACAAAGCAATAGTTAGACCACATTTGGAATATTGTATTCAAGCATGTAGGCTAGTAAAAAGGACATAGACAAGCTAGAAAGAATACAATGAAAAGCAACTAAAATGATTCCAGAATTGAGAGACCTTAGTTACGAAAGTCCCTTATTACAATGTGGTTTGACAACACTAGAGACCAGGAGACTAAGAGGAGACCAAATAGAAGTGTTTAAAATAGTGAATGGTTATGAGGATGTTGATAGGAATATGTTCCTCAAACTTAAAGAAGGCAGTAGAACCAGGACACAAAGCAGCATTAGTTAAGGAGCAGTGTAGGTTGGACATGAGAAAGTACTCTTTCTCACAGAGGGTGATAAATGAATGGAACAAACTGTCAAATAATTGTGTTAATGCTAGTAGTGTGAATATGTTTAAAAATAGAATTGACAGATATCTGATAAGGGCAGGCTACACATAGATGAGAAAATTGTTGGACTCTCCATAAGCCAATGGCTTCCTTGTCCACTTGCCATCTGGAACTTGTTATTTGGGATGGCAATCTTGTTAAATCTGTGGCCCAAGCAATCTAGGGCAGGAGACTCGAAGGGCCCAAAAATTAAACAAGGTAGAGAAAGTCACATCAGATATTGCGATAAAACGTCATCAGCATCAAATTTATAGTCCTGATTCAGACCTGCCAGATTGTAGGGATTTCCCATATACAATACAGATTTCTGGAGGAATACGGTCGTATACCATTTTAATGCAGATTTGTTTCAAATTAAAAATAGTGATAAAGTAAATAATTTCTTGTGCTCATCAAACAAGTACATAGTTGAATGACAACCTTACAGCAGTCAAAGAATAAATACTCTTGATGCTAGGTAGATATCCCACAAAACCTAGCAGGTTGTGTTTGATGTAGCCTAGTGCTAATAGATGGCGACACTCAGTAATCAGAATTAGAAAGCTGTAGGCTAATTAACTAATGAAAATTGTTATACAGTTTTAAGCAGCCTTATACAGAATTTTAAGTCAAAAATGGAAATATACACCAAACAAATGTGGCAAGTCTGCTGATTCCTGTCACGTAGGCTGATGCAGTGAACTAAAAATAGCTCTTGTTGTCACTTATCTTTCAACTAGGCTTTAGGTGATGAAATGAACACTGTATACGTACACAACTATCTGTAGCACACAACTATCTGTAGCAGAATGCTAAAAGATCGTCCATCCATTTTTAGCTTGAAGCACAGCAAAAATTAACAACCCTGAAACAAGACGAAACTAACTTCAAACTTTCATAATAAGTGCATTTGTCATTCATCATCAAGTGCAGTGTTTTGCTGTGGGAATGTTCCCTCAGGTTGTTTTTGGGTTGTAGGGTTCAGCCAGGGAATACGTCGAATAGCTGGGAGTCTTGGGATGATCATGGCTCCACTATGGGTGTCGGGACTCTGGGATCACTTGCATATCATGTTTGGAGTGTTACTAGGGATGAACACATTAGTGCTGGTAGGTGAATTAGATCGGTTGTTCTGCTTCAGAAAACGCGCTGCTTCTTGTTAAATTTATTTAATTATATCGTGATTGTTATTGATATTTTATTATGTTCGATAGGATAACAATTGTTGTATTTGTCATTGACAGCGTTATGTTAACACCAATCTTCCTCTAATCGCACCTGTATGTCTGCAAGTTGCCAGTGCTTAATAAATTAAAGGTACACATGTGCATGTATGTACCTAAATATGTATATAATTTTATAAATATCATTAATTATATATACATGTGCCCGAGTATTTACACTCAATCACTCTCACACGCACACGTGCACACACACGCACACACACACAGAGAAAAACCCATATTTATGTGGGTTTTAACCTGAAATATAAGTATGGAATGCTATTTCAGCTGATGCTGTTCTTGTCGTACCACCGTCTGGTGGAGATGGAGCAAGTTGATGAGGCAACAGTGCGCTCTCCATCACCCGCACCATCCACTGAGCACCAGCCTCTGCTGCAGAACACCTAGCAGTCATCCTCCAGAGGCCGCCACTGGGCCATGTTGTGTGTCGTCAGAGGAGAAAGCTTGTCTGGGAATTTGACCTAATGTTATAACTATGTGGACATGGCGACACTGTGTTAGGGCACGGGACAATCGCACTGGTGACCTGGGTCTGACAATGTCTTGCTGCTAATGCGAGGCATACATTGCTAAACTTTTAATACAAGTCACGTGATTGGGTCATCGCACATTACACATTTGTTGTGGCGATTCAATATTTGAATAGATTCAACGACGGTTGCACTGGTCTACGCAACTCGAGCTTTGTTGAGTTGCGGATCAGCGTAGATTGCACGACTGATCTATTTTAAGTTAAATAAACACATAAATCACTCGCAAAAAATTTTTTGCAATGTGCACCTAACATTAGGCAACTCAAATAACACTTCAGAAATTACCAGTTGCAACAGTTCATAGTTTGAGAACTACATTGTTTTATAAAGGAATATTACACATAACAGCTCATTGCAGGCCAGGTTTACGAGAATATAATTCATGCTTACAATTTTATATTACAATTACTGGAATATATATTTTACAATTGCATTGTTCGAAGTAAAAGTAATAACAATTACACTGTAATTGTAAACAAATTACACAATTACAATTGAACCCAACCCTACAGGGGATTAGTAAGTTACTATTTTCACTGGGGTTGACCCTGTGAAATGCAGGCATCATATCCAATGTGAATTAAAATGTCTGTCGGTGCCAACAAATCTGCATTTAAGCACAAGGCCATGGGATGAAATGGCTCAAGAAAGATGATATTAAGGACAGACCGCTTCCAACTGTGTTACCAAAAGTACGAGATTTTATGACACTAACTAGAGATGTTAAGTTGTTTGTACGGTGTAACAGCCCAACAGCATATACTGGTTTTGTCTTGTTATGTTTTGTCTTGTAAATATTATATACTGCAGCAATGTGGTCTCCTGTTCCTCCTGGGTATCCCTACCTTCGCAGCAACGCCATGCACCATTTGCCAAACTCACGCCTCAGATATCCTACTAACATATTGACTTATATGTACATTATTAATTATGCAAGTTTGATGATGCCCATTTTTCACATTTTGTCTTGTATATAGTATATACTGCATGCTGAAGTACACACACCTCATGTTTATTCCCGATGTTATTATCAGGAGTAATCCTACAGGTTGTTATCTTAATGAGGTGGCACATTTGCATTGTCAGTATTATTTCTAAAGCTGTTCCTAAAATAGAAACATGGGGCGGTCTTATTATACAGCGACAATATCTGCATAAATAAGAAAAAAGATGTGACAATAAACATAATTTACAAAACTTTAATAGACAATCATGTTTCTTCAACAAAATGTTATGTTACAGTCATCTCTAGAATACAAGAGCAGTGAATAGACAGCCGAGTGTGTGATCAACGGCATCGGTCACAACAGAACAAGATTGATTGCCTAGCGCAAGAAAGAAAACAGTACACCGTAGGAAATACAGGAAAGCAGCACAAACAATAACAGTTCCACTGATATAAACAGAGACATACATGTCTGTTGTAGCAATCAGTCATCCACTCATATAAAGATGCCATTAACGTGTAAACAAGTGGTCATTACTACACACCATACTAGTATGTATCTTTATCAAGCATCAAATGAAGGGAGTAACTAAGAACTTAACTAACATGTCTCCATTGCCAACTGCAATGGGAGTATCCTGTTCATTAATCAAATTAGCACTGCCAAGATGCTGATACAGACATTGCCGAAACATTTGATACGGACAACAACGCATGTATTACACTTGGCAATTTAAACACGCACGCACGCACGCACGCACGCACGCACGCACGCACGCACGCACGCACGCACGCACGCACGCACGCACGCACGCACGCACACACACACACCCAACAAGACCAAACAAACAACAGATTCAAGCGATCATCTTATTTAAAACACGCTAGTATTTACACGTTACTGTACACTATATTACACAAAGGCCTACGATAGCAGCTTCGCAGCACAACTCTGCCTGGCAGTGATTGGTTTGTTTGACCATGACAATGCTGCATCCAGGAACGTTTCCATGTCTGGAATAAAGCTATAGGCTTCCAGTATATACTTTAAGAAAACCAATGTTGTAATTGTGGAACAAAACCAAAACACAATTATAACATCATCACTTCTACTCAGGTTCAAAAAACAAAATGCTAACGAAATCTGTCGGTATTTTGTTTATAGCATCAACATTTATATATAAACAAACCTTATGCAAGGTGTTAAAATAATTTACTAGTGTGCATAAGATAGAAATTATAAACCACATAATAGAAATAAAAAATTCAAATGCTTCTAAAACAAACTGTTTTTAAATTCTTTATAATTTCAAACTGGTCCAACTTTTTGATTTTCCCACTACAAAATAATATTACAAAGTGTCTCAATGCTAATTATGTATGAAAATACAAACGTCACTTTGGTAAAATAATTACACTAATTACAGTGATCAGACCCTGTCTCCGCTGTGCAATTATAGCTTCATTTGTTGTCTAAAATTACCCTTTGTGAATGAAATAACTACAATCCAATTAATAGTACATCATATATGCCTTACAAAACTTAAACTGATAAGCTCTGCGTGGCTCATGGATTGTCAGTGCTGTAGGTTTGTGAGTGTCTGTGTGTCTGTGTTTGCAGCAAAAATCAAACAAAATAGATATTAAAAAGCACAGTAGTTGTAATAAATTAAAATTATGTACAGGTACACTAATCTTCCAGCAAGTGTACTTTGGCCACTTGTAAAGCCACACGAGTTGGAATAAACAGTGTTATTTATATACATGACATGTTATATCATGTAAGTTTTACTGTTTCTTGTATGCCTACATCTATGTTATGCATATATGTTTTTTATATTAAAATGCTGTGCTATATGTATATATAAACAACTTGGTAAATTATAAAATATAATTTTTCTTTTAAAATATTCAAGATAACCATGGCGAATTAGCAGTCAAGTCATGATAACGACTGCATTTGTGAACACGAATAAAATAATTGCGTACAGTTGTTCACAAATAATTTGTGGACTGAAAAATTTCAGAAATTACATCATACATGATATTAGTTAAACAAAACGGTAGAAAACAGTATTGCATGACCTTGGCATAACTTCAACTAGACTTTTACATCGAACAAGAAACATAATACTTGAGTGCAACATTACTGAAGTAATGTTCATTCCAGACTTTCTCTGGTAAATATAGCAGACAATGCAACCAAGATCATTGGCAACTTGTGGAATTGCACTTTGTCATTTGCAAATCCAAAAAATCTTTTACACTTTGGCAGTACAAGTCCGACCACCACAAGCACTTTGTATGTATGTTGCCGATATAATCACAGATACACTGGCAGTGTAACATGTGTTCAATACATGCAACAATTTTAATCTAATTCACTCACATACTGGCATTCGGCATCGACACGAACTTGTGTGACAACTCCAGTTTCCCAGGTTCTATGGAACATTGCCAAAGTGTTGGCATAACTGGTGTGAAACTGAAATTATGGTACAGTTGTTGGGACTGTCACCACATGAGATGTAGTGAATACTGGACAATGCCTGTTTATCATACAGCACAAGTGAGACCGATTTCTCCTCTCACACCACATGTATAATCTACTCGGTACCCGTCCATGAACTATCTATGAACTGATCTCAATAACCAACATCATCACCTACTAATCCATCAAGCTGAGTGGTATCGCCACATACAATACTCAAGACACCTCAGCGAATGACTGCAACTCGCCGACAAACTCCATGTGGAGAACACCCTGTATGCAAACACTACTATCCACTGACATTCGTCAAGCGAATGCCAATGACCGTCCCAGCGACATCTCCCGTCACTGCATCATCACGCAGTTCCATCACACACACAGTGAACGCCTCGCCACCGCTATACAAGGAATCCCTCCGATACCGTAGCGCCACCTAGCTGCACACGCAGCATCTGTACACTGTTCATGATCTTCTTCTGGTGTCCGGCGAGTGTGATGCCGAGATTCTCGAGGTTCTTCGGTGTGATCTGGGCCACCTGGTCCATGCGTGTGTAGCCAGCGTTGACGAAGTTATTCGCATAGCGTTCCATCTTGATACTCATCAGCCAGTCCTCGATGCCTGTCAACTGGGTCAGGTCGGGCATGTTGGGGTTCAGAAACTGGTTCTGTCTAAAAGCAACAAGTAGCTACTGATGAATAGGCATGCAGGTATGGTCAAATTGCCAGAAGAATGAAGTTGTGACACAGCAGCATAGGAATTACTGCAGTGTAGGAATTACTACTCAAGACATTTGATCCAGTAGATCAGTACAAAGAGACCTGCCACATTTTTTGGGGTCTGAAATTTTATTGGTTAATTGGACTATAGCATTCCAATTCCAATCGAGTGTTGGCTACAGAATGTTCCTACATCAAACGATGTTTCGCCAGAAATCTGTCTCGCATCAAATAAGTTGTGCTTTGACCACCATAAGTTCATCATTTGATGTTATACTGTTGGGATGAACACAAAAAAGTACTTTTTAATAACTATTTTTCCATTTGAAACAAATCTGTATAAAAACGGGATACAGCCATATACCTCCCAAAAATGTACATTGCATTATGGGAAATGCGTATAACGTGGCTAGTCTACATGTAACAAAGAGTACACTGTTTAAAGCCTCTAGATGTACCTGGGTTTAGCGATCTTGCGCAGCAGCTCTGGGGCCCTGATTAGTTTGTCAATAGTCGTGACGATGGCAGCGAACTTGGGCCTGTTGGAGCGCTCCTTTTGCCAGCAGTCCAGCATCAGCTGATGCACGGCCTCGGGACAGTCCTACACACCACAGGAGAGTTAGTGCTTTCTAATATTGCTTTCTTATATTAAAGCAGCTTCTGCCATTCAAGTTTTCGATCGTTTCGTTTTAGAATCATCTCGTCAAAAATCAAAGCATATAACACCCACTACGACATGCTTAGAGCATGCACTTTTTTTATTAAACTGACTGCGTATATTACTTAAAACTATTCAACAGATTTTAACATCAACAAACCCAATTCAAGATGGGCTACAGGAATTGTGGAAACAGCTTCAAAATAACGATCCATAAGCATCAAGATTCAATTGGCGTTTATATCTGTATGCACCTTTGCTTGGTATTGGGACCTTCGTCACTTAGTGTTTATAGAGCAAATCATTTCTAGTTCTGTCAGTTGTCCCCTGTACTTGTGCCTACCATAGGTGCAGTGAGCCTGAATCCTTTCTCCACTGCCTTGATGACATCCTGGTTGGACCAGTTCCAATAAGGTCGCTCACCATACGACATCACCTCCCACATGACGATGCCATAACTCCAACAGTCAGACGCTGATGTGAATTTGCGGTAGGCAATTGCCTCTGGAGCTGTCCATCGCACAGGGATCTTGCCTCCCTGCAAGATACCATCGCATGTTAGCAACACTATCAAAATGTTATTAAAAGTTGTGTGAACCGGGAGGTGCTGGAAACAGGGAATGAAATGGTATGTTTTAAGTAAGGCAGACCGAATGAATGGTTATAATCAAAATGGTTAGATGTAAATTAGTTATGTTTTTAATTAATGCTTATATCCCTCCAGTCTCCTTAGAAGAACAAAAACAAGTAAATAATTTAACCACTGTTATGACAGAATAAAGTGTAGTTTTTAAACAGGTTCCCATCATGTCAGGCTGCCTCAACCCAATAGTTGCTCAGAAGAGCTACACCAAACATTTCAATGTTGCCTGACTGACCTTGGTGGTGTAGGCGCCATCCAAGTCATCACTCTCTATCTCACGAGACAGGCCAAAGTCCGCCACTTTACATACGAGGCTCTCATTCACCAGGATGTTACGTGCCGCCAGGTCCTGTGAACAACATCAAGAGTTTCTCTGTCAGTCATCTATTACATGTAATATCACTTCTCTAATCACAAATACACTGCTCACTTCTGCAAGAAAGCCTAAACAGCTTTGAGCATCTAGTTCTGGTCAACATTGTTGTTATCAGTGTTGCCATTACCATGCTTACCCTTCATAGTTCTGCATATCCACCCATTTGTTGACAACTTTAATATTGTTTTATGCGCTTGGGTTTCCATGGATTTAGGTGTGATAGAAGTTCTCTGATTATTACTATTGCAGATTCAATGCAGAACCAAGTTTTATATCAGGTTAAACATCTACACTTAGTTTTGCAGGAAAAATTATGTTGAGGATTAATGTTAACAAGATTGACATTCAAAGCACCATGCTCAAGATGGCAAGTGGACAAGGAAGCCATTTCCATAATAAAAAATATTTGATAATGGCAGGCTATAAACAAATGAAAAATTAGTTTGACTCTAGATAAGCAAATGGCTTCCTAATCCATCTGGAGCGTGTAGCTTTGGATGGCAATCTTGTTCAATCTACTAGCATTTACACAATGTGATCCTGTACACACTTACCCTGTGTACGTATCCCATCTCCGAGAGATAGCACATGCCAGCCGCGATGCCTCGTAACACGCCCACCAGTTGAATCACTGTGAATTTGCCGTCATTTGTCTAAAGATGCAACAAGAACACACCATGAGAATCCCATGTGACACTTCTACATTTATACCACTTCACGCATTATTAAAGGCTGCTCATTTTTATTGTAAAATCATACACTGGATCTATCCTAACACCACGACCACCCAAATGTGTTTTAATAAACCATAAGTTCACCATTATTTGCTTATGAATATCGACCATTGCTGTTCAGCATGGAATGTATACAGGACATTCAGGGTATACATTCAAATTAATCAGACAACCCAGCGCGTGCTTCTATGATGTACTCACCCTGAGGAAGGCGTCAAGGGCTCCGTTCTCCATGTACTCTGTCACAATCATGATTGGATTGCCTGAAAACACACATTTATTACTTATAAGCTTTCTATGAGTTGGTACAGAACCGTCTATACAGTAAAGGTACATGTAATATAATATAAACTGAAAAATGCGTAAGGATGAATAAAATAGCTTCTTTTCATGTTGTATCATCTGATGAATGAATGAAGTGTTATTTGAACCAATGCTATTATATATTGAATTGGCTGGCAAGATTATTTGAGGTACACGTAGATCACTAACAAGTCCATACAACAAATGGCTGACTACTTTCTGACAGCAGATCGTGTACATTTACTGAAAACACCATCACAACGGTCACGCCTTATACTATATCATTGCTTACAGATGATGCACGCCCTCAGAATCTCAATCACCTGTACGTCACGTTTCAGTGCTTTTAAACCTTTGTTAAATGTACATCTCGAGAGCACGAAGGACTTGTTTATAGAACGTGCTCGTACAAATGTTAGAAAAGAAATCTTCTCACTTAGAGTTACCAGATTATGGAATGATCTACCGGAAGTAGTTGTAACTGCCCCAAGTGTCAACTCATTTAAAAACCATCTAGATAGACATTGGAGTACTGAGGAGTTTCTCTACAACTACAAAGCTGCCTTGCCAGGAAGTTATACAGCATTCCAAGGGAAAGTTGAAGATCTGACCACCTAGGCCACCGCCTACGGGCAGGAAGAACCTAAGTAAACCTAAGTAAGTAGACTTACTCTTGGTGACGACGCCCTCCAGGAAGATGACATTAGGGTCATCAAACTGTCCCATGATGCTGGCCTCTGTAAGGAAGTCGAGTCTGTTCTTGTCTGAGGCACCAGCTTTCAGGGTCTTGATGGCCACTGGGATGCGCTTGCCGTGGTGTGACAGGTAACCTTTGCACACGTCACCAAACTCACCTGGGCAAGACAAAACTGAAATGTTATGGGACAGTTAAAAGCCCTCTTCAATTGATTTAGGCCACTGCAAATCAGGAGCGTCGCTGTTCAAATTTATAGTGCATAGAGCAGGGCCACAATTTATTTGCAAAACGTTTGACTGGATCCAGTAAGAAAAAAATTGTGTTTGTCTGATTGCACCAAAATTAAATATACATATTATACAAACAAACTAGCAAGTCAGAGTCAATACTAAATAGGTCAAATTGTTCACAAAATGAAACAAGATAAGTGAAATAACTGAAATAAGGAGGGAACTTTTGGTGAGTTTTGATTACGAGTTTGTTTTTTGTTTTTCTGGGTAAAAAATGTCATGACGTTTCAATATTGTAACACCCGTAATTTAAAAAAGCGACAAGTTCATACCTCCTCCAAGGACAGACTCAATGGTGATGAGAGATGCATCAATCTCCTTCGTGAACTCCCTAACAGCCTGGTTCGGGTCCTCGTAGGTGTGGGGGTCGATGTAGGACTTGAGCGCCCCAGGTTGGGTGAACAGTGGCAGTGTCACTGGAACAGACAGACACTCAGTCGTGTAGATTTACTGCATTCAGGACAGGATGCACTATATATGCCTTTACATTTCCCAAAAGTTAGTAACATTTGCCATTTGTCAGACCATCTGACCAATTTGTCTAAATCATCTTGTAAAGTTTGCGGATCTCTTTGAATTTTTTTAATACTTTTGCGTCCTCTACGAATTTCAGTACTTTGCTCAAATACCTTCTTCCAAATCATTTATATATATATATATATATATATATATATATATATTATATATATATATTTATAATACATTAAGAATACCAGTCCCAAACTCCTAATACTGATCCTTGTGGTATCCCACTCAAAACTTACTTCCAGTTAGAAGCTCCTCATCTATTATTACTCTCTGTATTGGTCTATTCTTGTCTTCTAGATTGATCAGTGGATGATTTCTGTGTCAGTACTTTCTCAAAAGTTTATAATCTTGTTATTATAATCTTAGTAATTGCGAGATAAGATATGATTTGCGTTCCTAGCAGGTACAACATTTGCCAAGGACCAAAGGTTATAAAATATCTTAGAAATTTACCATTAACCTTCAACTGAATGTATTGTAACATTTTATGTTGCATATTTAATGGTTTGGGATGTTCTATATTCAATCATTACTGTGTATTTAATTGTTTGGTACATTCTATATTTAATCATTACCGATTGTATATAACTGTTCCACTCACTTTGCCTTTTTTGCAATTTTATTGTTATTGTTAACTACAATCATATTTATGTGAACACCATAAGAACTACATATTGGTATTACCACTATTCTGTGAACTTGTTGATTTCCAAGGATTTAGGTATGACAGAAGTTTCATAATTATTATTATCATGTACATGGCGCCAAACATCCCGACAGATAGACAGATGCAGAGAGAAACAAAAAGAAGAGGCTTGGCTACTTACGGCCGTTGTTAAGGATGCGCGTCCCATCAAGGTGAGCACATTGAACTGGAGCACACAGGAAAGAGAAGGCAAGACGTCAATAGCGGCACACACAGCTACCACCAGCAGAACAGAACAGCTCTCTAGCAGTAGCCTCGCAATATATACACTAGCACCTTAGCACTTAACCTGAGAGGTTGAAAGGTTGACCAAGAAAAAGCCAGACCAGGCAGATCAAGATAGCCATGTTGTTCTCTTCTCAGTTATTTCTTGCTTCAAATTGTGAAATGTTTCATTCTGTTAATTATTTGTATCTTGTAATGATTGCAGCTACACGGCTCCTCCGAGTTATGTAATACTTGTATGTAGTCTGGTTCGCCCTTTCCACTTGAGTGAATAGACCAGACTGTGATATGTACATAAATTACATATATACAGCAATCGGAAGATCATCACTAAATTATATAAAATTTACCAAACAAACCATTTCCATAAGCACAATTTGGAGTAATAAATAATTGAATTGAGACTGTCTAGGTCTGCCTGGTCCACCTTTTACTTGGTCTAGCTCTTAGGCTGCCCCACTGAACTCACTACACACAGAACAAGAAAAGCAGACTGCCTTATCTACTGGTACATCAACGACTGTGCCCGTTGCTAATAGCTCCGACAGGGCATATGCTCCATATTATATTGTCATAGTTACTATACTTACTATGACAACATAATATGGAAGCATAAAAAGGATGACCAGTAACAACGAATCGTCGTACTAGAATTTACATAATGCCGCAACACCAACATTTATCAACGTGTTGTCCAAAATACATCAAAAAGATATCAGAACTTTTGGAAGTGGTTTGATATGTTTTCTTTACATTATGGCTATGTCCAAAATAACTTTTTAAGACATCTGTTTTTTGTATCCATCCCTTGGAAATGGATAACAGCGAATGTTGTGGAATTATCTCATAGAGGGCAATGTCGTTACATCAGATCAGGTGGATGCATTACATAACAAAGTCTTGGTAATTATGTGCTGATTATCAAAGCATATTTGTACAGCCATACAACATCCAATTACGCAATTGTATGAAACATCTTACACCATGACTGTAAGCAAATTGTTAGAAAAAGCCAGTGGAGAGAAGCAGTTGCTAAAGGAAGGAAGAATGAAGTGAAGCAGTTGGTCAGGAGGGGAGGACACCAAGGAGAAATGTGGCATCATCGGTGAGTAAACTGTCAGCCACAGAGAGAAGAGCTTGTCACCCCCAGTCCAACATCTCATGATCAGCAACATCACCTGCTTGGAAACTTTTAGCTGACTAAAATGGCTTAAGTTTACTCAGTGTGGACTCTGTCAGTGACTACTGTATGCATAGATGCTGATTAGTAAGAGTGCACATTTATTACAGAACTTAACTGGGCAACAAATGATTGATTTTTAAGTGCACAAGTGTTCTTTAATTTATCTAACCCAAACACATAGTGCAACTATTCTCTAATTTTTATATTTTTCACATTTCATTAACTTTCAAACACACCTGCGCAGACATCAACAATGACCCCCCCAGGGATACCAGGGGTCAACGGTTGTGTTCAAGAGCGTGAATGCTTTACAGAAATGGCATGCTAAACCAGAGGGGTGCAGGTGCTGCAAATGCAGGCGGTTGTGGGGTGAAAAGTGCAGGGTTTGATGCGTACCCTCACCGTTGGTGTAGTGCAGGTTGTCACAGTCGCTGACGTTTTTCTCGTGACAGGCTCGCTGGTTCCTGGTGATACAGACACACTGACTTAGTGACAACGTATTGACACAGGAAAAGACACATGTTAAATTAGATTGGTATACAGAGTGGCATAAATTATTTTTCTACATAATTGATTCAGCTGCGTGATGCCACATGGTAAAAACAGTGAAATGATGTGCCACAGATTTCAGAGAGCTTTTTACACTTACCAAAAACACAGTTTTCAGACCAGTTGAATTAAGTTGGTCTCTGCATGATTGATAATTATCTATCATACATCAGTCTTTATTTTAGTCATACGCAAACTTGCTAAACTAAACATAAACAAGCAAATTACTATCAAATTTAGCTAATAGAAGTGACAACAATGGTTAATTGGTTAGCTTTGTCTGCACCAGTTCTATAATTTATTTGTAACAATTCAAGCACTTATCTAGTACTAATAGCCATGTTAACTACACAGTAATGTGCCTTGTGCTCAACTTCCATCACCAAACAAGCATCAACCTAGTATGAATAGGTTGACACTTCACACATATCAACAACTAACTAATGTTCACAGCACCCAGAAGCCTAGAAGGAATAAATCAGTAAATCAGTGCTGTGACAGTTTCAATGTCAGCAATGTCTTAACACTTGCACTCTGACAAAAATATGCATTTTAGATTTCCTTTTGAGAACGTTTCCATCAGGCAAAAATGAACTGTATCTGTTTGATCAAATTGTAACCTGGTATTATAATTTATTAACAATCATAAATTTGCAGAACTGACCTGGTGCCTGTACATACCTAAAAATTGTAACTCCATTTTTTACAAAAATGTAGCCAGTTGGTTACAACACATTACCGAGTTTCACGAAAGTTGTAAAAATAGCAAAATTTGACTGGTCTGTTTCAATTGAATGGAATGGAGTCCTATTATTTTCCAACTGCTAAATGCAAGTAATTGGTGAATTACACACAAGCAAGTGACATTTAGAATCATCGTATTACAGGTGCAACATGTAATTTCAAGCACATTTACATCAGAGTGCAAGTGTAAACATAACAACCACAAGCCTGTAGAAGAATCAGTGCAATGTTAGCCTGTTAAAGACTGTGGATAGCCACACACACTGTGCAAGAACTCCGTGCCCAAGACAAATTAGTTTGTGCCAGTGCCAGAATTATTTGTCAGTGAAGCGGTGTATCCAACCAAGCCTGTCCTGTTAAACTACTTTGGTGCATGTGGTGCCAAGCTGCAGCGGCAATAGGCGACCAAACAGTGGCCAATACCTACCAGTGAAGGCACTGCACCATACAGCTATGTACTGCGACACATCGGACACTTGAAGAATAACAAGACAGTGTCAGAGCCAGCGAGTCTCAGTCAACCCAGGTAGGGATTCAGTCAGGGTATTTACATGGGGAATATTAATTGCCTGCCCTTCCTTCCTATCTGATATTTTTGCTTGTCTTGCTTTTGTTTCAGTCATTTCGTGAAAGAGTGAACCTATCTAGTATCCACTATGACACAATACCTCATTTGAAAAAAAAATTTATTTAGTAAAAAAATTCTTTTTATTGCATCTGCTCAAAATTCGGTGGAAAAAAGGCAAAAGTGGTTTGACTCTGTTTAACATTAGGCTACAACATACGGCTATTCACAATTTTGTAAGTTACCAGATCTAATGATCAAAGTCTGTTGTTTCGATGATTTTAACAAAAGTATTCACACACTGCGCATATAACTATTCACACACTACTGATTTGAATATCAACTAACGTAATTTGTGATGGGTTAAACGAGGTGGGAGTTTTAACCCTGATATACTTTTGGCAATTTTCCCCTTGCTGTACATACTGGTGAGTGAATAGTTTCACATGCTTCAGTCACACATAAAACTTGTGTCACAAACACACATAACAGATGGGGCAAATGTAACTGTTCATTAGAATAACACACTGAATGATGTGTGCCTCCTTGGTACGTATGCAGGCATGCATACACATATCCAGAATTGCCTAAAGCACCTGTTATGTGTGTCTCCCCACCAAGGCAAGCAGTATTTATTTCAACTCATTCTACGATTCTACCTCAGCTTAATATACCATGCATTGCCTTATGTCACTTGTATGTTTACCTTGTTTGAGAATTTCTATTTCGGAATTTGATGTGCCTGAAATATGCAGTTGAATTAAGTACTGAAAACCAACTAATTTTCATCCTCCTGTGAATCCACATGGCATGGTTTAACATCTACCTATATTCTACAACTAAGGAATCATTTTAGATGAGACTTGCAGAAGAGGTATTAGTCTTGTTACTATGTTAGAAACCAGTATGACTGAGGCATCCAGCAAGATCAAGCACACGATGGTAACTCAAAAGACCGTACTGTGAAGGGGTGGGGATTGTAGGGTGACTAAATATATAAAACAGCCAAGATTTGACTTACTTTCTGAGGAATATGACGACCATGATGATGACAATGATCATGCAGACAATGACTGCGACGGCTGAGCCAGCGATGACGCCGACAGAGCTGTCTGACTTGTTCACTTTGTGGCTGTCACTTGGCATGCTGCCAGCTGCAATGGGATCACTGGGATGTGCCTTCAACGCCTTCCCCTTGGCTACACAAAACAGCGGACCATACAAGTCATGGTTAGTTCTACTGCGTTACACAATGTAACAAGATATAACAAGATTCAACAAGATTTAACAAGATTCAATAAGATTGCCATCCAAAGCAAAAAAACAGATGACAAGTGGACAAGGAAGCCATTGGCTTATCGAGAGTCTAACGATTATTCATCTATGTGTAACCCACCCTTCTGATCAATTTGTAAATTTTGTTTTTAAACATATTCACACTGTGTTTGCAAAAGAAAACCACCCTGTCCCACTTAAGAACATAGGTTCTTATGTTACACTACGTCATCAGCATTTCAGTGTGAGAAAGTCAAAACACCTACCTGTTGTTACAGAAAATGGCTTCAGGTATTCCCCCCAACCGTTGGTTGTCTTTGCACGCACCTGTAGAAACAAACAACAATACCTTCAGAAATGTCATATCTTCATCTTTAAGAAACATAATATCTTCATCTAACGTTGAACTAAAAGTATGGCAAATATAACTGTCCCATTAATTGATTATTATAACCATTGGCAAACAAAAACCACCATGTGCACTGGATAAACACAGGTCTCACAAAATCAATTCCATGTGTTGAGGAGATGACTGAACAAAGACGCACCTGTATTTAGCAGATGTAATTACACACGACAAATGATGAATTGCCATGCTTTAAAGGTTCCCTCCCCGATGGCCTTTAGCCTTGTGCAGGTTGATAAAGTATGCTGCAGTCACTAGGTAGCAGCACTGTTATTTTTACACCCAGGACAGCCACTAGATGGCAGCAGTAGACCTGGTTGGCTCTTAGAAGAAAATTATAACCTGGGTAATGGTTTAATGTAATGTAATGTAATGAGTCTAATGACTACCTTGCAATTTTTTTTTATTCTGCATGAACTTAGTGGTTAAAATATGACAGATACAATGGCAAATATAGACTTCAAAACAGGAAGTTGGATGACGTCACAAATATTTGTGAGGTGGCAATAAATTTATGTTCATTTTATATTCAAGACAATAATATAAGGTGGCTATGGTGGCCACTTTGCTGACAAGATACACTGGTTAACCTGGCCCTAACATCAAGTTCTGAGAACGTGTGTTGTGTGATCAAATATAAAAAGTTTCACTAACCATGAAGTAATACTCGGAGGAAGACTGCAGGCCAACAATGGTGATGTGGGTCTCCTGTGACAAATTTGTCCTTGTCGTGTTCACCTTGTACCCTTTCATGTAGTATTTTACCTCGTACAACTCCGCGCCACCATGGGAACTGTTAGGTGCATCCCACTGCAGAATCACCTGATATGCATCCGCGCTCACTAGACGCAGGTTTCTCACCTTAATGTTCACTGAAACATATGGGAGGTCTAACTTTATGACACAACCTTAATTGTCTTGTCAGAATGAGGTAAAAAAAATTATAATTTCATTGTAAACTCATGTTATGTTATATAAACTGCATCTATTCTAACATCTTCACTGCCCAGATGTGTTTTAATAAAATTATAAATATAATTTGACTTATCTTTTTAAGAATATTGAATATTAAGAGTGAGGGATGTAGTGAGAAGAGACATGGAAGTGGCCATGGTTGTGGAGGAGGACGCAATAGACAGGACATCGTGTTGGAGGAGGATCCGCGTGGTGACTCTCAATAGGGATAAATGGTTGTAAGATGATGGCTTGTGTGCTAGTTCTGAAGTGCTCACCTGCTTTGTCAGTCTCTGCCACAACAAACGAGGCACTGCTGCTTGTTCTGCTCATTTCGCTCACACCGTTCAACGCGTGCACAAACAGTTTGTACCTTGAGTTTGGCTCCAGGCCCATCACTGATACCCTAGTGGCACAAAGTGGTAACATGTCATCAGAACGTAATCTTATTAGTCAATCTAGTGAAACTACATCTAGAGTGTGTGTTCAACATTTCTCTATGATAAAATGATAGCTGTGCTAAAGAGAACACATTGTGATTACACAAGATGGAATACGAGTGATTATTCCATATGTTACATTGTATGCATCAGGCAGATACTGATCACTTTAGATAAAACAACACTACATTTATGTTACCATAGAAGTTGTTCTTTAGATTATACCTCTAAAACCGATTACAGGACCACTTAAATTATTTAAGTTTTTATATAAATTTATCCATTTATTACATTACATTACATCCCTGTTGTACACCTAAACACTCATGTTATCCATTTATTACATTACATTACATCCCTGTTGTATACCTAAACACTCATGTTATCCATTTATTACACTACATTACATCCCTGTTGTACATCTAAACACTCATGTTATCCATTTATTACACTACATTACATCCCTGTTGTACACCCAAACACTCATATTATCCATTTATTACACTACATTACATTCATGTTATCCATTTATTACATTACATCCCTATTGTATACCTAAACACTCATGTTATCCATTTATTACATTACATTACATCCCTGTTGTACACCTAAACACTCATGTTATCCATTTATTACACTACATTACATCCCTGTTGTACACCTAAACACTCATATTATCCATTTATTACACTATACCTGTTGTTATAATTGTTGCACATAGAAAAATCATCAAATATCGACACACAACTCCAGCAGAGGAATTAATCATGGTATGGAGCCAAGTTGTAATGTGATAAAATGAGAGCAGCTTGCACAACTGTAATCCACACTGCAACTACCAATGTATTAATCAAGCCAATTTATAAGCTTGTCACAGTGGCACACAGGAAGGAAATGGATATTCTTTACGCTAATTAATTTCAGAAAACAAACCTAAATTGCATTTTGTTAACAAGACAAAATGCAAGACCTCTGTCACTGCCAATGTGATACAACTAAAACGAGCCACAAACCCCAACGTTTGGTCTGCATCATGAGCACGACGCACACACGCAACGTGGCAAGTCATAGAACTCACTTGGTTGTATTGAATCCTGTCATCTTCGGTACATAGAAGACAGGAATGCCTTCGCAGCCAAGACACTCCATCGTGTAATACAGGTCCCTGCGTCCACCCAGGTCCTGTGGCTGTCGCCAGGACAGGTTCACCATAGAGGGGTCATGGTATGTCACAGTGAGGTTATGCACTTTTGAAGGGGGACCTGGTGACAAAAGTCATACATGTCAGTGTTGGACTCCAGACATGTTGTCATCAGTATGGTAGTAGGCTATAATACTGGAGATGTGTCATAAATGGAGCTGACTAACTGAAAGCACTTCTAGTGAGCAAGTTACCTTTAAGCATATGAGTTACGGTAACATAATATATAATGAAGTTTTCACTTGTTCTCCAGAAAAACTTAGAACTGTATTCAACGCCATTCAAATTTTACAAGTGAAACGGCATTAAAAGATGCCTGATTCACTCATCAAAGACACCATATACTTGAAATTTTATGTGTCTGTTAGGAGTCACCATCTTTATCCCACTGAATTCTGTTGCACACTTGTGAAGATTTTTTTGCCTCCATTAGGATGTTCTTGACATAAAGTTAATGTTCTGGCCAGGCAAACAAAACACTTCACAAGTGTGTGACAGAATTCCATGCCCAGACAAAGACGGTGCCCCCCCCCCCAGTAGATGCATACAAAATGAAAAATGTGTTTGTAACTACTTTGAAATTGAGAAAAAACTAAAGAATGGAGCAAAAAATTATAAAACTGATGCAACAGCACCTCTAAAAATGAAGAGGGATGACTAGAAATGTGTATCATATGTAGAAACTCACGAGTACAGGGCATAGACTTGTCATCGTTAACATTTCGGTAGTAGCCATCAAGGCAGCGACACTCCACGGACTTGACATCAGGTGCCTCGCTGTAGCGTGGACAAGGCAGGCAACTTTCACTTCCTGTCCTCCACTTGTACTTCCCAACTTCACAGCCTGCAAGTACATGATACAGTGAGAGAACACAGTACAGTGAGAGTGCACGGTACGGTGAGAGTGCACGGTACGGTGAGAGTGCACGGTACGGTGAGAGTGCACGGTACGGTGAGAGTGCACGGTACGGTGAGAGTGCACGGTACGGTGAGAGTGCACGGTACGGTGAGAGTGCACGGTACGGTGAGAGTGCACGGTACGGTGAGAGTGCACGGTACGGTGAGAGTACACGGTACGGTGAGAGTACACGGTACGGTGAGAGTACACGGTACGGTGAGAGTACACGGTACAGTTAGAGTACAATACAGTCAGAGCAACGACTCCTACTGGCAGGCAATAACTAGATTTTTGCTGTTTTTTTGTGCGCAGTGGCCCAATAGTTTGGTGGAGACCTAGTAAGAGCGACTGATGTAAGCTTACTGTTCTTGAAAACATTCTTAATATAAGTTTTAACTCCACCCATATGACTTCATTAGAAACCCATGATCATGTAAATGTTAATTAAATAGACTGTATGTTGTCGGATGTAGTCACACAATACTAAAAATACAATAATGTACAAATGCAAATATTATGATTATGAAATCTATCATTTAAATAAGACTGGCTGGTAGTTATTGTCCCAACTTGATTGGTCATTGTTAGAGCTTTTGTTGATATCACCGTTGGTGTTACTTCTCATTAAGTAAGCATTAAGTACCCACCACATTGTTACCAGAAATGGTCACACAACAGTCCACACGCTGGTCATGCATGAATGCACACAATTCAACAATTTTACAAAGAACCCCACATTCCAGTCTAACTCTCTTTGGCCAATAGAGTTGAGTACCAATGACTCGTAATCCAAATCCAATAGGTAACTTCACTCAAAGCACTTTAATTACATTGATTAATATATTGAGCAATAATAAGGTGATCAAGGAAGGAAAACAAGCTATTCAGGAGGGCACAAACAACTCCACTTGATTCTAACAAAGGTCTTTCAGACGTTTCCTACCAATTTAACCGGATTATGTTGCTGCACCAAGGGATATGTTCAAAAGAACAAATTAATAATATGGAAAATCTAAGATTAGAGTAACCATTTCAGACAACAGGCCGAATTTCCGGCCACGCTGTGTATGACACCATAGTACGACAGGCCAAATTTTTGGCATTGGCTACGTTCACCATTTAAATCGCTTTTACTCATAATTATCCACTATGTGGAGCCACTTGTAGCGGCAATCGTTGATTATTACTCAATATTATTTTACGATTTTGATGGTTTATCAAAATCTACGATGGCCGTAATGGTAGACGGCATTACTACAACTGGCGATTTACCGCCATATGTTTTGGACAGATTATTTGATAGTTTTAGTGACGAATCTCTGTTGGATGTTGACGATTGAAACAACGATGATGTTGGTGAACTGTACATCGGTATACAACTGTGTTCAGTAACTGTAAAAACGTTGAAATCGTGGTGGCCATCTTGGATTGCCTGGTTACCATGACGACAAAACAAAAAATTATATGGCTCATTTTACTCGCTGATTATTGTACTTTCAGAATATGTATAATATTCCTATTCATAAATGCATTTTTGTTGTTGAAATCTTGACTTGAAGTGATGCAGTTGATTTTCTTGCATAGTCACTGGGAATGCAGCATTCAGTGGCCACAGCAGATCAGGGCTGTAGTACTGAAATGGTTAAGACAGATTATATTGCAAAACAGTTCCCCTGGATTGAATATGCGCTGCATAAGCTGTGTTCAGGCTTAAATTAGCACTGCAGTTGATGTATGTCACAAGATATATATCAGCAGGGTGGTCAGTAGGTGACAACACAAGATGTTCTACAAAACGGTAGACTTTTGGAGATAGTTGTAGACTTGTGTCATGTACCTGATGATGACGAACAAGTGTGTTCTTTAGGATATAGTTGCATACATTTAGTATTATTTGAAGGTAACTACATAATCTGATTTTAAATTAGTAATTTCATTAATATACAAAATGTTATTAAAATAGCAAGATTATTGTATTAGGTACTTACAGAAAAAACTAACATGGCCAACCTTGTTGTTATCACAGAAGGAGAAACCGTATATTTAATATCCAACCAGAGACTTCCCACCTACATCTTAGCATCTTATCAACCAAACTTACTATTCGCCAGCTGGCAAAAGCAATAATTATTTCAATTAGAAGATGATCATTGTTTAACAAAATGAATGGGCGCAGGCATGTGCCTAGACGACAGCTCGCCAGCATGCCACTCAGCAATGTGAAGAGTAGTATTCTGGGCACATTAATGGTCTGTTCACATCACAGGTATCTGACTCCTGAACTCTCATTGGCCTCCCAGACACTCCTGAATCCAATTAAAGACAAACTGCCTACTGGTGGTCAGACACTGCCCATAGGAAAGTGGTAATTTCAGCCAGGGGCTGGCCTAATCACACTGCCCTCCCCACACAATGCATCCTTCTAATGGTCTTGCAATTGGTATGAGCCTATTTTAACTTGTTTATTCAGGACTGTGACATTTGCCCTGCCAAGAAGATTTCTCAGGAAGCCTGAATGTTACAAGTTACACCAAGTCAGCTGAAGTCTGGTCATCATCATTATCTAGTATAAACTGTACCTGTTCTAGCATCCTGACCACCCAAATGGGATATAATGAACCACCATTTGTTATTATAATTTGACCGTTATCTATTTAATTTGAATGTTTCGACTTGAATATCATATTTCAGTGCTTCACGTTTGAAAGTAACAGGCGACCGATAAATCGCTCGCTTAAAAATGCCAAATTTTAATTTAGGCGAGCGATGTGTCAAAAAGACATACTCTAGTGTATGCTATACAGCTTGACCTTACAATAAAAAGATATACTCTAGTGTACGCTATATAGCTTGACCTTAAATAAAAATAAAGTAAAAAGATACTTTAGTGTATGCTATATACCTTACAATAAAAAGATATACTCTAGTGTATGCTATATAGCATGACCTTACAATAAAAAGCAATCAGATATTATATATTTAAGGAACCTGGCATTATGCAAGACTTTTTTTTTACACCATTAACCTTTTGATGTACACATTTTTTTTACAATTCATCATCTTCACTACCACAATTCTCTTCTGTGTTGGAAATAATTCAGTTCAATTTAATGTTATGTCAGAATTGTTTCTCCCACCAGTAATATCTCCATGATCACACATCATGATCAAATCCATGAATACATCACATATGAACCAGCATAAGAAAGGTGTCAACTACATCCCTAAGAACTAAAATGTTATAGAAACTTCAAAGTGTATCTAGCAATATGGCTGACATTGTACCAAAACTATCATTCAACTAGCCCAGATCAATTTAATTTGCTGCTAATCTCAATCTACTGTTAAATGTCAAGCAGATAAATCAACAATCATGGCAAAGACCTGCCGAACCAACGCCCAGCACACTCAGACTTCTGTTGTGAATAGAAAGCCTTCTACAATCTTCCTCATCATTGTGAACATGTAGTCGACTGAAGACTGCTTTTCACCAGTTCAAAGAAAGCAAGAACAACATTTTGCCAAGAGCTCACTTGATTTACTTCAACTGCATTAAGTTCCTGTCCATTTGGAGCTCCAGTCTGCCAAGGGAATGCCTGGTGAAGAATGTCTATGTTTGTACAAGAATAAAGAATTCAGTTTGCTAAGTCCCCAATCAATTCCTTTCCTGTGAAAATACTACACACAGAACTGTAACACCAGTACACACTTTGTATTCTTTTGTCATATGTAGCAATCTAACCTTGTGAGTTTTAGGCGAATAACACCATTTGCACACTTAATTGAAATATTATCATCTGATTTCCATGTTCCCATAACACAGGATCTAGAATTCAGTGAAGTGGTAATTGGGGAGGTTCACCAGGGAATGTAATCCCCAGCAGTGTCCTTGTGAATAGAACAAAGCCAACTCCCATAACATTCAGCCTCTTCATATGCAATGGTACTGTACTTCATGATTCAATCTCTAATCACAACATTAGCATTGTCGGTGCATTCAGCACCAGGGCTTGTCATCCTTTTGTCTAGCTGTAACCAACCTTCTGGCCTATACATTGTTAACTCCAACTCAGCAATACCAGAGATGTACCAGTTGAAACCTAGAAAAACGCTTTTATGTACGCCTCAAGGAAGAAAGTTGCACAGGGCTACTTGTAAAGGGTATGCTCATGAATATCATAAAAATATTTTTTGCATGCATTCATTCTGTAAAGTATAGAACTCAAGTATCCAGCTGTAGTCCTACTTGGTGATCACTTCCCTTTCTTGTATTACCAGGATCTATTCTCGAACTTGAGCAGACTGTCAGCAGACACTTCAGACGCGGCAAGTTTCCCATAAGCAATTATGCTAAGTGCGTTCCACTCCAAACTGGTTTTTTTAGCAGCCTGGCACTGACAAGAAAGACCTATCCATTCTGCCCACCAGTATCTCTAGTGTACTTCAAGTTGGGTTTCGTTTTTATACTTGTATGTTTATGTAGTGTAACTTGTAAGATGTTTTGTCAAAGAAAGAAAGGATTTGTGGAAACCTGATAACATCTTTATTCAATTGCATTACTTCATTGTTTCTGTTACTACTGTAAATTATTCACCAGATAGGAATATACACATTTTGTGATATTTCTCTCAGCCAAAATGTCATTTTAAAATGTCTGATCATTATAAATAATTATGTAACATTTTATGAATTAATTTGTACAATTATTTGAAACTCTAGACATTTTGTGCAATGTTGTAATTATTGCAAATGGGAGCATAACACAGCCATTCCCATAAGGCCGATACAGCTCATACGGTTCTGTAAAACTGTCAAACCTGAATACGATGCAGCTGATGCCGCACAGAATGCATCATTATTTCAATATTGCATTGACATTTTGGAATGATGGGATTCCTAAATGCTGACCGGATACATTTTCTATGTTGGTCTTTGGCGTTTCTTGCATAATTTGTAGGTTCTAAAAAACTGTTGGCTGTACAAAAAGTTATAACAAAACAGTATATACCTGGTGTCCTAGTATATAAGGCCATACATGTAGAACATATAAATGCTGTTTGAATAACTAATATCTTCATTTCATAACAATTGAAACCACAACAGCTGTTTTATTTTCCATTTGAAACTCATGAATTAATTCTGCTGACACACTGTCTATGCCACCTTTCAGGAAATGCAATGTCAGATGCAAACTAATGAAAACCTGCAAAAAGTGCACTGAGTGAAAACTATGTAAGGGAGACATAAACCAAATTGAACGTGCAAGAAAAATATCTGACACACTGTCTATGCCACCTTTCAGGAAATGCAATGTCAGATGCAAACTAATGAAAACCTGCAAAAAGTGCACTGAGTGAATACTATGTAAGGGAGACATAAACCAAATTGAACGTGCAAGAAAAATATCGCATTACCATACATAAAGGCCACCTGCCAACTCCTGGCATAAAAAACAGAAAGCAATATAAATAGAGGCAAGCTGAGAAATGCTAACCTATGTCTTTGCAATATTGTTTTTCATGTCTGTTTCAGAAGACTGATGTTGTCTGTCTGCTTCCATCCATAACTCTGTTTTACCTGTTTTATACCTGGCAACCTTCAAAGTTTACGCAACCATAGAAAAAGTAAGTCTTTATGGAAGGTCATTTTCCTGATCAGAAACTTGAAACTTCTGCATACACAAACCTTTGAATACAATAGGCTCATGTGGCATTAAATCCAGGATTATTTCCTGCACTCATCTGCTCAAACATGGTGCTGTGGCCAATGTGTCATGTCAACATGCAGCAGACAAGCTGGTATTATATATGTATACACTGTATACAAAAGAGAAATAATTAAATTATAGTTGGTTATAATTATACTTTATAATTAAATAAATACACTTGCTGTTACATTATTTTAATTAAATGAACTGTTATGTTTAATTGTTATTATATATACATTTATTTTAATACAATCACTTACAAAATACATTTATTATCAATAAATCATGTAAAATGCATCGACCATTTTAAGAATATTGTGCTTTAAAAATGTTCATAAGTGTATATGAATGATGTCTGGTGATTTTGGATGCCCCTTTCAAATAGATCATTCCGAGGACAGAACTAATAATCTCAATATGGGAACAACAGCCTCAATGAACATAATATCAATGATGCACAATTTAAGTTGCAAAACACCTTAAATTTATATCACCTCATTGATGATTTTTTACAGAAAAGATGGACATAAACAAAGTATGAGTGTTACAGCAAAATAAGACAAGAAACATTTTCAGTATTGATTTTGCAGGAAATGTAATAGCAGGAATGACACTGACATCAGTGACAACGTGTGAAGAATTAAGAAAATATATGCAGTGCAGTGTAGTTTGCATCACTGAGTGATGATATAAGAATAAAGTGCATATTCCCTGAGAAGCACACTCAGTCTAAGGGCACATACCCATGGAGATCAATAGCCATAGTGCACCTGTGCTGATAGCAATCTTGGTTTCTTTTACTGCCCACAGGCAAGAGAATCAGGTGTCTGCTGCAGCTGAGGAGTCCAGTGTGGCGTAAAGTTTGTGCATGATGTTCAGAGGTAATAAATACATTTGACTGTCAACGTGGCAAGACGATATCCATCAGCTATAACAGTTAAACGTTCATTTAGGCAAAATTATCTTTTATGAACACAACGATGTTCTAACACTTCTTGACTGTAAACACGCTTCCTTGAATCAACTAACTTTCAACCAGAAATCTCATTATAAATTCTATACAAGTGTACAGAAATGATGGGGTTGTTTGCAATTTCTATGCAGTGACACTCCTGTCATATGGTTGTCAAATGCACAAAGGTGACAAGATGACAGGAATTCCCTGGGCATTGATGGGGCTGCCAACTGGCAGGACTAGTAAACAGGCCCATAGCTTGATGGAAGCCCATCTAATAATGAAGGAAAGATGATTAATGCAGAATTAATGTTGTCTGAGTGATACCTTTTCAGGTGCCGGTCAGATCATGTCACCTTCTTTAATCATGGGTCACTGCCCAGTGCCTTTGTGTTGTCATGGCAGGTGATGTTGCCATAGAAACCCAGGGTGGACTGATGACATTTTAATTAGATGAATGCCTAGAGCACTCTGAGTGTTGTTGTGTGGGGTGGTTGCCTTGGGGGCCAAATATTATATTATAGGTAATAATTATTATCAGATGATAATAACATTCCATCTTAGATCAACCAAGGCTTGTTGCACTCATATTTTTGAATACTTTTTTTTAACCAGTTAACCCGTTAGACCCCACAAAGGCCGTGGCCGGCCGCTCTGTGCAGTCCTGGAATGGCCGCCGCCGGCCGCATGCGGGACCCTCTATTAAAAAAATCCTGCCGAATAACTACTGAACTAAACGCTACAAAATTTTGCTACACCCTAGTGGATACATTTTGCAACAACAACAGCTCGTTATGTGCATGTGTTGCCCTTTCAGAAATCTTGATTTTCATCGGTTTTGTTCTCGCTATCTCGAAAATTTTGATTTCTATATTTGTCATGATAAAATATGGTGTAACCTGAAAAATAACCGTCAGAATTTTATAATGTTTTCAGTGGTGCAAAGCTAATACATATAGCTAAATTTTGTTCGCTGAGTTGCATGGGATCATTGTCAAATGTCAGTCGCAACTTTCAAAGTTTTAACAAATGTACTATTTTGTCTTTGAAAATTGTGATCAAATGTCAACATTTTATTAATATATCCTATTTCTATGTATACATGCATGTGGAGAAATTACTACTCTTCAAAATAAACACAACTTGTAATTGTCAATATTGAATATTTTTTTTTATACAGATTTTTGAACACAAGGAGATAAAAACGCTCGAAATTTGCTAGAAATCCTGGGAACAGGGGAGCATGTTTTAATAAAATCCTGGGGCCTAATGGGTTAATCCACAGGTCAATATAACCACACATGTCAAACCATAGGGCTGTAGCTCAAATATCTTTCCTGTTATGACCATTTCAAATTTTGCGGATAATTTTTGGCAATTTTTTTAAATCATGAAAATTTCTTGTTCTACTTAAAAGACCAATAACTGAAAAATGGTCATAACTCAGAAACAATTGGTTACATTGACCAGTACATTAACTGGTAATTTTTTTTTTGAATAAAAGATATGAATGCAACACGATTTTATTATTTTGGTTGATTTGAGAAGGAATGCCCCATATTCTACAAATTTACTGGATTATGTCAAACATAAAACATACTGAGCTTATGAAATGATCATATATATATATATATATATATATATATATATATATATATATATATATATATATATATATATATATATATATATATAAATATATATATATATATACATTATATATAATTTTGAGTTTATCCATGTATCTGATATGTAAGGTACGGAATATTATTTATAAATGGTTGGCAGTTCATCCACTGGGTACAGATGTTTGCAAGCAAGAATTTCTAAAAACATTTTACAAAGAACGATATTGATTGTTGCCTTTGCAAATACTGCTGACATTTCATGGGTCCATGGTGACATATGAAGGGCTAGTGTCACTAGAATGGAACAAGAAGGTATAGTAGCTTACCTTTGCACTCTTTTTCACCTTTGTGTGGTTCGTATCCAGGCATGCACTTGCAGCCACCGGACATGAACATCCACTTCCCATTCTGGTTGCACAGGTACTTCGGTGGTTTCTCAATGGCCGCATTGCTTACGCAGATGCCATTTCGCGGCACGACCGGCATTTCATCGGAGCCAGTTGACGTATTGGGGAATGTTGCGAACTCGACCGTGACACTCTCACACATGACATAATAGATCCTGACCGAAAGCAGAGTTGTGCATCCACCTTCGTCAAAGAATGCAAAGTAGATTCCGTTCTTTGTAACAGCGATATTGCGCGTTTCCACATTGCTGACATAGTCAGTCCTATCAGTGAATGTGCGGTCAGCAGCTATTACATCTTTGTACTGATACACATTGGTGCTCCATTGTGGAAATGTGGCATTTGCAATGTCTGAATCACTTTCATAATACATGAGCTTGAACGACTCCTTACACTGTTGAAGAAGCAAGGGGTCTGGGTATTTGGTGCAGCTACGTATCGTGAATGTTATCTCAATGAAGAGTCGTTTTGCATCTCCCCGCAGAATATACGGAGTCCGCAGCCAGTTCTTTACTTCCTCCTTCGTTATGTGACATATCGTGTAAATGCGCTGTGTGTCACTTGATGGCGTGTTGAATGTTGCCTCCCTCCACTGCAAGCAGAAATGTGTCACAATTACATTATCATGCTGTGCATTGACATACTTGAATGAATAGAATTGGTAGCACACATTTCTGGCAGGTGAGGTTTTCGCTGTATGATTCATCATCTGCAGTAAGATTTTTAATGATGCAGCTTGCAAAACAAGCAACTCCCAACGGCAGTACAGTAACTGCATGGCTGTGGTAGACAGGGGTGAGAACTAACATTTTTTTCCACCTGCTTGATTGGGCTGGTAAGTTACAAAATCTATAACCTGACCAATATTCTACCAGCCTTGGTACTGCACACGGGTGGCAGGAGCAGCTAGTGTAAACGCCATGCTTGGCTGACAGAGCAGCTCCAATAAAAAACATCACCAATACAGTCATCAACGGAGTGGTTTAGTAGCAGTATTCTGCAGAATTCTGGATGAGATTCATTGAAATATTTCTTATGGATTTAAACACAAAAAGTGGGTTCTCTAAAATTTTGTAAAAGCTACTGTCCACATGGGCTGGACACTTGACAAAGGCAACTGGCCTGAGCACAAAGTACTGACCATTGGCTGCCAGGCCGGTGTTAGTTTGCAGCCCTGATGGTTGTCTTCCCAGATGGCATCACAATTAGCCTTTTATAAATGGATATTTTTTAGGCAGATTTTGAAAAATAACCTAAAACAAATGTATACATCTAGACCGTGGGATTGGGATCAGACCAGTAAGACAGGTAAAATCCACATCTACCCATTAAACCCTGTGAGGCAACCAGAGAAACAAAGAAAATATCAAAAGTGCCCAGCACCACTGGTTACCTGTGGACATCAAACACTGCCCACCTTTGTTGTTCTGCCCCACTGCAGTGCCATTACTGTCAATGTGCTTTGATTAATTACCCTCTATTTCTAAACAAGCATCAAGCACCTCATCACTGAAGGCAAGGTGGAGTCTTCCAGGCTGCTGCCACCACAATGGTAGACACCTCAGCTCTATTAATATACATCAATAACAGAGGCCAAATGATCACCAACTTGAACATTAATCATATCCTACAATTAACTATCCAAACATCAATTAGCCAAGCATTAAATTTCATGTAAACTGTCAAGCTTATCTGATAACCTTTCTTGGTTTATCTTGTGATATAACCAGGGTAACAACCATTTCTTACCGGCCTTTGTTCTGGTGTTTGCAGCAATAATAACAGTATCATCATCTGTGTCATTTCTGGATGACAGAAAACAATACAAATGTATCTCCTGTGCTCATACGAATTGGCCTGAACCGTTTTATTATTTATGGTGTTCTCGGGGAACCCCCCCAAACAGGGTCTGATTTTCAGATTTTTCCATGAGTACATGGCAAGTAGATTTGTTGGAACTCAGCTAAAAGATACATGTGTAACCCCAACTTTGTACCCACAGTTCTGGCATAGGCTGTATCCAATTTTTATTTAAAAATAAGTGGATGGGCAGATCTGAATTCTACCTAACTGACAAATAACTAACCATAGAGCATTTTACTACAATAGTATATAAATATCTAAAAGTAGTTTTTTTTTATCACAAATCATTACAAATACACATAATTTCGATCAGAAGATAACAACACTGTCTGTGTCTTCCATTTGTTATTGATTGTGATTTTTTCAAATAAATATTAATCTAAATTAATATGGTTATATAAATGATAGGGTTAATAACTGATATACATAGGAATTCCATATACATAACCATGTTGTTTATACATAGGAATTCCATATACACATCCCATTGTATCGACGCTTTTATTTTAAACCCAAAGAATCACTGACAACTGGAAAACACAGGTGGCTGTCTTCTGATATCTTGCCTGAACTGTCTAGTCCACCATCCCCGGAATCATCAAACCATATTCAGTAAACATCCTCAGGTGCAATGGCATAAGACACAAGCCTTTATAGAAATACCCAGAGGAGTTTTAATCTCCCAGAACTGCACCTTCAATCTCCCTTTGATGTGTCCAACACAAGTCAAATGGAGCAGAAGAAACTGGTTAAAATGTACTCAAGCACCAGTGCAGGTTTTGTCTTGCATAATGGGAAACCTTGTAAGAATGTGCCAACTGAGGCAAGGCAAAATCAAGTGATGATCTTCAAAGCAATTACAGTGCAACAGTTCAAATGACAATTGCATAATGACCCAATCAATGGACTCACTTATCTCTAACTTACAGCCAGGCAGCTGCAGGTATCTGTTGATTGGGCTATTTTAAACACAACCCAGTCTGATTACTTAGCTACAGTTACTTGTACAGCAAGTACAATTAACTGGTAATGAAAAGTAAACTTCTATTCTACAGGGCATCTCATCTTTTTTTCGATTATGTTATTTCCCACTGATAAGCTAGTTTATTTTCCTTTCGTATTTACACATTCCTGTCTCCATACTTCCTGTGTGGCTGCACGCACTGTACATACATATTTCTGTCGACACGTCTACGCACTGTACATACATATTTATGTCGACACGTCATAATTTGTTTGTCTATGTGTGTATTTACGTGTCTCATCTCAACAACCATTACTTCACATCAGTGTTTGCCTATTCATCGACAATCAAGTACATGCACTTTAACTTTCTAATTCTGTCACAAAATTAATCATGTACCCAGAATATCGACCTGGGTTTTCCAAGATGCTATGAGCTTATGAAACTAGAATTTGAAATTAAATCATCTCACTTAAACAGGGCACTCAAATGTAGTATTGGTCAACATGATCAACACTTACGAAAGGGAAGTTCTTAAGAAAAATAAAATACTACCAGGAAACCATCTTTAATTTGAACATCAAAAAAGTGAACCAATCTAAAGCAAGAATCCTTCATAAACCATTTTATTTTATATAAGTGTATACTTGGATAGACTAGCAAAACAGTAATAGCTGTTTTCCTCAGTTAACATGCATGTAGGTCAGCAGCAGACACATTCTGTCCTGGTGGTCAAAGCTGGTTGAGAGGAAAGAAGTAACAACCCTCGCTCCTGAAAGGTGATGATGTGGCCAGGGCTTGACCAGATATTCTGACCATTTCTCAAACCTGATGAAAGTCCCAGAAATAGATTATTTAAAGGGGCAGGGTCCAGACACTGATACTGCCAATGAATACAGCCAGGACATTCATTTAAATGTCCCTGTGCACAGATACACAGTAATTTCTTAAATCCACAAAGGAACATAACAGAAACCTTCTGATGAACCAAGCAAGGAGGGAGGCAGGGAGGGAAGCAGGGAGGGAAGCAGGGAAGGTGATAGGGAGCTATGTCTAGCCACTACTTTTGTATTTGGCCTTTATTTATAAACTGCTGAATAGTCTAATCTGTGTACTTTATGACAACATTCGGCATCAACTTCAGGAAGATTAGAAACTACTACCTCCAGTGGTCTTGCAGACAGTAACAGACATACATTAAATCACCGGATACACAAATTACAATAAACACCCCAGCCATTTCAACCACAAGCTACTGCGGGCTGATCAGCGACCACTCCATGCCACATATTTTATTTTAAAGAAGCAAGTGAGAAATCAGACACTTCCTAATTTTGTGAATAGCAATATTTAAATCGTATTAACTGGAATGTGGATGGCATCAGCAGGTCTAGTGGATGAAGGTGCCAGTCAAATACCTGCATACTGGGTCGGAAGTTATTACAAGTGCAAAGTCACAAAGTCAAGTGTATGACTCTCTGTCCGTTACATTTATTTTGTAATGATGACATGTGCATATTGTAAATTAGTATAGAAAAACACCAATGGTAGAAGTGTAGACAGTTTTCCAAAGTTATCACTAGAGGTGCTAGTTTTCACAGGTTTCTCATGTCATGTGCAAAAACTAAAAAAAAATTACTAGAAAGTAGTAAACATTGTTTCTTTTGTGCAGATCACAACATGAAACTCCTCAAATGACTGTCTCTTTAAGTTCCCCATTCTGATACACGTCTCTGTTTTATGGCAGATGACTTTGACATTACAAGTCTAGACCATAACAGTCTCTTTCTTGGAATGTAACAATTGTCTAGATCAGAAGAGGTTGTTCTCAGCATATGACATTCATATATGGTCATAAGAGACAGAACAACATGTCTGATTCATGACAGTCTCTATCCCCATATGACAATGACATGTCCAGTTGAGTATGTGAAGCAGGCACCAGACACTGTGGGATAAGAAGGCACCTGGAGCAACCCTAGAAGACCCACTGCCTGCTAGCAACAGTGATGGCCTGGTGACAACTTGATGAGGCCAGAGCAGATTGCAGGGATAATGATGCTAGACAGAGATAAGACCTTGAGAAACAGAAGACCACACTGCCCAAACACCCATTGATCCCCTGCTCATTAGACCAGTCTTAATTAGTCTGAGGGATGAAGGAGATTATCATCAGAGCTCAGCTGCTGGGGCAGCACTGAGGGTCCCTAGGGAGCAACCAACTGCAACAATAACATTCATCTTATTCCTCAGCCTCCTGCAGCTGCAAACATAGGCACATCAAATTCCACATTTTATTGAGGTGTTTCATTAGAATGTAAACAGCAGATTGGTAACTAATATGTAAAACTTAAATAAACGTGCATGTGTCAGAGGTTTAAAATCAGGTAGATTTACAAATAAGCTGTTCCTTCCTTCTTCCACTAACAATAATAAGACTTACTAACAATAATTATTATCAAGTAATCAGGCAGCAACTATTGTCATATATCCCAGATGGTTTACTTGTTGTGAAAAGGGTTACCCTTCCCATGACCTAGTTAAATCACCCTGAACAATGCCCACAGTTCTTATCACATATAAACGGGTGTCCGACATTTCGTCTAACAACATTTGGTCTAACGGGACAATTCGTCTACTACGACATTTGGTCTAACGGGACAATTCGTCTACTACGACATTTGGTCTAACGGGACAATTCGTCTACTACGACATTTGTGTTGGCGTTGGCGTTGCAATTCAGTTGACGTGATTCAACATATTGAACTTTATAACCGTGGTCTCGCGGATATATTGTTAATGACCAAGGATGCTGTTCCGTATTACTCCCTCTGTCAGCTTCCAACAAGGCATTGATCTAGGCTTCAATAAATAAATAATAATATTTTTTAAATCGTTTATTGCACAACAGACGGAAGTAAATACACGAATCATCTTGACGACCCATTAAACACAAATTGTGTAACTCATGTAAGTTCAAACCTTGTATTGTTGTTTAAAATGTTCACATTACGTATGTGATGTTGTGCGCAATGCCAAGCACGTAATCCATGGCGTTTCGTTCGTGATACTGCGCCACCACTCGCGATATCCGGTCATTGACGATGTGCATTCGCTTGCGGGGAGGTTCCACGGCATCGCCAGCAACCAGCTTCTGAATGGTCAACTCTGTGTGACACTGCTCATCACACAGGCGCAGCAGAAATTCGAATATGTTGGGATGCGTCTTTCCCATGATATGGCCTATTCGACGGTGCCATCCCTCCAGACTGTTGGTGGTACGTGGCTGGTCAGATACAGCACGGTCGTACACTCCACATTCTCGGCGCGAACTTGGGCGTTTTCCTTACAATGGCGAGCCTCGGTCCACGCACGACAGTTCTCTGTCTGCCGATGTAAGTCCGCTCGAAGTACTTGGCGACTGGCTTTGCGTCGTTGCAAATTGTGGCACAAAGCTCATCAAATGTAGCACATATGTCATTGGCAGGCACAAAGGCTAGTGCAGTTATCTTTTTGCAGTCGAGGGCAAACTCCTCACTAGACATGTACTTGTTACGGAGTCCCAGGGAGACAACTTGGCGATAGTTTGCCTGACACAGATGAAAGAAGCAGCCTTGTACAATGAGGCCATCACCGAAGACGGCGCGAGCAGCACGGATGCAGGCACCTTCGAAGTCGCAGCAGTATGTCGTCAAGCAAAGTTGCAGTTGCCGATTGACGATGGCATTGCGGATGGTCTGCATCATCTCGTGATAGCAAGTGTACGTCTTGCGAGGAAGGAGAGCATACACAAGCGGAACAATCTTGCCGAACACAGGAGCATGTATTGTGTAGAGTTGGTAGAAGAGTGATGGGACTATCGAAAAGGTTCCGTCCCCGTACCAAACCGTCGCAGCTGCCAGGTACTTCAGGTTCTGGGTCGTAGCCAAGATGACCATCTGATGTACTTAGTTGTTGTCGTCTTCATCTGGCACCTCAACCTCCCGGATGATCCAAGGTTCACCGGTCGACGTGTTTCTCCAACGACCCTCGAGTTTCAAGGCTGTTGAGTTTTGGGAGTGATGAGTCGGGGTTAGCGTGCAAAGGTCGTGCAATAAATCTGCTGATGATTGAAGCTGTGGATTCTGTGCTATCAGTGGCGCTCTTCATCTTCGAATTTTGGATTTTAATTTTCACTTCTGCAGTATTCGGTGCATGATTGATATGCGCTAATGTGGTTTGTAGTAGACGAATTGTCCCGTTAGAACAAATGTCGTAGTAGACGAATTGTCGCATTAGACCAAATGTCGTTAGACGAAAAGTCGTAGACCCCATATAAACATATCACATTATATTGATATAAACTTTTAAAAACAAATCAGAATCCAACAGGATGGGCCAGGTGGATAAGATTGGCATTTGCACTCATATATCATTGTCTTTCTTTGTATGTTTTCTGTTAATCTGCCTCATGAACAACAACACAACCCAGCGATATCTCTGGGGTTCACTGCAGGGCAGCCAAAGAAAATACCCTGTCTGTTTGGTATTTTCACTGTAAGCAAAACCTGCATGTTTTATTACCCCAGAGACAAGGCACATCTGCCACAGGGCAGGAGTCAGAGGGAGTCTGCGATACCCTCTAGCCCACAGCCATGGTGTAAATATCCAGGTCTATCCCTTGTCTTGCATCATTAGACAGGTTCCAAGTGTAGGTGGATCTATCATCATTCATGGCCCACCCCAGGACAAAAGCAAAGATATTTGCATTCCAGTAGACAACTTTACAATCGTCCTTTTTTGTGGTCATGTGACTTGAACTTTACATGAAGGACACTAATGGAGCCAACGATCTTGTTCACATAACACAAAGCATGGTTCAGAATACTGTGTATGTTTGTATTTGCTGCATTTTTTACTAAACCTTTGCAAGTTTCAATCAAAACATCTGTCTAGAAGGATATATAACGTGTTGCCGATGTAAGCAGTTCATCCTTGATGACCGCTCAAAACAAAACTTACTACTTATCATCAGTATCAGTACACTATTTAACCAACCCCAAAACAACATACTTTACTTATTTACTCAGTGTCCGGGCTCAGTCCAGACCATTATCCAGCAAATGGTTAACCAGAACCAACAGTTCAGCTAAACAGAAGCAACAGTGGCAGCTACAGGGGGTCCATGAAACCAAGGGTAGTCCAGGAAACCATGGGTAACTGAAAGTACCCCATTCCCAGTCTGCATGTCAAGGGAAGTTGAAGCTTGGAAGTTGAAACAGGCAGAAAGTTCCTGCTTGTGGAATTTGTAGCAGTAATGAGAAGCACATTTCTCTGTAGGCAGCGCTTACACTACAGATCTATCAGTGTGTGTACACTGCCCTTACTTACTCTGAGCCTTGATTCTCCCAGTCAGTAGCCAAGCTCAAGGTCCAATGTGTGCCTACTTGAAGGCTTTTATTTGGGATGTAACACTTAAATATTTAGAAATATTTAGAAATATGAAATCTATTACAAGAGAAATGGTTAAACAGTGCTAGATAGAGGACAGTCACCATTTCTGTAGAAAATAAACATTGCATAATGCCCAGGAAGGAGGGTATTATAACAATTGCGCAATCCGCTTAGACACATGCCATGGTTTGGACTGTGAACCAGATTAACCAGAAACTGGTATAAGACAGGCAAGCAGGGCAAAGATAGGAACAGCAGGGGCAAAGCCACAGAGACTTGGATTTCACCCCATTTACCAGCCAGATAAGACTAAACTTGGACCTGGCTGTCACTCACTGTCACTCAGCTGATTGGATGCAACAGCTATCTATCTCTCACAAATACAATGTGATGCACAGAAGAAGCACACAGTGGTTACCCCCACAAAAAACATGTTAACTTCATCAACATGTTGAAATAATGCATGCTGGTGTCTGGAAAGCAGTATATATTTATAAACACCCACCAGTGACCTAATTATCAGACCTTTTAGCAAATGCACTGTTAAAGAACAAATACAGAGTTAAATTAAAGGACTGTAAGGGGTAAATTGACCCAAGAACAAAAATGTGACAAAAAGGCTTGCTATATATTTGACAAGTGCAGTTATGTAGAGATAAGCGTCTTGGAGACAAAATGATCAATAATCTGACCCAAACAAACAAATCTGTAGAGATGATAAGCATCTTGGACACAAAATGATCAATAATCTGACCCAAACAAACAAATCTGTAGAGATGATAACCATCTTGGAAACAAAATGATCAATAATCTGACCCAAACACATTTATTTCAATTACATTACTATTAATTTTAGTTTTTGAAGCATCTTCCTGCTCTCTTCTAGAAATAGTTCCCATTCTGACAAAAAGCAAGGCAAACATGATAGCGGTAACCTTCACTCTGTCTAAATTCATCATGAAGTTAATCCAAAACCATTTCTGCTCACAGGAGCGGCACAGAAACTGTATCCTGCTTTCACAGAGATGAGAGTGGTCCATACTGACTTCATCATTTATGCAACTCCAAGTGTGTAATGTTCACTGGAGTGGTGTACTGCTTCCACATTTGACAGCAGGTTTCAATGCAGGTCAGGCTGTGGCAGAGCTAGCAGTGTCAGTGTTTCTGTGTGGGTGATTCTAGAAGGCTGGGCATGCCACAAATCTTACAAAACAGCTGAAAGGTTGATGACAGAGCAAAAGAACTGAAACCAGAGATCAAGATGAAGCATCTGACCTTGTGTACAGCTGCACCAGGAAGGGCTCAGGAAGTTAGCAATACTGCATGTGTCTGCCTAATATATCACAACCAGTTGGCAATGGGATGTCAGTGAACTGATATTCCGGTTTTTTGGAATGTCTATTTTGACATAGTTTAACTTCTCAAGAAAGTATGGTCCTCTCTTCGGATGAAGGCTGAGAAATTCAGCCTAAATAAGAAGAGAACTGAACCAGTTTCTTTAGAGGTCAAACTGTGTAAAAAATATGATGACTATTCTCAACACTGTACAAGTAGTACAAATACATTACTTATTCAGTGCAGCAATAATGTCTGGCTACTGACTACTGCAGAGTACCGTATTCACAGGACATTATTATTCTGGGCACTGTACTGCCATGACCTGTGTTTCCCTTTCGTCTTTTTGTTCAGCCCATTATTTGTGTTGTTCTATGAAATGTGTCATGAAGAACCTTTCATGAGTGCCTTGTGTATCACCTGTTCCTGTTCCTCACAGGTAAACCAAACATGACACCTAATCAGTG
Source organism: Lamellibrachia columna (assembly GCA_963662155.1). NCBI lineage: Eukaryota > Metazoa > Annelida > Polychaeta > Sabellida > Siboglinidae > Lamellibrachia > Lamellibrachia columna. Next base: position 15,213,776 of record OY759267.1, on the reverse strand, counting down.
TTCTGATGAAGAATTGCTTGATGTATTACCTCCAGCAGGGGGCCCATCAATCATGTAAACTAGAATGGTTATCTGCTCAAAAATTGTACCATCTTGGTAGATGCAGCACACACTTGTATCTAATTACCACCAATTGCATATGGTAAAACAGATCAACAGTTGTAAGAGTTCAAAAGAAAACTCAAAATTTTCCTTTAAGATCAAACCATACATATCTCTTTATTGAACATACAATTACAACTAAACTATAAAATACAAGTTGCAGAAAATTGACTCAATGTTCGAATAATGTATTGACAACACTTAAAAACGTTGCCAATTCCAATACTAACTCAAATACGAGAACTTAACTATATAAGATCGTACCTTTACCTTTTTATTTGAACTTTACATAATTAATTACTGATAAAAATCTAATCTACTCCTAGACTCACAATATACCAGTTGACCCCTTCTGAACCCATCTAGTAGGGTGGTGCCTATCTAATTATGTGCCTGTAGCCAACTAGCCTAGGGTCAGTCTGGTAGGCAGGGGAAATAAACATATTATAATACAAACTGCCCAGGGGTAGCTGTCCACCCCACTAAACATGGTCAAGGGTGGTGCATGTGGTGGTTGTCATCTTGTGACTGGGACAGCTCCCTGTTAGTGCTGACAGCCATACTTTGTCAACATGTGAGTGAGCCCAAGTGACAAACAAAGTCTGTGACATGTGGATTTGGCCACTTGACCCCACATATCACATGACAGGGTGGAAACAACCAAGAAGACTGGGTAAAATTTCACTACACATGGTACCAGAGCTGTAGCAGATCTTACAACCCTAACCACACCCTTGTACAGTCAGTGAGGTAATAACGTATTTCCTACCATTATAATTTATTGCATATCATGGGCCTCCTATCTCTCTCTAAAAGGGGATGAAGATTCAACCTCACAATTTGTTTGTCAGAGCTGCCTTGTGTATGTGTAGACAACACTAATCATTACAACTTTGAATCTGTCTACAGCTTTGTGTGCTTGAGTATCTTGGCTTTCATTCTGTATCCATTGCATTGGCTTTCAGACAGGTCTCAGATGCTGAGACCCACAATGACAATCCAAAAATCACACTCCTGTGCTCACAGACATCTGGAACAACTAATATGCATTTCAACAACTATTTATCTGCATTCATCAGGAGTATTTGTAATTTGTTCTAACAAATAAACACAACCATGTGCCATGTTTTCTTTGGTACACAGGGGGTGCTTAAAGCAGCATGGGGTTAATTCTAGCCACCCTCCATGTTTTACCCCCTGTGGCTTAATGGCAAAAGGGAGGGATCCCCACAAGAGGCGTGATTATCCTGCTTGCTTCAGCAACCAGCAGCTGAGATACATTCCTTGGAGGATAGTAAGGGGCATTTTGGCAGGGGGTAGGCATCAAACACCCTGTACTGCATAACTTAAAAGGGATGCTGCCTGGGAGGTGTTATGCAGCACCACCATCAACACAGCCACCATCATCATCAATCCTCTATTACTTATGTAAATTGTCAATAATAGCACATTTCATAAATACTGGACCATTAGAATTTGTAGTTTTGATGTGGTGCACTTTTATGCACTTAACTCATACAAGCCACATACTTTATGCACTACTGTTCCCTTATTGAAATAGCTGGTGATTGCAATTACTACACCTATCATAATCTATGGAAAAGCATTGCAGCACATTACATATTGCAATCAACTGGCTTGGGTCCCACCCTGTTTTGTCAAGGTACCTGGAACACAATTACTTCATTGGGTTTGTTGATCTACTTAGCTTTGACTTATCTGGCTAAGCTGAGCACCATCCTTTGGCCACCAAATAGGTCCAGGCAGATATTGATAAGTACATTCTCAGTGTGGCATGAGACTTGTTGAATGGTTGGCTTGTGGAGTAGAGTTAGGAGTTAGCTGCCAACAATCAGTAATTAATGGAAAATGAATGGTCAGCTACCAAAAGTCATGGATCAACAAATGTTGATGAATTTTTTAGACATTTTAACAAATATACATGTAATGAAACACACTTAAAACTTGAAATTTGTCGTGCATGATAAGATGAAACAGGCAGGGATCATGCAGTACTGTGCTTCGACAAAGACAGGTACACATGGCATGAAAGTTTGGACACAGTTGTCGAACATAATTACTTGCACCATGAATGTTGCAGAGTTTCCTATTTATATTCACCAGACAGTTCATTTTGTTCAGGTGTTCTGTGGTTTTCCCAGAAATACACCACATAAATAATTGGTTCAGACAGACATGAAGCTAACCACACCACACATTTTCTGCCAGTCTGATCAGATTTGATGTATCAGTGCACCTACAGAATAGCATTGGCATAGACAAAAAATTAATATCGTACTTATTAAATTTGGCTGACTTCCTCAACTGAATTTTTTGCATCTCATTTCAAAATCATTTCGCAAAAAAAACTAGTATCCAGATTCTGTCCAAATTCTGCAAAGAAAAGACTAATGTGGTTGGGCTGTACATACTATGACAAGGCTGTTCACACTTTGGCAGCAACCCTTTCAAGTTATGCAGTATAGGGTGTTTGATGCCTACCCCTGCAAGTTATGGTTAGTTACCTGATCAATATCACTTAAACTATTCACGCACTACATATCTGAACATCAATGAACCTGATTCATGATGGGCTAAATGAATTGAGCAGGGAGTTTTAAGTTATAACATTTTTAAATATATGCATAATGAATCATATGACTCAGTCTCACACACCATCATTCTAGCTCTGCTGCCTTTCATCACATGGGTGCAGCAGTAAATGCAATCTGCCATTTACAAGTAGGACTGTCAAATAAATTTGATAGCACAAGTGGAATTTGACAAAACACCAGGCAGTGGGATTGTGGTATCAGTCCATATCTATAAATTACATTCTTAAGACAAAGTGCAGTGCAGATGTGGGCTTTGGAAATGGTTGTGGTCAGGTGAAATGTCAGCATAGACAAAATGCATAAGCAGCTATAAAATGCTGACCAGAAACGTGACGAATACAAAAAAGACAAGGGAAGATAAGCCAGGCATAAACAGAAGTGGGATTATGGAGTTTTATTTAGGAGGTAAGAATCTAAAATCCGTACCCAAATAAATGATAACCAGCTGGGGACTGATGGGAAAGGAAACAGAGTCTTGAGCTTGGAGTCATGACAGCAGCAAGAAGGAGCCAGAGGCAGTAACAGAAGCTGGGCTGGGTCTCATGTCATAGTGTTCCTCTTTCCAATGTGCCCAAGGCTATAGAAACTGATCGTAATGCAAAACACTGCAGTGTATGATTTGTGGCCATGAATTTATTGTATGCAGACACATGCCAGACTCTTGCATATCAACTGCTATCTCTGGTCAAATAACACAGTGTGAGCTAACTCTACTAAATAAACACAACAGGAATGAATGTTTATATGGAGGAAGGGCCTGCCATGTCACAATCTCCAGAGTTCTGTTTATGAATGCTTGGCTGATTAATGCAAGCAGTTGCTACAACTTGCTTGTCTAATTGCCCATGAGACTGTCAACATGTAGTCCAGATGGGATCCTTTCTGAGTTACTTGGAAAACTAAATACCAGAAATGACTTGTATTGGAGCCATGCAACATTATTCATACTTGAAATTGTTTTATCGCTGAAATGTCTGTCAGATAGTGGTTGCCCTTTTCACTTACTACAGCATACCAACAAACTATCAAGCAAACATACAAATTCAGTTTTTACAACAAAATAAATTGATTATATAAAAGTAATTGATTATATAAAAGCAATGCTATTATCACTTATCCTCTTGAAACTGATCATTCTCATATCAGCTTCTGCTTGTGTTGTTTTTGCAGTGCAATAAATAAACAACACATTGTGCCTGGTAGAAACCTCATTCTACAACCTCAACCACCCTCCTTTTATTACCCTGCCGAACTGGGGGCATGATAGACTGCCCCTGTGAACTGAAAGCCACCACCACCAGTCACCTAATACTGCCCCAGAGCAGTTTATAAAACAGCCACACAGAAAGACAAGACACTGACCAAGATGGCTTGCTTGACCTGCTTATTCAAGTGCAGCTGTCTCCTGGTGAGATCTATTACTCCAGAGGAATGACCCCAGTTGCCATAAGCTGCCTGGGTCTTTCTGGCCACTCAGCTGCATTTGTGTGAGAGGTGTGCTGCCCAAAGTGTAGCCAAACAGGAAACATACCAAACAGAAGCCCATTAGCACTGGCAGGATTGCATAGGTGTGATTATCCTGTCTATTGTGTTGGCACTGAAGTGATTTGGTAATGTTTTCATTGAGCAAATGTGCTGCAAATTGAGCTGGCTGCCAGTGGCAGGGAGGCCCAGTTTCCCTTTCAGCTTCTAATGCTTCATGCAAACAAGGCTTCAAACAAACCCATCAAAGTACAACAGGTTTCACACAAATTATGTAATCTAGACACCTGATTCAAAACAAACACTTAAAACAATGGCTTGCACTCAATTTGATGGCATGGAATTTTCAGGTGTATTTAATCTTAAGCTGTTCATCAATCAAGCAGGTTAGTTTTAATTGCCTACAATAACACTACTCAATAAACTACTACAGTGTATTACTCGTGAAGGTAAACTTTGTACCCACTTCAAAATAAATTCCAAAATAACAGATAATTTGATTTTAATCTAAGCAAATTTCATGTACAGAAGATATACACTATGTAAATGAAACCCACAAATACAGTGTAAATGCAATTAAAAATGTATTTGTGGAATTACAACAGTCCTAACCTTAATAAAAATCATATAGTAGATAACATGTGCCAAACTGGTTTTCTTCTAGTTCTATTTTCCGGTTGGCCTCATTTGTATAATTTGTTAGCGGTTTGTTGATATCAGTTCATATTGCTTGCACCAGATTTGACTTTCCATCAGTAAAATCATGAATGTTAACTGATTTATTGTCAAACAGATTGTCACACCATTTACCCATGGTCAAGTAAATGATAAGAAATTATTACACAGATGCCATATGGGTAATAAAACATGCTATGCAGCAGGAATCTCATCATCCGGTAGCAATCATAACAATCAGGATGCGTTTACGACCCCAACATCATTATTACACTGCCAGCCACAGGAGGCAATCAAACTGCAGCAAAATGCCCCAGGAGCATTTTATGTAAATCACACATTTTATAGTATATAAATTCTATATTTCCCTTGGGAACTTTCATGTGTGGTAGTGTTGATGCCGATTCTACAGACATGTAGTAACAGAGATTTGCTTCTGGGGCTCCCTTTGCCAAGTGCATAGCCAAGATTAGGAAGATGTTCTTGCCCTGAATTACCATTAGGTGCCACCACCATGTACAGACAATCATTTTCCAAAGGTTTCAGCCATGCAGTGGACAGATAGCAACATACCACTGCTCTCTACACTTGGTGGATCTTCAGAACTGGAGCTTCTTCCTAATTATCAAGATAGTGCCCAAAAAGAAGTGACTATTGAACATTCCTGTCAAGGCAACTGACCACGGCATAAATCCAATTTATTATCCAAGCACAGCTAATAAAGATGTGTCCTTGCGGGACATCATGTCTATTCTGGATGAGAGACTGGTGCATAAATTGAATCTCTGGACAAGCACCTGCAAGAGTGTGTCTGTGTGTGGGTGTCATGCCAATGCACCCTTGGCTGGCGAGGAAGAGAATAAAGGCAGGCAACCGCACCCAGTGCTGACAGCTGCCTGGCAGCTGCGATTGCCAGTGGATAAATGTGCTACTGAATGACAGGAATACTGAGCCACTGAGTGACAATAACAGGACATGTCTATGAATACATGCCACAGTATTCACATTACATCTCAGGTTAACTGGAGACAGTGTGCAGCAGCCAAGCGCTAAACCCATCATTGAAAGACTGCTAGATTATTTTGCAGATATTTATTTCACTGTGCAGTGAGCAATCTTCCACTCAAATGTTGTGTTGAATGTCAATGTATCCATCGGCACTACAACCGATGCTACAATGTGATGTCAGCACACTGCCACACACAAACTGCAGGAGATATATAGCACTTTATTTTTATGTCAGGTCTGCCAGACCACACAATGCTGAGTCAAGAGAGGTAATCCTATGGATTATGGTTTACCAACAAAACACAATATGTTTAAACAGCCACTCGATGAACATGCATTTTATTCGTATGGGGTAAACATGTCCTCACATAATCCCCACAAGGGCCTATCATACCATTGTCACAATGACACAAACACATACAGTCGCTTGACTTTCAGCAATAGGACACTAACAGCTCCACTATAAAATGTCTGCTTTCTTCACCATAGCCATTCACAATAGGAGTATATTTTAGTGGTAATTTTAGTGCCTGTTCAGCCAACTTCTGGTGCTAACACAATAGGTTTGTAGTGTTTACCACAGTATGACTGCATATAAGTCCCTGCTCTGTCCTTATAATCATCATCACATACAGTACATCTGACGTGTTCATGGCATGACCATTTGAAGGATTCTCCAACAGGCTGTGCCGAGAGGTACAGATATTTTCCAACTCATAATGCACAATAAAATCACCTGGTCATATCCCTTGTAGACACTGAGTATGGGTGGTCTAGTGCAGCCTGTAGCAGGAGCTGTATATTTACTGGAATGCACTAAGTTGCCAGTCATGCTGTAACTTTGCACATCGTTACAGACCATCATCGCCACTGGCGGTGAAATAAAGCCATAGTTTTACCTCCAAGGTACTATTACATAAAATCACAGCTTTTACAAGGAAGCTTTTCAAAGAACACCTTGACTTGATTAAATTCTACAACTGTCCGAACAGATAAACAGTGTGCAGGCCAAATGACAGGATTACCTGTGGACAAAATGCAGCCCTGAGACAGAATTATAAGTGTTAAAAATGGGAAATAAATTGCAGTGTCATATTTCACGAGTAGAAGAACCACTTCCTCTCAAAGCAATTAACTCATATTTAATTCAATGGGAAGTAAATATATTGGGAAGTAGCTATTATTGGAGGGCACCACCCATATATAATAACAATTGAATGACCAATAATTTCAAACATGTTCAGACAACCTGGGTATATTAATAATTTTATTACTTAATTCAGATATGCACAAAATATGCAACAATATAAAACGTAAGTCTTACAATATTTTTTTTCTTGCTGGAAGCATACATTTATTTATTCCAAATTCAATCATAAGCTAATTCAAAAACAGGGTATTTAAAGTTTATGAATTTGTAAAGTTTTTAACACTTAAACCACTCTGAACCATAGTTGACATTACATTCAACACACCTAACAGAAAGATGGTTAAGGCACAAATCAGATTTCAGGAACACCTTGGTTGCCTGTCACCAGCCTGTCAAGGCCACATCTCAACAACTGGGTGATTTGTGCCAGATGGACATAACCAAGGTTTGGTTCCCCTATAAACGCCTGCTGGTCTGGAATCACTAAATACATGTGACCAGTCAATCAAAATATAGCATGGGAAGTTAAAGATGACACACATAAAATGCCATTCTTTTGAGTCCGTTTGTACACCAATTGTTGGCCTTTGTGATTATGAGTTTATGGTCGGATGTTTATCCATTTCATTACAGTTATGTCAAAAGTTTTAACATTTTGTAATCTATAAAAAAATGCATTCTTGCCTATATCAAATCATGACTAGAGCAAGTAATACATTTTTTATATAATGTTTAACTGTAAGTCATGTCATAATGTTTTGCATTATTAGAAAGTATACCCAGAGGCAAATTTTTATTCTGTAAAAACAAACTGCATATTCTTGCTGGGCAAACTGGATCACACACACATGTACCAAAGCCAGGTAACATCTAGCCATGTTACAGAACGACAAAACATGGTCAGTCAGCAACCAGCTGGTCTGCTGATGCACCTGCTAATAGCACTGTTCTGATGGTTATAGTGTAAGAAGTCTGAATCTAGTGCATGTATTAATTGCACCTCAGGTTACAGACTTACAGGTAAAGTTCTGACATGGCACTGTGGCTGCAGGCAGTTTCTGATGTACTGTCTTCTGCAGATTACACCATTTAGAAGGCTACCTGCAGTGAGAGGCTGTGGACCACATGGGCGTCCACAACATGTTGTATTTATTGGACTCTGCTTCAGGCTGTTTTCATTTATCATAAGGTATGGTTAATTGAAATGTATGATAACTATATAAACAAACTGTGTGTGGGAAACCAGACAAGGTATATGCCTACAGAAATGACAGATAAATGCTGTTGTATAATTTTTTACAAAATAATAATTAACTTCTATGGCGCCTATATCATCAGGAACCTGAGCTCAGAAGCGCAACAAAACAGAATCATTAAGCATAATCGTGAACACAGATGCGTAAAAGTCAGTATCAGAACGAGGGACAACCGAACATTTTTGGTGGAAATGCAATTTGGAATAGATGTCTAGATTTTTTTTCGGAAAATAGCAATAGTTTCAGATGTTTTCAAAGTAATAGGGAGTTCATTCCAGACCCTAGGTGCAGCGACAGAGAAAGCACGTTTACCCAAGTTAAGTTTTGTTTTAGGTACAATAAGAAATTTATGATTTTAGCTGCCCAGGGATATTTGAAAGATGCAGGAGACTAGCCAAGTAGGGTGGTTGTTTTGTAGATAGAGCACGATAACAAACATGTATATGTTTTGTTTAAAAACAAGACAGCCTTTGATAATGATAATAAATATAACAATAACAAACATGTACATGTTTTTGTTTAAAAACAAAACAGCCTTTGATAATGATAATAAATAAAACAAAACAGCCTTTGATAATGATAATAAATATAACAATAACAAACATGTACATGTTTTTGTTTAAAAACAAAACATGACTATACAGATATAAATACAGTCAAAGTTTCAATTTCATCACAATGATGTCAACAAAAATAAATTCTTTGTCTCCTGCCAGCAGTGGATCACCAGAGACGTTCTGACCACACACAGATAATCTGCACCACCCAAGACTCATCCAGTAAACCAATCTTCCAATGCACCAGCCCTTGGCAAACAGTTTTACTAGGTGGACCTCCATGACACTATGTCAATGGTCACAACTACAACCAATCCCACTTCTAAATAAGGTGTTTCGCATTCCTGTATTGTCAAAGAGCTGCTAATTATACATAAAATGATTAACATCTAAAGCAAGGCTCACTATAATTTGTGCACAGCCAGGTAATATATCATCATAGTCATACACACTTGCATATTTGTTTGCAGGCTAATCACTGATCTGAAGTTGGATAACCTTCACACGCTGGCTGAATAACCCTCCGTACCTCTCGGTGACACATAGAAAGTTGCTACACACACAATGGGCTTTGTTTACTCTGCCTGCACATTTTTTGCATTGATTACTATCATTATTGAGGATGCCCTCTTTGGCGGCAGGGCGACTTTGCATCCCAGTGTCAAACTGTCAGCCTAAATAGAATGCGTTGTGTGATTGTACCCTAGCAGTCTTTGTACTCTGTTAATGCACCAGTCTGTCATCGAGACAACATCTGAAACCTAGATGCTGCACTTTGGCAATCTCAACAATAAGTCACCGGGGGAGACGCACTGTGAAGTTTTCCAACAATGCTGCATGCATCCCAGCGGTGTCAGGGCGAAACTTACACACTGGAAATTGGTGGTAATTATACGCTATCACCTCACAGGCATCCTAGCAATTATGCAGGCAGCGGTTTTTATTTCGATGGCGTGAAAATTACATCTCGCATCCCTAAAGATACACTTTCAATTTATGGACAAAGTGTTCGCATGTTTGCCCAATTACAATATCGATTGCCGCTCCACACAATGTATTGTGTTTTATCAAATTAACTTGGAAAATAACATCTTAGTCACTCAGATTGTCTGTTCACAACAGTGTTCTAGCTTGTGTGACATGACAGTCTCCTGGCAACTTTTTGTCACCAGTGTCTTACGATGTGATGCACATATCACTGCAGCTTTGAACACATGTATACATGCCAATGTGGTGATCCCAGCAGCAATATTACAGGACAGTTTAATAAAACATACTGTGAATTTTGTGTATAGTTTTTACCCAGATTTTTTAAGTAGCACATTTTAGACAAATTTAATAATGTTGACCAGACTGTAAGTATAAAAAGGTGAGATAAAATGGCTAGTACAAAATTAAATGGATTAATTTACATGCAATGCAAAGTAAAAAAAATCATATTACAATAATTCACCATTTTAGTGTTAGTGCTTCATGTTATACCAGTTTATTTGCAGAATCAATAATAAAACCTGTAATGCAACAATAATAAATAAACTATTATCATGTAAACATAGTTACTGTGGCTAACCCCAAACTATGCCTAAAGCAGGACAATTCCCATCTCACCATTACACGTACTCAGCTAGTTCCTACAAGGAAATTTATAATTGACCCACGATGGCTAGTTCTCTCAGATGCAGCTTAATTTATTAACATTGCATGTTGTGTACTAATTAATAATTTTAATGCTACACTTATTTATCAAACTGGATAAGACTGTATTTTGGTGTACACTGCGTCTTTTATCTGCTCAGCCATTTGTTCATTCATACATACAATCCTTACATACATACAATCCTTATGCTGACAAGTAACCAAAGAGCCAGAGGAATATAATCCCCAACAATTATGCTAAACAGCAAAGTTCATATTATCAGCCAGTTTTTGCATTGAACAAACTGTTTATTCAACATGCAGGTTTTTGTTTGAAATCCAAACAGAATGGATCAGCATTACCAGGAAGGCAGTTGATACTATGATTGGGCAGACTGGCAAGCGATATGGGCTTTGCAATTTATGTCACCTTCAGGGTGACATGATAGCAACAAATTGGGCTGAATTGTACAAAAACACACACTTCCAATGTTTGTGTAAGCCTGGTTGGTTCAGTACATGCTTGCTATGAAAACAACTGCAAATATTATCTACGGATTCTACACAAGCTGATAAAATTGTTGTCACAATTTCATACATCTAAGCAGTTATGGCAAACCAAACCAGTGTTTGTTTGTATTGAAGTGATGAATGTAATGTATTAGTCTTGAGAGGGCAAATAATTTTCACAGAACACAACTCTCCCACTCACAAAATCATCAAATCTATGTTCACTGGCAACACAGGTGGTGTTCTGCTTTGTCTGTAAAATAATAGAAGCAATAACTCTGGCACAAGAGTCTTTATTGATACAGGAAAACCAATTACACATGCCCGATGAGTCTTTTGATGTGTGTCCTCAACTAGCGCGGTCAATAATAGGCTCAAATAAACATATATATTGGATTTCTTTGGCCACAACCTGCAGCAAAGACAGTACTTTCTGTGCCAAACAAAGAAACCTATTTCACAGTATTCATAGTGTAATTTTATAACATGAATTGACCACATTAGTGATATTTATTTAAAGTTCTCATTACAGGCTACTTAAAGAAACATGTAATTTAGTTTTGTGAAGCGAGGGTCACTGTCTTATTACACATTTTGTAGAATACAACAGCTCCATGCAGCCCTCCTTTTATGGCAAGGTTAATAATTTATACTCTCCATTCATGACCAGTACAAAACTGTAAGCATGTTCATTATATAAACAAAATAACTTTATTTATATAAAAAAAAAATATTTTACAATTACTGCTCACTGTGTATAGTTCAATTAAACACTGCAAACACATTAACTGAACTAACCAATATAATTCACTGTCCTCATTTGTACATCAACTGATGCACATTTTATTTATCATATCAAAGATAGAGAACAATTCCTGTTGATGATATAAAATATATTTCGTTGTCTAAGTATGTAGCACCATACAACTTCTCTGCATTGCTGTGATGCATTGGCCACAAAATGCAGATAAGCCTGGGTAAGCCAGGATCAAGACCCTGGAATCAATGTGCCAGACACCAAAATGCATGCAGTTTTGCTGTTGAAATATTGGCTAAGGGAAATCTCTGAGCTGCAGTAAGCTAGACTTGTCATTCGACTAAGCCAGAAATGTGCCTGCCTTGAATTGATGGCAGCGTAAATTGAGCCCATGTCAAAAATAGCACTGTGGACATCTTTTTCTTGATTCAACAAGCGGCATGTGACGCTAACTCCACACTTACACTATTGATTTTCCCACATCCTAATGGTTTCCTTGTGTTGTGGCCAACACTGGTGACATTAGCCTTGCTTTACTGGAAGGCACAAAGGAACCATGCTCTTAGTTTGAACACGGTTGCCGTAACTTCATCTTCTGCAAAACTGCTCTCTATATCACAGGCTAGATCTTGGACAAATGGAAATTATGACATCATCTCCAGCGAAGGGCACTGATTAATATACTGGTTGCATCATATGAATCAAGCAGAGCTGTGAATTAGACTATCCAGATGGGGAGGAGGAGAGGTGGTTGCATAACAGAGGTGGCATTTCAGTGGATTAACATCATATTATCATCTTGAACCTCAACTGGTGCACACTGAAGCCAACAGCACACAAAGCGCATTCATGTGCAAAACCAATTATCGCGAGAAACCCCATAAGTGTACACAGCTGTCACTTTTGCAAATTATTCCACATTTGTAACTTTGGAAGGAATGTTGAATCTCAACTGTCTGTGCTGAAAGGTGTTTCTGTCAGTGGTGCATCCCATCCATCATGATGAGCTAATGTGTGTCCCAAACAGTGTGTTGAATTACTCTCACATAGACAGGTGCATTAATCAACAAATGCAGTAAATCAGTTATGAATTCAAGACTACCAGACAGGCTTTTCCATGTGGAAGACTGTCCAATTACACAGCTATTCCATGCCCCTTCCTGTGAGCTCATACAGTGCTCATTTGGAATCTGAGGAACTTCCAAGATTTGGGAGAGAAGAACGCAGACAATAAAAAGAGCTTCTCTGCAGGTGATCGAAAGACGTGCCAATCGTGTAATGTGCCCCTTACATGTGACAAGTACAATGCTTTGTGCAGCATATGAACAGCAGTAGCAATCAGCATGCTCGTGTACCAACTAACACCATTCCAAATGGCATCTCTTCATACTAGCTGGCCGATAGTATTACCTTCATTTACATATACATACACTTAGATGGCCAGCTAAACAGACCAGGCTTCTCAAAAATTCTGGAACTGACTGATGGCCAATGTCATGAATAAAAAGCAGCTACATAAATAACGCCAGTGCTGACAGGAAAATTTAAATATCTACAAATACCACTGCCTGACAGGATCAGACACGTGGTCAAGGACTTAGGTATGCTGACATTTGAAGAAAATTAATGAGGAGATTCACTGGAAATTCAAATTGGGGAGTAAAAGTAGATATGTTAAATTTTGGAGGGAAATCGCTACACATGCATAGGATTGTCAGATAACATACCTATGCATGTGTATGGTGTATGTGACCTTCTGTTATTGGGTACTCAAAGGAAAATATATGTAGATTTGGTGACAACACTGAGGAAAGAGGTTGGGATGCAATGCATCCTAACAGGAAGATTGGTGAGAAGCAGGATGAGATGGGCAGGCCACTTGGTAAGGATGGATGCAGGCAAACTATAGCAAAGAAAGCAGAGGTGAAAAAACAGCAAGGATGCAGGAAAAGGGGAAGACAACAGCTGAGATGGGAGGACTGCGTGAGGAGGGATATGAGAAGATCGGGGGATGAAAGATGGAGAGGGGGCGGCCGACAGAAAACAATGGTAAGAAAGACAGAAAGAGTGGCTTAACAATACTGCACCTGACCCTTACCCCTGTACAGCAGGGAACAAGGAGGAAGAGTACACTGTGGACTGCTAAAACTGTGTGGATTCTTACTCCAGTGGCTCCCAACTAGCAACATTATACGTCTTAATGAATGAGTCAGCTTGATGTTACCATGAATTTTGTCAATTATTTGAATATTAAAACCGGGTGAAAACAATCGGAGTCTGAGTGTGAGTTCAGCCATCTGCTGTTGTTGACCTGTGCTGCTGGAGGCGGTGACAACTGTTCACCATTGTGTGACTGTCCCCTGCTGTCTCCTCATACAGAATATGAAGCCCAACACAAAAGAAGAGGATAATGAACCAGAGTTACACAATGTTGTATCAGTGCTGCTCCTTGCTGCTACTGTGGCATGCACATTAACACAGCTGGCTGTCCCCACTGGGAACCTGCTTACCAAATCCAATGGGAGCAGTCTTGTGTTCCCTGTTTAAAGGTACAATGCTCCGCCACACCTTTACACAAACAGTGCCATGTCAAGCCACTCTAACTAAGCACTTCAGTTGTAGCCATTCCTTAAACTGTTCTCATCAACGACTACCCCTGTGTGCTATGTGAAAGTCATGCCAGCAACTCAATGCAATTGCTACAGTTGACATTTGCAATTATTTCTGCAATTTCCCAATCAGTTTGTTGTTCGTCGATCAACAGAATGACCTCGTCCAGTCGGGAATAGAAAACCACTGGTGACATGACTATCTATATTCTAGTAACAGGACCGTCCTCTTTTTGCCTCAAGATACAATTGTGCGTTGTGTGGACCTGTGTACATGGAGTGTCATGCATGGATGCATGTCTTCATAGAGGGGGCAGTTTCTCATCCACCAATCTTTGTGACACCAACACACAATGTGTCTGGGTTGCCATTCAAGAGTGACAACCTATAGGACTCACTAATGGGGATTATTTGGCCACATGAAATTACATTTGGCGACAACATGAATGGGTTCTTTGAGGAAGTCAAGTCTTGCATGTAATCATACTCCTCCCTGGGTGTCTGGTTTGGTTCCAGGTCAATGCGGTGACACATATTTCTATGTTGCTACTTCTTCACCATGGCAATCCACCGGTTTTACATCAATTATATGAACTAGACTGCTTGCCCACAAGCTTCATTCATGAACAATTCAATGAATGATTCGTGAACGATTCAATACTGTCATCTGAAGAATTATCTTCAAAGCATGGTGCTAAAATTACCAAAAAATTTTTTTTTTAGTTCTTTCTAAACTATTTTATTCAACTTGGTTATTTATTTTAGACCCCCCCAGATGTGTTATGTAGGGCTTGCTTAGTAGGAGTCCAGGCACTTTGATTGTGTGGCAAGCACTTGTTTATGAGATGGTCCATGATGGTTCCCAGTTACTGCAGTCTGTCCAATAAATATTACACATAAATGACCATCTAACACAGCAACAGGGAGATAACAGTCCTCTGGGTGCCATGTAAGGAGCATGCCCAGCTATGCAAAGAGCTTCACATGATAAATTGTAGCAGTGGAGTTTGTTGGGAGACAGTTCTGCATGTTGCTTCATTAGCCTGGGGAATTTAGGAGGGAATATCACACTGGAACTAGACGCTTTGGTGTGATTATTGTCAACCAGATGTATGGCACTGAAGCGTGCCTATTTGCATCCAGACACAAATCAATCAGGCATTCAATTGTCACTGTCTGTTTTTATATTGCTACAACTCTTTTATTTATCACTTGGAAGATCCCCAGTCCTATGGCCAACACACTTTTCTCAGCAATGTTCTGAATTAAATGAAACTTTGACTACACTGAGGATGTGCCCTTTCGTTTTTCATTAAAAAAATACATGTTTTCTTACATGTTTTCTTGCTTGTCAATTTTATATTGGATTGCCAAACAGGATTCCCATTACAACATCAGTACAATTTACTTAAGGATACATAACAAGGTCGAGTGGTTCTGAGTCTTTTGTTGATTTTTGTTTGCTCTTACTCATTCTAAACTCTATCCATGTAACTTGATTGTTTTCCTTCCTGTAGCTGTGTACCTGTTTGTTTGTACCCACAGCAATCAGCAATACTAACATTGCATCATGATCACTTTTGTAAACGCAAAGGCCAATTAGGGAATTACTCAGAGGTGATACAGAGTTCATGAAGCTCCTTTGTCACAGGAATCCATACTGATGTACAATCAAGCAATCTTTTATGAGTCTGGGTATCCTTAACCCTCCGTGGCAGAAATATTCTCCAGAATGATTAATTTCTTTCCTACTTGAAACCCATGGCATTATCCCATCAGTTCCCCAGTCAGCTGAGAAATTAACCAGAAGTGCAGTGCTAAGTATTCATTGCAACCTTTTCACTTTTCCATTACCATACATGTGAGAGTTTGTTGGCACAATGCTGATACTTAACTCATTTTGGCCACAGACACAAACAGAATGCATCCATAGAAAGTCAGCCATCAGAGAACCATTTATTTTATTGGGCTTCAATTCTGTCACAAACATAATTTGCTGACTCAATGGAACAAACACATACGCGTTACCAGTGTCACCATGAATTCAACATCAGCTTGTGTTTGACGTCAACACATGGACATCACTCAGTCTGCATGCAATTTGCATACTGCTCCCTTGCACAAATGCAATTACATTACACAACTGATTATTAACAAATTAATAATGCATAGAAAATTCCCCCAAATGTGTTATGTCATCAGAAAGCCAAAACACTTTTAAAACAATATGAATATGAAGCACAATTCCAAAATTGATTACTTAATATGTTGATAAAAATAAGCATGCAGATGTTCTCACAAAAGCATATCAGGGTATATTATAAGGAATAACAATAATTACATATTAGTGTTAACTAAATGTATCTCATAAGCTGACACATGAAACAAAAGTATAAAATGTTTCTTTGTCTGATCCTCACCAAATCCTAGGGAAAACAGTTTAGCACATTTCATCATTCATGGTACTCCAATAGTATTGTCAACGAAGCAAACCACTGCAAAATTATAATATGATCTTCTACCAAATATGTGATTATTCCCTAAATCCTAGGCAAAACAGTGCTAAAGCATATTCATTTTCACGATACTAAAATGTCACTGTCCACAAAGCAACCCAATGCTTTAATTCAAGTTACCCAAGGTTGCTATTTATGCTAAATGCACCAGATAATAGCTTGTAATGACCATTTTACCTGGCGGGACATGGTCAAATTTGAATAGCCTGATGCAGTCACTGTCTTCAAGCAAGCTAGTGCATGTCGTGAGAATGTACATCTGCTTCCCCTGCATACTGGGTAAGCTGTAATAATGACTGCGTGCAAATAAGATGACCATGAATACTCATTACATGTTTCCTTAATTCCTTTCCATTACACATCCTAATATGCCACATTATCATCACAGGAGGAAATATTATTCTAAACTTGGTGCATGGAACAGTTATGTTAAGTTATAGTACTTTCTAGCCACCGAACATGATCAAAGCAATGACTTTAAAGTTGTTTGCAGAAAAAGTTCACAAAGGCCTCCAGGCAATCAGTCAACTAGGTGTTAAACCACATCAAAAAGTGAGCACAAAATCGCGTGCTTCAGAATACTTACGGTTATATTTAGCCACTTTGCTTTGATGACAATATCTAGCCTACCGTCTGTAGTAAACATCCTTAAATGTATTCATGCTTGGGAGAACTTCCAACTCCAGTGAATAAGGTCAGGCAAATCTATAATTACCAGCCTAGATAACGTTTATCTCCACGGATCAAAACTAAACTCTTACCTCAATGTTTGTACAGATGCACAGTTAGCCTTGTCAAATAAATCACAAAATAAAAGGGGGGGAGGCCACCCATACATGACTGTTCTTATCTGCTCATATGATAATGTTTGCAATTGTGGTTTTCAACAAAATGTTCCCATCCACTTCAAGTTGCAACGGATCATAATAAACCAGACTTGAAAAGGTGACCTGCTGATAATGTCAACTTACATTAATTTAAACTTGAGGTTTATACTCTCAACAGAACAAAGGATTATCTCATTTTTTATCCCGAACCCAGCTGCATGAAACCACATATCTCACTGCCATTATATTATGTCACATTTTAGTCACATTGTCACTAGTTGACTTATTGACATGACACTAAAAGCCTATCGATGACATTCTTGGATCCATGCAAAGTGGCATCTCTGGCATGCCACTTAATGGAGAGAAAAAACTAGTTAAAACAGCCTGAAGAGGCCAAGTGAAGTCACATGGAGATTATATCACCTAAGGCCCATTTATCAAACATTAGGAGATTCCCAGAAGACAGAAAAGCTGACATCAAAGGTCAAATGTCTGCCCAATCTACAATAAACATCAAATTTATGCTAATAGCTTGGTTTTTAGAAGTCTCACTTCTTTGTGTCTGTTAAGAAGTGTCATTAAAGAATTTGATTGTGGAATTATCTCAATCAGTAAAGTCTTCTATAGGGATTACCAGGCCACCTGTCAAGTTGAATAAGTGATACACTGAGTTCTGTCACCCAGTCCACTGCACAACTGTCATGTGTAACAAATACAGTGACCTACATGACTATAATTATGATCCACAGTTGGGGGAGTTTAAAGTATGAACACCAATAGCAGTAAACATTATGTACTAGTAAACTGAACTGTATGTATTTAAAAGTAAATGTACAGAATATACTGGTACTGTGCAAGGCGGAAATGGCAATATTCTAAAAGAAAGCTGTGCTAACTATTCTAATAAAACCTGTGTGTTGCCTGCCTTCACTACCTTTACGCTAAGTTAAGCCTGAGAAAATAATCAATAATAAGTTAATCTTTCCCCAATTCATGTAATAGGACACTCCTGTGAGTTTCATTAAACATTCAACTCCCCATCTCTCTGGAAACAGTTAACATTTCTGTAGTGACCATTTCAGTTCACTTTGAATACTCATTTTGTGAGTTAATATGAACTACATGGTATTAATTACTGATCCTGCAGCTGGCCCTAAAAGCACTTTAATCTTACACCAGGGCTTACTTATCAAGTCCAGTGATGATGAAACTCAGCCTCCAACAGCCTCCCTGCAAGTTTACTTTAGCTAAGGGTTTCGTATTTCAAACAGGCTAATTTCATAGTTTTTACAGACAGGAATGTCACTGGCTTTTGTAAACTGCTGTAAGTGAACTCTTTGGAACAATTAATTCTGCACACAGGATACTCAAGCTAAATAGCACCGAATTGATAACCCCATTTCCAAAGTCAAATAAGTCAGTCTCAAATAAAGACTATTGTTGTGAAGGATAAAATCTTCCAAAATGATGTGGTACCAATGCTAGTCATACAATTAAATGTACAAAGTATACAGAACAATATCTGCATTAAAAATGTACTTACTGCAGCTTTATTTGAGGCTGAATGCGTAGTCCAGTCCAACGATTCTTGTTTTCTTGTATCTAGCACAGTCACTGAAACAAAGGAAACATTGTATGAATATATGAACACGAACACAAACTATACTCCTGCTTTATATTGCTAACAAAACATTAACATCTTCTATTTTGTTAAGACCCACTTTTATTAGGACCAACTTGTGTTATTTAAGTGTGATGGCAACATTTTCATTATATTAATTATTGCATCTCTAAATATCAATTATTACATCTCACCGGTAGGCGAAATAATTATAATCAACGCAGCAATAATAATCAGGTCATAATGACCACACCAAAGTGGCCAATTGCCCTGGTCAATTATTAACATGTGAGCAGTGATGACCAATAAGCTGCCACCATTACAATTTACATTAACAACCAGGGCAGATGGATGGCCATTTGCTCAGAGCTAGCATGCTGGCTAGGGCATGCATGGAACAACTGCTTACTTTTGTCTAAGTGCCATAATAAGTACACAATCACCTAGTTATTATATACTATTACCATCAATTACACACCTATTATTAAAGGCGTCTAATCACACACAACTTTAGTGGCTCACACTGGTCAGAAATTAAAACTGACAATGACTGTACAAGCGCATATTATTGCAACATTACAACCACAGTAATTTAGCAGTTTCATATACTGTGCTGTCTTACTCTGATAAAGAAAATATATGTCTATTTATTTAAACATTTTACACAGTTTACAGTGGACAAACTGGTTAGCAGATGCCACCCAACTTGTTGCATATGTAGTACGTACATAATGATTTGTTATTATAAATTTAATTACTCTGCAATGGTAGCCTTACTGCATCATAACAAACAATGCAATCCAATACATAATTTTAGTATTCAACCATCACGGGATGCCTGCTGATGTTTGTCAGACTCACATCTCATATTCTACAACCATGCAGTAAGTCAGTCCATAAAGGAAAAAAATTTAAAATTTCATGCCATGGCTGGGCTGCCATTAAAAACCAATGACCTAAACGATATGCCTAACCCTTTGTTTTGATGTGCCTCTCAGTCTCAGCTCAGGTTTCTGGGTATTTAGATATGATACAAGTTTTCGATATAAGTTTTCTACAGAAGTGTTTGTATTATTATTAATATGTCAAAAACATGGTACATGTGCTGAGGCAGAATCAAATATCCTGACTTACCCCCCCCCCCGTCATGCACAGATGGTTGTTGGTATTGGTTGCTTAGTACAGATCTAGGGGGGTTACTTAAAACTGCTTCCTCAACTGATTTAGCCTATCACAAATCTGGTTCATAAGTGTCCAAATATGTAGTGTGTGAATAGTTTATGTAATATCTGCAATGATTTAATAAAAAATGCCTATTTTTTTAAAATCATCGAAAGAACTGACTTTGGTCGTTAGATCTTGTAAGGATCAAAATAGTGGATATCCAAAATGGTAAACACTATGTGGGTCAGTGCTGATCATGAGCATGACCTCCATCCTCTCACTGATCACAACAAAGTTAAAAAATTTCACCAAGGAACAAAATCGTGATTTTTCAGCATTTCGATTTTCACTTCAGTAAATGCTTGAACAAGCATTAACTAATTTAATAGTTTGTCTGATGATTTCACAAAAACGACATAGAAAAGTTGCACAAACGAGACAGCATGTAGAGTGGATACTTGGTAGGTTTGGTTTTTTTCGCAAACTTAATTTGAAATGAGACTAGCAAAAAAAATTTAATTAAGCACCTTTAAAAATATGACATTCCATGCATTGGACCTTGCTACAACTTCATATACAAATATTATACAGTAGAAACCCCCATGAACGACCAGTCGACCACCCTGATCAGCGACCACCTGCCTTTCCCGACCATTTTTTCACTGACAGACTATGTACGACCACTGTATAAATGACTCCTCGTCAATGACCACCCACAAAACATGACCAACGGTCAGTTCAATTTGAATCTAACCCATAACGAACGATCATTGAATAGGTGGCAGGACTTTTTTATTACATAAATTATATAAATCTCATCAAAATCTTGCAAAGCACGTGGTAACTGCATTTCTGTTAACACCTATTTAGATAAAGACCATGAGTTTCGAAAGTTGTGAGAAGATGTCTGGACGAAAGAGAAAGATTCTATCATTAGAAGAACGCATGAAAGTCGTGGATAGATTTGTGAAAGGAGAGTCTGTCTGAGCAATTTACATCAGCTTAAGTGTAGGCAAGATGCAGATCCAGAAGACTGCAAAAGGGAAAGACAAAATTCGGTGCAGACGGCAAGATGGTGAAAGTGGCGAGAGAGAGTGATTTTTTAGCATGCAACAGTTGATTTATTTAGATTGCAGCAGTGATAATTATTGATGATTTGTTTACAAGCAGCAGCAGCTGTGATGATTTGCATATTAAGCGTTTTTATTTTTGATTAATTAAAGTACATGTTACATGTTATTGACATCAAATGACTTGTGTACATCTTTAAGTGTGGATGAGACAAACGGGTCCAACCCCTCATGAGAGACCACCCCTCTTTTAAGACCACATCACTTCAATTTTATGGGCGGTCTTAAATAAGAGGTTGTTTGACTGGGAACCAGTTGTGAATAATATATGACACTTTATTTGATTCATTTATTAGGCGGGGAACTTAATACGTAAAAATGCCCAGTATGTGTGAACTTCCCCATTACATGTACACATGATACCAGCTATCATCAGCATTATTATGCAGTTGTTATGCAGGGAATCATAAATCTTGTTATTAGACATTAACACAACTCTACTGTGCACATGTGTATATACCATCTGGAGAGGAAAAAATGCAACAGTGCTGTTTACAGAAAAGTCGCCATAACGACCTTTACTCAGCCTGTGACAGGCATTTATGCAATACAGATGGCAGAAACATTTAAATATTTGTCCCTTGCTTTATGCTAAATGGGGTTAATGGATGAACTAAACATCAGTCATAAAGAAACTGACACTATGTATTCAAAGAAACAGTGTTGCTTCAGTGATAACTTTAGTAGCACACAAACTGCAATAAAACAATCTATACTAGATATTTGTTTTGGTCTTAATTTGTGGTTTTGATGTGAATAAGATTTAACAATGAAAGCTCTGGCAAGACATCCCTGACTTAAAGCTGTAATGGGGCATTAGATAATTAATTAACACTGTGCTTCCACTTCCAGTTTGTTTATATTATTCAGTTTGTGTGAACTGTTAATAAATTAAGTAGGTCATTGCATACTACAACCAGCTTCTGGGCAAATCACTCAAATTGCAAGTGACAATGAGGCAAGTTATTTTTTATAAGGGATGCCTTTGGTGCGATAGTGCGCATAAGAACAGTGCCAATCATTAAAGGGAACAGCAGTCACAGCTAGAACGCCTGCCAGATTGCATTAAACTTAAAGTCAAAATAGCAGTACAAAGGTATTAAACTCGACAGGAAGCCAGGACACCTCCCTGCTCCTAGAATATACATTCTGCCTCTTGTATAGAGAATACTGTCAATGTTATTAATGTTATGTCACCTCTGTGAAAAGACCTACTGGCATTTATCATTCAGTTGCATTGGCAACACAGCTAGCTGGTCTTTGTATTCATTTAATGTGAATGTTTGATAATAACTTAACTTCACTAGCTGTCCAAGTGTGACACACTGACAACAATTCAAAAAACATTTTAATTGAATACATTTCACTGTTAATAATGAAAAATACTTCAAACTGACTAATTTGTTATATGGAGGTTTACAGTTTGTAAATGAAACAAATCAACTGTGAAAATTAGTATTTGCGCTAAGAATTTAAATAAACCCCAATTTCAATGCTAATTTTAATGATACAATAATATTTTCTGACTACCTAATGAATGGATGACACATCCAATATTTTGTTTTTATCATAAAAAATATTTTTATGAACATTAACGACCAACTACCGTAAACTGTTGTAACCATGCTTGCTATTTCTCTGAGTATTGCTGTTACCGGATCAGAAAATCACCCTAATTATCCCTTCGTGAGCAATAATGAGGTTATTATTACCAAGATCGATTGATCTGTTTTATTGGCAGCCATTGTTACAGTCAGGAAGTGTGACTGCAATTGGCAGCAATTTACTTTGAAAATTGTTCGCCGGCAATCAGTTAGTGTTTGGTTCCCATCACGTTTGCTGTCTATTGGAAATGGTAATGTGTTGATGATCGCATTATCATAGTGTAGATTGCTTGTTCAATTGTTATACTGCAACGTTTTCTGCAATAAAAAGGTAGTTACAGTAATAAAACCTGTCATTACAGACACCCAGATGATTTGATATAACAGAAAAGCTGCTGTAATACTTTTTAAATTTTCAATACAATCTGCTGTAAAATACACAATTTTGAAGTTATGAATTAACTGGTTTTATAGGTCCTGCCAGGGCACATTTTTCTCAACAATGTCAGCGATACACAATTTGTTTAGTTACCTTAACAAATTGTGGAGAGAGAGCTGAAGTGGTCACATCTTTTTCAAGCCTGTCATCTTAACTACATGTGCATTACTTGACAGAATGTTCACTTAGTTTCTCAAGTTGACAAGGTAAAAAATGGTTTGATAAAAAATGCCACCATCCATTAGAATGTCACCAGAAATTGGTGCATGCCTTAATAAGTTGTTCAAATGGAGACACTAAAAAGCCCCACAAAACATCCCATTCTGAAATTTCACCTGGCAGTACACCCCCTGCTGACATTTCACCCATTCATGGCGAGAAAGAGGTTTGTGTGGGTGCACTGTAGCCAGAGTAAATTGTCCCGGTAACCTGTCAACAGTGCTGCAAGTCTTATCATCTGGCTGGTTGCTACTGTAGTTGCCTGCTGCTTGAAAAAACCTCACTATCTGCTAGCAGTTGTTGGCAACTATGCTGCCAAGTGGCTAGGGACACCACTGCAAGTGTTAGGACGATTACTTGATAATAACTGCTGGCTGGCACCAGCCTCTACATCTTACAGCATAAATCAATGCCAACCAAATACTCTGTATTTATGTTACTGACACATACAGGTCTGGGATTAGATTACACAAGTTTTATACCCCAAAATCAGTAGCAGCTGACTGCAGGTTTTACTGCATTCATCATAGAAGCCATTTTGCATACACCACATACACATGGAGGCATATTATAAGTACAGCAAAACAAAATTAATTTCACACTGAAAAACTGCGCTATAATATTATATATTTTATATTATTTTGAAATAGTAGTGAGGATGGTATATTTAATATTAAAGAAAATGCTAACAAATCTTAATGATGTATTTTTCACTGTAGTATGACTATGGTGGTGTTCCGACCTATCCATTTGTACACACAGACACTGGACATAGTGTTTCACATTTGGACTGTCAGTCATCAGATCATAGCCCTCTAGGTTAAAAGTTGTGGTAACAACAAAATGGGGCTTTATCAGCACACTAACAATAGAAACCCATAGTGCAGTGTTCATGGTCTCTGTGCAGAGCTCCAAAACAGAATTTATGATATGATATATGATATGATATATGAACATTATTTTCAGCACGTGGCAGACACACTGACAAAAGGTCTGCCTTTGATGATATTATTCAGACAGGCCACATGAACTGATGAATGAAAGCTTTGAAATATTCGACTGTGGGATGATAGCTGTTTCAAAAGGAATATTCACACCTAGGAATATTCACACCTGATTTTTTTACTGCAAAAAGCTATGCATGCATAAAAAACATTTGTACAAAAGAATGGGTAAAACACTTAACAACGCCACTATTGTTATCTGCGTGCAAAGTGGCATATGCAGGATCTAGCACCTATTTTATAGCATTTAATATATATAAAGGCTACAAAGACATTTACTATGTCTAAAGTTTCACATTTTTACTACTAAATTTTTGACAAATGTAACTTTATTCACTGCTGGTAATTGCCAATAAAATACTTGCACAGTAAATTACTTGCACAGTGCACTCAATGCATGTATGAAAAAGACACCGGTGTCCTACTGGTGTTTTATGATTGTTCGGATCATATTTACCTAATGTCACACAATCTGTATAATACGAAGGCATGTAGACATTAATATAGTGATGACATGGTTAGAGAGGCCTGAAATTTGTAACTGTGCGCACAAGTTACATTTATGACTTAGGACACTGTCAGAACAGGAAATACAGTATTAGTAAAAAAAAATTGATCTTATTGATGCCAGCTGTGCAATGACTGGTAGAAAGTAGTTTTATCATGAAAGCTGTCTGCACACACTAACTCACAGACAAACACTGCCACTGGAAAATCTGCAGTTTTACAAAGAACACTTTCAGCTGCTTTAGTGTTTGAAGTAAATGATGATAAATGTGGGAGCTGTAGTAGACCAAGCAGTATTCTGGCTTGATGCACATCCATCTTCATTGGCCATATAGAAAAAGTAACTTGGTTGTTAGTGAATGATTACAGTAAACTGTATTAAAATACACAGTATCTTCTTAACATAGACAACTTAGGACATCAAATAAGTCATTATTATCTGGGGATGATCTCAAAACATTGATGTGCAACAAACCTTCATCATTTAACCTTACACCCCCCTCTCTACATGAAACTTTGAATTACATCGACATGTGTGCAACATTGCATTTGCCAGAGACCCGGCATTTCTGCCGTTCTATTGAACGCAAAATTTGAAGTCAGCATTCTTATCAATTGTGATTGGAAAATAAATGTTTTGGAGAAAATACATTTTTTACACTCCTCCCCCATGAAACCAACCGTGTGTAGTGTCATACATCAGTGTTTATATCATCCTTTACATTCAGGGCTAAAATTCATTACAGAAAAGAATAACTTTCACAAATAATCAAAAGCTCTCATGAATTGTCTATATTTTTGACAGCGTTTTCTGAGTCCATCACACAGGTGATCTTATAAATAAGCACTGTTTGTAAATTCCCATGTTCTGTCTATCCATATGACAGCTAAAAGGAAGCAGATGTTCAGCAGTAAATTAGCAGTTGTATTCAATTACTACAAGTGGTGCGTGTCAGATCCATGTTCCTTTATTATATTCTTCAATTTGAGGTCTGGAATGTTTTTCCAATCTGTGGTCGAATGTCAAACAAAAATAGCTCAGAGAAAACCAACATATGTTTACCTAAGAAACTGTAATGTTAAATATTAAATGTATAGGGAGAAACCTTTCAAGCAGAATGCAAATAGAATTCATCAGCTAAAACCTGTGCCTGGCAACAGATAATAATTGCCTCAGGACTTTAGAGAATTGGCCAAACAGCTTCAGGAAACCAGGGTGTCATCTGTGTCCTCTCTCAACCTGCTATGTGCCATAGGCATGTGACAAAGCCTTGGAGACAATAGTCAATGTCATCACTGACAATGGCCTGGCACCACTCCATCAACCATTACCTTCACTGCAGGTCTATATTGTCAAGGGGCTTTTGACCTGATTCTGCACCTCCCACCTCCCACCCACAGAGCACTGGAATTAGCTTTTAACAGACACATTTCCTGATCTCACTTTATCTATTTACAGACTCAGTTGTTTGTGTAACCAGAAAACAAAGGTGGTGTGAAGAGATTGGGTAATTACGTTTTCCCACAATAAACAAGGTGATAGAACAGTCAAATTACATTCCTACTCTGCAGACACTGGAAAGTAATCACTGGATGCTAGTGACAGAAATAAAGCAGGTAAAGTCACGTATCTTTCCTACCGCAGTTCTGTTCTTGGCTAGTCACTGTGAACATCCTACACATAATGCAGCAGGGTGGCCATGTGCGTCAAGTATCATTGCACTCTTTGATAAAGGCAGCACACGATTATTCCAATACAGTCATTGTAGTCGAGTTGGTTAAAATTACGGTACACCTTACACTTGCTTCTGTACAAAGAAACACTGGAGATGACTTGTTGGAGAATCGTTATATCAGTGCCACAGATCTTGAGACAAGACACTTGTGCCTAGGGCCTTCTAAAACTAATACTACTTCCAAATTCTGAGAGGTGATCATCTAGTCCATTAGTATTCAATGCATCATGTTTATCTACAGAATCATCAACACCGGTTTCCGCCCTTGTACAAAGAATGGCCTGTACAGACAGTGCCTCTTGCAAAGGTTTTTAAACAATCACATCATCGACAAAGAACTGCATTCATATACTACTATTCTTCATTTTGTAAATTTGATAGCACAATAAATGGGATTCATTAGACAATATCTTAATTTAGAATAAGCATTCCATGTCCCATTTTAACATTAATATTATATTAGCATCATGAATAATGTTATGACTTAAATATTTATTTATAAATGTTAATTGTAATGATAAAACATGTCATTTAGTAGTAAATTACAAAATACATACAAACAGAGGTGTAAAAATAAAGACTCAGAAAGTTGCCTTTAAAAGAGAAAAAGAAAACCGTTTGTCAGGAAACCAATGAATATTGGTCATCAAGACAGTCAGGGATATTTTTTATTTTGGCATTTGGCATATACTTCAGACATTATTTCCTTACAACCTCTTTCGTTGACCCTGTAATTAATTACTGTGCCTAGAGCAATCACCACTCTACCCCAGCTGGAAGACACATAAAAACTACAATCATTCTACCATTAGGAGTAGCTCTGTAAAGCAAGGCAATACATCATGTCTTAAATCCCATTTGGCAGCATATAATTCATCTGAGACCCATGCAAATGAAACCTGTGACAACAGCACACCATGAAAAGGAAGCACTCTTGCGAGAAATGAACCTGCGAAAACACCATTGTTGTTGGGCCTGATGGAATGACCTATCATCATCCCACAACATCATAGTTGCTGCTATTGTAATGCCCACAGAAAGGGGGCCAGTGGCCTCCGTGAGAATGAATGAAGGAATCAACACATGCTATCAACCAACATTTATTTATAAGGTGATATCAATAGAACAAATCAAGTTAAATCAAAGTCACCAACAATAAATGTCATCTCCTGTTTATTTACAATGAAGGTATGAGAGGTGAGGGAAACAAACAATTCAAAGCATGGAATTCAGGTGTACGGAATAAGGACAACACTATTAAATTATTGAATGCAATAAAATTGGATATTGTACGAAATTTTTCATACAACTGTTTGTCAAATGGTAATTTTACCTCTCTAAAAGTGCTACACAAGTTACAGTAAATGTGTTGAAATAACATTTGTATTGAAATCTATCTCTGAGTATCTTGGTCCCAAATTCCTCTAGTTCATTACAACTCCAAACAGGAAGATCCAGACAGCAACATCTGAAGATGTCATTCAAGTCTAATCTACAACCTTTAGGGAATCCCATAAAAAAGATTAACCATCAAACAGATTACGGTTAATGTAATGACACATTTTTACCAAGGATGTAACATCATTGATTACGTAGATGCATGTTTGAATTTCAAAGCCACTGGCAGCTGCAAAAACTATACAATTACCAAGTACTACTACCAAAAACTACAGACAATGTGAACATTCTTTTATGCTTGTATGTAGTAAGAGCAATTTAGTCTGCATTATACCCGCAGGCAGATCATATCATAAGACAGTCATTGTATTCATGAATGCAGTTTGATGATAGCGCCATATGTTGATGACCAGTCAACAGTGTCTGTTACATAAAACTACATACCATACATGTGCAAAAGTTGATGTGATGCTCTTAATTAATACTGAACATATTGAACACATTTCCATACATATAATCTACAAGAGTATCAACTGCTGACCAGGGATTCAGTCATTTTGATTAAGCAAGTGCACTCAATAATAATTATTTACTGAATCGCCAAGAGAATTTACTGCATAAAAAATCAAAATGACACAGATCCAATTTTTGCAGATTACTCCCAAAATTTACATTTCGTTTCATGAGAAGCAATCCAAGGTGGTCTAACTATCTAGATGCAATCACCAGGATCAATGTCTGACAGAAATATCCTCAAGATACAGCACTTATTGATCTGCTGTTGGCTAGCACTGACAGGTTGATGCAGATAATGCAGCCACTATTTTGCCACGACAATAGCTAGCCTGACCATCTGCCATGCAGTGTTGACAGCCACAAAGATTGGAAAACAGGGTTCCACTTGATTATATCAATTAAGTAAAACTCTGGTGGGGATTATACTTGGGCCTTGTGGTCCATAATACTCCACATGACTAAAGGCAATGGATTATGGATCAAGCACCAGTAATCTAATTCTACCAATCATCATAGTCATTAGTGGAAAATGTCTACACACTCTTCCTGTGACTCTGTGATTAGGGATTCACAAGGGATCATCAGCTCTCATTAACATCTTCTGTGGCTAAAATGTCCAACAGGATTTCCTCACATAGCTATCAATCAGGCACTTGGAGCAGACAAATTTACCATTTGTGTGCATATATATTCATATTTGTGCTGGTGTGATTTGTTACAATGGTGAATGCATCCGTGGGATGAATGTCTAAACTCTGTGCTGTAAAATTTATTTTCATTGTTCATTAACTACTTTTTTAATGTTCCATTTAATTTTTTCAAAAGCTATCTTGAAGAATTATCCAACATTTAACTTGACTATACTGCACTGGCCTATCACGATAGAGACCTGGATTCAAAATGCACTCTCCTAAGTAGTGGAAGAATGAGCAACCGTTATTTCTATTTGCTTCAGTTCACACGGTTGCTTGAGTACCTCTGGTTGCTTGAGTACCTCGACCATATTGCTAGGCGAGGCAATGGATACACGACAGGAATTTTAATTCACAACCACCTGGGTGAACAAATCTGGACTTAAGCACCAGGTAAATAATTCAGAAAAATTCTTGAACAGACATTGTACACATTTAGTACTCAAGGTTGCATTTTTCTAAAGATACAGACCCAATTTATAACAGCAACTGTAAGATGTAATACATCAACAGATACTCATCCCAAGTCGATCCTCAATGACCTCACTATGTAACTTCAAATCAATAAATGTTGTTATTATTAGTAATACATGACATTGTGTAGAGTTAACCATTCAATTGAATCACAAGTGAATCCAATGTTTTCTGATCATGACTGGCTAAGTGGGCAGCACAGGTGCTTACCAGAGGGCTGGACACCCCATTGTGTCAGTGTTCTTTATTACCCTAAACTACCTATACAGCCATAAAGTACTCATATAATGTGGTCAATCTTGACACTTCTGTTGGCCTAAAGCACACTCACTGTGTAAACTAGCTTCTGAGCCAGGCAAATAACTGCCCATGAAAACAAATTGTAATTCATCATAGAGTATTATACCGACAAAAACCCTATGGATTCTACTGGTTGGATGACTATAAAAGGATTTTTTCTATCATATTCTTAATTCATTTAAATATAAAATGAATGTTGCTAATATATGTAATTAAAGGATTTTGTGTTACTACCTGGCATTCATAACATATTCTACCAACAAACCAATCCATTTATGTTAACTAAGCCAAACTCCCTAGCTACGGTACCCCAATAAACTCATAATTAGAAATACAGAAATCATTTAGGATTGTCTACACTATATCAAGACTTCCTCCACCACCAACTAAGTTTACCTGGCTGCTGGCTAAGTTTACCACCAACTAAGTTTACCTGGCTGCTGGCTAATATACTGATGGATATGTACAGGCTTATGGTGTTGCTTGCCAAAAGCTGCTTTCTAGCTACATGTATTGACTAGTTCACCATAGCCATAGTCTCTAAGGCAAGATATTCTTACTGATCACGATACCGAGGAAGGTATACAGTGCTGACTTGAAGAAAATCCTGAGGTAGACCAACCAAATATAAAACAACGATGGAAGACTTGAATGTTCACAAAACACAGGATAAAATAAAAACTACATTCACTAACACGTCTAGTTTATTTTCCACCTTCTATATCCACTATAAAAACCAAGATATTTCACGATTATAACTTTAGCAGTTCTTACTGAACACTGCACACAATGCATGGCGAGAGCCATAAGTAACCAGTTATCGGAATGCCAGTCGGTCAAGAGAACTCAGCACAGTGAATTAATGATATGTGATGTGCACATAAACAGTAGATAAAGTAATAAACACACATCATCCCATGATCCCTATTGTAAAAGTGCAAAATTTTTGCATTATGCCATTTTCATACCAAATTCACAACAAATATGAGGCAACTATAAAGTGTATAAAATTATGTTCATTATAACTACCTTCATATTCAGTATTGTACTGAACCAGATGAGACGGTCATACTGTGCAACAGTGCCAATACTGTTTGAATTAATAACATGTTACCCACTACAATTATATGATTTAGAGGCGATGACAAACACTTCAAAGTGAGTATATGGCACGGAAAAACTGCCTATTATTGTGCACAGTGGGTCATTTTAGTACATTCCAAACGCGCCACCGACCCCTTAAAAGTGTGGTTTCCGTTGTTCCTCTGACATTTCACCTTACAAACCCAAAATGACAGCTTCATGAGTTGAGTGTAAGTTGACAGCAAAGCCAAAGGGAAAGGAGTGGTGAAATAGCATTGTCAACACGTTTATGATCAATCATATTGTTGCAATGCTTAAAAGCTTTGGAGAAGGACGCACGCACACCGAGTCTGAGGCTGAAACAGTGAAAGGCGCTGATGAAGCACGCAATACTTCAGTCACTGGTCTTTGCTGACCGAACGAACGAGGCCCGAGCTGCTGCGGACGTTTAACTTGTTAATGTTACAGCAAATCTGAAGAAATAGTATTGCAAAAAGAGCCTATGTGTCGAAGTTCCCTGTCGTGAACTGTCGCGAGAAAGTCGCACGTTTATCAACATTAGCGGCAGCGCATCCCATACCAGCGGCAGCGAGCCACAACAAACCCTGCTACGGCAGAGATGTTATCACGAACCAAAAAGCAGACGATCGCTATCGCAGGAACTTCGAAACTGTACAAATGTGGAAAGCGCCACAGCAAAACATTTCACACACTCACGACGATCATACATACGGTGACTTATAACATATCTTACCTTCAAGTGCTGTGGTAAATCCTGTGAATAGTCCAACAAATAAAAGCGGTCCCCACACACACGTCCAACGCCGGACCGCCATGTTCGCACAGTGCCACTTACGGCCGCTGCAGGCGCGGCGCGCATGCTCAGAGGCCAAGTCCAATCGGCGTGTGAATGCATAAGCGGGGCTACTCCAGCGGTCACACCCCAGCGGTTCCCAAAGTCACTTGTCAAATACGCTGGAGTCACAGGGTGTTTGTGCGATTATGGGTAACAAAGCCAGACGACTCGAAACTCGCACCTTTTCTCAGCGTTCAATAGCTTCGTTAATTACTCTTTGAGTTCTGTTTGGCAGAAAATTGTGCAAATTAGAGATGATTCAACGAGTTCCTTATACGGGAGAAGGGGGCAGCTTGTGAAACAACGCGCATCGCAACGGGCGTCTCTCTCCTGGGCGCTTTCTACTAAATCTTGATTAACTTTCATCTCATGTTTTCCGTCTCACAGGGCGTAAGTTAGTTCAGTACGTTGAGTGTTGAGAGTCATCTACCATTACTAAGTATGGACTTTTAACAACGGTACACGCTCTTGTCCCCAGTTCAGTAAAGTTCATCTAACAGTTGTCAAATTAAATTAGTTGCTGGGCCTCACGGGTAGATGTGTCATCATACTGACCCAGTCGCCTTTGTCTCCAGATATGCGCTGTCTTCGCACGGCCCATTTTCAGCGAGGCCAATTTTTCCACCCGCTGTCAGCGATATTTATTATGGGACAGATATTACCGTCACTCGACACATTGAAAAATGAGGCCGTTGCTACAGCTATCTGCGATTTCTGGTTGAGCGCATATGGCCTAATGGCGCGAACGTACTGCGTGCCGCGTAGTCATCAGCTAATTAGGATACAGACCACGCGGGTTTAGGTAGTAGAAATAAGACGAATTAATTATCATGTTATTTTTTCATTCATGCTTTCGTTTGTGGGTGGATGCGTGCGTGCGTGCGTGCGTGCGTGCGTGCGTGCGTGCGTGCGTGCGTGCGTGCGTGCGTGCGTGCGTGCGTGCGTGCGTGCGTGCGTGCGTGCGTGCGTGCGTGCGTGCGTGCGTGCGTGCGTGCGTGCGTGCGTGCGTGCGGTGGGTGGGTGGGTGGGTGAGTGCGCTAATTCATTTGTGCGTGCCCGTGTCCGAGAGTATTTCGTTAATTTTCCGATATTTCTGAACATAACTATTCGTTTTTATAAAAAAAAATTCGCCCGTTCTGGCTTAGCAACTTTCTTGATTGAGAGTTTGTGTTACTTCGGTGTATAATCGTCGGCCTTTCGATTTTGGGAAAAAGAAAACACTTCTGGCTGCATCGATTTCTTATAACTGCCATGCCGCCTGCAGAATCTAACAACAATTCGAGATTATATATATATATATATATATATATATATATATATATATATATATATATATATATATACATATACATATACATATACATATACATATACATATATATATATATATATATATATATATATATATACATATATATATATATACATATACATATATATACATATACATATACATATACATATACATATACATATACATATACATATACATATACATATACATATACATATACATATACATATACATATACATATACCTATACCTATACCTATACACACACACACACACACACACACACACACACACACACACACACACACACACACACACACACACACACACACACACACACACACACACACACACACACACACACACACACACACACACACACACACACACACACACACACACACACACACACACACACACACACACACACACACACACACACACACACACACACACACACACACACACACACACACACACACACACACACACACACACACACACACACACACACACACACACACACACACACACACACACACACACACACACATATATATTAAAACTACAACTACGTCTGCATTTGATTGGGCATTTGAAAAATCAAATGCTTGGGGGTCGCTTTCATGCTTGGGTTGACGACTTTTTGCATTGTACTTGGTCACGAGAATGCGTAATCCTTTGGTTTTGTTGCGCCACTGAGCTCGGATTTTCCGAGGATATTGGCGCCAAAGAAGTCATTTATTATTATTATTAAATGCAAACGCACTGAAAATATCAATGCTGCATCCGAATGATTGATATTTGTTAACTAGCATCCTTCAGCTTATTTATTCCCCGTAAACTATCGCGACATTGTAGCATTGTAAACTATTGGGTGACTAGGCTAGTCCCTCCACGTTTGGCCTCCCCATTGCGAGATCCTAGATAGGAGCTAGATACACCACTAAAGGAACCACGTGAATGTATTGTGCTTAAGTGTTGGACTAACTCAAACTGATACCCAATCGATGCTTTCTCTAAATTCGCGATGACGCCACCCCAGCGGACACCGCCAACCGTAATCTCCGGGATGGCTTACATTAAGAAAACAATCGATGGAGCGTGTACGTCTTGGAATGCAAATGAACGAAACCCTCGAGTCCGACCCGTGCGATAGCGTCCGATGACGGAATCAATACAGTCGCCTGTGTAATGGGTATTTTTTTGCAATATTGTACGGGAAACAGACTGTATGAAAGAAAGGTCTCGTTTTAGGCGTTTAGCAGAAATATCAAGAACGTGTCTTCCCCTTTACTATTGGTACTTTTTTCGAAGGCCTCTCATCGAACATTTTAATTGATTTCCTTAAAACCTGACAGGTATAATCATCTTATAATTTATTTAAGAAAGAAGTGAATATGCTAAGATCCACAACATACTATTCACGCACTATTATACCCCGCTATTACCATCAAGCAATGTGACACGTACTTAATGTCTTAGAAAAATAGATATGCCTACTTACAAACGAATGACGTAAATGTTGCTTTATCATTACTTTATATTCATACAAACATATCATAATTAGTTATAAAGGTAATTTTTCGGTGAAAGGCATATTTCGTTTTTATCCAAATTTATGCGCATTGCGTTCTTCCTTTTCCAACATATTCATTCCCTTGCTTATTCATTCCCGACCTTCCCTTGTTTATTCGATAAACATAAGTTGATATGAGTTGAATTAAATATTGTAGGGTTTATTTTTGGACTTCACGGAAAATGCACCGAGTCACAGAAAGAACATGAATTAGATTATTAGTTGAACCGATTCGTCAATCCGACGTGACGAATAGTTCGCATTAATTAGATCTGTGTGGATTGCATGTCAGTCACAAGGTGTAAATGTTGCTAATTCGTGCGAGAGCGCGATAGTGACTGGTGAAAAATTGAGTTTCAATTGTCACATCGCTGACATATTCCCAATAAATACGGGACGCTGACTGGGTACTCGAGATAATCCACTTTATGTGTCAAGGACGACAACTTTCGTGGTCGACTGTGTGGGCAGTTTCACTCAGAGTCCGTCACTTCTAGCAATCTAGGAACATTCACGCGGACATGCGTGCACTTGAAAATCTATCGCGTGCACTTCGGGGCTGTGACGTCAAACCAGTCATCGTGCTAATCCAGGACGGAGCGCTCGCTGCTTTGCGCTTCAGTAACACTCGAAGCCTGAAGTATTTTATTAATCAGCAGAGCGATGTTAACGCCGTTTGTATGAATTATTATCGAGTGGCGAGTGCATGTTCTCGGAACGTGGGTATGGTTGTGAGTTTCTGATGACTAAGTTTCAGCTGCGAGCAAAGTTCGTAAATGATGCTTCGGAATTAAGTTATCGCACATAGGTGCTTTCCAAAACAGATGGCTCTTTTGCGCCAACATGCGGGTCATGGCGGAGGTGACATGGAATTGTGGAATGGCAACCGGAATATGCTCCCCGGAACTACTACATCAACAGCCGGTCCAGCTCGTCCTGTGTCATGCATAAATACGGTGCAGAATGCTTTCCGTATTTTTTTCACGAAGCACCAACGATCTGCCACGCCATGTTGAAGTTCGCATATTTGTGAACTGACCCAAAAAGGTGGCATGATGTTAAATTACAACTTGCGTGTTTGTGAGGTGACCCAGAAATGGGGTTCGACTGTACGCAGAAAACACCCACTGGGATACTGCCTTAGCCCGGGGAATTGACAAACATAGGATTGAATGCACTGGTGATTCATTGTATCTACATAAAGGAGATACTTTCAGTTTGGACTTCTTCGTCAACTTGCATGTAAGGCCTATATTGTTCCAGTTGTTTTTGGCGAAACCGGCGTCTTTCTCCAGCTATTCTAACATGCGCTGTCGCCGTTCCGAAGACATCATTATGTGATGTCTTCTCATATCGTTGTCGCGGCTTGCCTCGGCTTCTCTTTCCTGCTAGGGTAACCTGGGGCAAAACGGCCCCTGGAGGAAAGACGGCCCCCAGCACGTACGCAAAATATAAAACTCTTAACGTCCCAAATTATGATGCAAACTGAAGCGGATACTCACCCCGAAAGCTCAGCAGCACGAGGCACACGTAATTAAATCAGTTTTTGTTTAATTTTTATTTACACTATTAGACGCTCTGATGTAATATTTTGGCAATAGTAAAATGGTGCAACTCACTGTGAAACGAAATGAGTCATGAACTTAATTGATGAAATAATAATAGTATTAATCAGTTGTCAGGTCAAACAATACAAACGGGCAATAGTATGTTGTATTTTGTATACATCGTGTTAAGACACATGCACTACGTGCACCAGAGGGGCAAGACGGTCCCCACGCATATGGGGTAAGACGGTCTTATCCCGCACGCATATGGTCATAAAGTATAAAACGTATTACGCATGACCAATTATGTTTAATAAATTTAATATAATATGGACATTGTATAATTTACATTCTACTAGTCTGTAGGCTGTAATTATGATCGAATATTACTAAGCCAATATTATGTTATGCGTGGATTGTAAGGTGTGCATTATAATTGTTAACTGCAATTTAAATTTGACAACTATAATAGCGTAATATATTGCTATCATACCATTTGCATGTATGTCTATACATTTTATGTTTAGGCAGTGGTTCGTTCATATAAGCGAAAACCACGTGGAGGCAGTTATTGACCGTCTTGCCCCGTGCAGAGGGCCGTCTTGCCCCAGGTATGGGGACAGGTGTTTTGTTTGTACTCTTGCTATTTTTCAAATGTAACTAATCTAGATTGTCAATTTGCTGAAAATAATTTTCCAATGTGTAATATCTGTCTGCAGTATGAGCCATTAAATATATGTTAACATAGTTTAATGGTGTAATATTGTAAAGTTTTCCTTCGGGTGGCCGCCAGTATTGTCTATTCCAATTCGTCTTGGCACTTCCAATCCATCGTGTTTGGATTTACAGAAAAACAAATAATTCGTTATTTCGGATTTAAAGGTAAATATGCTACTCGCAAACTTTACAACAAGTATGACGTGTTATTACCTCAGTAAATGTAAAATACTTTACAACAAGTATGACGTGTTATTACCTCAGTAAATGTAAAATACTTTACAACAAGTATGACGTGTGATTACCTCAGTAAATGTAAAATGTAAGAGTGCCTTCTAAAAAGTATATATACTTTTAAAACGCACGGTTCTAAATTTACCAACAAATATCGTAACCACAGTATTGTGATCAATGGGAAACAATAACTGAGTTTTAAATGCGGGAGACATCTATTATATGTCTGTTTCTTATAGAAACATTGTCTTTGGGCGGCCGAATGCTGGATAATACCAACATTTCAGATTGTGTTGTGCTTCGTAAATAATATAAACATTATTGTAAATATTGCAATTGCACGCACTCTGGTGAGCCATTGCTAAACGTGGACAATATGCCAGTCAACATGTTTAACACTTATTGCGAAACTTTTACAGCTGTGCTTTTTTTGGAACTATATCATAATTATAATACTATGCATAACGTAATGTGAACTCAACAGAACGTGTGATCAGAAGTACCTGCTTATATGCTACTCGCAAATGTTAAGCCTGGTCTAGGTGAATTAGGTCAGTACACCGGACATAAGACATTTAAATTAGTTGTCTCTCATGCGAACGTTTTGTATTAGTCGTTAGGTTTTATAATAACATGGCCTCATTTGACAATAACAGTATACAGTGTACCTCTATATACGTGCCATTAACAAACTATGCATTATATTTATATAAAAATTACAATAATGCTGTTCCACAAATATAAGTACACTATTGGTATTAATAAAGTTAGAAAATATATTTGGTCAGAAGCGTTAAACATTATGCTTGAATGGATAGATGATCCGGTTTCTTGGTTATTAATATTAATCATAATTACCTCTCAAGAAACTTGCAGTTTGTTTTGGATATTTCGACTGCATCTCGCAGTCTTCTTCAGCAGACTGAAGTTACGGATGTGTCACATGACCAATGTCATCTGGTTGAGGTATGTAGATGACACATTCACAGTATTACAAGAGAGCGAAGTAGAACATTTCACACACCATCTGAATTCAATGGACGAGAACATTAAGTTCACGGTAGAACCAGAACAGGACAATACGTTAGCCTTTCTAGACACGTGTGTATGCCTGAATGATGATGGATCAACCAAGGTCAAGATATATCGGAAAGCAACCCACACGGACCAATATTTGAACTGGGATTCTAATCACCACCTAGAACACAAACGCTCAGTAGTCACGACACTACTCCAAAGGGCAGAAAACCTGATAACGGAAGGAGAAGACAAGAACACAGAGGTGGACCACATCAAGAAAGTGCTGAAAGCAAACGGTTACAAAACTTGGATGTTTAACACCACGCAACCAACGAGAAGGAAGGAGAACACTACCACAGAAACCAGCAGAAGACAACATGCCATAGGTCTGCCCTACATTAGTAAACTATCAGAACAAGTAGCAAGGATTTTCAAGTCCTATAACATCCCGGTTTACCACAAACCTATCAACACCCTGAGGTCACTGTTGGTACATCCAAAAGACAGAACAGCAAAGGCAGCAAAGTGTGGGGTAGTATATGACATACAATGCCCAGAATGTGACCAACACTATATAGGAGAAACAGCCAGAACACTTGGCACAAGAATCAAAGAACATCTATCTTGTCGCCAACCCCTATCAGCTATAAGTGAACACAAACTGAACACAGGTCATCAGTGCTCTATGAAGGACGTCAATATTCTAGACCACGAGGAGAACTGGCACAGGAGAAAAATAAAGGAGTCGATTAACATCCACAGAAACAAACCTACGCTGAACCGAGACGTCGGCCAGGAGCTCCCACCAGTCCTACTCCAGCTTGTGTCACATGACATTGGTCATGTGACACATCTGTAACTTCAGTCTGCTGAAGAAGACTGCGAGATGCAGTCGAAATATCCAAAACAAACTGCAAGTTTCTTGAGAGGTAATTATGATTAATATTAAACATTATGGTCTATAGGGAGTTCTTTTGAATGCTAATATTCTGAAAGAATTACCAAGAGCTGGGTTTTACAGGACTATGCAGTAGACTTAGGCCTATACTAAGACAGATTTGGTGCTACGGCACTGATCACTATTTGTTCAAGTATTTTATATAAGTGCTTTGCATATATAACAGCAGCAAATATGTTAATCGGAGGATCGATAAACAATTTGTTTTCGAACAAGACAAAGTTTTTCTTTCTGTGTGTGCCAAAATATCCCACGCAGGATATATTGTGAGAAAATGTTTATGATTCACACCTCACAAACAGATATAATTGACCAAACACCTGGAACGCTCCGGGGTATGCTATGGCTATGAATGTCACGTTGTAGGTAGGTGTAATTATTAAATTGTTCGTGACATTCCCAGTAGGCCTTGTGTTGACCACATACCCACGCACTCGCCCGGAAAACAATTGGCCATGAATGTCTCTTTGTATTTACATTGTTCGTGGTATTCCCAACAAAGGCCGCGGTTATACGCACACGCACACGTCTGAAAAAACAAATGGAACATCTGATTGACCTAATGCCTGCACGATGCACTCGTCAAAGGGGCGTAAGAATCCCGGGGTAGGGTATGGTTTCCTACAATTGTTTTGACTGACGCACGGGAAGGACATATCTTTCTGTAGTCTTTGTTAGGGATGATCACGGAAACTTGTGAAGAGCAATGCGTACAGGTGGTCATTGGTTTTGTACAGCGCAGGTGTTAATTAATGACGGGAAATATTTGACCGATGCGCAGGATGTGAAATGTCGCTGCCGGCAAAACGACGATGGTGACAACGTGTGATCATCTGTCACCGTGACTGACTATCGGGTGCGGCGATTGGCGGTGGTCGCCATTACGGAAATATGTCGCCATTGTCCGCTTGACCAACGCCTTGGACATACACCGCAGAATCGATTAATCACGATGTTGCGCTTGTCGCTAATCGCTGGTCCGAACACTAACGACACCTCCACGGTCAACAACGGAAGCAGACGACTTTTGTGCGACTCCCCCAGCTCGTTTGATGGATCGGCTCAAGTCGCGCTGAAAATCGATTAAACCGAAGATAGATTTGTTTGTGAATATATACGCAATAATAGTCAATAAATCATATCGACAGCCGAATGTGTAGTCCCTTTGAGAGGAAGAACTTGACAGATGGACGCGGGGGAAGTAAATCATGTATCAACGTTGGGCCGGGATATTGTTGCTAGTGGCAGTTGACGAACGCCGAGGTGCTGGAGGTGGTGCGGTGAATGTCGCCTCTTGGAGTACCCCTACACGCTAAATATTCAGTTGTAAATTTAACATTTTCGTCTGAATCATTCTATATTTCGTACACGTGGACGATAACAAATCCTGAAGTTCAGTTTAACTTTTACTTAACATAACCCCTTATACCACATAGTATACAATACCATAATTATAGTATATATGTTTCAAGTTTCATTCACGAAACATGAAAGTGGCAATATGTGAGCACAGCCAAACAAGTTCTAGGTGGTTAAAATGTTGTTTTTGTTGAAACCTCGTTAATTTCGTCTATTTAGCTCCCGATGTTTGGACAGATTGTCCACTAGTGGACATTCAACCAACTACTGTCGCGGGTGACTCCGTATATGTGTGCTACGTTTTCGTAAGACGCATCTGTAACAATGTGCCCCTGCATACCACTAGCCCCACTCTCTCATACCGCTTTCCCCTCGGGCATTGGTCCCGCTTTTCAAAAACATACACAATTGACGATAAAATCTGTCTCTCTGTTGCTCACGAGACCATTCTAGGCACATGTTATTTCTTCGGTATTAAGTTATTTAAGATTTTCTCGCGCGTGCGTTCACCACGAACGAGAACGGCACATCAAACTGGCGACCCGTAAAACAATACATTAAAACCCGACAAAACCACTAAAAAAGACGAAAGTGTTGTGGAGCAGGATGTTTCCCGCTTGTTCGTGAGAACTTTGCCGCTTGTTCGTGAGAACTTTACCGCTTGTTCGTGAGAACTTTGCCGCTTCTTCATGAGAACTTTCTCGCTTCTTCGTGAGAACTTTCCCGCTTTTCAATGAGCAGATGTTAACAACAATGACTTAACTGATGCTATCTTTGTTTGGCGATCGCCTTTCTCTAGAGCTGTGCGCATGTAAAAAATGTATTGGCGCTATATTAAAACGTTTTCATTTTAGTGCCTGAAATTTCCTCCAAATTACTTATCGTGGCATCGACTTTCAGTCTAATACGCCAGGGGGCATAGTATAGTGGAAACATTCAGCACATGTAAACAAACCTTATGTAAACAAACCTAATATTGCAATGCCTCTTAAAATTATGTTTACACATTTGTTGCTGTTTCACAATAAATACCTTGAGCTAGGGCTATACTTTGAAATTTTTTTCTTCAAAGATATGCAGTTTGCAAGTGTTCATACCCATCCATGTTATGTTCATACCCATCCTCCATTCTATGTTTTTTATTTATTGGGTTATGTTATGTTATGTTCTTACCCATCCATGTTATGTTCATACCCATCCATGTTATGTTCATACCCATCCTCCATGTTTTTTTTTTATTTGTTGGGTTATGTTATGGTATGTTCATACCCATCCATGTTATGTTCATACCCATCCTCCATGTTATGTTGTTTTTATTTGTTGGGTTAACTACGGCTTGCGCTAGTGAGTCGAGGGTCATTTTCATGATGTTCAAAGTAGCCCCTTAAAAGAGACTAGTTTGAACGTATCATTTAAAACTTCATCTTCAATTGATTGAACCTATCGCAAATCCGGCACGTTGATGTTCACAGCTGTAGTGTAAGAATAGTTTATGTAACAACTGCAGTCGATTTAATAAAAAAATGCCTAGTTTTGTTCAAATCATCGAAAGAATTGACTTTAGTCGTTAGATCGGGTAAAGCTCAAAATATTGGATATCCAAAATGGTAAACGTGGTACGGGCCAATGCCGTAAATACAGTCGAAATAATTACTAGATGGGTTTTAAATTGTTATCTGCTTTGAGCCGATTTAAACATTATATATGCCCATGCACGTTCTTTAACACGGACGATAACGCCACTACCTTGACACTATACTGTGTAGCTGCCACCGCGAATATGTATAGGCCTATACGTGGACAGTAAACGTAATGTCATATGCTTAAAACACGTGCCACGGCCCGTGTTTTTGTGTGCCAAGATAAGTACCTATGAATATTTAGCATGCACTTCAACTCTTCAAGTGCTTCTAAACCAGCCGATAACAATAGGCTACATTGTGTTTTTCTCGACAACAGAGACAACGCGATACTCTGTGTGACCGCCGATCATATTTGATGAACTATTCGCATTATAAATAGATTATAATGGAATATCCTTGCGTGCGTGCGTAAAAACATATTATATATATTGCAAGTTTCTCGTGCATTATTAGTTGCTGATAAAAAAGCAAGTAAAGAAGTTGCTGGGAAAAAGCAGCTTAATTTCGTGAATTTCCATCCTGAGGCAAAACCGCCTTGCATGTTTGTGTTATAAAAATGCCCCGGAGGTGTGTTGAACGACTGGACAAACAAAGCAGCAGGTTGTCGTGCGTCGACAAGATTTAATCCGCTTGTCGATTGGTATCTGAAAAATGTCCAGCAAATCTGTTGAAAGAGATTTCTACTGGAACCAGCCGACCGTGACTGTTCTGCAGCCATATCGGTAATCTGGTTCAAATGTACCGTGCAATCTTTCCGGATTATCTTTCAAATACGTTTGTTTTTGCTTTTCCAGTGCGTATGTAAAACGTTTAAGATTTGTTGAACACAGCGTTCCAACAAACTGTAGTTTGTCAACGATCAGTAATCACGTTTTTCTAGTGATGACATTTGATAGCGATATAGCAGAATGTTGGAGCCGGTGGATGTGTGGATGTCCTGCTGGGTATAAGCATCGTCTCAAAACTTGTCGAAGAAACATAACAGTGGCAACCATTTATATTGACAAATTGTAAAGGAGTATGGCATATGCAAAAGGTAATAATTATGTTCTCAACGCGCATAAATGTC
This sequence comes from Lamellibrachia columna, assembly GCA_963662155.1. Classification (NCBI taxonomy): domain Eukaryota; kingdom Metazoa; phylum Annelida; class Polychaeta; order Sabellida; family Siboglinidae; genus Lamellibrachia; species Lamellibrachia columna. The sequence goes on along the minus strand of OY759267.1, from coordinate 15,169,911 downwards.
GTGAATGTTATTATTATGTAAATGGAAAATACCACATGTGCGTTATGTAATCGTTGCCTGCAGTATATCCGGGACATTACCTGTAGAAAAGCGTCTCGTTGCTGTGAACTGACGATTTTTGCGAGTGTCGACTTTTCTTAAAGCCGGACGTGAGCAACTCGTGTGTAAGATTCATTTATGTGTTCGAATTTCCGTATATACATGCGGCATGTCTTTTACGTTGATGAGAACAAAAGTTGCTTTCCCGTGCACCATTTTGTCCGACGGACAGCTACGTTGATTTCGCGACTGCGATAAAAAAAACTTTAAGAAACATACTGACACACAACATTCCTTCTTGTGAAAGCCCGAATGTCACATTGCAAGTTCCAATACTCCTGACTTCAAGAATGTGTCCCCCACGTGAAATGAAGAATAACAGTGCAACCCAATTGTCTGCAACAGCGCAGTTTTTCCATTGCATATTTACTCAAAAGTCGCTGATGTAACTAGAAACGGGAACACACGGGCAAAAACCCTTCTTACGGTACGGGTTTGACAAACGACTGCTGGTTTTTGGTAGGCTGTTGTATTGATATGTCGGCGCCTTACACAGTGAAGCCAGACGTTTTTACAACGACGTCATTACGATCTCGCTACCAGTTACAACGTGTTTCTCCGAGTTGGTCTTAGAACATTTGTGCGAGAGTACGTGTTCAGAATTAACACAAGTGTAGATGAATTCACGCAATCACCGTTCGGTTACCGAACCGTTCACCCGTGGGCGAGCCCATTACTTGGCCTGTTGTGTCCTCTTTGAAGACCCGACGTCGTCTCGCGCGTGTCTGAGGCGCTCATTGCTGGCCTCGGCACTGATATCCATCACATCCTACCATTCTACACGTCCCTTTCTGTTAGTCGTGCAAACGACTGCGATATTTGTGTCGGGTAACTTTTGTATGCGTGAAAGCCATGCAGTGGCGTATCCAGACAAAGTGCCGCTGGGGCAAGAGTAAAACATGCCACCCCACCAAAGAATAGGAATAGGCATGGCTACGTATATAATGCCTTAGCATTGCTCCTACATCGCAGTCGCAGTCAGCTACCAGAATATTGATAATGCTTCATCGCAGTCCCACACTCGAAATTCACACCTCCAACAAAACTAAGAAAAAATGCCTAGTCGGTTTGGAACAAAATATCCATAGTTTACTAGTTACAGTTCTTCCAAAGTGTCGCCCCTACCGCCTGGTTCTCCTCTCGCAGTTGGCCTGCTACCCGGCATTAGGTGTCACAATGTTTTAGAGATAAAAGTCAACTAAAACGTCTTAGAGATTCCTACGAGTTTCCGGCCGCTTTGTTTGGTTGCGCTGGTGACCGACACAGATGTAGGTCTATGTTGCGGTCGCACCTGTCCGGAGACACGCGACAGGTAGATGTATATCGCGTCTGGTCATAAACAGACGCTTGTTTGATAGCGCCGGTGGTGGTGGTGAATGCAGTCGGCCAGCTGAGTGCGCGTCGCCGACTTCGTTCTACGCGCGTGGCGTAACTGTATTGGAACGTAATTATAAGAAAGGCAATTACTGAATTGATCATCCAATCCCAGCATCACCCGATAGTTCCATCAACTGCCTATCCACATACTGGCTAATTTACAGGTACAAAGTCTGAACGTTTTATCATAAAATCATGTTACATAGTATAAACTATTTAATATTCTATATGTACATAATCTATTCTAACACACAGACCGCCCAAATGTGTTTTAATCAACAACATCTTCATTTGATCATTTTATCATTTTACCGTTATCTGTTTATGAAAATCGACCTCGCTGTTCAGCACGCAATGTAAACAATATATTATATTCGAGTCGAAACGTTCAAAATAAACATCGTTGATGCAGCGCTGTCACCGGCTACGAAGACAAGGAGAAATCGAACATATTTGCCAGAAGCAAACTGCTTCATCTCGTTTCTCACACTGTTACACATATGAGGCAAATTGTGTGGTCTGTTCACACGCAATCACACGCACTCACGCGCGACACATCGAGTTAAATACAGGTTTCATATTTCACTAAGAGAAAACAATTTTCGTAATTGTTTTGCGCACCGAATGCACGATCGCACGTGCGTGCAATTATATGGGAGTTTCAAGGAACTGTCAAAAGGGGCGATCTTACATGTTACACCAAAATTACTATAGTGATTTGAACTTCAGTGGAAGTTGTACGCACGTGTACACCGAGGAAAATATAAGCTACATTAGTCGCAAGGTATATATAGACACAAAACTGTTGAAACATTTATATTATATGTAATATAATATGGAAGGGTAGACTTGGATGGAACTTGGCTGGCTCGCCCAAGACCGTGCTGGCTGGAGAAGATGTGTTGGTGCCTTATGCTCCTGTGGGAGCGAAGAGCACTGGGTGAGTGTGAGCAGTAGAATATGTGCAAAGGGGTTAACTTGAAAATGTGCAAAGGGGGGTTAACTTGAAAATGCAACAATAAGATAATTTACGTCGGTGTCTTATTTATTTATCTCTATGTTAGTCATTGTTACGACACAATGTAATAATTATGCAACCCGAACCTGACATATTACCATACCTCACTGGCGGGGATTCAAAAGTTTATATATTTTATATGTAAACAAACGATACGTTGGCAAACTCAATATTTGTTTTACAAAACTGTTAGTGCTTCATATCAATTAATGGTCTATTTTACAAATCTCGCCGTGTGTGGAACACGTCGGGACTCGGCCAAACTGTTTCCTCATAAATCCGATGTTCCTTAGGCTGTACCCATGGGTACGGGGGAAGGTAACCAACAGTAGAGGGCAGAACGGGATTTCAACGTTCTTCCCCTTATATTCCTTTTACCTAGGGAGAGGTCACTGTAGTGTTGGCTTAAGATTGTTGGTCAAAGTTGCAGCGAGTATAGCATTAAACACACATCATTTGATACGTTATCACCGGGTGCTCAACATCTGTTTGACATGCCTTTACAATGAATGATAAGAACTATTGACTACTTGAGCTCTGTTCGTGTTTTGCTGCTGCTGTTCCGTGCACTGACACTCGAGTCTATGACTATGCTTCAGCAGAAGGTACGATCAGACAAAGACAACTACTTCCGGCAAGGGTCTAATTTGCTAATTTGCACCGCTTGTTGCATTCTTTGACTCGACAGGGTTGCTCAGAGAATTGCGTGTGTGACTGTGTGTGTGTGTGCGTGCGTGCGTGCGTGCGTGCGTGCGTGCGTGCGTGCGTGCGTGCGTGCGTGCGTGCGTGCGTGCGTCTGAGAAGGAGAGAACGAGACAGAAACAGACAGAGAGGAGGAAAAGAGACTGAGAGACAAAGAGAGGGTGATGATTGATGACATATGAATTCGTGATCATTTTGGTTTGACCGAGTTCGACAAACCGCCACCGTCGAATTAACGTGCAACGAAGTCTCCACGGTTTTCTGATCACGTGATCAATTACAGCATCGGACGCCATCTTGCTATCTATGTTTTCACAGACACCGATCCCTACAAATTCCGTCTGATGTGGTGGCGCGTCCAGAGCAAGCGGCAGCAATCCGCAGGCGCATCCGTGCACGAACGTAAACAACAGTTGGCGTGTGCGCAGCACTGCCGTCGCAGACTGTTTGTCTAGTGTGCCACAGACTTCTGGATCGCCCGGAGATGTGTGCGATAGCAGATAAACGATATCTTGGGCGCCAATGCGTAAAAGGGACACAATGTCGAGAGATTGCCGAGCGCACGAAACCGGTAAAACGGAAATGTAGTCGCTGAGATCTGATCACTTAATTAAACGGTCACCAGACCGATGACACCAGTCATTGATTTGACTGATCCTTGTTGGATTATCGATGATTATCAACGACTTTAACTGGAATGAACATCCGTTATTATGCCCTATGTGTTCAATAATAAATATATTTAAAACCTTTGGGGAAGAGCGAAGTGAAAACCGTTTTAGCCTAAGAGGATCACCTAAAGCTATGGATGTAGAGTAGGGTGGGGCAATACGCCTACTTTTTTCGGGAAATCGACTCATGGGAAAACCTTTTAGATATATCTAAACCTAGTTTATTATCTTAGCTGAAAATCTTGTGTTGACATTTTCGATGTTCAATGTCACAGAAAAAAGTTATAGCCATTTTAGCAGAGGTCATGAAAATGCCGCCCCTGGACGTTATGCATTAATCAGCCTCATTTAATTATTAGTTTACTTATTTCGCATTACCAAAGTGATGGTATTATTGGTACACTTCAGTATAGCGTAACCTTGCTGCACATCATAGTAATATTTGTTGTTATAATTTTATTAAGAATCGTGACTGAAATTGTTAATTAATTAGCTCGTTTCTCTGAAATTCAACAAGTGCGTTATATTGTATATGTTTATTATAAACTGTCATACGCAGGCGGAACTTATCAACTCGTCTACTCACTTTCAGACTCAAATCTGACAGATAATAGTACGTCCCACCCTGTGTGTTTTGTCCCAACTAATGTTGGCCTTTTTGCCCCACACGTTCGATATTTCACCATCTGTATATTACTGGCTTTTATCACTCGCATCCACAACATTAATGATTATATATTTGTCTACTGCACACACTCAACGCGTTGTCTCAGTTTGTTATGGTTACTGCCCACAAAACGACTTTTAGGGTGACCATTTTTTTAAATAATTTATAGAATCAAAAGTTTGACGTAAAAACAAATATCGCGTGAATTTCGTTTTCTGCCACCGTATTCTAACCAAATATGAAGAACTGTATGTGGCTTCATTTGGCGATCTCGAAATTCTTATTTTCGCGCTGTGAAACTAGTTAGAGGATGGGTTTTATGCCCCCAAACTTGGGTTATGCCCCATGCTACTCTAGGTGTATTTAATATTAAGATGGCAGCATCTTGAATGTAGCTAATTTCTCAAGAAAGATATACTCGCTTTGTTGTGAGTTCGCTATTACACGTGATGCCAAAGTCAATGAAACAGCCGCTGGCTTCTTCCAGATCGAAATAAACACTGTTTTACTTAATGTGGCATTCAATTGTTTGGTGCATACCCACGAGTTAGCTACTTATCATAAGGCCCCAGAAACCACCAATATACCATTGTGCTTGTAAGAAACTCTACACTTGGTGCTTTGACCCCTGTAACCACATACACGACCGTGGGAGAAGTATTACGGCCATTCGTGAATGCTTGTCCTTTATTGCTGTCTTCCACAACATGTGACCAGTGGCACAGTTCACATGCACTCGTATAAATCCGGTAGGTACAGATCATTCCCAAACGAACACTAACCATTGAACGGACCACCAGTGACGACTGACAGCTGTATAACACTTGCATCATGCAATATTCAACGTTACACGTTCCTGTTTCGTAACGTGTACGTTTTGTGTCTGCGAGTTTGTGGTCGTCTGAAAAAAGGCCGACCTGTCTGCCAATACGCCAGTCACGACCAGATAAGCATATTTTTATTGTTACAAATATACGTATATCAGCTCACGGCGTAGATACTAATTTCCCAGGGGTGATCACGCCATAGCCCTAAGATATATGTTCTATAATGGAGCCGCTTACCAAATACCGTTCTTTTCTTTATTGATATGCATCACTGCGGTGTGCTTGTAAATGACTGACACACATACACACGCCTACTGCAGTGATTGCTAACAGCAACGTTATTTTATGTAACCGGCAACTGATGATTACAGATAACTGTTATCTGCCGGCCAGCCAAGACAGAAAGCACCTCATTGTGCCGATGGCTGTGGCAGGAAAGCAGTCCTGGTCACCTCCCCATTATACACGCAAGACTTCGCTGCACAAACACAGACAGGATGTCTTGCGTTTAAATGAATACTAATTGAATAACATAATCCTCGGTTCCAATGATCGAACACGAAGTTGGTGTCTAGAGGCACTTCTGTCGGCAGGAGGACTGGCAAAGCGTAACCAACGATGCGTAGAAAGACGCACAGGAAACGCCAGAGACGATGCACGCCACTACCGTCGACCGTACGGCGACAAACCATGGCGCGCACAGGTCGCGGGGTTCGAGATACATTGTCGTGCTGAATGTTGGAACCATTGCATTCAGGACGAGAATGGAAGATCCGTAACAAAGGCTTCCAAATGAGGCGGGGGGGGGGGGGTCATATTAACGTATTAAAAAAGTGCAGAATTAAAAAAGGCCACACCCTCGGACACGTCTGCATCTACAATTTCATAATAATAATTTGACTATTATATGATCAATTTGAATGTTTCGCGTCGAATATCATGCATGTTACTTTGCATGCCGACTGAAAGACAATATTTTTCAAACAGATAACGGCCAAATTATATTAAGAAAACTGCGGCTCATTAAAACGATTAAAACATCAAGATGTTATCATATATATATATATATATATATATATATATATATATATATATATATATATTTATATATATAGTTTATAATATAACAACACGATACAAACGATCAGGCTTTGGGCATCTTTCCGGCACATTAAGTCCACTCCCTTGGAGCGCGGGTCTTCCCCGCGGAGACCATGATTCAGCCAACTCTCTCCGGCTTCAGATAATATCACCATCTGCGATAAACCCACGTGCGCCAGAGAAGCCGGAAATTAAGTGTCATCCTAATGAACCACAATGGTATATGGATGATTTGACATTTCATCAGTGGAAAGGCAAACAGGAAGTCTGGCATTCGGCGAAGATGCAGAGTATTAACAGAGCGAACCGTCACGGAAAACCATAATCCGGAGACGGCCTTATAAAGAGAAGAAAGTGTTAGAAATAAGGTCGTATAAAAGATTTATGATAGACCGATCTTGTAGGTATATTTGTTATCTTTAGTGCAGCTTTCGGATGCTATACGGACATTTTCTGTGATTGTTTAATCTAATTTATACAGTGAAACGTTTGTTGCGTTCACGGCCAACATGTCGTTTTGTCTCGCTGTCTCTCCGTCTCTCTGTGTCTCTATTTCTCCATCTCTGTCTGTCTGTCTGTCCGTCCGTCTCCCTCCCTCCCTCCCTCCCTCCCTCCCTCCCTCACAGACCCAAATCAAACGAGTATTTGGCAGCTGTCGTGTTGTCAATGGCGCTAATAAACATGCGCATTCAAGGCGGCTCGTCTGTCGTCAGCTCGTGCTTTTTGCGTGTGATTTGCGACGTTTTCATTTCGCCCAAAACGTGTAAATCACACTGGCAGCTGTGCCCACGACGACAGGCCCGTTTAAAATGGAAAGCACTGCGGCAATACATAAGCATTTCACACGAGTCAGTGCGTTCAAAAGCAGCCGAATGCTATGATTTATGGCTTCCCGTTTTCAGCAGCAATCGGACCTGGATGTATGGCATCGGAAAAATGTGTTTGTTGAAATGACGCGTAACTTTGGTTGATTAGCTTTCAGCAACGTTACTGTGCAGTCGTTTGCGTTCGTGTTTGACGGTCTGCTTCTACAATTAACGCTAATGTGGCGTTGAGCGGTGGCGACGAACGAAAACGTGTGGATATGGCTGACCTCAATTGAATGTTGTTGCAAAATATGCATGACTACATCAACATGTCGTGTCTTACCAACTCGGATGTTCTCCATTACGATGTAGCGGCGTGGCACTCTCTCGTAACGCTAAAACCACCAGGCACGTCAACACCAGCGTGTCCGACAAACGAAAGATTTCTGACAGGAAACTTACTAAGTCCGAGGGTTGAAGCTAACAAATTATTCTGGATTTATATAAAGAGTTCATACCGGATTACGTAAGCGCATGCAGCACAAACTTAATGGGTAGCGGGGTTTCCAATGGGGCGGTTTTCAGGAAATTAATTTTTTTTGGTAAATTGAACACAACCACATTGCACACTTAAGAAAGACATAGTACCATTAGCTACAGTTTATGGCTGAAAAGTTGCAGCCACACACGGACGCGTGGTCGCACGCGTGGTCGCACGCACGGTCGCACACGCGGTCATCCGCACGGTCGAACGCACGAACGAATGCACAAAATGTAAAACAATTACGCTAAACGTTATGATGCTTATAATGTTATGATAAGTATACCATAAGTTAATTTTTTCTGTGTTTGCACAGAATATGGGATTGGAACAGCCAAGCTAGCAAAACTAATTGGGCAAATAATGGCTGTAAAACGATGACTGGGCCAATGATGGCAGTCAGTGGCTGAACTGGCATTGGCTGCCATTAAAACAATATTCTGGGCCAATGATGGCTATCACTGACTCAACTGGCATTGGCTGTCATTAAAACAATATGACTGGGCCAATGATGGCAGTCACTGACTCAACTGGCATTGGCTGCCATTAAAACAATATTCTGGGCCAATGATGGCAGTCACTGGCTCAACTGGCATTGGCTGCCATTAAAACAATATGATTGGGCCAATGATGGCTGTCATTGGTTCTTGACGGGGTCTGATGTGCAAACTCTTAAACTGGGCTAATGAAAAAGAGCCAATCATGGGTCAACTAGAAAGACACATTTGAACTTCATTGACCAAATGAGGTTTTGCCAGCTGGGAGATGGGGCAGGATAGTTATAAAAATATAAGCATTGGGCTAAATGAGAACACTGCGAAAATAGTTGGCCTCATGCTGGCGATCTACATCCACTGACCAATGTTAGAATGAACGAACAGTTGACCTCATGCTGGTGATCTACATCCACTGACCAATGTTAGAATCAACAAATAGTTGACCTCATGCTGGCGGTCTACATCCACTGACCAATGTTAGAATCAACAAATAGTTGACCTCATGCTGGCGATCTACATCCACTGACCAATGTTAGAATTAACAAATAATGCAGGAATCCTAGACGAGATACGACCCAGGCCCGTCCTCAGGGTTTTGAAAAAGGAGATTCGAACATACACAATCAGCCGTTGATTTCTGGGATAATTTCTAAAAACTGTTACAATTAAACACAATTATCTCAAATAGGGGTTCGTTCGAACCCCCCCCAAGGATGGGCATGTGTATCATATAAACTCAATGAGACAAAAACAAACATGGCATTGGTTTCCAACGGGATCAGCACTAACGTTTCCGACACACAAACTCAGTATGACAGAGTGGTACTAGCTTGTGAATTCTCCGTGTCTTCTGCGACTGATTTAATCAGACATGCAATGTTAGAATGAACGAACAGTTGACCTCATGCTGGTGATCTACATCCACTGACCAATGTTAGAATGAACAAACAGTTGACCTCATGCTGGCGGTCTACATCCACTGACCAATGTTAGAATCAACAAATAGTTCACCTCATGCTGGAGATCTACATCCACTGACCAATGTTAGAATCAACAAACAGTTGACCTCATGCTGGTGATCTACATCCACTGACCAATGTTAGAATCAACAAACAGTTGACCTCATGCTGGCGGTCTACATCCACTGACCAATGTTAGAATCAACAAATAGTTCACCTCATGCTGGCGATCTACATCCACTGACCAATGTTAGAATCAACAAACAGTTGACCTCATGCTGGTGATCTACATCCACTGACCAATGTTAGAATCAACAAACAGTTGACCTCATGCTGGCGGTCTACATCCACTGACCAATGTTAGAATCAACAAATAGTTCACCTCATGCTGGCGATCTACATCCACTGACCAATGTTAGAATCAACAAACAGTTGACCTCATGCTGGTGATCTACATCCACTGACCAATGTTAGAATCAACAAACAGTTGACCTCATGCTGGCGGTCTACATCCACTGACCAATGTTAGAATCAACAAATAGTTCACCTCATGCTGGCGATCTACATCCACTGACCAATGTTAGAATCAACAAACAGTTGACCTCATGCTGGCGATCTACATCCACTGACCAATGTTAGAATCAACAAATAGTTGACCTCATGCTGGCGATCTACATCCACTGACCAATATTAGAATCAACAAAAGTTGACCTCATGCTGGCGATCTACATCCACTGACCAATGTTAGAATCAACAAACAGTTGACCTCATGCTGGCGATCTACATCCACTGACCAATGTTAGAATCAACAAACAGTTGACCTCATGCTGGCGATCTACATCCACTGACCAATGTTAGAATCAACAAATAGTTGACCTCATGCTGGCGATCTACATCCACTGACCAATGTTAGAATCAACAAATAGTTGACCTCATGCTGGCGATCTACATCCACTGACCAATGTTAGAATCAACAAATAGTTGACCTCATGCTGGCGATCTACATCCACTGACCAATGTTAGAATCAACAAATAGTTGACCTCATGCTGGTGATCTACATCCACTGACCAATGTTAGAATCAACAAACAGTTGACCTCATGCTGGCGATCTACATCCACTGACCAATGTTAGAATCAACAAACAGTTGACCTCATGCTGGCGATCTACATCCACTGACCAATGTTAGAATCAACAAATAGTTGACCTCATGCTGGCGATCTACATCCACTGACCAATGTTAGAATCAACAAATAGTTGACCTCATGCTGGCGATCTACATCCACTGACCAATGTTAGAATCAACAAATAGTTGACCTCATGCTGGCGATCTACATCCACTGACCAATGTTAGAATCAACAAACAGTTGACCTCATGCTGGCAATCTACATCCACTGACCAATGTTAGAATGAACAAACAGTTAACCTCATGCTGGCGATCTACATCCACTGACCAATGTTAGAATGAACAAATAGTTGACCTCATGCTGGCGATCTACATCCACTGACCAATGTTATTATCAACAAACAGTTGACCTCATGCTGGCGATCTACATCCACTGACCAATGTTAGAATCAACAAATAGTTGACCTCATGCTGGCGATCTACATCCACTGACCAATGTTAGAATCAACAAATAGTTGACCTCATGCTGGTGATCTACATCCACTGACCAATGTTAGAATCAACAAACAGTTGACCTCATGCTGGCGATCTACATCCACTGACCAATGTTAGAATCAACAAACAGTAACAAATAGTTGACCTCATGCTGGCGATCTACATCCACTGACCAATGTTAGAATCAACAAATAGTTGACCTCATGCTGGCGGTCTACATCCACTGACCAATGTTAGAATCAACAAATAGTTGACCTCATGCTGGCAGTCTACATCCACTGACCAATGTTAGAATCAACAAATAGTTGACCTCATGCTGGCGGTCTACATCCACTGACCAATGTTAGAATGAACAAATAGTTGACCTCATGCTGGCGGTCTACATCCACTGACCAATGTTAGAATCAACAAATAGTTGACCTCATGCTGGCGGTCTACATCCACTGACCAATGTTAGAATCAACAAATAGTTGACCTCATGCTGGCGGTCTACATCCATTGACCAATGTTAGAATGAACAAATAGTTGACCTCATGCTGGCGATCTACATCCACTGACCAATGTTAGAATCAACAAATAGTTGACCTCATGCTGGCGATCTACATCCACTGACCAATGTTAGAATCAACAAATAGTTGACCTCATGCTGGCGGTCTACATCCACTGACCAATGTTAGAATCAACAAATAGTTGACCTCATGCTGGCAGTCTACATCCACTGACCAATGTTAGAATCAACAAATAGTTGACCTCATGCTGGCGATCTACATCCACTGACCAATGTTAGAATCAACAAATAGTTGACCTCATGCTGGCAGTCTACATCCACTGACCAATGTTAGAATCAACAAATAGTTGACCTCATGCTGGCGGTCTACATCCACTGACCAATGTTAGAATCAACAAATAGTTGACCTCATGCTGGCAGTCTACATCCACTGACCAATGTTAGAATCAACAAATAGTTGACCTCATGCTGGCGGTCTACATCCATTGACCAATGTTAGAATGAACAAATAGTTGACCTCATGCTGGCGGTCTACATCCACTGACCAATATGACTGGGCCAATGATGGCAGTCACTGGCTCAACTGGCATTGGCTGCCATTAAAACAATATGATTGGGCCAATGATGGCTGTCATTGGTTCTTGACGGGGTCTGATGTGCAAACTCTTAAACTGGGCCAATGAAAAAGAGCCAATCATGGGTCAACTAGAAAGACACATTTGAACTTCATTGACCAAATGAGGTTTTGCCAGCTGGGAGATGGGGCAGGATAGTTATAAAAATATAAGCATTGGGCTAAATGAGAACACTGCAAAAATAGTTGGCCTCATGCTGGCGATCTACATCCACTGACCAATGTTAGAATGAACGAACAGTTGACCTCATGCTGGTGATCTACATCCACTGACCAATGTTAGAATCAACAAATAGTTGACCTCATGCTGGCGGTCTACATCCACTGACCAATGTTAGAATCAACAAATAGTTGACCTCATGCTGGCGATCTACATCCACTGACCAATGTTAGAATTAACAAATAATGCAGGAATCCTAGACGAGATACGACCCAGGCCCGTCCTCAGGGTTTTGAAAAAGGAGATTCGAACATACACAATCAGCCGTTGATTTCTGGGATAATTTCTAAAAACTGTTACAATTAAACACAATTATCTCAAATAGGGGTTCGTTCGAACCCCCCCCAAGGATGGGCATGTGTATCATATAAACTCAATGAGACAAAAACAAACATGGCATTGGTTTCCAACGGGATCAGCACTAACGTTTCCGACACACAAACTCAGTATGACAGAGTGGTACTAGCTTGTGAATTCTCCGTGTCTTCTGCGACTGATTTAATCAGACATGCAACCAGCTGTATCCCACAGCCAGATTGCACTGACAAGATGATTTCAGTGCTGTGACGTGCCAACTGAGATGCTCACGCCAATCACAGTCAGAGATCGACAAAGACCATCTGATATTTCCATCTTTGCGCACTTAGAGCTAGAGGATGGAACTCAGAAACGCCAGCGAAACCTAGACGTCGTCTCGGTAGAGCGGGCAGTTTATGTACTGCAGGTGCGGTGTTATTGGGATATATTACTTGTAGTGGCACAGTGTTGAACTAAAAACAGATTGGTTGTATCCCCGAATCTAGGCCTCAAAAATCTACCAATGAAATAATACTATCAAACGTCTGGTTAAATGTGGATTCCGGGATGCATCTGGTAAAAAACAAAATGGAAAGTTTCAGTTGTAGCTGACAGTCCAAAGGTTGACACCTGAATATCCTTTGCTACAATCTTGACAGGGTAGATCTCCTTTGACAAAAACAAATCTTTATACAGACACCATACTGTTGCATGGTGCATATTTTTCTGGAAAAGGAACTAATTATGTTCTTACAACCTATCACCTCTGGTTATCAGCCACAACAGGATTAATCGTTGTTATGTAGCACAATGGAATATCTTAAGTTTGTCTTAATATAGTGCGTGCCATCGTCGCCGCAGAGAGAGCAATGCTGCATCGTATGACATCACTTTTTGTGCCCAGTACTATTTCAGTTTCAAGTGGCATGCAGAGAAGATAAGATTGAAACGGACCTTGGAATCAATGTAGCAGACATGCTTAAACTGACAGGTGCCTTATAATGTGCCCTATCAGTTTAACAACTGGGCCTGATCCCGAGGGAGCAAGAATTTGAAGGTCTCCCTGCAGACATGTTGGGAATTTTTACTGTTACTTCATAGGGGAGAACTGGTCTTATATTGTCCCCAGGTGACAAATTAATCACCACTGTTTGAAACCTCATGGGGTGCATAACTGAGACAGTCTGAATAATTTTAATCTGCTGTAGGAGTCTACTCAGAGAATGTTTTGGTGCGAGATGATCCTGGTCTGAGAATGTTCTGGTCTGAAACTGTCCTGATCTGTGTCTCATATTGGATTGTTTGGGTTTGAAACTATCCTCATTTGAGACTGTTCAGACTGTTCTGTTCCCCACTTAAGACTGTTCCCTCTAGCATTGTTCTGATCAAAGATTGTTCTGGTGTGAGATGTTTTCATTTGTGACTGTCCTGGAATAAGAGTGTCCAATCTATGATTGTGTCCTGCCCAGTTTTGTGTTTAGTAATATTGAAGTATTTTGTTACAAATATTTCTGGGTATTTTGCTTGTCTTTGACAGTGCTTGTAGCATGTGCAAAATATGCGGTAAAGACACAAACAGGAGATATTCACCTTTGGCACATGAATGCACATTCGCAGACTTCGTGCAATGATATTACCTGAAGAATGACTCACGTAGATCAGTCAGCCTGCTGTCTGCATTACATTTATTTCTGGACCCACAAAATACTGTTCACATACACCAACCAACGAACACACGAATCAGTGGAGAAAGCAAATTGTTCACATCTTATTTCGCGAACATATTAATCTCTGGAATGTCCTTATTTTACCCACATCACAGGACTCACCAAAATGCATATCAGTTTTTTGTTTCCTCCGCCCAGAATGGACCCACCTAACCTAACCTGTCACTTAAAAGTTGACAGACATTCTCATTTGACATGCTGGCATGCTCGGATTCACCAAAGGGACCAGCATGACAGTAATATCATATTCCTGACTCGGTGGTTGATCCAACAAGCAGTCTGGCAGGATAAAGACCACCGGTTCTATTTCCATCTAACCCACGACTATTTAGTTTCACACCTGTTCATTGTTCACCTTCTGCGAGTCACTTCTCAACCTTCTGCCCAGTCTCTGTGCTTCGAATCTCAGGAGCAGGTCTAGACATCAGCGATGATGAAACAGGTGAAAAACTCCAACGATCACACCATCTGTCAGATACAGATAAGTCTTGACTAACGCAGGTATACCCGTCATCGTTAGCCTCTGACTAATTGATGACAACTGATTCTTGTCACCAAAGTCAACAATGACATTTCTGCTGTCCACTGTCTGTGACATGATCTCATTGGTGCCTCACTGTCGTTGACAATGACAATCTGTTATCCAATCCAAAATCGCTACTTTGTCAACTCGATGACGTTGTCGATGATGCATCACCATCGGTATTCTGCAGCAAACTGCCACTGGATTTGTGCTTCTTACTCTCAATGTGTTGAGCAAACTGAACGTCACTGTTCAAGGTCATGTTGCATGCTGAGCAATAATACTTTCCACTTGGAGTGCGGTACATCGAGAAGTCGAGACAAGGCTTCTTCGCTGGGGAAGATTGGAATGCTGCATTGTTCACAGCCGTGCTGTGGCCATTTTCAGAAGTACGAAGCAGCTCGTGGCAGGTTTTGTCTGAAACCAGAAGAAGCATTCTGAATAATTTGTGTTTTCTATCACCTCAGAAGATAAAAAGGTATACATAGATTACATACACCATGTATTAAGAAAGTATTGATGTTTATAACAATACTTGATTTAGTCGTGATAAAATTAAGTGAGAGGAGGTTTGACCTCGGAAAAGAGCAGATATATGTAGGAAGAGCAAGGAAGGAGAAAGGGCTGATCAAGTTTCAGATGGGAAGCCTGGGGAAAGAGGGATGTGCAGGAGTTGACTAAGAATGGAGAGACAAGGCTGGTGAATGAAGGCAGTGGGGAATTCCAAATAATTTTAATGGCTGAACTGAAAAATAGAACAATGATCACTTGCTTTATAGGTAGTAGGTAGCCAGCTATAACAGCAATAATTAAACAATGTTGTATGGTGCAAACTGCTTAGTTTAATGTACATCACATTAAATAATAGGATCCAATAAAAGTTCACACTCCCCAAAATATTATATATTTCAACGTAAATGCTAATAACATATTATATACACAATATAAAAGTAAATAAACAAAATAAATTATAAAATGTTTATGCTGTCTGGTGTGTCTGGAATTTTATGATAATTCAACACTAATAACATTAATCTTAGTTGTTTATATTAGTCATAACAGCAGAACTATGATGACACTGATGAGAGATTCAGCAAGACGGACTAGATACAGAAGAAAGGATGGTGGGACACAAAGACTGG
The DNA here is from genome assembly GCA_963662155.1 of Lamellibrachia columna. NCBI lineage: Eukaryota > Metazoa > Annelida > Polychaeta > Sabellida > Siboglinidae > Lamellibrachia > Lamellibrachia columna. Next base: position 15,153,974 of record OY759267.1, on the reverse strand, counting down.
GGGGGGGGGGGCAGAGAAGAGATGTGGAGATGGAAGAGAGCAGGTGCTAAAGGAAGTCAGTAATTTGCCCCCCTCCCATGTTCAAGGAACAAGGGCTGAGGAACACTGGAGAGGTTTTATTGACTCAAATGTTGCTGTTGAGTAATCCATCTCATTGCAATCACAGACGCCTGTTGCCCAGCACCAACAATAAGCAATGCCCACCCCTGTTAATTACCATACTTTCACCTGGCACCTTTGGTGAATAATTAACATAATCATCAAATCATCCCCACTGTTTCTGTAAGTGGCCAGTGTCAGTCAGCTCCCTAGGGGTGAATAACAATCATAAGGGTGGGGGCAGGCTGCCCCCTGGCTGACAGCTACTTAATCAAAACTGGCCAACCCCTTTGTTTTGTTGGACACAAGCAAACCCTCCAGAGGAGAGTGGGAAGGGTGGGTGTAACTGGAGGGTGGAAGGGGTGATCAAGGGCTGACATGTCGCCATGGGGTTGAATACTGAGCCCACAAAGGGGTTCATTGTTGTTTAATCCTGACATGGACAGCTGGTACCTGGAAGTCTAAACAGAACCTGTTTCTTTTGTCAACATATTTCATTTCGCACAAGCGTATGTCCCACAAGTGTCAACAAGTGACTGGACGCGATGTCACCGGTCAACATGTCACAAAATTAAAAGGAACTCCAAATTAAAATAATATAACTCACAACGAAGCTACATGTAGCAACGGGAGATAGTTTGGAGCAGACTGCAATGGGCAGGACACATTCAGAGAATAATCAAGGAGAGATTGACAAAAACTTTAGAGAGCACGGAAAACAGAAGAAAACATGGAAAACAAAAGAAGAGAGCATGGAAAACAGAAGAAGGGAGCATGGAAAACAAAAGAGAGCATGGAAAACAAAAGAAGAGAGCATGGAAGACAAAAGAAGAGAGCATGGAAAACAGAAAAAACATGGAAAACAGAAGAAGAGAGCATGGAAAACAGAAGAAAGAATGGAAAACAGAAGATAGCACGGAAAACGGAAGAAGAGAGCAAGGGAAATATAAGATAGCATGGAAAACAAAAGAAAATAGCATGAAAAACAAAAGAAGAGAGCATGGAAAACAAAAGAAGAGAGCATGGAAAACAACAGATAACATGGAAAACAGAAGAAGAGAGCAAGGGATATATTAGATAGCATGGAGAACAAAAGAAAATAGCATGGAAAATAAAAGTAGAGGGCATGGAAAGCCAAAGAAAATATGGAAACCAGAAGAAAGCAAGCATGCACAACAGAAAAGAACATGGAAAACAGAAGGAAGCATGGAAAACAAAAGAAGAGAGCATGGAAAACAAAAGAAGAGAGCATGAAAAACAGAAGATAGCATGGAAAACAGAAGAAGAGAGCATAAAAAAACAGGAGAGCACGGAAAACAGAAGATAGCATGGAAAACAGAAGAAGAGAGCATGGAAAACAAAAGAAGACAGCATGGAAAACAGAAGAATAGAGTATGGAAAAAAGAAGATAGCACGGAAAACAGAAGACGAGAGCAAGGGAAAGATAAGATAGCATGGAAAACAAAAGAAGATAGCATGGAAAACAGAAGAAGAGAGCACGGAAAACAAAAGAAGAGAGCATGGAAAACAAAAAGGAGAGTATAGAAAACAGAAGATAGCATGGAAAAAAGAAGAGAGCCTGGAAAACAAAAGAAGAGAGCATGGAAAACAGAAGATAGCATGGAAAACAAAAGAAGAGAGTAGGGAAAACAGAAGAAGAGAGCATGGAAAACAATAGAAGAGAACACGGAAAACAGAAGAAGAGAGCATAGAAAGAACACAGCACTATAAACAAAAGAAAAGAGCATGGAAAACAAAAGAAGAAGAGAGCATGGAAAACAAAAGATAGTATCGAAAAAAGAAAGGAAGAAAGAAAGGCTTCCTCAATTGATTTAGCGTATTGCAAATCCGGTTCATTGGTGTCCAAATATGTGGTGTGTGAATAGTTTATGTAACATCTGCAGTCAATTTATTTTAATAAAAGAATGCTTATTTTTGTTCAAATCATCGAAAAGAATTGGTTTTAGTGGATATTCAAAATGGTAAACACCATGTGGGTCAATGCTGATCATGGGCGTGACCTCCATCCTCTTGCCAATCACATGACAAAGTTACAAAAATTCACCAAGGAACAAAATCGCGATTTTTCAGCATTTAAATTTTCACTTCAGTAAATGCTTGAACAAGCATTAACTAATTTAATAGTTTGTCTGATGACTTCACAAAAACTACATAGAAAAGTTGCACAAACAAGCTAGCATGTTGAGTGGATACTTGGTAGGTTTGGTTTGTCACAAACTTAATTTGAAATGAGACTAGCAAAAAAATCGAATTGATTAAGCACCTTTAACACAAACTTTCATGGTGTAGCTCTTTTCACACTATGACAAGTTTATTGGTTGCAATTTGTGTGAGGGTACTCTGTCCAGTGTGAGGGTACTCTGTCCAGTGTGAGGGTACTCTGTCCAGTGTAATTTTGTTCAGTGGCCTGATGTCCTGGATTCGTGTCACCTACATCAGTCCCCCCCATCAGTTAACACAGGTAACCTTGTCTCATTAGTGTTATGTTTTATCTGACAGTCAGTGGACATGACATATGACAGAGCTGACATCGCCACTGACATATATCTGGCTAAGGCCAACCGGTTTGCAGGTGGCTCATGTTTCCAATATTGTTGTGATGGCAGGAAAGGCCAAATACTGCAGGAAACATATATGTAGCAATAGTGGCAATTAACCGATACCCCTGATACTGAGACTAAAGTCAATGTTATTACAAGATTCTGTGTGCAATTTTATATAAATAAATGGGTTGTAGAGTGGGAATGTTATTGAACTCCCACAACTGTAAAAGTCTATGCCATATTAATGTCCATATTAATGATATGTATAACCCAGGATGAGTAAACTCATAAACACATATTCTACTGTATGATGTATGCTGCAAAGTACTTGATGGGAACCATGTCCTGATAGATGGTTTGTTTCCCAGCTGGATGGGTGAGTCTGAAAGATAAGATCATGTGTTTCTATGGATGTACAATTTGACATAGGCAAAATAAACATTAATCATTCTATATATTTTTTACATGAAAAAACACTTCAATGTAAAGTGACTTCAAGAGTAAAATATTAAAGGTCTGATAGTTTTGTCATAAAATCATATTATATGTAGTATAAACTACATCTATTTTAATCACACTTTTGTTAATATAATTTGACCATTATTATATTTGTTTTACTTTGAATGTTTCGTCCCCAATTATTGTGTTTACACTGCATTCTGAACAGCGAGTCGATATTCATGAGATAATGTTTAAATTATAATATGTTATATTATTATACAAGCTGTGGTACATTAAAAAACATTTGGGCAGACAAGATTTTATAATAGATATAGCTTATACCAATTTGGATTTAAAAACTCAACTGAAATGTCTCATATTTTTATTAAAAGAATTCTTTTGACACTACAACGCGAATGGCTCATTTATGTATGTCACTATGTTTGGATGCCTCCAAGGCCTTTGACAAAGTCAATCATAGTAAACTTTCACTAAACTAATTGACCAGGACTGTTCTTTTATTGTGTGCGCATTCTCTATTACTGGTACAGCACTCAGAAATTCACTGTCAGATGGTGTCGGGGCTTTTCTGATTTTTTTTTGTGACAAAGTCAATCATAGTAAACTTTCACTAAACTAATTGACCAGGACTGTTCTGGTATTGTGTGCGCATTCTCTATTACTGGCACAGCACTCAGAAATTCACTGTCAGATGGTGTCGGGGCTTTTCTGATTTTTTTTTCTTTTCAAATAGTGTTAAACAGGATGGAATCCTTTCTCCCCATCTCTTTAATGTGTACACGGATGACTAAAGTGTAAATCTGAACAAACTACAAATTGGTTGTCTTTATGCAGGCACCATAATGAACCATATGATGCATGCCGATGATCTTTGTATTTTTTCACCTAGTGTTTCTGGGTTGAGAAAACTCACCGATTGTTGTGTCGAGTATGGCAATATGATTGACATAACTGAAAACGCCAACATATTTTACTGTATGGTTATTAATAACAGACCTTAGCACAAGAAAAATATTCACCCTGTTGCTATCAATAACCAATCACTTCATCACCCTGAGAAATGTACCTTGGCCATATTATAAACAAAAACCTTACTGACGATGATGAAAACATTTAACACATATTTATTCCAAATTACATTTCCACCATAAATCTTCGGTTGTCCCTCATTCTGATAATGACTTGTGCGCATCCCTGTTCATGATTATGCTTAATGATTCTGTTTTATTGTGCCTCTGAGCTCAGTTTCCTGAGGATATAGGTGCCATAGAAGTTAATTATTATTATTATTATATTGCCAGGCAGAAAAAATGTATTTATACTCAGGCTTATGCTTTAGCCAGAAAATTTCACTTACGCAGCAGCACCGTTAAAACAACTTTATTTAATTTGTACTGTGGTGCAATATACACCTCAAGTCTTTGGTGCAATAAAAAAACAGTCTGAAAGAAATTACTGTTGCATATTACAACAGTTTTAGAATTCTACACAACTTGTCACCCCACTGTAGTGCAAGTTATATCTTTGTTACAAATTATGTAAATCTTTTAATGAACGCATTTGCTCATCAATATTTAGCCTTTTACGCCGTTTAGAAAGGTCGGATAATCCATTTTATAAAAATAATTTTCACACTTTTATTTATTACAGAAGTCCAATAATTATATATATTTTTTTCTACGTGTATTTTAAACTTATTTACATATTTTATTTATGTATAATGGGCTTTTTGTCTGAAAATAAACTATTATTATACCACACATGATTTTATTATAAAAAACGATCAAATTGTGTACGTTTAAGACAACCATTGCAATCAGTGTTCAATTAATTCATTCACACATGATTCCCACTAGTCATAGTGCCGCGTGGGATAAAGGTACATGGTAAAAAAAGTTATTATATAGTGCGACATCCAGTCCAAAGTGCATTACCCTTGCCCCCGGCAGACCTGTTCATTCCAATACCAACTCAACTTCTCTGGGAAGCATTCAGCCATGCTGCAATTACTGCACAAAAACTATTTGTTCACATATCCACCTCTGTCTACAGCCAGGTACTCATTTATACAGCTGAGTGAACTGTGGCAATGAGGAGTGAACTAAATTGTTCAAGCTTCAAAACAGCAGCAAGAGGATTTGAACCTGTGTTCTCTCGACTGAGAGTCAGGTGTTCTAATCACAACGCCACCTTGCCCACTGTGACTCTCACGCATCACACCCTTTATATGCACTGAGAGATAAGTCACCAAACTAAATATGTTAAGGAAAACCATTTAGACATCTAAATCTAATGATTCACCCAATCTTAAGCTAATTAATCAACTCATCAATTATAGGTAATATGATCTGGACATCTGTGGCTACCATAACTAACCAGCAGTGACTATAGACCCAAGGTACACATCTAAGAAATGCCCAGCTGCACTTCCCCTGAATTCCACCCTTGTGTCAGCCCTCGGGATTCAGGGAAACATTTTCCACTGAGCCAAACCATGATATGATCACCACCATCAAAAGCAGTAGTCACCTACACCATGGATACATCCCACGATATTCACTGCTGCCAGCGTGGGTGGCATTCCACCCCTGCGGCAATGGAGCAAGTCAGATGTAGGGGCGAATTAAAAGAAACACGGATTACACTTGCAGCAACTGCAGCTGTGGCTGTGTTTGGTGCTGTTGACTTCCCAGGGAGAGAAGTTCCCACAGACGGGAGGTGTTTTCAAGGGAAGATGCGGCATGCCTTCGGCTAAGTTACGTCTTCCATCCGGTGACAGATGTCAGTCTCCACGTGTACATTATGTGTACATTATGTCTTCATCTTTTGTCATGGGTGGTATAAAGTAGTCTAATGAAGTAACTACGAATCACCATCATTTTGGCTAATGGGCAGCAAATTGGACATTGGGGATGACGATTTACTCAGAGGAACAGAGATGAGAATGTCACGGGTGTATTGAATTTACAACCTGAATTAAATTCAAGTTTACAGTTAGTTTAAATACCTTTCCGAGTGTATTGTTATGCTCCGTGGAGCGCTTGTGATCTTCTTGGTTATTTCTTCAAAGTCTGAACTATTGTCAGATGTCATGTGACCGTGCGGTGGTCATCACATGACATCCACCAGACACCAGTTCAGTCTGATGTTGAAGAAGTAACCATGAAAGTTCCAATGAGCATAACAATACGATGTCACAACTTACTTTATTATGAATCAGAATGTCACAGTGTCTGGTACCAAATTACATGCTCACGTTTTACTTGGTGCCATAGGCACTTAATCTGCCTACTAACACTTCCTACTCAGCTAACAACTGACTTAGATTTGTCATGCAGAACAATATAAGAGCAATGTAAGTACCACAACTTTACCTTTAGAATATTAATGATTATATGTCAATATGTATCATATGTTTATATATATAAATTTAACACTATTAATTATTTTGTTAAATAAACACTGTTTTTGTTAACATTACACAATTTTTCAATTGTAAATAAAAAAAATTATTAATGATCTGCGTTAATTAAATTAGACCTTTAAAGTTTTACACATCCGTTCCACATTTAACCGGATGACTTGCAATAGCAAACAATAAAATATTCATTGATTTTAGGAAGATTACATCACAGATGTTAAGCTGGCGTTTCATGTTGGTTTCATGTGGGTTATCCAGCAGCTAAATCAGGCATATGAAATGCAATTACCTGGCGGTGGAAATCTCAATTCTGACAATTTGATCAGTTAGATAACTCCGAGACCTGGCCTCTGTTTCTAGAGAAATTAAATCATTTTCTCCCGCCAACTGAAAGAAGCCATTTAATCGAGCCGCTGACATGATTGGAATCCAGAACGGACTGCTGGAGCAAAGTGGATCAATTTCTGTCTAACCAAGCCATTCCACTCATCAGCCAGGGTGCAAAAGGTCACCGCCTTACACAGGGGAATTAGCCATGTTGTCTGTGCCAAGGTGTCTATTTCAGTGATATTGTTTAGAGGGTAAATTGACCTGGCAGGTGAGATGTCACTGGACATTCCATTCGGACAATGGTGACCAGGACTGAGTAGGCCAGACACAATCAGCAAGGTGGGAATATTGCAATGGCGCCTCTGTCCACCTCTATCTCGCTGTTTGTTTAGTTGCCTGGACAGTGCACAATAGGCATGATTACAGGTAAACATTCCACAGTTTCAGCAACATTTGCCCACCACCCAGTGCACCACCATACAGCCACACGCTGGTAAACAACAAGAGGACAAGCAGACATTCATGTGATGCTCTTTTGACATCCCAATGGCTACTGACTACAGAAGTTTGTATAGAAATCTAGCAATCATTGTTATGAATGACTATAACTAATATCATTGTGTACAATGATGATTTTACATCCCATTTATATAATAATAATTTTTTATACTTAAAACTAAACTACATTTATATTTTAATGTATTCATATTTTAAACATATTTATTCGTTTTTAAACTTTAAAAAACTTATTTATACATTTTTAGCATAATTATATCTTAATGCCTATTTGTATGTATACGGGTTTTTACCTGAAATAAAGTATTTGTAATACATTTTTCAATAGGATTCTCGTAACAAAAAGACCATCACTACACCATAATCACTTTGGGGAAACTCTAATTGGTCCTTGATGCTTCCATGTGACACATTCATTGTGACATCGACACCTTACATAATTATTATGAAGGATGTACAGGAACAACTGGACACATCTCCAGCTTCCTGCCTCTCACCAAACAAATGGTCCCCATCCATTGCCATGGATACCGGACACACCTCTCTCCCCCTAAGCAGGCTGCTGCTTCTCAGGGGACCATTTCTGCTGATTAAACATGTTAATTAGTTAATTAGGCTTCAGTTGACCAGCTTGTCACACCTCTCTCATTGTAGGCAGTCACCATTGAGGCTTTTCTTTTGAAACTTGAGCCAGAATGTTTCAAATATCAAGAGCATAATTACTGTTTATGTTTATCACTGGAGCTAGAATGTTTAAACATATTAAGAATAAGATCAAGGTTATTGTTTATCTTTATTACCGAAGCCATATTTTACCATATCTGATTATCAACAATTGCCTATCACATTTTTACATAATTGGTGGGGCAAACATAAATAATTTTATTAAACACACAGGGACCAAAACATTTTCAGATGCCAAATTTTGCTTGGCATTTGATTTTTTTGTAATTTTGTCCTACAATTTTCGCATTTGAAATGTTGGCAAAATATTTGCTTTGACATTTTAAAGCCAGGAATAAAAAACCCTACAAGACACTATGGTTGCCCTCGAGGCAGCAAGAACTGGCGGTGCTGTCAAAGACCAAACAAGAACAACTCTCAAAAGGGTTCTTAGTATTCAAGTAATTGTACAAATGCAATCCAGAATGACGAGACTTGATGAGACCAGGAGACAATGAAACAGTGAACGCCTGCTTGGCATGTTTAAATGGCGCTGCATGGATAGTAAATTGACAATTCAGACGCAACAGTCACACTTTTAATGGAAACAAATGACAGATCTTTTTAGCTCGCCACACCAGAGCCATGCAAACCGTTACAGAATACAACAGAGAAGAATATCAGCCTAAGTACATAAAAAAAACAATGTACACGAAGGGACAATAAAAATTTGAAAAAAAAACAGGATTATTTAATTATTATTTATTAGTTTCACCAACTGTTGCTTTGTGCAAACTGTTGAATTATTTTTCCTTTCGGTACAGTTATACAGTTATTGTAGAGAAAAGAAAATGCTATATTTAATATCATATAAATAAAAATGTATAACTGATTTCAGGTTTTGTGCAAACACTTATGACTGTGCAGAACAGAACAACACACAGACCAAAGACTGAGACTATTTGCACAGCAAATGTGATCATAAATATAAAAGTAGCTACTTATAATAATGTTTCTAAATACAATTAAAGATGTGTTAAAATTTGGCATGCACATCTGTCTTGCACAGAGCACTGTAACTGTGTGTTGGTAAAAATAAAATATGCACAATGTCAGTGTAGAGTTAGATAAGTAATCTCTTGTCTGAACTATATTTTTTTGAGTAAGACTACAGTAAATAATGTTACTTTTTTCCAGACTGTATGGCTGGCTAACATTCTTAGTCAGTACTTTTTGGTCCCTGCATATTTATTATAGCAGCTGTTTTGGTGAGAGAGGAATGCAAAGTTATAATATTTTTTATCAACATATATCCATGCAGTGGCAACAACGTAGGACCCTTGTCAGATGAACAAATGTCTAATTTACTTCTGTCTTCATAATAAATAAATTATAATTATGGCAGTAGCCAAAGAAGACCGAGATTCAGTCGAAGTATCCAAAGACTTGAGAGGCAAAAACTATAAAAATCCACATTCCAAGAAACAGGAACATCTATCCATATACGAATAATTAAACTGTTGCTGCACAGCACATAGTTACAGTTTCATTGTATTTTATAAAAAACAAACATAGTTAAATATGATAAGATTTTAAACAAAAACTAAAACCTATCTCACATTATACGTCAATAATTATTACATTATCTGGAACATAATACAGTGTTTAAAAATTTTAATGTAAGATGGTTATCTGGTGAATATCACTGGCTGAAGCATTGCATTGACTCACTGTACATAGCTTCTATTTAAGTGAGCCAGCCTTGGTGGTTTAAAATGAATAGACGGATGCATCAACAGCTTTTGTGGCGGCCAGCGGGAACACAGAGAGACGACACAATTGGTATTCACAAGCCAGTCGGAGAATTATTAACTTTTTCAGAAGTAGTGCATCCCAACGCTTACTCCTGCTCGTTGCCATGGAAACTTAACCAGGGGTTGCATTTGGGATGCTGGTAAAGGTCACCGGCGCACAGCGCAGCCATGGTGATATATCAAATCAACACTGAGGCAAATTAATTTTTTAGCAAACCTGAGGCAACTCCAAGATATTTCTATTACCCTCAACCACAAGGCAGCAGGCAGTGTGATTACGCAGTTAGGGGTAATTGTTAGGAAGCACTACCAGCTGCCTGTTGGCATGTGTGTGCGCTAGTGTGTGTGCGCGCGTGCGTGCGACCGTGTGTGCATGCATGCGTGCGTGCATGTATGAATGTGAGTGTGTATGCACATTTGTCTGTTGCATGCATTTATGCACATGAACATAATATGCACGTGCATGTGTGTGCTTGCGTGCATGCACTAATGGAACAGCATGACTATACTATGCAATACATATGTACATGCATGCTGTATCCACATATGCATGTGTATACATGCATGATTAATGTTCAAGCGTGCATGTTGTGTGCTTATTCACATCCATATTGTATGTATGTATGTATGTATGTATGTATGTATGTATGTATGTATGTATGTATGTATGTATGTATGTATGTATGTATGTGTGTGTGTGTATGCATGTGTATGTGCATGGATGTACATACATAGATGTGAATATTCATGTTTGCACATACATGTGCATGCACACTGTGTCACACATGCACATATGCAGGTATACACATGAATGCAAGCTTGCTCCCACAATCTGACACATTTGAAATGTGCATGAATGGTTTATATCCAGTACCTAGTACTTCCACATCTTTATATTCAGTACCCGGTACTTCCACATCTTTATATTCAGAACCCAGTAGTTCCACATCTTTATATCCAGTACCCAGTACTTGCACATCTTTCAGAAACAAAGTAGATAATAAGAGTTTCCTAAGTGCAAAAAAGCAATTTTACAACCACTTTCCACATATTCATAAATATGTTTATTGCAAAAAAAAACCATTTTCAGCCAGTTACATTGCTTCAGAACCAAGAACTGCCTATACAAATTTTCAACAGAGAATTATTATTGAGTCAATTCAATTTATGGCAGGCTCCACCACTCCTACATCAATCAGCATCATTTTCCCATGAAGCTAAATTATTATATCCTAGATTGATCAGAAATGAATCAGCCGGGATTGAACAACCTGCCAAAAACGCTTTGTGCATACAAGCCGAATGTGTTCACATGGATTAATCTCGTGCTCTTAGAACGTCGGCGCTGCATGGCGGAGATAACTCACAATTAGGGGATGGTGCGATTACCATAGTCTGCGCGTGATTAGTTGTCGCTTGAGACAAAGCCTAACAAGTTCTAAAAGTGCTATCGGATTCACTGATGTGATTATTCTGATGGCCGCTGATCCTTGGCGTCCGATAAAGTAGGACTGTCAGTGGTGCCATCGTTAAGAAACATAACCACCATTCTGCGACCACTGGGTCATTTAGTCTAAATGATGCTCAGCAGAAGTGTCCTAGTCGCAGCAGAAGTATCCTACTTCAGGCAGAAATGTCCTAGTTGGTCCAGAAGTGTCCCAGTTGCTTAGGCATATAATGCTCCGTAAAAGGACTCTATGTAATTATTTAATTTTAATGCAATGTAATTATTTTATTATATGTATTAAACATTTTATGTAATTTAAATATTTAATTTTAATGCAATTTAATTATTTTATTTTAATTTAATTATTATTTAATGTTAATGTAATTTTTTTATTTAATTTAATTGATGCATTTAATTTTAATGTAATTTAATTATCAAATTTTAATGAAATTTAATTACCTAATTTTAGTGAAATTTAATTATCTAATTTTAATAAACTTTTTAAAATAATTTTACTGTAAAGTGCCTCAAGTAGTTTCTCACTAGACTTGGTGCTATATAAGTGTAATAAATATATATTTTAATTTTAGGTGTCTCATTTCCTATGAAATTAGTAATTAAAATTTGTCTAATGATATTACACAAAGTCACATATAATCTAAAGCTGGTAATAACATTAGTAAACATATTAAAATGCTACAACACACACGCGTGCATGCACACGCACACGCACATATATATACATATATATATTTAACAAGATTTGCCATCTAAACCAAAGGCCCAGATGGCAAGTGGACAAGGAAGCCATTGGCTTATGGAGAGTCCATCAATGTTCATCTACGTGTAACCCGCCCTCCTGAGATGTGTCCAACTTGTTTTTAAACATATTCACGCTGCTAGAGGTTACACAATCCGTAGACAATTTGTTCCATTCATTTATTGTCCTCTGTGAGAATGAGTACTCCCTGATATCCAATCTACACTGATTCTTTACCTCATGTCCTCTAGTTCTGCTATCTTTCTTGAGATAGAAAAACATATTTTTATCAATATTTTCATACCCATTCAATATCTTAAAAACTTCAGTCTGATCTCCTCTTAGCCTCCTTGTCAAGTTGTTAAATCACATTCTTTCAGGCATTCTTCATAACTAAGGTGTCTCAGTTCTGGAATAATTTTAGTTGCTCTCCTCTGTATGCGTTCAAGCGTATCTATATCTTTCTTACAATATGGTCTCCATGCTTGCATACAGTATTCTATATATATATATATACATATATATATATTATGTTGTATATATATATATATATATATATATATATATATTATGTTGTATATATATATATATATATATATATATATATGTATGGTCTCCATGCTTGTATACAGTATTTTATATATATATATATATATATATATATATATATATATATATATATATATATATATATATATATATATATATATATATTTATATATATATTATGTTGTATATATATATATATATATATACACAACATAATATATATATATTATATATATATATATATATATACAACATAATATATATATATATATATATAAAATACTGTATACAAGCGTGGAGACCATACATATATATATATATATATATATACATACAACATAGTATATATATATAAATATTATGTTGTATATATGTATATATATATATATATATATATAGAATACTGTATACATGCGTGGAGACCATATTGTAAGAAGGATATAGATACGCTTGAACGCATACAGAGGAGAGCAACTAAAATTATAAATATATATATATATATATATATATATATATATATATATATATATATATATATATATATATATATATATATAGTTGTAAGGTTACTGCTATAAATGTTTACTTTAATATGTTTACAACAGTTTTTTTTTATTAAACTGTGATTCTTTTATAAGTAAATACTAAAAAGGAAGGTTGGAATTAATTTACTTAGTATTCTTCCTTTTTAGTATTTACTCATAAAAGAGTCATTGTTTAATAAATAACTCTATTAATCTTAACTATGTTACTTAAACAACTGATTGACTGAAATTACAGTGTATACTGGTCGGTGTAGTTTTCGACCTACTTAATAGAATATGCCGTTTAACAAAAATCTTAAGAAACAGTTTGTGTAAGAGATCGATATACCAAATCAGCAACAGCTACTTCATTTATTCAATGCAAACAAATTATTAAAACAGTTGTTTTGAGTGAAAAACTTACGAATATTGAACGTCGATCTGAACCATGTCGCGTGTTCCATGTTATATTATATAAAAATATATTTTGCTCAGGCAAGACTCTATATCGTTATTGTCGTAAACAGACACTGTGACGTCTCTAACGCGATATCAAGCGAGATTTCAATGGGTCAAAAACTGGAGTGGCTCGAAAATGGCACCGGTAACATAACTATAATAAATAAGTTGAAAAAATTACTGTTGTTTGCTCTGTTTTATTTTAATACAGAAATGATTTCCCTATCAAAACTGTATTTTATGTTTTCATACGTTTTGCAGATGGTAATGTGTATTTCCTGTGTTATGCATTTATGTATCAAATAAAGTACACCAGTATTAGTGTTGCATACATACAGCATTATGTACATAGAAAGAGACACGTACAGTATGCTCACAACTTACGACACAAGCGTAGCAAGATTGACAGAGGCGCCATCTGGTGAATGCAATGATCACTATAATTATACCTGGTGGCGCCACGCTGTGATACATTAAAACCACAATTGGACCGGAGTCGCCACCTAGTGAATACACCAATAAATGCAATAGCTGTGCAGCTACACCATGGTAACTATGCCACCCTGAGACGTGTCAACCTTGTTTTCAAACATGTTCACACTGCTAGCAATTACACAATTTGTAAATAATTTGTTCTATTAATTTATTGTCTTCTGTGAGAATGAGTACTTCTTGATATCGAATCTACTTTGATCCTTTAATAATGTTGCCTCATGTCCTCTAGTTCTACTATCTTTCTTTAGTGAAAAAAAATATTTCTATCAATATTTACATACCCATTGGCTATCTTAAAAACTACAATTTGATCTCCTCTTAACCTCCTTGTCTCTGTCTCTGTTTGTTAAACCACATTCTTTTAGGTGTTCTTCATAACTAAAGTCTCTCAGTTGTGGAATCATTTTAGTTGCTCTCTTCTGTATTCGTTCAAGCATATCTATTTCTTTCTGATGAGGCCTAACTATTGCTTTATACAGAGGAATAATTAGCTCTTTTTCCTTATTTGCTATATTTCTCCTAATCAACCCATGAATTTGATTACCCTTTCAAGCTGCAATACCACACTGCTCTGTAACTTTCATATCAGCGTTTATTGTTATTCCTAAGTCCTTTTTCTTTTATGGTAGTACATAGAAAAGTTGTGGCATTGACCCCTCCCCCCAACCCGTAGTGACACCCCTCCCGACTCCACGCTGGAGAGCTGTGCCGGGGTCAAGGCGAGAGAGAGCGGAGGCAGGCGTTGTGTTGTAAAACTTGTACAGCCTGTATGCAGTGTTGGCTGTTGCCCTGTTTATTAAAGGTGCTTAATCAATTTGATTGTTTTGCTAGTCTCATTTCATTTTAATTTGGCTAAAAACCAAACCTACCTAGTATCCACTGCAACATGCTAGCTCGTTTGTGCAACTTTTGTATGTAGTTTTTGTGAAATCATCAGACAAACAATTAAATTAGTTAATGGTTGTTCAAGCATTAACTGAAAAGTCGCGATTTTCTTCCTTGGTGAAATCTCGTAACTTTGCCATGTGATCGGCGAGAGGATGGAGGTCACGCCCATGATCGGCATTGACCCACACAATGTTTACCATTTTGGATATCCATTATTTTACCAGACCTAACAACTAAAATCAATTCTTTCTTTCTTAAGTTGTAATGGGTAATCTTTGATATGGCACTTTGTCGACAGTTTCTGAAAATCCACGTAGATAATATCTACTGGTGATCCCTCATCTATCCACTTAGTGATTTATTCCAAAAAACATAACATATTTGTTAAGCATGACCTCGCTTTTAGGAATCCATGTTGAGATGGACTTAATACTTTATGCATAAAAAGGAAGTCCACCATATGGTCTTTAATTAACCTTTCTAATTATTTACAAATCTCTAATGTTAAAATCAATTGTCTGTAATTCTCTGACTTATTTCTCAAACCTTTTTTAAATAATGGTATGATGTTTGCTTCTTTCCATTCAAAAGGAACCACTCCCTCTTTTAATGACAAGTTGAACACTCTTGCAAGTGGTATACTAACTTGTTTGATTTATTATCCTTCATTGCCTTTTTTAGCTATAATTTCTGGAGTTACAATTAACTGCCCTAAACAGCCTCCTGAAATTTAGCATGTGGAACTGGTAATGAACTAATATCCTCTCTGAGAAACACTGAACTGAAGTATCCATTTAGGTCTTCCGCCATTACAAAACCTTGTGATATCCAGCAGTCTAACCTTGTCTTGTATGTTTTGTTTACTCCTGGCATATGCATAAAAAAACTCTTGCTGTAATTTTTTATGTTACATGCTAATTTTGCTCATAGCTTCTTTTTGATTTTCTAATTTAAGTCATAGCTGCATTAAGTGCCTCTTTGTTATTTGGGTAGTCTTCATCCTATAAACCCTGCATGTTATGTTTGAGTAATTCTTCACCGAATTGTTCTGACACGTAATTTTTTTACATATAGTTGACCACCAGAAGAATGAAACATGTTAGAAGTATGATGTAATAAGAAACATGTTAGAAGTATGATCTAATAAAAATGGCCATAAAACTGTATAGCTAAGATGCACGTCTGCTATGTGTGAACAATTTCTCAATACACCAACTGTAAACATTCCTCTAATTGGCGAACACAATATTTCATAGAGAATGCTGGAAAGACATTCCCACACGTCACATCCACTAAGAATTAAATAAATTTTTATGTTTAATTACCCTAACTTAAGTCAGGGTTCAAAAAATTAGTCTATAGACTCATTGTAATGTTCCTCTCCACGGAAATCTTTAGTAAAAGGCGAAAGATTTATGCGTGGGCTGAAGAGAAACCAGAGTTACCTTACTTACAGCAACATGAAACTATTAAGGGCAGACATTGGAGTCTAGAATGTGGTGTGTGGTTGTGCAACTGCAAGAAGGAACACAAATGTAATGCGTAAATATTACCATGCATTAAATAGATTACGGTTATAACAAGTATTAACTTGTTATTTTAAATGCATAATATTTGCAGTAGCACATCACTACCGTGCTACATAATCCCATGTCTAAGATATCAAGGGAAACAGACTGTAACAAGTAAATTTTAATTGATCACCAGGTGGCGCCACTATATACCACTGCAATGGTGAAGCAACTATCTAGCTATTTGGTGATTTCTCTATTTCAGTTTGTTTACTCCAAACAGCCCATTCTTGAATATGGATCTTTAAATTATCTACTGATTGAATAAATGCTAGCAGTGTGAATATATATCCAAAAATAAAATTGACAGATGATCTTCAGATGAACTTACAACGATGACGTCCTGATAGGACGTTTTCCTTGTTTTTTTTCAAGGGAACAAGCAAGAAAAACATTCTAGAAAGAAACACTTGTCAAAAAAAGCTGTTAGAAAAACAGCATACAAGCAAACTATGTGGACAGTTTATAAATGTACCAGAAAGGATGACAGCTACACAAATTACAAATTACAAAGAGACACTTAATACAGCTACAATTGAAAGTAGAAAATCTAAAAGAAGCTATGAGCAAAAATTAGCAAGTAACATAAAAAATGATAAGAGTTTTTATGCATTTATCAGGAGTAAACAAGACAAGGCATACGAGACAAGGCTGGACCACTAGAAGACAGTGCGAGAAATATAATATCACAAGGTTTTTTAATGGCGGAAGACCTAAATGGATACATAAGTTGAGTGTTTACCAGAGAGGATATTAGTTCATTAGCAGTATATAATGAAATATTTTTTATTTCTAAGAAATTCTATCTTGTCTTTGTGGTTACACACCAAACAGCCTCTGGAAAATCTCTGCATAAGCCCAAAACTTTGTTGAAGGTATATAAATTGAGGTGATATATAAAGCAACATTTTACATTTAGCCCAGACAAATTTACCCATGCTATAGGAAAATACGTAGCCTAATAAAATACATTTGTCCATTCCCTGTGTACATATTCATCAGGAAAAGTTTGTACATTTATTAGTTACAAGCACTTTTAAATTTACCCCCAGCAGACTTGTTCATTGCAACATTATTTTTTCTCTGAAGCATTTAGCTATGCCACGATCAACACATGAATGGCGTAACAGTATAACTGACACATGTTCTCATCCACATAGTGTAAAATATGAAACAAAATTGTGTACTAATTATTGTTCTATAAAGAACTCCTCCCTCAAATTTTCAGCTGCACTGCCGATTTACTTCCATCCACAGTTACAGAAATTAATATGAGTAAAGTGAGTCCACGACAGGTTACACATCTACCCTCTGTGCCACCGTGTGTGTGATCTTTTATTTCCCCTGGCATAGACACCACTTAGAAAGACCTTTTAGTGTCTCATCGGAACAACACAGCATGTGTAAATACTATACAATACTGCACTGACATAAACAGCAGCCTCCAGACATCAACAATGACCTCCCACTGGTGTATGCCTGTCTCCCACTGCCTCCCGACCATTACCGCTGAATGTTTTCTAATTTCCTAATTTAGACAGAGTAGCTTTAAAAGGCAGCATCGGTCAACCATTGCTTTCCCATTATCTCGGTGTGTTCAGACGCAGGGGATCAGACTGTGAAGTTATAAATGATATTGAGGGACTTACCAGAATCCCTGCTTGATGTCCACCTGCCCTTCAGAGCACCAATCGACCTCTCGTTCATCTTCCTCACCGGCCTGTCACCAAAACTGAAACAACGAAAGCACAATATTTTGTCCACGTGCTGGTGATGTTGCAAGGGCAAAATGTACATTTATTTATATGTGCATAGCTGAAGTAACACTCTATTGCAAAGTGTGTCATTTAACACATTTCCAGAAAGTGAAAGCATCAGCTAGGACAGTGGCGCCACATGGGGAACAGAACTACATTAATGTGGCATAGCTTGTACACTGCTGTTTGCATTTCAATAATTTAGTACGGTGCATGAGTTGGAAACTGTTGAATATTTGGGGGGGGGAGGGGGGGGCAAAGTTGGTTTCTATGAGCATTTTGGTTAAAGGTTCCTCATCAATTCAATTTCATTTTGTAAAAAAATCTAACCTACCATCATCCACAGCAACATGCATGTAGTTTTTGTGAAATCATCAGACAAACTATTAGATTAATTAATTGAAGTGAAAGTGGAAACAATGAAAACTCACGAAAATTTTATCATGTGATCGGCGCAGTGTTTAAAATTTTGGATATCCACTATTTTCAGCTTTACCAGATCTAATGACTAAAGTTGTTTCTTTCGATGATTTTTAAAAATATATAATTTTTTTATTAAATCTACTGTGGATGTTACATAAACTATTTACATGCTACATATTTGGACATCAACAAACCGGATTTGCGATAGGCTAAATCAGTTGAGGATGGAGTTTTAACAGATAATGAGGGCCTGTCCCCTCGGTTCCAACATAATAATAACAATGAATTTATGCAGTATCAGCCCCTAACAACAATGTTTTACATTAACTGTGTATGAGTTTTAGCAGCATACTTATTTCTTTATTAGCAAACTGGCCATATTGTAGTACAGTCTATACCATATCGTGATGAATGTACTGCAGTAAGTAATGTATTGGTGTAAAATGTACTATTATAGTCCTAGGCTTGACCGAAATAACCACTTTATGCTAGATGAAACCATCATGCATGCAGCTCATTCAATATTGGCAGAATACCTTCTTTTCTTACAGAAAACCTCATGATTTTGTAACTCATTAAAAATGAAAAAACTTCTAATTTGTCAACATGACCTAACAAGTGCTTATGAAATGACAAGTTAACATAACACATTTTCCCATGTTTTTTCTAAAGCCAGATTGACAACAGTTCTTCCCTATTCCACAGCTGCTGTCCACATCAACTTGGCACATGTCTCTCAACGAAAACCGCAATTATTCAGTTGCCTGCTCATCACAGGTTTAATTACCTCCTGCAGTTGTCCAGGCTAGGCAAAAATGTAATTATTTTGTGGTCGTTCCCTGTGTGTGGGTAGTTGTCTGGCAGTTCTTTGGTGAAAACGTACTCCTGGGGCACGCCATCTGCACCACTAAGAGCTGACCGCCAACGGGTGGCCTCCCAAGGCTACCTGGGGACAGGACAGCACTTAGAGGTGACAGCTGTCAAAAGGCGGCTCTGGATTATCACTCAGCCTCAGAGGGATGCATAGGGAGACACTCCAGCTGACACACCAACCCAGTAATTAAGCACAGTGTTATGTGGTTCAGTCTACAGTTTTTAGAGAGAGTGTGTGCAAGTGTGATTGTATTTATTTCAAATTTCTAGTGATTACTTTGGGATGTAAATTTTTTTGTTTTAGTACAAATGTATACATAATATAGTACAATGCAGTGCAGTGCTTTCGGAACCTTAATCAGCGTTCGAATGAGCTGTTGTCCGGTGTCATGTGACCTGGATATTGATTGTCACATGACAGCAGTTCCATTAAGATTGTTGGGTTGTAGCCACCGTCTCAGTTTATCTCTGGGTGCCTGTCCCTAATTTTGAGATAAACCGAGGTGGCAGCTACAACCGCAAAGGCTCCGAAAGCTCCTGACAGGTTTCTAACTTATTTTCAATATGTTTGTAACAGAATACGGAATCAACTTACATGCTAATGATAAAAAAGTTGTATAGTGCTTAAATCCACAGGAACCCAAGCACACCAAACTAGAATAATTAAGCATGGTACCACAAACACACAGCACAGAAGTCGTCATCGGCGTGGGACCACCGACAATTTATTTATCATCACAAATATGACACGGACATATAAATAAGGTTGTCAAACAAATGACTGCGCATTTATAATATAATTTATATATGTATACAAATGCACGTGCATGCACACACATGCACGCATGCATGCATGCACGAGGGAGGGAAGGAGGGGACAGGGACCCTCCCAGGCACCTGGGAGCTGACACAGGCTGAAGGAAGGAGCCTCACCCACAACAGAGGACTAGCAATTACTCCCCGCCCAAGAGAATGACAGGAATCATGGGTAGATCTGAAGTTGGGATGCCATCCATCACGGGCCCTTGATCAATGTTACATCATATTATTTTTGGCAGTGGGTCCAGCCCCCAGACAGGTAGTATTTCCATGTGTGAGGGGTGTGAGGGAAGTGAGTGTAGGAAGCACCTGTGCTGGATGTTTAGGCCGCTGATGCATGGAATGCGGTCCATATTGAAGGCAACTCTTATATGTGGTGTATGTCATTTTTATAAAAAAAATACAGATAAACAAATTGCATCTTGAAGGCCAACTCTGCTGCATAAATACCGTACAATGTGTAATATACGCCCAGTGAACAAGTGCATGAGCATTTAAATTTCCAATGAGGAAAATGTGTAAGAACTGCGATAAATATGTGTTACCGTGGTAATGAGTTTTTGGCATCAAAGTAATAAACAGGCCTACTTAACATTCATATCAACAAGATTCAACACCATGTGACATCGTGTTGACATTGCAGGTTGGTTGATATTCATAAACAGACAATGGTCAAATTAGTAAAAAGTTGCGGTTCAATAAAACACATTTGAGCAGTAAAGATGCTAGAATAGATATAATTTATACTATATAACATGACTTCTTGATAAAAACGATTAAATCTCGTACCATTAACTCAAGACTTTTTTAATGAATTCTGACAGCTAAACAGTAACCAACTGACAACTAGTTATGGAATGGTGGATAGCAAAAAAAATTAACTTTGGTAGATTTATGCACCTAACATCACCAGCTGCCACTCTTGCAGGAAACCATGACAACATTAAAAGGAAATAGATGTGCGAGTAGATTTTAATACCCAGCATGCCGCTTGACGGGCAGTTGATGACTCATTGATTTCATACTGGAAGAAATGCATCAGCACAGATGAACACTTCTGAGCAGCATTCATCTGGTTGAAGCACATAAACTCTCACCTCTCTTGGGAGGTGTGCAGTTTCATCACCCCAGAAATGACAAGGTTGTATAGATGAGGTTGTCAAATGGTGCACACACTGGCGTGTTTAAGTCCAATTATTTATTGTGAGTATGTATCCATCGATTCAAGACAGTAAATTTGTTAGAGAGCTGGAAAGGGTAATGGGTCTTTATGATTTCAACATAAAGCCACATGTATGTGGGGGGGGTGGTTCCTCAGGGCTTTCATAATGTCAATATTCCTCTACGGGTGCGAAACATGGACTTTCACTGTTGAACTTGAAAGAAAAACCCTGGCATTGGAAATGCGTTGCTATGGATACATCTTGCACATTCCATATACAGATCACATCACCAACCAAGAAGTTTGTAACCTCATCGAACATCGATCCTTTGGCTGATATGAAGAACTTCTGACTATGGTGAGAAGACGTTAACTGCAATGGTTTGGTCGTGTCATGAGACTGACTGGCCTCTCCAAAACAAGTCTGCACGGCACAGTGAATGGAGGACATCGACGAGGCAGACAGAAGAAGAGTTGTGTGGATAACAGCAAGGAGTGGACGGCCTATCTTTCTGAGCTGCTGAATCAAAGAACTAGACATCCTTGGCTACAGCAGCCATAGGACCATCTGCAGCTAGCTGCTCCATCGGCAGACATGGTTTTTGGATCAACCTGCCCTGCACATTGGAATGCACTACACATCTTCAGTGACACTAGTTAAGCACAAACTAAAGACGCAAATCTTCCAAAGTGCATATGGCAATGTGGAAAATACTTTTTTTGTATGGATAGTTTCAACGCACAGTGATTAGTGTAAGCTAGAAACTGGCGCATCAAAGAACTTTTATTTATTTATGTAAAACATTAATTAACCTATGGATTTACCACTTGTAGAAGTACAAGTATTTAAAAAGTGCTACAAGTTAGATATTATTGTAACTTATTAGTCACAATTTATTTAGCAACGATTTTCAATTGTTACATGTTGTAAGTAATGCAAATATATAATTACATATCATTTGAGTTAACGGCTTAACACGCCACGGGGTGAACCATAGATAAGTATTGCACTTCTGTTCACCCCATTTCCAACTCACCCTTGTGTATTCTTGTCACCCTTGTGTATTCTTGTCACCCTTGTGTATTCTTGTCACCCTTGTGTATTCTTGTCACCCTTGTGTATTCTTCACCAACTCACATTTGTTGTACATTTTGTTAGTAACTTGTCATTTATTGTATTGTAACTGTGTTGGAATAAAGGATTGATTGATTAATTTATTGAACCTGGTATCAATAACAATACCTTAATACTACTGTCATGTCTCATTCATCCATTATTTGATAATCTGTTTTCTTAAGTTTTCTGAATGTTTTTGTGGGAACAATCTACACACACTGTAAATTACTTCATTTCCCATGATACACCAATCTGTATGCTTCGTTAATCCAGCTAAAACCAAAATGTGCAGATAAACGAGACTTCACTGTAATTAGTTAACAACTGTACAAAATTCATCCCTATCCCTGTGGTATGTGAAAAGATATACCACATGAACCTGTGGCTATATCCTAACTCACTGTGCTGTCTGTTTTTATTGGGATGGATCAGCACGAGGCAATGAAATCCAGCCATAAACACCCGCAGGACATAGAACACTTCCAATAACTGGGGGGGCATCGATCATAAACAACATAGTACCAGAGAATTTGCTACCTGCTAGCCTGGGCATTTTGGAATAACAGGGCACGCTATGGATCAGATCAGATATTTAGATGGGAAATCACTAGGTAGGCTAACTATTATTACCTGCAGGTTTACAAGAGTATATTATTTTATCAATAATTTTATATATGTATGTTATTCAGTATATTGGCTACATTTTAACAATCCTGTATTTTAGGACCTTAGGACCAGAATTTGTATTCCAGACACGCACGCATGCACGCATGCACACACACACAAATTATTATTATAATCATTGAATATGTCCAGTAAAGAATAAAACAAATCTATTTTATATGTAACTAGCCCAGTTGCCCGGCATTGCATGGGAGAAAAGGCGAGAGCTTATGACTCCTTACATTACCCAGTCTGGTTTAGGTAGGGCAATGCCAACGGCAATGAAATCTTCGCCCCACAAAAATTACGTACAACTGCCGGTTTCATGAAGCATTCAAGATTTAACAAGATTTAACAAGTTCCAGATGGCAAGTGGACAAGGAAGCCATTTGCTTATCGAGAGTCCAACAATTTTATCATCTATGTATAGCCCGCCCTTATCAGATATCTGTCAATTCTATTTTTAAACATATTCACACTACTAGCATTAACACAATCATTTGACAGTTTGTTTCATTCATTTATCACCCTTTGTGAAAATTAGTACTTTCTCATGTCCAACCTACACTGCTCCTTAACTAATGCTGCTTTGTGTCCTCTGGTTCTACTGCCTTCTTTAAGTTTGAAGAACATATTCCTGTACATATCCTCATACCATTCACTATTTTAAACACTTCTATTTGGTCTCCTCTTAGTCTCCTGGTCTCTCGTGTTGTCAAACACCTTTTCTATAAGCGACTTTCGTAACTAAGAATAATTTTAGTTGCTCTTTGTTGTATTCTTTCTAGCTTGTCTATGTCCTTCTTACGATACGGCCTCCATGCTTGTATACAATATTCCAAATGTGGTCTAACTATTGCTTTGTACAGGGGTACAGTTAGCTGGCTATCCTTATACATGATAGTTCTCCTAATTAGCCCTAGAATTTGATTTCCTTTCGAAGCAGCAATCCCACATTGCTCTGAAACTTCCATGTCAGCACTAAATGTTACTCCTGAGTCCTTTTCTTGTGTGGTTCTACCTAGTACAGCATCCTTCATTTTATATTCCTCATCCATGTTTCCATGTCCTATGTGTATGCATTTACACTTCCCCAAATGTTTTATTTATCTATGTTTTACAAGGAATTGTTTCTAATAATTTGCATACAACTGATGTTAAACTGACTGGTCTGTAATTTTCTGACTTGTTCCTCGATCCCTTCTTAAATAACGGGGTAATATTTGCTTCTTTCCATTCTGAAGGAACTATTCCTTCTTTTAGTGACAAATTAAACAATTTTGCAAGTGATGTACTAATTTGCTCAACAGTTTCCTTAAGCAGTTTTGGTGGTATCCCATCAACTCCAGGTGTTTTATTATCTTTCATCTTCTTAATTTTCTTTGCTATCATTTCAGGAGTTACAGATAACTGCCCTAAATGTTCTGATTTATTGCCCTCAAATTTAGTAAATGGAACTGGAAGTGAGCTGATATCTTCTGTGGTAAAAAATTCAGGATCTCTGCCATTTGAAACCCATTCCAAATTATGTTTCCACTATTGTTTTCCAGTGGTCCGACCTTATCTCAAACTTTATGTTTACTCCTTACATAAGACTAGAAACTCTTGCTGTAATTTTTATATTACGTGCATAATATCTACACCTCTGGAGAATTTCTAATATTTTTTAATATACGAACCAACAACATGGGATTCTGGGCAAGCCTAAAAAATGTCAGCCCCATGACGGAGATACAAGACAGAGTCACAAACTACTTTATAATATAGAAACCCACAGACAAAATTACACATTTGTCAACACACGATTTATGCTCTTCAACTGCGACCAACTCAATGTTTTACACACATAGAATCATCCAGCAATATGCACAATGATATTTCACATCTTGCAACATTTGCACATACATTGGGAATCAGGAGAGGGGGAAGACGTGTCTGCAATCATTGCCTTACCGTGTCTCGCAATCATTGCCTTACGACTGGCATCAGCAAATGTTTACCATCTGTGTGCTATGAACAACATTAATCTACTTCAATTATTTACATCTTGTCAGGTCCATTTCCTTTGAAGACTCATTTCACAATGGCCAGTCCTTCACAAGTATGCCAACAATGCCTGGAGGCTATCCTCACTGAGTAAATCCATCAGCCTGTCTTAACACTCATACATTAGTCCACAAAGTTCTACTGGTCATAGCACAGAGTCAACAAGTACAACATGGCTGCATGTCCTGTCCATAGAATGTCTTCTCGTTGTGTGTGTGCCTGCCTGGTACATTGTACTGTGCTTATTACTTCTATGTGCTTGTATTTAAAGATTACAATTGTATATTTCAGGTGCAAGACCACTATTGTTTTTCCCATTGAAACTGATGCTAAAATTGAGCCAGGCAATTTCACCCTGTACAAAATTACGATTCAGTTTTACTGGTAACTCTTTGATTTAATTGTTGTCTTCTTACCAACCTGTAATAATGCCTTCATCAACAATTTTGCTTTTGAAAAAAATCAAGATACTCTGCATCACTTGTTGCCCAAACCAACCAGATTCTGTCATTGTATACAGGGATCCTTCCACCACGGACACGTACGTGCACAACTTGAAACTAAAATCTGTGCACAGCACAAGTATCCTAGTGCACAAATGTGTCCTTTCCCTTGTGTATGCAACAAATCCTTGAAAGGGGGTACCATCTTAAAACACTATCACTTTATTCATATGACATTAACCCAGAAGAAAAATAATGATCTGTCCCTTCAGCAAGCTGGCTGAGTGTGTTTGTAATGTCACTGCAGGGGTCAGACCACAGTTAACCTTCCTGTTTATTGTTTCGCACGAATTTAGGGCATATTAAATTCTGATATGTGAAATTGGGCAATTCATTTGATGTGACATAAGTGCAATTGAGCAGGCATTCAAAGGTTTGTTTGTAGAAGCTATTGGCTGTGAAATAATGCATTTCTTTGAGAGTTTAACAGGTGGAGGAGGGATATATGGGAATACATGGCTATTTTTGTAAACATTGATGCTCACTGCACATGGGGTGTCTAAAAAGAGCTGGAAGTATCAAATTTTGACAAAATTTTGTGAGCATGTCAATGAGATGATAGCAGTTGCTGTGACAAATTTTTTATGGTCAAGTTTTCTTATAATCAGACAAAATGTTAACATGGCCACCAATGCAATTTTGTACTGTGGCCTGACCTCTGCAGCCATCTTCTTATGCATGACAGTCCTGTCTTTTCTCTCATGTGATTGTGTCGCCAATGTGGCTGAGCTTGTCTTCCATATGCCAACATTAACTGATCTCCTCTAATCTTATCTTGTACAGGTTGTCTTTTTCACAAGGTTGGTGTAATTGCCTTTTCTACAACATGATTGCACATGTTCTCTTCTGTACAAGCCCCGCCTGCATATGTGACTGGTCTACCAGCACCAGATTGTATCTAGTGCATTATATTGCATGACAGATATGATTCTTAACAGTTCTGTATCGATAAAATAGGTTGATTCAATATTTTTTGTCTACAGGTCCAACTTTGCATCTCAATACTGAAGGGAAATCTATGACTTTAAAAAAACAAGAAACCTCTAAAAAAAAGGCTAAGTTTGCTACTAATACGCACATTTTTTATTGTTTAATTTTTTTCTTACTTAAGGAAGGTAGAACTAGAGGCCACAAAGTAACATTAGGGAAGGATCAGTGTAGATTAGACATCAGACACAAAATAACATTAGGGAAGGATCAGTGTAGATTAGACATCAGACACAAAGTAACATTAGGGAAGGATCAGTGTAGATTAGACATCAGGTACTGATTCTCACAGAGGACAATAAATGAATGGAACAAATTATGTACTGATTGTGTAAATGCTACCAGCGTGAATATGTTTACAAACAAAATTAACAAATATATCAGACGTGCGGGTTACACACAGATGAATGATAATCGATGGACTCTCGGTGAGACAATGGCTTCCTTGTCCACTCGTCATCTGGGGACTTTTCTTGTTAAATCTCATTAAATCTTGTTAAAGAACTGAGGAGCAGTTTTCTCTGAACAGCTGTGTAAAAAATTCCTAGAAAATTCCTTTACAAACACTTTTTACAAATCTAATTAAAGGTACCCGAAGGAGCAGATGGCAAATCTAGCCCGATATGCACAGCCTGTCATCACAAATTTATGTTTTTAATTAGGGATTCTATTTTTTTGCCGTGCAAGTTTTAGGATTAATATAAATATGGAGTGATTTACACTCAGGCAATGTTCCATTCCCAGCTGTTACAACTGTTTTCATTTTAGTTTGTTGCTATAATTCTCTGCACAATACTTGTGTTCTCTATAGAGAACTGTACACAGGTAAACAGTATGATTAGGAAATGAAGGTATTAAACTCAGGCAAGGCAATAATGTCAATATGCCATGGTTTACTAATTGCAAACCCTGATACTAGTCTAACATAGTGATTAAATGTTTCTAATCTTTCAGACAAGCATGACTGTTTTAGAGCATTAAGTCGCATCTGGACATGTAAAGACATTTTTGCCTTATAAAGACACTATGTAAAGACATTTTCTTACATAATGCAGTATCCCGTCCATAAGACCACTCAAACTGAAAGCGCTTTACACTTCACCCCCTGGCAGACCTGTTCATTCCAACACCAACTCACCTTCTCTGGGAAGCATTCAGCCATGCTGCAATTACTACACAAAATCTGTTTAGTCACTCAATTCCGTTATTGCTATTGCCTGGTACACAGGTGAACTAATTTATACATCTGAGGAATTGAGGCAATGGGAAATGAATGAAAGAGCCCAGGTTTCAAAACGGCAGCAATAGGATTGTGGGGCCATTCCTCAACTGAGAGACTGGCCCCCTCCACTGTGCTATCATGCTACCAATTTGTCAGTGATGAATTGAAAGAGTCAAGATATATGAAACATACCCTCCAGAAACCGTTTGCACAGCTAACACTGTTCCTGTTTACAGCCACCACTTGTAGATTATAAATGATACCAACAGATGTGAAAAAGAAAGAGTTGGACAGAATCTGTCAGTAGAGAACACACTAGTGTATGAGATGTGATGGTGCAACTGCTGGGCTACATGGAAACATCTCACATTGTGTCTATCCAGGATGGACGGATGGATGGACATGCAGATGGACAGAAGGATAGATGGACCAATGATTTATTTATCCAACAGTATAGTACAGGGTGTAATAATAATACTATTAGTATAAATAGCATACGATCCTTCAATTCATCAATGTGTTTGTTGCTCCATCCAGCCATCCATCCATCCACCCATCCCTCCATTCACCCAACCAACCACCAAACCAACCATCCATCCCTCTAGCCATCCATCCATGCAGCCATCCAACCATCCATCCAACCATCCATCTACCCAACCAACCATCCAACCATCTATCCACCCACCCAACCATCCCTCCATCCATCCACCCACCCAACCAACCATCCCTCCATCCCATCCCATTCAGGTGCACCACGCCCTGCTTTCCCTCCAGGATCAAGCCCCTAGAAATTGTGTCTTCCCAGTCCCAGTTTGTCAGCCGGAGGGAAGAGAGGGGGGGAGACAGTACAACAAGATATCCAGGCGTAAGTTCCTAAGTAACTTGTAATGACTACACGGAGTACCACTGGGACATGGGAGTACCACTGGGACACGGGAGTACCACTGGGACACGGGAGTACCACTGGGACATGGGAGTACCACTGGGAAATTTTTTTTTAAATCATAGAATTACATATGTATATTTCCATAATTCCTGTAATATATCTGTACCAAAATCAATTCAATATTTAACATTCTAAATTAATATTAATTCTTATAAAATTCTTTCATTCTGCTGTTACTGTATTTCCGTGACATTTTCCTGTGACTTTATTTCTGTAAATTTTAGCTGTTGACATATTTCTCTTATTTTTCCTGCCACGTGTAACAATGAACTGTTATTACTATTTATGTACGGTGGCTTTTAAAAGCATTCCGTTGCTTCCTGTTTATGCAACGGGCAATTTGTGTCTCGACTCGAAAACGTCACATACCCGAGGGGTATCCGTCAAACGCTTTTAGTGTGGTGACAACGTGAATACGAATCGCCAAAACGGTAATGACAATGTGAAGGTTTGATTAAATATGAACAAAGACCGCTGTGACAGCACTCGGGAATATTTGTCTAAACGGTAATGGTAGAGTAATTCATTTCGTCACCATGCCACTGATCCTACACACCATGCCAATAATCTTATTCGGCCAGCAATGCGACCTCACCACAACTTACTGCAACCTCGCACTAGAGAAGGCACCGACTGCATTCTGATAGTCAAACAAACTATGAAGCCCCTACGATCAATATCAAATGGTTCAATCTGTTTTTTTTTTGTTCCTTGTCTTGGCCAATGACTGGCTTAATTTAACAGATAACCCGATAAAGAAACCTGCCATCTCCTTGAGTAACTGTCACGTTCACAATCAAGTGATCAGACCATGAGACCTAGGCGCAGCAAGGGTCACAGCTATGATCAAGTGATCAGACCATAATGACACCTAGTTGCAGGGAGGGTCACAGCTACGATCTACAGTGAATATTAAATAATGCAAAAATATTTTGAGGGAAAAATTCCAAAACAATGTCGGATGTTTGCTTTCTATCATGGGACCCGGGACACCTGATCGCTGTTAATACAAGAAAACATTACAAATCCATCGCCAAAACTTCTTG
The DNA here is from genome assembly GCA_963662155.1 of Lamellibrachia columna. NCBI lineage: Eukaryota > Metazoa > Annelida > Polychaeta > Sabellida > Siboglinidae > Lamellibrachia > Lamellibrachia columna. Next base: position 15,123,848 of record OY759267.1, on the reverse strand, counting down.
AAATGAGCATCTTCTTTTTGCAGCGAACTTTCTTTTTATACCAGGTTCCGCCCTGTTAGCTCAAACCCAAATGCAATCACACAATGTAATTTATACCACCGGTTTCCGTTACAAATGGCGGAAATCCCAGACTGCATTAAATATCATTAATTCTGGAGTGCTCTAGACCAATTGGAATAAAATGGTAGTATTGCATCAATTCCCCGAAAATGCATGAAACTGACAATTTTCATTCAGCATGAAAGTGTTCTATGCAGACTTCAGTGAGTCGGGTTGTGGGCAGGTACATTAACGATGGTTGTTAGCCTGTGTGTGTGCAGTGAGTGTGTATGAGACTAAATAAGCTTGGCCTTGGTCTCCGTTATTGAATCCACTTCAAAAATAACTGCACTTAATAACACATACTCATCAAGGGGCTACAATTATGCTACAAAACTGTGAAGACTCGCTAAAAATTCAATTATGATCTGTTCACAAATGGCTCCCGCTGAACCACCGCCAGCCAGTTGCACGTTGTTGTCGAGAAGAAATGGCCAGCGGCACGGACAAACCATGCAAGGATATCCCTGAGCTGCGGCCAAACGAAAAATATCTCGGTTCTGGTAACAAGACCTAACCCACATGTGATTTATGATATTTTTTAAATGCAGATTTTTTTCTGATAACCTGACCTATCATGGACCCAATGTGGGTTAAAAAATGTACAATTGTACACAACTTTTTGAAACACTTATCAATGTATTGAAAAGAGAAATGCAGGTATTAAATATATGAAGAACAGCTCTGTAAAATCACAGCCAGTCACATATACCTAATTACATAATTTTGTGTAAAGTGAAAGTAAAACAACAAAATAAAAGTAAAACTGTAAACTTATGCAGTTTTTACCTCTCATGATATGCATGGAAAAACACAACTGAAACCCTGACCAACTACCATTTCAGAGTTCGGAACTCCACATATTTTTTGTCTGCTTTAATTTACATGAATTCCTTGTGCGGCCTGGCTCATGGATGCCGCAGAGCGGGCAGCTGTAGATTGCTATTGCAACAGCAAGTTGGAAACCTAATCGAGAGTGGCATGTCATCAGACCAGTGACGTGTCATGAGCTAACTAGCGCCACGGCACAGCTGCGAACAGGGAGGTGGCAGGAAGATTGTTCCGACCAGCCATCACCTGGGACCTGCCAGACTATAATGCGCAAACGAAAAGATTGCTTCAGTGTTCATTTAAACAAAACACCAGGCTCTGAGGTTGGATGGTGCGATATTATACATGAGCCGCCAGTTTAATTTTATTACAAGGTTTCCACAAACACTTCTCCTTCTACATGTGTGGCTTCCAAATTAAAATTTCATCAAATTATATCATAGACGGCTTCAATGAAGCCTTGGATTTGGTATTTCACACCTCCGACTTCTCAATTTCGAACAGCACATAGTCAGAAAACTCTGTAAATTCTCAGAAAAAATGTCAATATTGATGGCATGTATCAAATGATTTTTAATAAACAAACCGCTGATTTGATAAGTAATAATTTATTACAGAAGTCACCCAGTACGCTTTCCATGGACAACTAATTATTTGTGATCTCGACTCCGACAGCTGACATGACACTCACCTGGGCATTGATGATGATACACCAGTGCTGCCACCTGGCCGTCGTTTATTGTCGAGTCGTAGCTTCTTTGCATGGTTTTTGCCATGGTAGTGTTGATGAGCCTGCTTTGTTGAGTTGAACGAGACGCCACACACGCGGCAGTAAATCTCTGGGTTGATCTCAACCGTGGGGGCGCCACTGGAGCCAGGCGATGATGGACATGAACCCGATGAACTGGTTGCCTGAAAATAAAAATCAGAATTAGTTAAGTTACTAGCAACAGTGAGATACAGAGATGCACAGCGATATTTGTTTTATCGATACACAAAAAAAACATTTCTTACTTTTGTTGATGTTTCGTCCTGTCAGTGGACAACACTACTCCATGTGCACTGACCGTGGATGAATGTCAATAAAAGTAAGAACACATTTTTGATTGTGTATCGATAACAAAATATGAATTTACATTACCGACCTTATGAATCTCTATACTAAGAGTAGCACATAATGTTTTGTATAAAAGGTAAGTTCTTATATAGCGCGGTATCCAGTCTGTAGGACCCCCTTAAAGTACTTTACACTTCACCCCCTGGCAACAGTACTTACTCCAACACCCACTCAAGTTCTCTAGGAAGCATTCAGCCATGCTGCAATTACTATGCAAAGACTATACGTTCCTCTATATCTTTGTCTATAGTTACGTAATCATTTACACAGCTGAGTGAACTGAAGCAACGTGGAGTGAACAAAATTGCCTATGTCTAAAAAAAGCAGCAAGAGGATTTGAACCCTAGTTCTCTTGATTATGATCCACTATGCCACTGTGTCTCCCATCTAAATATATTATCACGAACTATCCATGCCTTGGCATCTGCACTGGCTTCACATGTAACGTTGCAGTTTTAGTTCCTAATCACGCATCATCTCTGTAGATATATTTGTCTTCACACAATGGTCGTGTCGCTCAACGGTGAACAAGATTACTTGCGACCAAAAAATGCCAGACAGTAGTACTGTCTGACATTTTTTGGTCGTAAGTAATCTGTCACAGTACGAGAATCATCCGGGGAGGCCATACAAAGGTGTATGATCAACACGCATCAGGACTCTGTGACAGGCTAGTGTCAGAATGATTGCAAGGAACTCAAACTACAGCTGCCATCAACTGTCAATGGTGGTGTGGCGGATTTATCAACTGTCTTGTGCCATTGTCATGGAAGATATGACAATGATTATGACGGAAGGAAATATTCAACATTGTTGCACAATTGCACAATTGCATCCAGTCAGAAATAAGAACATTTGGTTGTCTAATATGAGGTTTAGTTAGATATCAAAATATGTGGTCCAATCCGAAACCAGAATACAAAATGTGGTCCAGTTTGAAAACCAAATGTTGCCTAGTTAGAGAATCAACTGTGGTCCAGTTAAAAAAACCAAATGTGACCCAGTTAGAGAATCAAATGTGTGTTAGTTAGAAAACCAAATGTGGCTCAGTACAAAAACCAAATGTGGCTCAGTACAAAAACCAAATGTGGTCCAGTTAGAAAAACAAATGTGGTCTTATTTGACTCTAGTTAGAAAACCAAATGTGGCTCAGTACGAAAACCAAATGTGGTCTTATTTGACACTTTAGTTAGAAAACCAAATGTGGCTCAGTTAGAAAACCAAATGTGGCTCAGAAAACCAAATGTGGCTCAGTTAGAAAACCAAATGTGGCTCAGAAAACCAAATGTGGCTCATTTAAAAACCAAATGTGGCTCAGTTAGAAAACCAAATGTGGTCCAATCCAAAACCAAAATGTGATCCAATTAGAAACCTAAATGCATGAATGCAGTTTATATAGATTGATGAGGAGAGCTCTGACATGACGAACTGATATCTAAGTGAACCACTACTACAGGCACCAGACAACACATGAAAAAGGAGATGAGCCAAGGAAACTTGCTCCCAGAGGAAGTGGGGAGACAGGAAACATAGGAGGGATGATCCTAGGAAACAGCCTTGGCAATGAGAGGGAACACATCCCAGACACCTGCATTTATTAGTAGACAGTACACAGGTGGTCTTCCGCTCCCAGGTATTCAGGAAGACAGGGAGAGATTTTCCCAGACCAAACACTGGTTTCCAAGTACCGGGGTAGCAAGCAGCTGGTGCTGTGGATTGTATCTATGGCCGGGCATTTTATAAATGTAAAATCTGCTATTCTGTATTGATTTAAATCAATTAAAAAGTGCAGTGAAAGCCAACATCTTACCTGGAAGGCGCAGAGTATGAAGCGCTCAGAACAACCTAAGGGAAACCGTATTGGTTGGGGGAGAATTAGTGACGTGGATCTTTCACCATTGTTCTATTAAATTAGGGTTTTGCTCAAAATGTACAAAACCATAAGGACTGTCTCCTCTGTCCGTAAGACTGTGAAATTTAAGAAAATCCATATAATATAATTGTAGACTGCAGTAGTTGTCACGTATGGCCTTAACTTCATGGGAATATCTTCAGCTAATAGATTTAGCACCACCTGAAGCATGTTACTCTGTGATGCAATTATTTAGCAGTAAAATAGTTTTCCTGGATTGTTCAGCTATTTATCCTAAGTCCATTCCTAGAACCCGTCACAATGAAGGTCACATTCTGGGAACACCTAGCCAGGCAGGAAACAATTGAGTAAACATTCATATCAGAAACACCTCGCCTTGATCAATGACCAGGAGTTAGTCCACCCATACCACCTGTTCACAAACAAACAAACAAACAGGAGTTAGTCCACCCATACCACCTGTTCACAAACAAACAGGAGTTAGTCCACCCATACCGCCTATTCACAAACAAACAAACAAACAAACAAACAGGAGTTAGTCCACCCATACCACCTGTTCACAAACAAACAGGAGTTAGTCCACCCATACCACCTGTTCACAAACAAACAGGAGTTAGTCCACCCATACCGCCTGTTCACAAACAAACAGGAGTTAGTCCACCCATACCGCCTGTTCACAAACAAACAGGAGTTAGTCCACCCATACCACCTGTTCACAAACAAACAGGAGTTAGTCCACCCATACTACCTGTTCACAAACAAACAGGAGTTAGTCCACCCATACCACCTGTTCACAAACATAACGGGAGTTAGTCCACCCATACCACCTGTTCACAAACAAACAGGAGTTAGTCCACCCATACCACCTGTTCACAAACAAACAGGAGTTAGTCCACCCATACCACCTGTTTACAAACACACAGGAGTTAGTCCACCCATACCACCTGTTCACAAACACACAGGAGTTAGTCCACCCATACTGCTTGTTCACATTAAAGCTCCCTCCTCAATTCCCTTAGCCCATCATCAATCTGCGTTGTTGATATCAAAATATGTAGTGTGTGAATAGTTTAAGTAATATGTGCAGTCGGTTTAATAAAAGAGTGCATACGTTTGTATGTTGCAAAAGTGGGAATAGTCTTTATGCTATAGTATATTGAGCCTGACCATATTTGCCATTTTTTCCTGAATTTTTACCTGATCAAGTAAAAAATTATTTACTAGTTTATCTGATGCTTTGGTAAAACTAAACAACAAATGTGTATAAATGAGCTAGCATGTCATGGTGAATACTAGAGCTAGCATGTCATGGTGAATACTAGAGCTAGCATGTCATGGTGAATACTAGAGCTCACATGTCATAGTGAATACTAGAGCTCACATGTCATGGTGAATACTAGAGCTCACATGTCATGGTGAATACTAGAACTCGCATGTCATGGTGAATACTAGAGCTCGCATGTCATGGTGAATACTAGAGCTCCCATGTCATGGTGAATACTAGAGCTCACATGTCATGGTGAATACTAGAGCCCCCATGTCATGGTGAATACTAGAGCTCACATGTCATGATGAATACTAGAGCTAGCATGTCATGGTGAATACTAGAGCTCACATGTCATGGTGAATACTAGAGCTCACATGTCATGGTGAATACTAGAGCTCCCATGTCATGGTGAATACTAGAGCTCACATGTCATGGTGAATACTAGAGCTCACATGTCGTGGTGAATACTAGAGCTAGCATGTCATGGTGAATACTAGAGCTAGCATGTCATGGTGAATACTAGAGCTAGCATGTCATGGTGAATACTAGAGCTAGCATGTCATGGTGAATACTAGAGCTAGCATGTCATGGTGAATACTAGAGCTCACATGTCATGGTGAATACTAGAGCTAGCATGTCATGGTGAATACTAGAGCTCACATGTCATGGTGAATACTAGAGCTAGCATGTCATGGTGAATACTAGAGCTCACATGTCATGGTGAATACTAGAGCTAGCATGTCATGGTGAATACTAGAGCTAGCATGTCATGGTGAATACTAGATCTCACATGTCATGGTGAATACTACAGCTAGCATGTCATGGTGAATACTAGAGCTAGCATGTCATGGTGAATACTAGAGCTAGCATGTCATGGTGAATACTAGAGCTAGCATGTCATGGTGAATACTAGAGCTCGCATGTCATGGTGAATACTAGAGCTAGCATGTCATGGTGAATACTAGAGCTAGCATGTCATGGTGAATACTAGAGCTAGCATGTCATGGTGAATACTAGAGCTAGCATGTCATGGTGAATACTAGAGCTAGCATGTCATGGTGAATACTAGAGCTAGCATGTCATGGTGAATACTAGAGCTAGCATGTCATGGTGAATACTAGAGCTCACATGTCATGGTGAATACTAGAGCTAGCATGTCATGGTGAATACTAGAGCTAGCATGTCATGGTGAATACTAGAGCTAGCATGTCATGGTGAATACTAGAGCTCACGTCATGGTGAATACTAGAGCTAGCATGTCATGGTGAATACTAGAGCTAGCATGTCATGGTGAATACTAGAGCTCACATGTCATGGTGAATACTAGAGCTAGCATGTCATGGTGAATACTAGAGCTAGCATGTCATGGTGAATACTAGAGCTCCCATGTCATGGTGAATACTAGAGCTAGCATGTCATGGTGAATACTAGAGCTAGCATGTCATGGTGAATACTAGATCTCACATGTCATGGTGAATACTACAGCTAGCATGTCATGGTGAATACTAGAGCTAGCATGTCATGGTGAATACTAGAGCTAGCATGTCATGGTGAATACTAGAGCTAGCATGTCATGGTGAATACTAGAGCTAGCATGTCATGGTGAATACTAGAGCTCGCATGTCATGGTGAATACTAGAGCTAACATGTCATGGTGAATACTAGAGCTAGCATGTCATGGTGAATACTAGAGCTAGCATGTCATGGTGAATACTAGAGCTCCCATGTCATGGTGAATACTAGAGCTCACATGTCATGATGAATACTAGAGCTCCCATGTCATGGTGAATACTAGAGCTCACATGTCATGGTGAATACTAGAGCTCACATGTCATGGTGAATACTAGAGCTCCCATGTCATGGTGAATACTAGAGCTCACATGTCATGGTGAATACTAGAGCTCACATGTCATGGTGAATACTAGAGCTAGCATGTCATGGTGAATACTAGAGCTAGCATGTCATGGTGAATACTAGAGCTCGCATGTCATGGTGAATATTAGAGCTCGCATGTCATGGTGAATACTAGAGCTAGCATGTCATGGTGAATACTAGAGCTCGCATGTTATGGTGAATATTAGACCTAGCATTTCATGGTGAATACTAGAAAGGTTAATGTGTTCATGAAATGAGTCTGAAATGAGATGTGCCAAAAAATGAATTGAGGATGGACCTTGGACATGTCATGTGTCTAAACATCTCAGAAACACAGTTTATCTTCCTACAGCTACTCCAAGCAACCCCCACTAGGCATACCAGAGTGATCTGACAATTAAACATCATTTATGATGCCTATAAAGACATACATCCAGGAAGAAATCAGCACCCACTGGGCATGATCCCAGAAGAAACCCAGATAGAAACTCCTGCTGGCAATACTCAGAATCTCTCTGGGGCGTGATGCAATTACTGAGGCCTAATAAAGCTGCCATTGACAGGTAATAAAGATCCGCCTTTAATCTTGATCCTGCAGGAATATTTACACTGGTTTCCAATTCCAATAGGTCGTTCCATCTCTTGTTGCTGGCATGGTTCCCCTACTGGCATACCGGATCAGGCTGCATTCATATTTTCCTTCTACATGCCGAAACCAGAAATGGCTGATTTAACAGCGGGGAGCAAGAAACGATGCCTCCAATAAAGCCACCCCACCTGGTGACTTATATACTGGTTGTGTTCATTAGTGGATGATAGAAAGTCATTTATACCCCACTCAGACACTTGCTCACACGCTGGTCTTGAAGTAGGTTCAATTCTGGTGGAGATGGACTTTGTGATTGGCACAACAGTGGGTTTATGACTAGGAAGTGTTTTTAGGTGACATGTTCAACTGAAGCCCTTCTATAGAAGGTGAAGAGGGCAATGTATGCTCCCCAAACAGGAGGCAATGTTTACACTTGGGTAGCTTTAGAAGCCAAGTCAGAAACAATGAAATTACTCTATCTAAGGTGGCGTGATTGCTTCAATAACCAGACATCGTGCATTTTTGCTAACCACTTCATATCTAAAACGTGATCAGAGGACATAGCAAGCTGTATTTGTGCAACTATTATTATAGAAAGATTCATTAAAGTTTTGACTGACTTATGATGTTTACTGTTACCACAAGATGGCACCACAATGAACAAATAATTGAATACCCTGTAAACCATAAATCTATTTTCATTCACCCGTGCTATGGATTTCCTTATATACACGTAGCACACATCCCTAGTAGAGAGCCAATATTACTCAACCATACTTCACCAGTACAATCCATTACACCATAATGATATTTATATAGTTTATTTAGTGCTCGACACAAATGTCAGACGCTAACTGGATCACGTTTGTGCCGAGTTATTTCACATGGAATCCGCAAACAAGACGTGCCAATCCTGCTAAATGATGCCGACTACCGGTAATTAATTTACAGGCTAATTACACTTTCATGTGGCAGAATTGCATAAATAATGTGCTAATTTCAGGCATTTCCTGCCTCTTGATCTGTGTTTGTACCAGACCAGAGGGAATGTCAGGATATTCTTTTTATTGTGGGAACATCCAGGGGGATGAAATGTCTGGGCGTGAAATGTCCTGGAAGAAAACATTTGGAGGGAGCGAAATGTCTGTGGGGAATGTCCAAGGGGAAATGTCCAGGAGAAAACGTCTGTGGGAGAACGTCAAAATTTTAATCCCACCTCCATAAATGGAATATGTTTGTCCATCTCCTTCTTATTCGTGCAATGTTACATTTTCTACAACCGGTTTCTTTATACAGCATTGATTTCTCATGACACCTGCCAAGCTATGCAGGTTGTCGACGTGATTGCTATGCGAGCAAATCAAACAGACAAAGATTCAGCTGATGAGGTGAATTTCTGTCGTTACAATAGGTGCATCGTAATCATACACTGGCTTAATGTGGATTTTATCTGCCGATTACGACACAGAACAGACCGGCGTGATCAGTATGGCAAGGGGCCTCAGCCAAACATTGGTAATTTCGTCACGTCAATTGGAGGTATCCTTCAACTGTGAATGCACCAGAGGCCTATTCACGAGACAGGAGCACAGTGAATGGATCAAAGACAGGACATAGCTACTGAATAGCAACTGAGGAATAGCCTCCACTGCATCTTAATGATGTCCGCCTCACACAAAAGCTAATGAGAGTTGAAACCTGTTCTGTTGTAGCTTTGATGTGCCGACAATCTTATGTCTCAGAGACGTGTTGACAAATTGTTACACGTGCAGTGTTGTCTCAACAGGATGGAATATAGTGAAATAAATTACATGTTATCTTATGCACTTAAACGTTGTCTACAACACATGTGAACACAGGTCTTCTAAACATTCTACCCACTTTTTTCATCTTGCCAAAATAACCAACAGGTGCCCGTTAATAAAAACCTAACACAAAATTAAGAGTGCAAATTACTAACAAACAAATCCACCCAGTCAGTAAATACAACCTTAATAAAACCACACAGACCTCTACTAGAAGATGCACAAAGTATTTACAGACATAAAATCAATCACCTAATGTGCAATACTGCAAACCATTCTGTAGGTTAATGAAACATTTATATTTACAGAATTACCCCAGTAGGTGAATAAACATGCTTTCCCTTGAGGGAGCAGAGGGGAATTAGGTTTGTGGAAAGGGCAGTGTTTGATGTGTTTCCCAGGCACCCAGCCGCCAGCCACATTGGTTGGGAATCAGAGTGCCACTGTGAATCAGACCAAGACATGTGTGTAGTCAGGGTTAATTGTGGGCTTAATCAGGTTGATTAAACCCAATTTCTTGTGTTTCCCTGCACCCAAAGGTGGGCTTGTTGTCAAGTCCACTTGTCTGTATTTATCCAAGAAGTCTTTCATCCTTCTGCTTCTTTCCTTAGCTAACTAATCAAAGTTTAAAGCATTTCGCAATGATCTGGTAATGTGGATGTTAACCTTATGTAGTGTTTAACAATGGGTCGAACTTTTATGATAGCAAAAAAACCATGGAAGTGAAACCTGGCCTTAACTCAAACCATGGAAAAAACAATACGAACAATATAAGAATGCACGGAAGGGATGATGATGGGCTGTGTCAGAAGATAGAGAAACACAAACAGGTCGATTAAAGAGGAGATCAAAGTAATTGATGTAACAACGAGGAGAAATCAATGGTGATGTGCCATGCATGTGGCTGGACCTAGACGCTGAACGATGGCACAGACTAACAACAGTTCTCCGATGAATGACGTCACACTCTAGGAACAATTGAATGCTCATGGAAAACAAAGTTTAGAGAAATCATAGGTGTTAGCGTTACCATTTTTGGGTGGAAATACTGCTTTTCCCCCTTAGTCCCAATTTCCCACTTTTTGGACGAAACGTCCCCTATTTTTTATGAATTTTTTTAAAGCTACAATTGATCTATTTGCTACACACAAGGCCACTGTATTACACATATTACACACAAGGCCACTGTACTGCACACAAGGCCACTGTACTACACATAAGGCCACTGTACTACACACAAGGCCACTGTAGGTACATGTTCTTTCTCTGGTCACATGTGATTTAACATTTTCTTCTCACCGTAAATTAAAACAGCAAACCAAAATGGTGACCCATAGAACAACATGTGTGGTTCCGCAAAAAACTATGAAAGTTGTTTGGAGGACGTTTCCTGCTTTTCCATGAGCACCTTCCTACTTTTCCATGAGTACCTTCCTGCTTTTCCATGAGTACCTTTCTACCTTTCCATGAGTCCCTTCCCGCTTTTCCATGAGCACCTTCCCACTTTTCCATGAGTACCTTCCTACTTTTCCATGAACACCTTCTTACTTTTCCATGAGTACCTTCCAACTTTTCCATGAGCACCTTCCCACTTTTCCATGAGTATATTCCTACTTTTCCATGAGTACCTTCCTACTTTTTCATGAGCACCTTCCTACTTTTCCATGAGTACCTTCCTACTTTTCCATAAGTACCTTCCTGCTTTTCCACTAGCAGATATTGACACATATGACAAATATCCACAAGGCACAGGTCTGTTTGAGAAATGGGATAGGATGCAAGGAAGAGAGGTGATTAAGGTGGGATGTTTACACAGCCTGGGATGAGTGTTGATCTGGAATGGTGTCCTGTTGCCTGACTAGACTTATATTGGATGCAGACATCATCCCAACTATCCTCAAGTGCATTTCATAATTGCACAATTACGCTCCACAAGGCATGTGTGTCTCCAGGTTGAAGGTGTTCCAGTCCATTCACCAGTGAATGCTTGCACAACGGCCTATTTTGTACAAACTGCCAAAGAACACCACACGCACCCTCACCCATTATGCAAATAAGTTAGTATAAAACAATCCAACAGGTGGTGCAGTTGGCAATTGATTATTAGCAATGCAGATTGCAGTTTTATTAAAGGATAGCCGATATTTAACAAGATTCAACAAGATTTAACAAGATTGCCATCCAGAACAAAAATAGCAGATGTCAAGTAAACAAGGAAGTCATTGGCTTATCAAGAGTCATGCTGCTACGGCCATGTTGTTGGTGATATGGTTGAACTCTTAGTTGTTAGTCTCTGACCCTGTTTTTGGGTTGAAATCTTGGTGCCTATGGATACACCAGAATAGGTTGAGTATTCAAGGAAGTATAGTTCATGGATTTACACCAAGTATTATATCACGAGAGGGCAGATAGATGGGTGCACTGGTTTAAAATCATAATGCAAACATGCACCTTTACATATACACACAATATTGGTGTTACTCAACCTGTGGCACCTAATGTGCACCACAAGTGTTTTATGAGGGCCTATTCTTGTAGAGCTGCAGTTGCACTAACAACTAACAACAGCTGCTTGCACACCCTGCTGTGGTCATGAAGGAACACACCAACGTATTTTGCTCAACAAACTTACGTAACTTAATCACGATATCAAGGGACAATTCAGCAACAAAAATAGCATGTTATCTTACACACTGAAGCGCCAAAACAGCCAACTGGTGCCCTTCAACTACACATTACATGCCAGTTAATTCACCCATGGGTAGCTCTCTGCCAAGGTGTGTAAAAAATACAGCACACAGGTGCCTGGTATATAGATCAAAGGTAACATCGCAGAAGTAGATATATAAAAAATACACCCATATCTTTTTTACGAGACCAAATGTTAGGTGGTTGTGTATAAGTTGTTCTTGTACTGATGACGCTGGAAGAAAGAGGCTGCAGACTGTATAAATCCCAGCAATATATATAGGGAATAGAGGAAATCATTGTAATATAAAGACGAGTGTAAAAAAGTGGGAAAATTAACTCTTTAAAATGATTTAACATGCCATCTGACACAAAAAAACATGTGAAAAAGGAAGTCACTTGTTTACCTGGAATCCACAAATTTCTTACAGATCTGACAGTTCCAATGCAGATCTGCTGTGGAATGGACTGACCTTGTTACATATGCATTTCGTGACATACCATCTGATTACTGTGATCAATCAGCAGAAGAAATGTGCTTCAAATAATTGATTGTAAGTTTATCATCAAATACTGTCCGTAATAACCGCCACTCTGTGCGACCGACATTACATGATGTTGAGGTTTTTATCACAAACAGGTAATAATTTTATATTTGTACATTGTACATAGTGTTAAATAATGATCATAAACATGGGTGCGTGTATATACCGTCTTTTCCTTTTTCGTTACCAAATTTTCAATGTAAAAATGAAAAAGACACACAATGTTCTTTTTTCCATTTGATGCAACAGAAACGAAAAACCAATACAAACTGCTATGTGCGATTTTATTAATACAACTTAGAAAAACAACATAAGGTTATCTTGGTGGCATTCACATCCACTTCCCTCATTGTAATTCCTTTGTTGCCGTGGAATAAAACAAATGTTGCCATCTTGAATTCTTGTTAAATGACTTGTGAGAAGAATGATGAATTTCATCTGTCATCTGCAGTAGGTGTTTGAAGAAATGGCACCAAATGTGTGCGGCCGCTTAGCACGTAAAAAAGATGCCAAAAACGAAAAATAAGTGTCGCTGCAGTCGCTTTTCGTTTTTTTCGTTCTGATGCAGTGAAAATGAAAAAAGGTTTGCTGTACCTTTGTGTTGTTTTTCCAAATAATATTAGTAAAACCACACATAGCAGTTTGTATTGGTTTTTCGTTTTTCTTACATTAAATGGAAAAAAGAAAGAAAAACAGTGTGTGTCTTTTTTGTTCTTAAATTGAAAATTTCATAACAAAAAAGGAAAAGATGGCACTTACAGGCACCAACATGACATACATGTTTACTGCTGCCTACATTTTTGGCAGTCCTCTTTCCCTGGATGCAAAAGGTGAGACTCGTGCCTAGGGTAAATCACTTGGTCTACTTTGCTGCATTATCAGTCATTACTTACAGTGAATAAACACAGCAGGAACGACATAGACAGAGTCAGCATTCTGTCTGACATTTCGACTATGGTCAGTCATCCTGGGAACTTGTATTTTGAGAAAGCCCCAGGAGACATCCACAGACACCATTAGAAGGCATCAATTTAATGTTCCTTTCAAAAAATACAATTACTCGATGCATCATCAAAATATGATACATATGAGTGTCTCTGGAAGCATTAACAAATCATAATGTGAATTATTAATCACTGATGTTAGTCTAAAATATGAATAAGTCAGGAAGAAAGCCATGTGGCCCACGCACGTTGGTTGTGATCAAATTTGTTTTAACCGGGCGTTGCCCTTATGGATCGATGAGAAATATTCACGAGGCAATGAGAATTGCTGTTTATCTTCCAACAGTGATCAACAAAACATGAAACCAAACCATGTATGGGAATTTTAAACAACATGACGATGCTAAATAGGATTATGAGTGCAATTTTCTAAATTTCTTGCATAAACCTATGAAATAATGTCATGGTTGTTGAAATTCACGACTGTCACCCGCAGGCCAAACACACCAAACACACCAAACAGACAAAGATCTCTGAGCACGTAGATAATAATGCAACATGATTTAGACATCTGCATACCCAGCACATTACATATCATACAATGACATTAAGTGTCATTACTTCAGTGAAAATTAACGCCCACAACCAATTTCCCAGATGTTACGGGAATGCTTTTTTTACAGATCTGACGTGACTGCCATACAGAGCTACTAATGATGTGGTCCGCATGAGAGTAGGGATTGGTTTACTGGGATTAGGGATTGGTTTAATGGGGGTCTTGCAGGTTTTGATCACTTACGCAAGAATGCACCCACACTTTCTCACTCACCCATCCACTGACCCACACATCCACCTACCCACCCACCTAATGTACACCCACCCATAACCCACCCAACCACCACCCATCCAACCACCGCCTACCTAACCACCACCCACATACCCACCCACCAACCCACCCACCCAGATCTGATCAGACAAAACTATATAGTTTGTCTGATGATTTCATCAAAACTAAATAACAGATTTCTCCAACTGAGCTATCATGTCGTAGTTCTGAATCAGAATCAGAAATAGGTTATTGTTGGAGAATCCTATTAAGACTGCAAGCAGTCGCTGGCATAGGAGCCACTGTATATTTGATTATAGTTCATACTAGAGCCAGCATGTCGTAGTTCATACTAGAGCCAGCACGTCGTAGTTCATACTAGAGCCAGCATGTCATAGTTCATATTAGAGCCAGCATGTCATAGTTCATAATACAGCCAGCATGTCGTAGTTCATACCAGAGCCAACATGTCATAGTTCATAGTAGAGCCAGCATGTCATAGTTCATACTAGAGCCAGCATGTCGTAGTACATACTAGAGCCAGCATGTCGTAGTTCATACTAGAGCTAGCATATCGTAGTTCATACTAGAGCCAGCATGTCATAGTTCATAGTAGAGCCAGCATGTCGTAGTTCATACTAGAGCTAGCATATCGTAGTTCATACTAGAGCCAGCATGTCGTAGTTCATACTAGAGCTAGCATATCGTAGTTCATACTAGAGCCAGCATGTCGTAGTTCATACTAGATAGGTTCAATGTTTCAGGAAATGAATCTGAAACAAGCCGAGTGAAACATTCGAATTGAGGAATGACCTTTCACTGTCCAAGTCCATTCATCACACAGGTGTGTGCATGGTGTACATTGACGTAGGAGACCAGCAGGTGTGTGGTTGGACATTGGCACATGGACAGCCTGACCAGTAGTCATGACATGTTATTCAACACAGACAAACTCTAGGTCAATGACAACTGTGATAGTCAGGGAGAGGTAGTCCCTGCCCCTCGCCTAACTTACAATAACACCAGTAGGCCTTTGACCAGTAGACTGACCATCACCATCATTTGATCAGTAGTACAACCATCACATTTTGACCATTAGGCTGATAATAAGTTTTTGACCATCACATTAGCCTTTGACCAGTAAGCTGACTACTTTAAAAAGTAGACTGACCATCAGCCTTTGACCAATGGTCCGACCAACGGCTAGTCTTTAGCAGGTGGCCCAGATCAGACCAATCATTGGCTAATCTAGGTTGAGTTGGGTTAAACACTGGTACACAGAGAAGAGAAAAACTTCTATTGCATACTAGGGCCAAGTCTCTGGCTTCAGGCGAGGTTGACCGGAAAGTAATCAACTTCTATTATTTCACTTACACATCGTCTGCCATGACTGGGCAAGTAAAGTACTATGGAATGACATGGAATACTCGTGGTTGTGGAATACTCATGGTTGTAGAATACTCGTGGTTGTGGAATACTCGTGGTTGTGGAATACTCGTGGTTGTGGAATACTCGTGGTTGTGGAATACTCGTGGTTGTGGAATACTCGTGGTTATGGAATATTCGTGGTTGTGGAATACTTGTGGTTGCCTTCCTTTGCAAGAGAACACAAATAGCACGAGCCAACTACATGACCTCATAGCTCCATCTGTTAGAACCAAGAAACACCTAGAGCTTCTCAAATCTGTATCGAGGCTGATTAAAGCAGATGCAAGGTGACAGGTTACTACAAGACCCTGAAACATGAAAGACCAATCAGAGTAGCTGTTGACCTCACTCTGTGAACCCAAACCACAAAGATGTGAGCTTATGTGTAGTGTTCTTCCGCATTGCTCTCTTCTAAAAGGGGTGAGGCTAGTTCTTGTACTGCTGCATCGCCCCAGCTGTTATCTCTTTCCACTTCTCCCTATCGACAGCCTTCTCCCTCCACTCATCATCCTCCTCTGCCATTCTTACACCCCTCTTAAACCTCTCTTAAACCCCTCTTCCCATCTTAATTTGGTCTGCTTTTTGCTCAACAATTATCGGAATCTTTTGATCAGGTGACACAACCACTTTGTGATAGATTCCGATTAAAGTGAATACTAAGAGGGCAGTCATAGAAGGTCAAGGTCATCAAAGGTCAATATTAACTTGTTGATGACCTGTACTTTATCAAATACATTATTCTTTATAAAACAAACAAAAAACAAACATGGGATTGAGCTTGGTCACAGTTGCCATGCCAACCAACTGTGTGAAATGTTAATATCAAAGACAATCAGGATCATGACTGAATCAGTGTTTTTGATGCTTTGCTGTGTTATCAGATGTATTATTTAAAGTGAAACAAAAGTCATGGTTTTGGGGATATGCACCTAAGAGATAATAAAAACTAACTATGTGCAAATAAAATCAAGAAATCACGTCACTGGTTTACTCAGAATGTGAGCTAAAAGTGGCAGATTCTGGTCATTTCTCCAGGTGACTGGGCGCTGACATTTTAACCAGTGAGAACGAAAAGCGCATGCACAATTAAATGAAAATCAGGTAACCTAGACTATTGTTAAAGGAGGCGGCATACACAGAACCAACACAGTCTCAAACAAACATGTTATTTTGCCAGAAAGAGGACTAGTTTAGTAAACAAAGGTAAAAATATGCTACATAAGTTGAGTTTGGACCCAAACAGCATAGCCATATCACATTGGCAAATATAGGAATAGGTGTATACCAATATATTTTCATTTGGCGAGTGAATTTTGCTACACTTTGACACTCACAACGTATAGCTATGACGATGATCACATACAGATTCTGAGATGGAGGGAGATATGTAAGAATGAAAGTGAAAGTACAAAAATGAAAGGAGATTGTCATGAAATCATGGCAGGAGAGGAAAGGAGATGGGATGAGGGGAAAGGGAAAGGTTCTGAAGGAAATGGAAAGGGAACGAAATGGAAGATGGAGAGAGTGCTACCGTATCAGGGATATGATGAGAGGGATTGTGGAAAGAAGGGAGAGATGACGGATGCGTCCCTCAGACAGCCATTGTCTCTTCCTGACCCAACTGTTTATGGGAGACAGGGAGAGATGCAGGAGAGATGAATGAGAGATAGGGAGAGAGGAGGGAGAGATGAGGGAGAGACAGGGAGAGACAAGAAGAGAGGAGGGAGAGATGACGGAGAGACAAGGAGAGATGAAGGAGAGATGTAGGAGCGATGAGGGAGAAACAGGGAGAGACAGGGAGAGACAGGGAGAGATGAGGGAGATATCTGTCAGACAGCCATTGTCCCTCCCTGACTCATGTGTCCGTGGCAGACAGGGAGAGAATAAATACAGTAAACCAAGCTTTTATCACCATGAAGAATTCATGAGGCAGGAAAGCCAATTAGGCTGGGGAACATTGCAACAACCACAACGCGGTGAAATGTTAACAATGATGTTGCCACAGCGACCCATCAGCATGCATATCCAGCATGCTCCTGTGCATGTTCTGTGCATGCCTAGTGAGCTGGAAATGTTTTTTGTCAATTTGTGTTGGCCTGGAAATTTACCGACAGAATGCTAGGAGCGAGTCTCAGTTATTTACTGTGCACGCCAATGTGCGAGGCCAAACAGTGGACTTGCTGACTGCGCAGGCAGAAGACGCTGTGCACGATAATAGAAGGAAGAGTTCATCATTGTTGTGAATCACATTTTCTGATTACATCACATGCCACAGGTGTTCATGTTTTTGGCTTATTCTGTATTTTACAAACGCACGCACGCACGCACGCACGCACGCACGCACGCACGCACGCACGCACGCACGCATGCACGCACACATACACGCATGCACACATGCACCATACATATCACACATGCACAAACATACACCAACACAAACATACACCAACACAAACATGCATGCACACATTCATGCATGTACACTTTTTGTGCTACTATTTCTTACAGAAATTTGTATACCATAGCTAAATGAGTTGAAATACAAACAATCCAAACATGTAAGACAAAATGAAGCAGAACCACCACTAGTAAGTAACAGGTCAGGTCACAGGTCACAGTCTGCTATATTTTATCCTTCCCCAGTCAGCAGTTTGTCATCCACACATTTTTTTACTGCAGATTTTATCTTCCCCCCCACACTACTGGTGGATGCCAGCCAGCATGTGTATGGATGAAATAGATCCACCAACAAAATAACATCAGTTATCTATGACTACAGTGGATGAGACAGGTGTGGACCACAAATTTTGTTGGGGGGCAGGTGGTTGTGGGCTGATTGTCAGACCCTCATAGGGTGCTAATAACCTTCATTTCTATATGACAGCTGGACACATTCATTACTGTAGTCAGCAACAGGTTTTTCTGTCATTATTTTGCATGCGTCAACAAGCCTGGTGTTCTAGGAGTGAAGCAGGGTGAACCAGCCTGGTGTTCTGGGAGTGAGGCAGAGTGAACCAGCCTGGTGTTCTGGGAGTGAGGCAGAGTGAACCAGCCTGGTGTTCTGGGAGTGAAGCAGAGTGAACCAGCCTGGTGTTCTGGGAGTGAAGCAGAGTGAACCAGCCTGGTGTTCTGGGAGTGAAGCAGAGTGAACCAGCCTGGTGTTCTGGGAGTGAAGCAGAGTGAACCAGCCTGGTGTTCTAGGAGTGAGGCAGAGTGAACCAGCCTGGTGTTCTGGGAGTGAGGCAGAGTGAACCAGCCTGGTGTTCTGGGAGTGAGGCAGAGTGAACCAGCCTGGTGTTCTGGGAGTGAAGCAGAGTGAACCAGCCTGGTGTTCTGGGAGTGAGGCAGAGTGAACCAGCCTGGTGTTCTGGGAGTGAGGCAGAGTGAACCAGCCTGGTGTTCTGGGAGTGAGGCAGAGTGAACCAGCCTGGTGTTCTGGGAGTGAAGCAGAGTGAACCAGCCTGGTGTTCTGGGAGTGAAGCAGAGTGAACCAGCCTGGTGTTCTGGGAGTGAAGCAGAGTGAACCAGCCTGGTGTTCTGGGAGTGAAGCAGAGTGAACCAGCCTGGTGTTCTGGGAGTGAAGCAGAGTGAACCAGCCTGGTGTTCTGGGAGTGAGGCAGAGTGAACCAGCCTGGTGTTCTGGGAGTGAAGCAGAGTAATAAAACAGTAAACTTGCTGTAAAGCAATGCATGTTTATCACCTATTGTATGGTACTCTGAAGAGGTTGTTAAGTCTACTTGCTCTGTGTTTCTTGAATATGGTTAATTTGTGTATACATCTAAGTTGCTTATAATATAAAAAGTTTATATATATATATATATATATATATATATATATATATATATATATATATAAACATACAAGTCCAAACAGCAGGAATATTCCACTGTCATGTTTAAATAAATATATAAATTAGACATTTATTATGTGCCTGTATCCTGGTAAAAACCAATTCAAAGGGCTAACAATGTTAAGTAAGTAAAATTAGTTTAAAATGTGTTTAGAATAAGTCTAAAATAAACCAATTAAAGATAAGTTTAAAATATGTCAAAATATGTTAACTATGTTAAACAAAGCCATCGAAGTCACTGCTGCTGTCTATTGTACCAAGGCAACACAAAAAAGGTATGTTTTTAAAACTGTCTTGAAAGCAGCAACAGAGTTCGCTTCTGTGACTGCAGCAGGCAGGGCATTCCACAGTGGCGGCCCAGCCACAGAGGAGCAGAGCCAGACTGTTCAAGGCTTGCAGTCAGAACTGTCCTAGTCTTCCTACTCATCCTTTGTCAATTTCCATTTAGCCCAACAATGCATTCCGGTTTCAGCCTTCCACGGTTCTTTCCTTCCCAATAATCTTTTAACTCCATCAATCTCTCTTGACCTTGAACGACCTTCAAGCCTCCTCCCATTAACCATCCTGAGTGGCTGTAAACATTCCAATTCTGCCACTGGCAAAAACATTCCGGCTGACTCTGAATCAAATAACCTGCTTAGGTTCATTATATTCAACAAAACATTAGACGGTTATTCCTGGTCCAAATAAGTTAAAGCTCCATCTTGAATTGATTTAGTCTTTTGTGAATCAGGTTCTTTGATGTTCAAATCTGTAATGTGTGAATTGTCTAAGTGACATGTATAGTTGGTTTAATAAAAGTGTGCATATTTAAAAAAAAATTATCAAAAGGGTTGACTCTGATCGTTAGATCGGGTAACTTGTCGAAGCGTGAAAGCTTTGTTATAGCGTACAGAACTTCTATCTTTTTTGCCAACATTTGTGGGATCCAGGAAAAAATTATTTAATAGGTTGTTCGATGATTTCACTGAAACTGAAAAACAAATTTGCACAAACAAACTAGCATGTCATAGTCGGTACTAGATAGATTCGATTTTCTGCCAAATGAGTCTGAAAAGTGCGAAAAAAAAAAATTCAGGAGGGACGATGAAATCTACTTTAACGATTAAACATAGGTATTACATTCTGCTCCCTCCAGTACCATCAAAAGGTCTGGCATCTCACAAATAAGATCAAAGTTGAAACACCAACCTAATTCCTACAGGGCCATTGTTTTTTTCCATGTGATTATCAGGCACTCCTACGTTAGCCCAAGCATGGGCTATTTGGAGCATAATCACTTTAGACTTTAGGCCTGTATGATGCCCAAGCTTTGCAGTGGTTGTGTAAGAAACAGCTCACGAGAGTATCTACGATTCATGAAACACGTTCCCAGACCAAAGAACATGAATAAATAATATTATAATGAGAATGCATCATTAGAGACATTACTTATGAAAAACGCCCAAAAGAATGCGGTTTAACACAAAGAGATTAAGAGGAGATCAAATAGAAGTTCTTAAGGCGTTGAATGGTATGAAGTATTTTTTCTCACTTATTAAGAAGATGGAAGAAATCGATGACACGGAGTAGTAACATGACTAAGTGAAGGAACGGTGTAGATTGGATATCAAGACGTATCCCTTCTCACAGAGAGTGAAAAAGGAATGGAACAGATTATGTTCTGATTGTGTAACTGCTAGCAGAATGAATGTTTAAAAACAAAATTGGCAAATATCTCATAAGGGCGGGTTACGTAGAGATGAATAATGGTTGGGCTCTCGATAAGACAATGGCTTCCTTGTCCACTTGCCATCTCGAATTTTTGTTTTAGATGGCAATCTTGTTAAATCTTGTCAAAATATGCACCACTGTATTTTAAAACAGGAATAAATAGCATAGTTTTAAGGAAAATTCAGCACAAAAGTACACATCATCCGTGGACAATTACATCCCATCACGATCTAGCAATCAATGTCTATTTGTTTGGCATTTCACGGTGGGACGGCTGTCACAATGTCATAATTACTTACTCTTTCTCTCTGCTGACATTACATTATTGCCATGAAATCCTGATCGATTCAGCCTTTATTTGTGCAGTGAACCTGTTTGCCAATGATGATTCAGATAGTCACTGCCAGACGCAGGGTCAGGATTATACAGTGTCATTAGACAGTTGTTAAATTAAGATTGAGATGGTCCCCTGTTGTGTCATCACATGGACATAATCACCATCCATTGAAATTACCCCAGTCTTCCTCATCTAATCTCATCCCATGCAAATTAAAACAAGTAACACAATATGAAATGGACACCACTGTGTCAATAATTAGAATGCACTCTAATTAATTATCAGGTAAATAATAGCACCCGATGAATGATATATGATAGATCTTACATTAAATGACAATTATCACAATGAATAATTGAAGAATGACATTATTGGTGATGACTGCTAAATTAATGATTGCATCATTATGATGTGTAATGATATAATGAAGCGGTGCTAGACAATGTAAAATCTCTTCCCGTGTTTAGGCAATGACAGTATCACGAATATCACTGCACACATTTATTACTGGTCATAAAATGTGATTAATTATTAAATTGTTAATAATAAGTGTTATGCACTAATTTAATTAATGTCTACTACTAATACTTGGATACCATACCTTGTACTATCCAGGAGGAAGCTGGTGAGGAATCAGTGGGCTGGGTACGTGGAACAAATGAAAGAGGAGGATAGAAGAAGACCAAGACTGAGATGGGAGGACTGTGTGAAGAGACATTTGGAGGGTGTGGAGGGAGATGAGAATGAGAGTGAGGGATGATGGAGTGGAGATGGGTGGTGGAGACAGCAGTGAAACAAGGAGAAGGGAAACAAAATGTGTGGATCAGTATCAATGCCAGCATCACCCCTGACTGCAGGGACAAAGAAGAGAGCAACAGCGTCAATGCCAGCCTCACCCCAGACTCCAGGGACAAAGAAGAGAGCAACAGCGTCAATGCCAGCCTCACCCCAGACTCCAGGGACAAAGAAGAGAGCAACAACGTCAATGCCAGCCTCACCCCAGACTCCAGGGACAAAGAAGAGAGCAACAACGTCAATGCCAGCCTCACCCCAGACTCCAGGGTAAAAAGAAGAGAGCAACGGCGTCAATGCCAGCCTCACCCCAGACTCCAGGGACAAAGAAGAGAGCAACAGCGTCAATGCCAGCCTCACCCCAGACTCCAGGGTAAAAAGAAGAGAGCAACGGCGTCAATGCCAGCCTCACCCCCGACTCCAGGGACAAAGAAGAGAGCAACAGCGTCAATGCCAGCCTCACCCCAGACTCCAGGGACAAAGAAGAGAGCAACAACGTCAATGCCAGCCTCACCCCAGACTCCAGGGTAAAAAGAAGAGAGCAACGGCGTCAATGCCAGCCTCACCCCAGACTCCAGGGACAAAGAAGAGAGCAACAACTATTCGTAAATTTCTGGTCTAAGAGAGTGAATGAATTTTATTAATAAACTGAAGCTCTACATCTGTGGCACACCGGATACCACACTTATGATTAGTGGTTCTAAATCCTGGATGGCATTTGGACCATGCTTTCACAAATGTCACAATACTATTTATATTTAATATTTATAGATTACTGCTAATCTAACCCCTGTGAGGCCTTCATTCATTGCGCTGACTTACTCATGCTTTTACAAGTTAATCGCCTTATTACAACAACTCCACGAGAAACTCCACCTACTCCTGCCCATAATATCATTCTGCACATACCTTCAGTGCATATTACTAATGTTGTATCGATGGATTAATATTTAACTAAGGCTAGATGAATAGAAAGCTTGCAGGAACTAGCGGCCACATTGTAATGGCATATTACCAATTGAACGGTAATTCTGTAATATCACTAAATGGTAATGTATCAATATCTACTTCACATTCGTTAGACTTTCTAGAGCCTTCCATTTATCAATTTAGTAGCTCATGCTTTAGTTCGGGGGTATACTCCACATCCCACAGGTAAAAAAAAAAACTAAAATTCAGACCACTTTGGCTGACTTTGAGTTCAAATGGTCAGCAGATTCAGGTTGCCTTTTTAACCATCATGAAACCATGTCCAGGGCAGTTGTGCATGTAGTGTATGGGGGTGCAGCAGCTGGGGTGGGGGAGGGGACTAAAAGCCATTAGTTCCTTCTACTTTCTATGCCAGGGGAAGTAAAAGATCCCACATGGGAACAGAAGAACTATCATGGATTCACTGAGCCGATGGTCTTGATCTACAAGAACCTGTACGAGCCCTACATCAGCTGCTGCCCAGACACTTGCTTTGATAATGGAGCAAGCGCCATGAGATCCTTGTGTAGGCAGACACTGGCGCTGTATAAGACCACATTAACTGTATTCGCTAAAAAACATGTTTCAAGACGCATACTGCAGTGAGTCAATGTGCCTCGATTGCACTCGACTGCAAGAAGTGTGTTGTGGACGAGAGCAGGTGTGTAAGGAGCATGCATCAGTCGGCCAGCTGGTTCCTTCTCCATTGTCTACTATCGATGACAACATGTTTATGTAAATGCAAAGCTTCGGTCCAAATTCTTTATCTCTAGACTCTAGTTTAACTGTCGCTGACATTAGAGTTGTCCACTATGATAACTAATGGGCTGGGCAAACCAATCAAGAGTTCAAGACTGGCTATGGATTTGACCATTTGTACTGTACATGCAGATGTCACAGCATGATTTACAGTAAGCATATGTACATGCAGACATGCGTGCATGCACTGCAGACATGCGTGCATGCAGACATGCACACAGTAATATGATCCCATGAAATGCCACTTTATGTGATGCAGTAGTACAATGGTAGAGCTGAATAAATGACTATCTGACTGTAGACAGTGGATGAGCTGTTATAATATTGCTTTTTGAAGCATGGCTGAATGCTTTCCCAAAAAGTGTTACTGATGAACAGGTCTACCAACCGTAAAGCACTTAGACAAATTCCCTTTTAACTTTGTGTATTACATAAATAATTTAATCTATGTTGTTATATTGTATATTTTGACCTGTGACCCTAGATATTTTGAACTATGACCCCAGATGTTTTGACATGTGCATCCAGGTGTTTGACTTGTGACCTCAGATGTTTTGACCAAAGATCCCAGATATTTTACCCGGTGGTATATATGTTCATTTTGTCCTGTGACACAATATATTTATTTTGGGAAGCGAACTATTTCAAGTGACATCAGTTAGGTCAGCGACTAAGGCTTCATACCGTGGCATGCAGATTGCCGATTCAATTTCGACTTACTCTGACAAGAAATCAACAGCAAATGCAATTTATTTCTGGAGATGATCGAGTGCAATATTGAGCAACTTTGCTGAGTGGAATGAATTGCACAACCAGAACCCATCAACTGAAAAGAAATGTGAAATATGTATGGGAAATTCTAAATTCTACACTAGGATACTTACTGTAACAATAACAGGAACAATCTGTGAAATTCATGTCTGATTTTTATACTGTTAATTAATAAGTATAATGACCACTACAAAGCCAGTTGTGTGTACAATTGAGAAAGTTGGTTAGCGACTAGAACAAGGTTAACAAACAAACACAAACAAAATAACTGGAGGTGATTAGTAGCTGATAAAAATGACAAAGCTTGGAACCTCCTGGAAAGAGAATAAGAAATCAGCCAACATTAGGGTGCACAGGAGATGTGTTGTTTTGGCCGTATGTCCCAGCTGGGGGGAAGGGGACTAAGAAAGAACGAGAGATCCTAGACCCAAGAAGTGACAAGCAGGAAAAATACAATGAAGCAGTGAAATGTCCACTTTGTGTGACCCTAAACAAGACGCACTGACCAGGGTCTATTTGTAAGCCACACACAATAACAATGTCATGTTAATGGAGACTGTACTTTTAATCGCTAGTTGGTCTAATGCTTATACTCCGTATCCTGTGATAGAGAGGCTTTTTTAATTGTGTATTTTAATCACTAGATGGTGAATGGGCCTTTAGGCATCCTGGGAATGTGGTTGGCTGAATGGATAAACAAAATATGGCTAATACATCTATTTGTGTTTTCAGAAGCTGCAGTTGTATGTTTTTGCTGTGGTGGTGCACAAGCTTTGGCCATTAAGAGAAGAGATATCTGTCATGCAGTGCTACCCTGGGTGGCTAACGGAAATTGGATGAAATTAATAATTATACAAATAAATTTCTCCCACAGTTATTTTGCCATGTACATCAAACAAAGTTGTATCTACGCCTATGTGCTCAATCATGTCTGAGAAATATCCATATGCAGGATTAACTGGTTTTTGTATTATGATGTCAGCATGTAGTGCTAACTACTGTTGATTTAATGTATTCTATAGTATATTTGTTAAATATTTTCAGACTGGATGTCATAAATAAACAATCATTCTGCAAATAGTTGGTTAACAGGTAATTGTTAAGGTAATTGTGGTTCATTTGGCTAGCCTGAGGCATAAGTCCGTTAGCAATCAATATCCATCAGAGTGTGCGGAATAATAAACATTGGGTCCTTCTGTTCTCCTTCCAAACTGTGGATATGCAGAGAGCTCTTCTAATAATCACACTGTCAGTGACAGAGCTGTCCAAATAAACTAATACATAAAACAAAGGTGGAGTTTCTTTATGGAGGGCCCCCAAACTTTATGGAGGGCCCCCAAACGTTATGGAGGGTCCCCAAACTTATACATATGCTGTGTGCAGACTTCACAGAATTATTAAACATCATTAATCAATATCGTGCAACTGTCACATTTGAAAGCACTATGTTGGCACTCTAAAATTTTAATATTACATAAACTGCAAACTCTTCAATGCATACACATGCATTTTACATTTGCATATATTAGTGTGGTAGTGTGATACAAATATATAATTATTAATCCACAAAGACTACCTAATATAATTAAGCAAGCTTGCACATGTATAATAATATGTAATACAATGCTCTATCATATACCATATACCATGCAGTGTACTTGACATCTATAAATAGCTTATGCAATCATGTTACAGCAGTTATTCTTAATGTGCCTGCACTAAAGTATTTCCTATCCCTACTACGAAGATATATAACAAAATCAATATGAACCCACAATCTTAGCAGGATATTTTGATCACACATACCTGAAGATAGACATTTTCAACATCACATTTATGCAGTAAAATGTTGTTACCATGAAACCACTCACAACATTTACTTAAACATTTTCCAACTGGTGCCATTAACATCTCTACACACTAAACAAACTCCTTAATTTGAAAAAAAATAATTTTGCCTGGTTCCTTAGTATTCAAATATATTTGGGTTACTGACTTCCAGGAAAGAATGCTGCTGAAAAAGGCTGATAAGAAATGTAGCGAGTAATTACCTGATGAACGAAACCTGAAACCTCGCTGATCTACTGAAGATAACCAATTTTGGGCTTAACTAAGAAAAGCTAGGGAGCATTAGCTAGCATGATGCTTGCTCTGTTAAGACTGACACCAGTGTAGACTGCCTTATCACACCAGAACAGACAAACCAACATGTCAAGTCCTGCAGGAAGTCTGGGGAAGGAATAATATCATGACAGTGAGTGTGGGAAACATTGAGAAGTTACAGGCACAGTGGCTCTGTGGTTAGAACATTGGACTCTCAATTGAGAGAATCCGGTTTAGAATCCTCCTGCTACAGTTTCGAAGCTTGTGCAATTTTGTTTCTCTCCACATTTCCCCACTTCACTCTGCTGTACAAATAAGTACTTGGCTCAACACCGTATGTGAATTAAGAGTCTTCATGCAGTAATTGTAGTCTGGCGGATTTCTTCCCCGAGAAGTTGAGATGCTATGTAAGAACATAATTTGTTCTCTTTTTTAGAAGTAGGATATTTCATACTTGATCCAAGTTGGCTACAGTAGCCTCAAATTATCACTTAGCACACAGTCACACACTGGATGCAGACACACTAAAGATCATAGGACAAGTGAGAAATACCTTTGGAGAATGGCCAGCTTTTAATTGGGATTCAGTAGCTATCTTATTTATTCCAGAGTCAACCAAACATTCTTACAAAAATAAAAAAATAACATACAGTAATTTTGTAAAAAAGAAAACTATAAATAAACTGTAAACAATACATCGAGCAGTATAAATAAAAAACTAAAAAACATTGATGTTAATTATGGGACTGCCGACTCAAAATTAGGTCGCTGTCATAATGGCCATCCTTGTCAGCAATTATTTTATTTCAATGACTTTATTTATCAACATGCAGGCACATGGAATCTGCTTATCATCAGCCATAGTCCAATGATTGCTAGCCATGGTCCAGTGATCACCAAACTCAGATGAAGACTTTGATATTGTGAAGAGCAAACAAGTAATTAGAATATGTACTGTCCGAGTCGACCAACAGAGATGTTTAATTCATACATGACATTGCCCAGAACACATAATCAAATTCAGGTACACAAAAAATGTGGCAAACATCCGCTTAATTAATCACTTACAACGCCATTCACATGTTACACCTGCACCTAATCATTTAATGAATAAGGTCATTTCCTGTAACACATTTAACTTAAAATTTCACATGAGTCTCCATAGTGATATGATAATGCCTGGCAGAAATGGTTTGCTTCTGAGATGTCCCCTTACTTAGTGCTTAGTCCAGGCCAAGGAACAGCTTGGTTCAGTTACTCTTCATTGCACCAATGTCATCTATGATTTATAAAGTCCAGCCTAGACTCATTGGTGGAAACTGGCCATTTTACAACAACGGTAATTGCAGATTATCATGTTTACCCTTCACTGTACCTAATCATACCTTAACAGAGGAACATCCAGATGTATGTATGATACAGATGTGTAAATAGAGTAGAACTGATGAAGACCTGTGGTCATTATGTACAAATATTGACAAAACTATGGCAGCCACTGCAGACATAACTCAGTCAACGACTCAACATATTAATAAAAATCAGTTAAAACAGGTGTACATGATATTTATAGGCAAGCACGTATAGACACAACCCAGAAACAAGATCACCGCAATAAAAATGCTGCCACCAAAGACAATAATACCACACCACAGTAAAAAAAATTTGGTTGAAAATATTGAAATCTACAAGAGAAAAGGGTCTCCATTCTAGGAGTGACTGACCAGTTTGTTGGAGACCTGTCCTGTCGGGCTATCATACATCAAAGGGAGCAGAAAAGATGGGAAGAAGGGGAAGGAGCACGGCAGGAAGGGAAAGGCCAGAGGTGTAAATGTTTATGCTCGGAATCAGCCAACAATGCTGCATGGAACACGTCCAAAGAAGGCACATCACTCTGTGTCACGCTCAGGTTACACTGGTAGACAAAGTTTAGGTCGTGTCAGTTATATTCAAGGGGTTCCTTGGGACTATTTATACTTCTAAAGAAACATGCTCTCTCCCCTCCTCAGTTGCACGGACTGCTGCACTAACCAGGCAGTTGTTTCTGTAACATATCCGAACTAGTTACCGCTCAAGAAACAGATTAGGTGGCTGTATTCTTGACAGGTAAATACCTGGATCACTAGGTGGCATGCCAGTTACTTCCCATCTCATTCCAACTGTGGTTGACCCCTATTGACCGCAATGTGCAGACATGTTTCTGTACATA
This sequence comes from Lamellibrachia columna, assembly GCA_963662155.1. Classification (NCBI taxonomy): domain Eukaryota; kingdom Metazoa; phylum Annelida; class Polychaeta; order Sabellida; family Siboglinidae; genus Lamellibrachia; species Lamellibrachia columna. The sequence goes on along the minus strand of OY759267.1, from coordinate 15,094,461 downwards.
TTATGTACATACATACAGTGGTATATTTGTACATAATACATTGCATTGCAGTAGTTCCCTTCTATGGAGTGACCATGCTTTGTAGTGTGAAACTTGTGAAAAGGTTAGCATCTTGGTTTCTTTGTTTAATTTTGCTTGAAAACACTGAAACCACAAGGTAGTGTTAAAAATTGTATTCAAATTCAACTGCGTTTATTATCGTAAAGTTGATCCACAACAGTAAAACCATAAAAATGCTATGTTCAACTTGATAAAAATTTTAAATACTTCAAAGAAATGCAGTGAAGCGCTTCTATTGAAACAATCACTTGGTAAATGTATCATTGAACGTTACAAACTTCATTTAAAATTAAACTTTTTTGTAAACCTAATAATATATTATATACACGGTAGTTTATTTTTTGGAGTACACATCCATGGATATCTTTTGTAAGGAATCTTTGCTATGAAATGACCAGTTTCATGTTAATTTTTTAGTTTCCCAGTTATCACTGTCTGATCTCCCTGTCTGAGGAATGATTCTGTTCAGTGGCAATGAGTCTGTATCTTATCTTTGTTTTATTGGACATGCTCATTGAAATGTGCTTGTAATGTGTTTGTGTTATTAGGTCATAACATTCTGTCTATGCCTCCTGCCTGTCATGACAGGTTGGCAGTAAATACTTCCCACATAGAACATCTAGTTTGTTCGGGAGACATTGACAATGACCCGGACATTTAGGATAAAAAGCCAATTTTTTTAAGATGCCCAGAGTTCCCACAAAAAACGCAACCAAATTCAACCCTGGGGAACCTTGATTTTTATCCCAATCCTTGATTTGGGGTGTTTTGGTCCAATTTTGTGGCTCCGATTTATGTTTGCGTATGTTCATCATATTTGTAATTGTTTTATTTATTAGTCAATATGTTTGTTATGAGATGTACAATGGTGCAATATGTTTGTTATGAGATGTACAATGGTGGAATATGTTTGTTATGAGATGTACAATATGTTTGTTATGAGATGTACAATGGTGCACTATGTTTGTTATGAGATGTACAATGGTGCAATATGTTTGTTATGAGATGTACAATGGTGCACTATGTTTGTTATGAGATGTACAATGGTGTACTATGTTTGTTATGAGATGTACAATGGTGCACTATGTGTGTTATGAGATGTACAATGGTGCAATATGTTTGTTATGAGATGTACAATGGTGGAATATGTTTGTTATGAGATGTACAATATGTTTGTTATGAGATGTACAATGGTGCACTATGTTTGTTATGAGATGTACAATGGTGCAATATGTTTGTTATGAGATGTACAATGGTGCACTATGTTTGTTATGAGATGTACAATGGTGCACTATGTTTGTTATGAGATGTACAATGGTGCACTATGTTTGTTATGAGATGTACAATGGTGCACTATGTTTGTTATGAGATGTACAATGGTGCACTATGTTTGTTATGAGATGTACAATGGTGCATTATGTTTGTTATGAGATGTACAATGGTGCAATATGTTTGTTATGAGATGTACAATGGTGCACTAATCATGGAGTTTAATTAGTGCCACATTCATTATCACTTGATAAACACTACCCCACCCTGTAAAGGTGTGGGTGCTTATTTTGTGAAACAAATACATGTTAAGATAACATTTTAGTCCACTAACCATATTACATTGGGTTGTTTGTTACTGTGATACCTACGGGCATTATTCCTGGTCATTTTGAACCATTTGGCATCTCTCTGTAGGCACAGTTAGATTTCCCAGCCAAAACATTACCCCACCCTATAAGATTGTGAATGCTTATTTTGTCAAACAAATACATATTAACATAATGATTTTGAATATCGATTTCTTGCACAACGGTTTTTTAATATCGATCAAAACAAGTATACTAAGCGTTAATTTGCTGGCCAGTGCTAAGCATTGTGCAGGCAATTAGGCATGGATAGCCAATAAAAGAAAATATGATAAAGGCATTGTACGTATTTTGTTCCTAAAAACAATCTATGTTCCCCAGGGTGGACAGTACAAGACATTGTATTTCTGTATCGTGTAGAAAGCAGGTGATGTATTGGTTGTTACTGATGGGTGTGATGCATATGTGAATTCGTGTGCGTGGTGTATCAGTATATATATATATATATATATATATATATATATATAGATATTCCATCTATATATATATATATATATATAGATGGAATATCTATATCTATATATATATATATATATATATATATATATATATATATATATATATATATATATATATACTGATACACCACACACACAAATTCACATATGCATGCATGCACATAGATTGTCATATAAATATAGAAGTTTCAAATTGTAAAATTAAATGTTTATCACTGCTATATGTTTTGTAATACAAAATAAGTGACATTTTTCTTGTATTCTGTATAGTTAAATATCATGTTGTTGTGGGAACAGTGGCGGTGGTGCTGCAACAACTTTGCTATTTGTGTTCAATGGCTGTGTGAGAGATTGAGACGAGATTACAGATCTACCTCTATCTGCCTCTATCGACCTCTATCAGCATGTATTAACACACTAAGGTGGCATAGCCTCCGGGCCCAGGACATTGTACTTTATGAACCACTACTGCAATGTATAGGACAGACCAGTTTCAGACCTAGACGGCTGTCTCATGTGCTGTTTCCACTCCGCAGAGCCTACTATAGTCGCCAAACAGGTCTGGTGCAAATCAGCCAAAAAATTTCAGATGACGTCCTTGTACTTTTTAAACTTGCTCGGGCTTATGAACACTGCCTAAGCCTCTGCTAATGTAGTGCCGTCAACTGAGCTGAATCATCGTGCTCCTAATTTGAACGTCAATTATTTAACATACGCATGGAAGCACGCAGTATGGCCTGAAATTTAAAACAATTTCAGAAAATAACTGTCCTGGCTGGGTGTATGCAACTTACTGTTTAGTTCCATGATTGTTTTGGTGGATGGATTTGGATCACTATTTATATTTCTCATTGGCAACAATGTTAACATTTTCAATGCCGTTGGCAAATTAATTTATATTTTTAATATTCTGAAAATCAACCATAAAAATGTTTAATGTTTTCTTTCGTTTTCTTTCATCAACCTGCTGGATAAAATTAGTGAAATTCCATAATTTTCTTCCCAGAAAATCAACATACTAGATGCTCACCATTATTATGGAGTCTTTAACAAGATTTAACAAGATTTGCCATCCAAGGTAAAAGGCCCAGATGGCAAGTGGACAAGGAAGCCATTGGCTTATCGAGAGTCCAGCGATGTTCATCTATGTGTAACCCGCCCTTCTGAGATACGTGTCAACCTTGTTTTTAAACATATTCACGCTGCTAGCAGTTACACAATCTGTAGGCAATTTGTTCCATTCATTTATTGAAAAAACTTTATTATGTGTTCATGTGCAAGGGATTCTACAATCATTGGAAATGCATATGTTGCCAGCCATCCACTATAGAAATATGTTGCCAGCCATATGTTGCCAGCCATATGTTGCCAATTTTAATCCAAGTGTAGCAAGTCCTAAAACATGAATAAAAATATCACTACCGATTAACTAACAGCCTCTAACCACCAATAACAAGTGTGTGTGTAGTGGCAACAGTAGCTACAGCAGCAACAGCAGTAACAGTAGCAACAGTAGCAACAGCAGCAACAGCAGCAACATCAGCAGCAACAGCAACAGCAGCAACAGTAGCAACAACAGCAACAGCAGCAACAGCAGCAATAGCAGCAACAGTAGCAACATCAGCAACAACATCAATAGCAGCAAGAGCATCAATATCAGCAACAGTAGCAACAGTAGCAACAGCAGAAACAGCAGAAAGAGCAGTAGCAGCAGCAACAGTAGCAACAGCATCAATAGCAGCAACAGCAGCAACAGCAGCAACAGCAGACATATCATCAATAACAGCAATAGCATCAACAGCAGCAATAGTATCAACAAGCAGAAACAGCAGAAACAGCAGAAGCAGCAGCAATAGCATCAATAACAGCAATAGTATCAACGGCAGCAACAGTATCAACAAGCAGAAACAGCATCAACAGCAGCAATAGCATCAATAACATCAATAGCATCAACAGCAGCAATAGTATCAACAAGCAGAAACAGCAGAAACAGCAGCAATAGCATCAATAGCAGCAACAGCAGCAATAGCATCAACAGCAGCAATAGCATCAACAAACAGCAGAAACAGCAGCAATAGCATCAACAAGCAGCAACAGCATCAACAAGCAGCAGCAAAATCAACAGCAGCAATAGCATCAGTAGCATCAACAAGCAGAAACAGCAGAAACAACAGCAATAGCATCAACAAGCAGCAACAACAGCAATAGCATCAACAAGCAGCAGCAACATCAACAGCAGCAATAGCATCAGTAGCATCAACAAGCAGAAACAGCAGAAACAGCAGCAATAGCATCAACAAGCAGAAACAACAGCAATAGCAGGGCAGCTGAGTTTACCCTTCAGTCCATCCCACACCTGTGGAAATAAGGGAATCACAACCCATTGGCTGCCCACACCTGGGAGCTGCAAGAGTTCCTGTGTTGTTGTTCCCTGAAGCAGACGCTTCATGGAACAACAGCTAGCGACACAATGCATGTCTAGATGTATCTCAGAAACTGTGCATTTATGTGTGTGCACACGCATGTGTGCACAACCAGGCATGAAAACACCGGTGCGGATGCATGCTTGGATGCTCGTGAAACATGATCCAGTATTTCAGGTTTACGCAATCTATATTTACATCTGTGTTATTCAGTCGGCCGTTGTGACAGAATCTTTTAAGTACACCTGACATTGAGACTCCAGTCTGCCATTTGAACTGAGAACAGAGAGCCACTTTTAGAAAAAGCAATTACAGTGGCATAATAGCAAGAGAAATAACCCAAAAAATTAGCCACATATTCAGTGGCATATTAAGGATCTCAGAAAGGGTGGCCAAGCTTAGTAATCCATTAGTTTGCCAGGCTACCACGTAATGGCGCAAAACAAAAAATCTTATCCCAATGCCAATGACACAATGGCCCCCTAAATACGCAACTGCACATTCTTGTCGGATTTTGCAATTTTCCTGACACTCAGATGGTTTGATTAAGGAGTTAATTGGACGCTTTATCCACAAAGGTATTATCTCAAATAAACAGCAAGACTGGGAGAACACTTGGCACCTGATTGAAAGAACTCAAGAGAGAGATAGAGGAATTAATTATGAGTTGGATCGTCAAAGCAAAAACAAGGAGAGCACAAGGGATTTGAACAAATCAGCAATCATGGATTACGTGTCTGAGGGCAATCATGTTGACCAAGAGGAGTGCTACAGGAAAGGTCAGAAACATGCAAGAAGCCATCGAACAAGAAAAGGGCCCCATGCAATGTTGACCAGAGACAAGAGTCCAGGAAGTGTGATGGTTCACTGTCGACTATACCGTCATCTGGTGGCCGAACGGGCAAACCATCAGTACGTTGAAGACTGCAATAGCAGTTGAAATGTTGCAGACTTAAATTGTTTAAGTAAGTTCAACAACATCAAAATAATTACTTCTAACAGGCAGGTAGTTTGGCCACACAATTATTTGAACCGGAGATATTGCAAAGGGCTCTGTAAACCAACCCCAAAACTCACAAGTTGGGTCTTTTTCAGATATTTAACTGATGTGGAGTCAACAACATAAGCCCACCTTTTACATGTCACTATATCAATTTCTGTAGACTTCTACCTTGCTACAGGTGTACAATGTAAAGATATTTATCCAATCACAGCCCCTATTGTGCAACATAGCTACCATTCTATCTTGCATAGACCAAGAACATAGCCCCTATTGTGCAACATAGCTACCATTCTATCTTGCATAGACCAAGAACACCATCAATACAAATTTAAAAATCATATTATCTTCTGAAGGGACACAACACTTCATCTTTGTTTTTACCTGGAACTGCACAGACCATATGGAATTTATTCCATTATAGAATTCACTCCCTGTTAGTGCAAAGTTAGCAGGAAGTATAAGGAATGTCCATTATCAGCTGAAGGTCAACCTTTATAGCCTTGGGTTCCCCACAGCTACTTGGTATCCCCTACGACCTTGGAATTTATGTTTTCCTACACTTAATGTTGACAAACACCTGAGCTTTGTTTCCAGAGGATAAACGTGTTTTGTAGAACTGGCATACATTGTACTGTATTCAGGGGCACCCCTAGGATTTCATAGTTGTGACTCACTTTCAGTTTCAACTTAGTTTGTGCTGATTAAGTCAGTGGGCATTAACCCTCATCTATTTACATTTCAGCTCTAACCTGTTTAATGGCTTTTCGACTGCCCTGTGTGTGTTGAATCCAGATTGCTACAATTGATTTGATATACTTCTATAGTTGTCAGCATAATCTCATACCCCCAGTTTTAAGGTGTGAATGCAAGTCAGGTGACCCCTCAATCCATGCCTAGTATACAATACAGTAGTTCATGTAGAACACATTCCCTGTTATAGATACCTTCAAGTTACAACAAGCAGGGCAGGTTTGAGTCCCCCCCCTTACACCTATCCTGAGCCTGCTCTTGACTCTGACAGACATATTTCTCAAACATCTCATAGCTGTTTTTATCACATTCACAGTATTTGCCATATTCGTAAGCATATGTCGGTTTCTGTTCCCCAAACTATTGCAACTGCTCTTGTTAGCAGCAGACTTGACTTACAATTCAGTCTTACAGTATTGCTGTGATTAAAAATTTTTTTTTTTTTCATTCAATGCCACTTCTAAAAAAATCAACATTGACTCCCAGTCCAATATCGCATAATTGTCAAGATCTCTACAATTACCAATCAAGCAATTGACATATCTGCACTCACAGCTCACTCCAGCAAGAGAGCCTACGCAGCTTTGATCATCGAGCGCCAGACAACTTTTTGTTCCACAAATGTCGAAACTAGGACTTTTTCATTTGCTGCTCCAACTCTGTGGAATTCTCTCCCCATTAACATTAAATCAGCCGGGAATATAATGACTCTTGCAGCACCCAAAGACCCACCTTTTTGACCTTGCTGTTCCCTCTATAACCTTCCATCTGTTCATGACTTGGAACTTGTATACTGATCACTTGTACACCAATCACTCATACATCGATCAGCTGTACACTGAACATATAGACTGTACAAAGCCTACCATGTCAGTTAATATGAATGAATCCAGGACATTTTACCAATGGACCTTTCGCCAAAAGACATTTTATCATCAGACATTAATGTTAAGTTAATAAAGTCATTAAGATCACTATAAGTTGTTCATGATTAAAAACATAACTCTGAATAAGTAACTAAATAAAAAAAAAAATTTGTTGACAAAATGTCTATTGGCGAAGTGGCTGTTGACAGAATGTCTGGATACTGCTATAAATACCCACCCTACCATATTCTCGTACTCGTGATTACCTGCAAATAAATATTACATCTGGCTCAACAGCCAATGCCAAGACCATCATGCACCTGAAACACTAATAGTTCCGAGACATCCTGCCACCTACCTGATCCTTGCTGGCTCCCGTTGAACTAGCGCCGTCACCAGGTGGTGCTGTTGTTGCACTGTCTGTGAACATCTTCATCTTCTTTGTGTGGTTCTTGCCCTCATAGTGTTGTCGGGCTTGCAAGGGCGCGTTCAATACCACGCGACAGATCTTACAGTACAAGGGTTGTGACTTGCCGTTGCTGTCAGCAACACTACCATTGAGCTTGTCGCTGTCCGGCTGCTGCGGCGATGCATTCCTGCTGTCTGCCTTCCGTTTCATGCCCTTGCTGAATGCCACTGCAGACTTGAGCGATGATGCTGACGATGCGGTCACCGACAGTGACAATGTACGTTTCTGGTAGGCAACATTTGGCTGCGATCCGATGACGACGCTCTGTGCCATGTAGTTCAATTGCTGCGACTTTGATGCCAGCTGAAGACCATTCTGATTTAGCGCTCGCGATATGGCAGTGCTGCCACCTGGTAGCGGAGACATGTGGAATGCACCGTTTTGTGCTGGCATCACTGCTGGCTGGCCGACCGGCAGTGGAATCTGCTGTGGAAATTGTGGCAATGTAGCGAGCGTTGGCATGGAGACCGGGGCCAGCTGTGGAGTGTAACCATGGTAACCTGGAAAGAAGTTGTAAAAGAAACTTAGAGAACATGTTTTTGATAAAATTATAATATATACTGCGATACTACGAGTTCGTACATATTTTTATTTGTTTTACTAAAATCATATTTTATTTTCAATTGTTCACATTTTTATTTTATTGACATTGTTTTGCATGGATTTAAAAACGAATCTAAAAAGTGGTGACAGATAGTGGTATCACATCTTCACATAAAGTTTTTACGGCTACAGATCTGGCACTTTAGATAAAAATGGCTGTAGTTTTTGTTTTAACATTTGTTCACTGAATGTGAAGTCAGTTGGTTCACTACCCAGACTATGTGCATTCAAGCGGAAATATGCCACAATACAGATGATGTAACACTGATCATATGGCCACATTAAATGCCACAGGTTCAGCTGGGCCATGGGAAATTTTGCCGACAAAACAATGCCTGTGTACACGTAATAATGCATACAAGCAGATAGACAGCTTTAATTGAGGGATCTCACCAGGTGAGCATTATTTCTATTCAAGTTGATTTCTAGTCGGCTGGGCTGGGACTGAGATCCAAGACAACACATTACGCTACCCGACAATGACCAGTAACTGGGTGGGTGGTGCTTGCAAATTTCTGTTTCAGATATTTGTTTGGGCTGGTGTATACTAATGCTTATGTGGCGGCCATAACATAAAGCACGGATCAAGATCAACATGCCGGGCATTGTGCGACACATGCTACTTATTGATGAATATCTCTCTGCAACACCGCAGGGGTTGGGGGACGGGGGTGGGGGGACCACAGGTAGGGGTCAGGGGTGGGGGGGTCAGGGGTGGAGGACCAGGGGTGGGGGACAGCCTTGTTTGGACAAGTCATGGTTTTCACTGACTGTCCTGGGTTTAAATATAATTATTATTTGCTAGTTTCTAAAGATATGATTTAGAGTAATTGAGACTTATTGGCAAGTCACAAACTGGCAAGTCAAGTCAAGTCTCAAGTCAATAACCTTCAAGTCCAAGTCAAGGCATGAGTCATCTCTCTGATTTCTCAAGTCAAGTCACAAGTCATGAAAATGGGCGAATCAACTCAGCCCCTATGACTTCAATCTTGATTTGCATCAACAAGTCTGGTGTGTTGGTGCTGGTTGATTGCAGAGCAAAATTTGTTAAGGTATTTTTTTTATAAGGAATGTTACAGCTGTCTATAATCTAAACGCACTATCTGCACCATACACCATTCTCCAAATGACATATATCATATGCTGATTATAATTCATACCACCGTTTAACTTGTATCTACAAACACCTTGAAGAAACAAAGAGTTGTAGACCAACACCCACTTTACAAGACTTACAGCAGACATGTCTATATTAAACAAAGAGTTGTAGACCAACACCTACTTTACAAGACTTACAGCAGACATGTCTATATAAAACAGGTGTACATTGTCCAACTGGACACAAGTTCTCCCAGGATGCATTGCACAAGTCACCACTGCCATCTGCACTCAATCTTCCTCTGGTGTTTATGCAATATTTTCAAAACCCTGAAAGTTTAGAACCGATCACCGGCTTTTGAAACTATCACCACAAGTTTTTATTTGCTGTAGTAGTTACAGTAATGGCTGCTACGTACATAAACAGCGTGGGCCGAATGATCTCTTTAGCGTGTTTATGAGGAAGTAATTCCCGTCTCGGCTCCACACACGTGTTTGGTGTCAAATGTTTGGAAGAAACTATGAATCACAGCTGGTAAATAGCAGCACTTCTCTGGTAGAGGTGGTCGTTTGACACTGACACCTGACAATAACTGGTTGACAGAATACAGTAACAAGCATCGTCAAGTGGTTCTGTCATTCTTGCGAGCACCCGGCGCATGCACGTGCACACACACCTAGGCATGCATGTGCACGCATGCATGCATGCCTAGGTGTGTGTGCACGCATGCATGCACTGAAAATAGACTAATAAACACTTTATAATACATTTATCTATTGCACAATGTGTTTCAACGTTGCACATTCGTGAAGCTGCGAACTTTGGACCAAACTGTTCCCAGGTCTACTCGTTAAAAGAACCAATTACCTCATTGTTACTTATACATTAATTATTAGCTGACAATTCAGTGGAGAACAGATTTCTTGCACAAAATTTCTTGCACAAAAAGCAACAACGGGAAGTGCTGACGTGGACAGTTCAAAGATAGAATTTTGAAGTAAATCAATTTACTTACTTATATCCCCGAAACGCGCCATTTCATTTTAACACAGCTTCAAGGATGTAAGAAGTGGGTCTCACGGGGCAGCCATGTCAGATTGGCTTTCGGTAAACTGCCACAGATGTTGGTCAGTTCTTGTGGGAACTGTCTCATGTAAATGAGAGTTCACCGTCTTCCATGAAACTTTAATGACGTTCACAATGACGACACCATCAGCTCACAAACCAGCTGAACCCATGCGCTCCGTTGAGGCTCGTATCAATGTACTTACATTGGGTAAATCTAAAGAAATTAGATTTTTTTTACCACACAAATATGGGTCAGTTGGTCAGAATGCCAAAAAGATGATTTGGGCCATCCAGTGCAAAAAATCCTTTCTGTGCAAAATCAATCTAAGTCCGCGTTTCATAAGGATATTTTCAGGTCCAAGTAAAAACCCCTCTAGGTAAAAATACCTAGGGTAAAAAATCCTCTTTTATATGGAAAACCCCTATGCAATATTACACAAAACACCCATGTAGAAATAAACACTTATTGTAATATTTAAAGTATCATTCATTAATCATGTCATGGGATCATTGTAAAAACTAAAATATAATGTCACCTGTACACTTCATCATAATTACTTAAATTGCAGATTGATTCCTCTTGCAGAAATGGTTTTGGTAGTTAAATTATTGACAATTTAAAATGGCTGCCACTTTCTGTCCTTGCCAGGGAAGACCTCAGAATGAGCATCAGATCTTCACCAGTAAATGTTCTGTGTAGCAAGTGCATTACTGGAAGCAAATATGTGCCTCATTTCTAAATTAATGCGTTCCTGTGAGAAGATCAGAAGGTGCCTCCTGATGACAGCCACAATAAATCACATACACAGGGCGCTGGTGGCCCTTAACAACCACTTCTCTTTTAAAATGTTTTGTCTATTCAACCAAACATAACAACCAGACAGTGGTCCACTCGACTATATGAAGCATTCAATTCCCAGCCAAGACCTATTTCGGCAACGCAGCTGGGTTTTGTCACCAGCTAGCGGCTTACTAGTTAGAGACAGCAAATGTGACTTCGTTTCCGACTGGATGAAAGAGCTATTTATAGAATCATCCAAATGGGTGTTTTAAGAGCACGCTATCTCAAAGTCAGGACATAGACTTGGGAAAATGTTGAGTTCCAGCAACCAGATGATTGACAGTACAACGCATTCTAGAGAGGAGAGAACCAAATATTGCACTGTAAATCTCCAAGTAATACATCTCTACTGTTCTACTGTGACTTCTCTGGCATGCCTAACACTGCACAGAACTGTGCAAGTGAACCACCATAGAAGACTGGTTATTAGTGCTAACACTTTTTACTGTATATTTATATGATACCAGTACTTGGATTGTTGATACAATTGTAGCCTGATATCAGAATTTACTCAGAACGTGTAGCATGTGCCACTGGTGGCAGGCATTTAGTATCACTGTCACCTGTGATGTCATTTAGTATCACTGTCACCTGTGATGTCATTTAGTGTCACTGTCACTTGTTAGGTCATTTCTGTCAATGCCCACACTGCATTGGTCCAGCTACTTTTGGTATAAACAAATGATAAGACACCATCTCAAAACATCATGGGCTACATGAAACCAACACCATTTAGTCTCAGACCCCCCAGACCCTACCTACTACTACTACATGAAATTTCAAATCTATGCGTGAGCACCTTTGTATTCGCCAGTTCAGTCGTCATAATGCAAAGCTACCTGCAGGCATTCGAAGTCAGCACCTTTAAGAACTGTGATTGAAGAAAGAATGTGTTTAGGATGCTAAACAAAGCAGCTGCTAACTTCCCAATTAAATTAATTTTGTGTAGTGTAAATTTTTTAGATGGCGCCTAAAAAGTATGGTATTCAACAAATAATAATTATGATTAAATCTGCTGCTGATCTTCATTATTAGATGCCAAGACTGACACACAGACAACTATCTATTGGCTACAGGCGGTTGATTATTGCAAGATCTGACAGAAATATCCAACTAGGGCTAAAACTGACAGGTTTGTCTCCATACAGTAGGACTAGGAGAACAGATCTCATTCTGACAGCAAACAGACAGGAAATTGAATGCTCAAGCGACAGACTTCACTTCACATTGGGACAGACGTCACAAAAGTAATAACATTCGCATCATTAACAAGTAATAAGCTGCACATGTTAAACACAACTCTGCTTCAGGTGCGTCTGTTGCTACTGAGGCAGGCTGATCGTTAGATACACATATCCTGTACACTGGCTGAAATTTTTTTTTCAGAGTTCAGTGGCATATTTAGGGGGGACATTGGGCTTAAATGTAAAACAATGATAACCTACTGCACCACTACATGGTAAACTAGTGGATGACTAAGCTTGCCCCCCTTTGCTCCCCCTTTGGTCTCCCCCTTTGGTCTCCCCCTTTGGTCTCCCCCTTTGGTCTCCCCCTTTGGTATCCCTCTTTGGTCTCCCCTTTGGTCTCGCCCTTTAGTCTCCCCTTTGGTCTCCCCTTTGGTCTCCCCCTTTGGCCTCCCCCTTTGACCTCCCCCTTTGGCCTCCCCTTTGGCCTCCCCTTTTAGTCTCCCCCTTTGGTCTCCCCTTTGGTCTCCCCCTTTGGTCTCCCCCTTTGGTCTCCCCTTTAGTCTCCCCCTTTGGTCTCCCCCTTTGGTCTCCCCTTTGACCTTTCCCTTTGGTCTCCCCTTTGGTCTCCCCCTTTAGTCTCCCCCTTTGGTCTCCCCCTTTGGCCTCCCCCTTTGACCTTTCCCTTTGGTCTCCCCCTTTGACCTTTCCCTTTGGTCTCTCCCTTTGGTCTCCCCTTTGGTCTCCCCCTTTGGCCTCCCCTTTGACCTTTCCCTTTGGTCTCCCCCTTTGGTCTCCCCCTTTAGTCTCCCCCTTTAGTCTCCCCATTTGGTCCCCCCCTTTGGTCTCCCCTTTGGCCTCCCCCTTTGGCCTCCCCCTTTGACCTTTCCCTTTGGTCTCCCCCTTTGGTCTCCCCCTTTAGTCTCCCCCTTTGGTTTCCCCCTTTAGTCTCCCCCTTTGGCCTCCCCTTTGGTCTCCCCCTTTAGTCCCCCCTCTGGCCTCCCCCTTTGCAAGATACGCTACTGCCAGAGTTTAAACAAATATTAGATTAGGCTTTGTCAGTTGCTGCACCAGAGACTCCTGCACCAACTCTTTAGAATCCACTTCCTATTAGTGCTTGGTCAGTAGTAAACGTAATAAATGTCACGGTCATCTGAAGACTTATCTTTTTAACTGTGTATACCCTCCTTAGCTGCCTGGCATATGCATCCATCTGCTGACAACTTTAACTTTAACATTATATATCGATTTTGAAGAAACCAGTAACTCCGGTTGTTGGACTAACTGCGTAGATTATCTAAAGGTTTGCCATGGAGATGCTCCGAACACAACAGAGCAACTTGTCATGTCAAGTATAGCCTATTACGACCTCACGGTCCGGAATGCACCAGGTGAGCAGAAGTCTGGAAATGTTGGGAGAACTGCATGCACAGACTCTGGGTTTGGAATTTGGTGACATTTTAATTCTGCCATGAAGACATGAATGAAGGGTCAATGATTTGGAGGCTCTATCCTTTGAAGAAGTATTAAAATAATTGTTTTGAACACTTGAAGTCTGAAGGTTTAGCATACTCGAGTGGTACCACCCCTTAAATTTCCTGTAGATATTCAGCAACACGTCACATGATCTTGCTGGGAGGATCCCAAATGTATACACATGGCACACACAATTTAGATTTTTTGGAATCTGAATTCTACATATTGATTTCTGGAGAAAAATTACAGAATTTGATGAACACTCTGCTGCATGTCAGTAAAAACCACACAACCCATGCGATCTTCAGAAATTGCCAAACACAAATTTGCAGCACACAGATCTGAGATCATGATAAATGTTAACATAGTTCCCAGTGGCGAAATAAATAGAGGTCTGTTTCCTGATGAAGTGCTGCACAACAGTTTATACCAATCAGCAGCGGCTGAGTGGGAGAAACTGTTGTCCACCACTTTGTGTGGGTACAGACTGCTATTTACTTGGGACACAGACCACTATATATTGTCTCCATTCCCATGCAGCAGCAATCCTCTCTAGCACTGGTGCTTTGTAAACTATCAACAGGCACTTGATGTGAAAAGCAGCCCCCAGATAAACAGGCACTATTTATGGACAACACTTGACAGAATGAGCAAACAACTGGCAAATGAAAGTAAATCACACGTTCTCCGATTACTGTAGTTCCCCATAGGTCAGTCATAAACCTGCTAAAGAAAGCATCAAATACACAGCTCAAGTGTTCTAGAGGGCTGCAAAGTACAAAAGTACATCAGCAGACAAAACGTGAACCACTAGATAAATACTTATTAACATTGGGGGAGGCCGACGTTTATTTGAACAACAGTGAATAGTAATTTTCAGTTAACAGTAGCGAGTAAAGTGCCATTTGCCAGTAGTGTTAAATAATGGCAAATACCGAGGTTTCTCAATAAACAAATACCAAAATGCAAATTGTGTTTGTGGATGGAAATGGATCGCCCTGCACTAAAAGTTAAGGCTGTCTCTGCAACTCATTCAGCCCATTATGAATCAGGTTAGTTGATGTTCAGATTTAGTCATTTACAGATATGAATAGTGTCTGAATAGTTTAAGTAATATGTGTGGTCAAGTTAATAAAAGTGTGCATACTTTTGTAAAATCATAGACAGAATTGACTTCAATCGTTAGAATGCGCAACTTGCAAAAGTGTGAATCCTTGAATCTTATGCCCTTTTTGGTCAAATTCTGGCTGACTGAATTAAAATTTAATAGTTTCATCAAAACTAAATAAAAAATTTGCAGGAAAGAGTTAAGATCTGCCACCAAATAATCCCAAAATCTACCAGGTGTTTGCGCACTCAGTCACACCCCCCACACCCCCATCCCCTGGGGACACAGCTGGACCATGTCCTGAGTAAAGGTGGATCATCATCCCTGATTATCTTCAAAAATCTGAAGTTCTAAACAGCGAGTTCTGCTGCTTGAAATCTGGAAACCATTCCCAACAGAAGGGAGAAAACAAGAATTAAACGACTAGTGTCTATGGTTTTGTGGTGAGGTGTCTAATGACTGGCACAATGAGAGAGTGATCAGAACTTAATTAATAATTATCTACTAATGGGGATGTCAAAAGATGCCTCAGCAATGCATTTACTCCATCTAAATCTGTAGAGTTTGAATAGTTTATGCACAGTTGGTTTAATAAAACAGTACTAAATAAAACAGATAATAGTATCTAGCTCCTCCTCTATGGATGCAAGAGTTGGACTTTGACAGCAGAAAAAGAGACGCACACAAGAACAATTTTTTTACACTGAGCACAAAACCCTTGTTGTCTACGGTGAAACAACGCAAGATCTTCTGGTTTGGCCACTTCAGTTGGCACATCATTGAAAAAAATCTTACATCAAGGCACCCTGGAGGGCAACAGAAGACGGCTGCCCAAAGAAACACTGGCTTGACAACATAAAGGAATGGACCAATCCCAGCCTGTGAGCCCTGATACGCACGGTTGAAGACAGACCAGGCCGGTGGAGACTCTGTGGAAATGTCTGTGGTATCCCATGACCGTTCCGGTCAAGAGATTTAATAAGATTTAACAAGATTGCCATCCCAAACAACAAGTTCCAGATGGTAAGTGGACAAGGAAACCATTGGCTTATCCAGAGTCCAACAATTTTCTCATCTATGTGTAGCCCGCCCTTATCAAATATCTGTCAATTCTATTTTTAAACATATTCACACTACTAGCATTAACACAATCATTTGGCAGTTTGTTCCATTCATTTATCACCCTCTGTGAGAACGAGTACTTTCTCATGTCCAACCTACACTGCTCCTTAACTAATGCTGCTTTGTGTCCTCTGGTTCTACTGCCTTCTTTAAGTTTGAAGAACATATTCCTATCAACATCCTCATAACCGTTCACTATTTTAAACACTTCTATTTGGTCTCCTCTTAGTCTCCTGGTCTCTAGTGTTGTCAAACCACATTGTAATAAGCGACTTTCATAACTAAGGTCTCTCAATTCTGGAATCATTTTAGTTGCTCTTCGTTGTATTCTTTCTAGCTTGTCTATGTCCTTTTTACGATACGATCTCCATGCTTGAATACAATATTCCAAATGTGGTCTAACTATTGCTTTGTACAGGGGTACAATTAGCTGTTTCTCCTTGTACATGATAGTTCTCCTAATTAGCCCTAGAATTTGATTTCCTTCCGAAGCAGCAATCCCACATTGCTCTGAAACGTTCATGTCAGCACTAAATGTTATTCCTAAGTCCTTTTCTTTTGTGGTTCTACCTAGTACAGCACCCCCCATTTTATATTCTTCATCCATGTTTCCATGTCCTATGTGTAGACATTTACACTTCCCAAAATTGAATAATATTTGCCATTTTTCTGACCATTTAACTAATTTATCTAGATCATCCTGTAAACTTTGTTTATCTGTATCATTAGTAACCTTTCTGAATACTTTTGTGTCATCTGCAAATTTGAGTACTTTGCTAAATATGTCATCTTCCAAATCATTTATATATATTAAAAACAGTATAGGGCCTAATACTGATCCCTGTGGTACCCCACTCAAAACCGATTTCCAGTTTGAAATCTCACCATCTACTATTACTCTCTGTCTTCTGTGTGTAAGCCACTTTTCTATCCAGTTGATTACATCATTACCTATACCATGGACATGGCTTAAGTAACAATCTTTGATGTGGCACTTTATTGAAAGCTTTCAGAAAATCTAAGTAGACAACATCCACTGGTGACCTGTCATGTACCCACTTTGTAATTTCTTCAAAAAATATAAGAGATTGGTTAGACATGACCTTGCTTTTAGGAACCCATGTTGAGATGTATTTATTAATTTATGTTTAACAAGGAATTCCACCATGTGGTCTCTAATTAATGTTTCGAGTAATTTACATACAACTGATGTTAAACTCACTGGTCTGTAATTTTCTGGCTTATTCCTCGATCCCTTCTTAAATAGCGGCGTAATGTTGGCTTCTTTCCATTCCGAAGGAACTATTCCTTCTTCTAGTGACAAGTTAAACAATTTTGCAAGTGGTGTACTAATTTGCTCAACAATTTCCTTAAGCAGTTTTGGTGGTATCCCATCAACTCCAGGTGATTTATTATCTTTCATCTTCTTAATTTTCTTTGCTATAATTTCAGGAGTTACAAATAACTGCCCTAAATGTTCTGATTTATTGCCCTCAAATTTAGTCAATGGTACTGGAAGTGAGTTGATATCTTCTGTGGTAAAAACTGAGCTGAAATACTCATTCAGGACTTCTGCCATTTGAAACCTGTCTGAAATTATGTTTCCCCTGTTGTTTTCCAGTGGTCCGACCTTATCTCGAACTATCTGTTTACTTCTTACATAAGCATAGAAACTCTTGCTGTCATTTTTTATATTACCTGCCAATTTGTTTTCAAAGGTTCTTTTAGGGTTTCTAATTTCAGATGTAGCTAGGTTAAGTGCCTCTTTGTAATTTGCATAGTCTTCATCCTTTCTGGTATGCCTATAAACCCTCCACATAGTTTGCTTAAACACTATTTTTCTAATAGCTTCTTTTGACAAGTGTTTCTTTCTAAACCGTTTTCATTGTTTTTCAAGGGAAAAAATTTATCGATGATACTCTCAATTTCATATTTTAGAATATTCCAACATTCAGTTGCAGTCTTATTCATCAGCATGTTATTCCAATCTAGCTTTGCTAAGTATTTTCTCATATCTTTATAGTTACCTTTGTGGAAGTTTCTCCTATACGTGTTTTTATTTTTACTTTCTGATTTTACATTGATGTCAAAATGTATTTGATTGTGATCACTGTTACCCAATGGTTCATGTATTTTTACATTGTCCACTAATTCTTTTTGTGATGATAAAACTATATCTAATACATGTTCTCCCCTATATCTAATACATGTTCTAGCACGTGCTGAGTAAGGAAGCTATCCTAAATTAAAAATATAAATTGATGGTTCTCACCCCCTGTACTCTCTAGAGATTTCCATTGTATGTATCCATGGTTAAAATCTCCCATTATGATACATTCCCCTTTACTAACTTCCTTTTTGAAGTGAGAAATATTCCCCTTTACTAACTTCCTTTTTGAAGTGATGAAGTGAGAAAGTTAAATATTAATACACAACACTTTAAAATGTGCGATTTTCAGGATTTTAACATGTACATTTGACATCATCAATGTTGCCCAATTGACAAACCTCTAGACGGTATATTCCAAAACAATAACAACACATATGCAATTACACATTTTGTCTACTACAGCTGTCCATCTCCCAATAACCCAAATCATGGACCTGCCATAGGGGGGAGGGGGGACCTTGTCTGAAAAAAATGTACAGCACCACTCCATTAGAGAATGTTTGTTCTTCACGCAGTTAATGATTTGTGACAGGTCAGTTCAACTTAGTTTCACATCAGTCATAAAAATTAGCCACACTCACTAAGTAACTGAGTCGTACATTTAACACATGTGACAGAGATGATTTAGAGGGACACTCTGATTGTCTGAGTGGGCGCTTGTGTGGTTAAGAAGCATGCTTTATTGGTGTGTTGTCATTCTTCAAAATTATACTTCTGTCAAGAACAAAGAGGATTCATTAATCATATGAAGCACCAAGAGGTTTATGAACAATTTCTTCTTGTTTGTTACATCTGTAACCAAGTTTAAAAATAATCAACATATGTATTAATATCGGCAACTAGGATCAAATGATTGAAAGGCTAAAGTATGGGACAGATGTGTACAGTTTGTTTAGTACAAAATGGGGTTAACTTTAGCTGGCGTACAAGAAGTCTGCATTATTGATAGAAATATCAATATTCTCTAAAATTGATAGTTTTACCAATCATTAAAAGGACCCACTAATCATGTCAAGTATGTCTAGCTTAGAATGAGCTCTCATTTGTGGAATATGTTGCATGGTCTTATTAATTGTCAGCACACGTATACATACTAATATTGGTAACCAGGATTAAATTTCTTCCCATGATTCAAGAATCATGCCTTAAAACTCAGCTAAATGACAAATTAAGATTTGGCTAAAATTAGCTCTTGTTTATTGCATCTGTAACCAACTTTATTAAATGTCAGCACGTGCGAATAGTAATATTGGTAACCAGGATCAAATTATTTGTGGGCTAAAGTACAAGAGAAATTTGCAGTATTTAGCTTAGCACATATTGTGGTACCACCACGGGGAGTATTTATATCCTGGTTAATTGCAGAGGCAAGTATATAATACCTATAAGTATAATGTCTGTGTTATATTCATTTATATTCATTGAAATGATGGATGTTAACCCATGTAATAAATAATCCACATCCCCTGGAGACCCCCCACAGGGAAGATTCAGACCCCACATATTTCTAAATCCCCACTAATTGCAATATTTTCTTCAATGTCCATTTTCTGATACACAGCTATTTCTTACAATGCATGGATTACCTAAAATTACAATAGATGGATTACTCTAGTTACCACCAATGATTAGCTAAGTGTCACGACAGTGAATGCATACTTTGGTTGCCACCAAGAATTAGCTAGGTGTCACGACAGTGAACGTATACTTTGGTTGCACCAAGGATTAGCTAGGTGTCACGACAGTGAAAATATACTATGGTTGCCACCAAGGAATAGCTAGGTGTCACGTCGGTGAATGTATACTTTGGTTGCCACCAAGGATTAGCTAGGTGTCACGACGGTGAACATATACTTTGGTTGCCACCAAGGATTAGCTAGGTGTCATGTCGGTGAACGTGTACTTTTGTTGCCACCAAGGATTAGCTAGGTGTCACGTCGGTGAACATATACTATGGTTGCCACCAAGGATTAGCTAGGTGTCACATCGGTGAACATATACTATGGTTGCCACCAAGGATTAGCTAGGTGTCACGTGGGTGAACGTATACTTTGGTTGCGACCAAGGATTAGCTAGGTGTCACGACAGTGAACATATACTATGGTTGCCACCAAGGAATAGCTAGGTGTCACGTCGGTGAACGTATACTTTTGTTGCCACCAAGGATTAGCTAGGTGTCACGTCGGTGAACATATACTATGGTTGCCACCAAGGATTAGCTAGGTGTCACATCGGTGAACATATACTATGGTTGCCACCAAGGATTAGCTAGGTGTCACGTGGGTGAACGTATACTTTGGTTGCGACCAAGGATTAGCTAGGTGTCACGTCGGTGAACGTATACTTTGGTTGCCACCAAGGATTAGCTAGGTGTCACGTCGGTGAACATATACTATGGTTGCCACCAAGGATTAGCTAGGTGTCACGTGGGTGAACGTATACTTTGGTTGCGACCAAGGATTAGCTAGGTGTCACGTCGGTGAACGTATACTTTGGTTGCCACCAAGGATTAGCTAGGTGTCACGTCGGTGAACATATACTATGGTTGCCACCAAGGATTAGCTAGGTGTCACATCGGTGAACATATACTATGGTTGCCACCAAGGATTAGCTAGGTGTCACGTGGGTGAACGTATACTTTGGTTGCCACCAAGGATTAGCTAGATGTCATGTCGGTGAACGTATACTTTTGTTGCCACCAAGGATTAGCTAGGTGTCACGTCGGTGAACATATACTATGGTTGCAACAAAGGATTAGCTAGGTGTCATGTCGGTGAACATATACTATGGTTGCCACCAAGGATTAGCTAGGTGTCACGTCGGTGAACATATACTATGGTTGCCACCAAGGATTAGCTAGGTGTCACGTGGGTGAACGTATACTTTGGTTGCGACCAAGGATTAGCTAGGTGTCACGTCGGTGAACATATACTTTGGTTGCCACCAAGGATTAGCTAGGTGTCACGTCGGTGAACATATACTTTTGTTGCCACCAAGGATTAGCTAGGTGTCACGTCGGTGAACGTATACTTTGGTTGCCACCAAGGATTAGCTAGATGTCACGTCGGTGAACATATACTTTGGTTGCCACCAAGGATTAGCTAGGTGTCACGTCGGTGAACATATACTATGGTTGCCACCAAGGATTAGCTAGGTGTCACGTCGGTGAACGTATACTTTGGTTGCGACCAAGGATTAGCTAGGTGTCACGTCGGTGAACGTATACTTTGGTTGCCACCAAGGATTAGCTAGGTGTCACGACAGTGAACATATACTATGGTTGCCACCAAGGATTAGCTAGGTGTCACGACAGTGAACATATACTTTTGTTGCCACCAAGGATTAGCTAGGTGTCACGTCGGTGAACGTATACTTTTGTTGCCACCAAGGATTAGCTAGGTGTCACGACAGTGAACATATACTTTTGTTGCCACCAAGGATTAGCTAGGTGTCACGTCGGTGAACATATACTTTGGTTGCCACCAAGGATTAGCTAGGTGTCACGTCGGTGAACGTATACTTTGGTTGCCACCAAGGATTAGCTAGGTGTCACGTCGGTGAACGTATACTTTGGTTGCGACCAAGGATTAGCTAGGTGTCATGTCGGTGAACATATACTATGGTTGCCACCAAGGATTAGCTAGGTGTCACGTCGGTGAACATATACTATGGTTGCCACCAAGGATTAGCTAGGTGTCACGTCGGTGAACATATACTATGGTTGCCACCAAGGATTAGCTAGGTGTCACGTCGGTGAACATATACTATGGTTGCCACCAAGGATTAGCTAGGTGTCACGTGGGTGAACGTATACTTTGGTTGCGACCAAGGATTAGCTAGGTGTCACGTCGGTGAACATATACTATGGTTGCCACCAAGGATTAGCTAGGTGTCACGTGGGTGAACGTATACTTTGGTTGCGACCAAGGATTAGCTAGGTGTCACGTCGGTGAACATATACTATGCCATGGTTGCCACCAAGGATTAGCTAGGTGTCACGTCGGTGAACATATACTATGGTTGCCACCAAGGATTAGCTAGGTGTCACGTGGGTGAACATATACTATGGTTGCCACCAAGGATTAGCTAGGTGTCACGTGGGTGAACGTATACTTTGGTTGCGACCAAGGATTAGCTAGATGTCACGTCGGTGAACATATACTATGGTTGCCACCAAGGATTAGCTAGGTGTCACGTCGGTGAACATATACTATGGTTGCCACCAAGGATTAGCTAGGTATCACGTGGGTGAACGTATACTTTGGTTGCGACCAAGGATTAGCTAGGTGTCACGTCGGTGAACATATACTATGGTTGCCACCAAGGATTAGCTAGGTGTCACGTCGGTGAACATATACTATGGTTGCCACCAAGGATTAGCTAGGTGTCACGTGGGTGAACGTATACTTTGGTTGCGACCAAGGATTAGCTAGGTGTCACGTCAGTGAACATATACTATGGTTGCCACCAAGGATTAGCTAGGTGTCACGTCGGTGAACATATACTATGGTTGCCACCAAGGATTAGCTAGGTGTCACGTGGGTGAACATATACTATGGTTGCCACCAAGGATTAGCTAGGTGTCACGTGGGTGAACGTATACTTTGGTTGCCACCAAGGATTAGCTAGGTGTCACGTCGGTGAACATATACTATGGTTGCCACCAAGGATTAGCTAGGTGTCACGACAGTGAACATATACTTTGGTTGCCACCAAGGATTACCTAGGTGTCACACCTTAAAATAATGATATGTAATGATATGTATGAATTCATAACAGAACTTATCAGTTTGGGTTTTTTGCTTCTGGTGCTAAAACATTTCTACTAACAAGGGTCTAAAAGGCATACTGTATGGTATAAAATACTATTCAAATAACACAACTGTCCATACTGTTCGAATAAAGAATTCTAAAACATAATACTGACCTGCTTTCACAAATGTGGTAGTAGCAATGAATTAACAACTGAAAAGTCTCTGTACATAACATTTTTGAAATCCTGGTAGAAATGGACTGATAAACAGTCATAATTATAAATGCTATCTAAAGAACTGATGAGATATGTTATTGGAGTTACACCACATATTTGAATAGAAATATTATACATGGCACATAAAGCTGTATTCAATTACACATCATTTATATATATATCTGTAGAAATGTCAGAATGTCATATGATAATCTGATAGTGGGTTTTAACTATTTATTGAAACTAATTTGAGCACATAACGTCCTTTCTGTTCTGGCCAGGTTTTGAGCTATGATACAAATAGTTATAAAACATAACAGTGCCTTCAACTGCATGCAAAATATATTCTACATATATCACAACACTGTTTTTTTAACTTTAACAACTAACTTATAAGCTCTTTCTCTACATACATTTTAAGTTTGCAAGAACTTTATCTCATTTCAAAGGCAGTTTCTTCAAAGTACAAAGTTTCACAAAGACAGTAATGATGTAACTGAAGCCAGGCAGTAGTAGGGTTGTAGATATAACCCTCAAGGGCCTCATTGTTTGGAGAAAGTACACAAATCAGCAGGCAGTAAATGATGCCACTCTTCATAAACACACACCAGAAGGAATTAAGTAGCTAAAAGTCAACTACTGAAGATGGGGTCACCAGACTCTTTTGACATGTGACAAAATAGTCCAGTGGGAAAGAACGGGAAATGCAAGCGGAAGCCCCAAAAGTTTCCGAGCAGTGGCGTGGGAACGTAAAAAAGTATTATGTGACCACCTTGCCGTTACCTATGGTTATGTTCTTGGTTGTTTTTGATCTCTGGACGAAAGATGATTTAGCTGATATATCCTGGCTTTGTAGCTGAATTCAGGTATTCAGTTTTACATCTTTGCCAGTGGAAGCGATACTGCCTTCGGTAATGTGGGTTGTTTTAATTGCCAAACACAAGATCTCTCCTGAAACAGCTCAGTGCCGAATGTCATGAAACATAAGACACTGAGAAAATGACATAGGTGACAAACTGGAGGAAAGTTGGTTGACACAGCTGGTTGGTTGCTCTGTCGGGGGGGGGGGGGGGGGGGGGGGGTCAGATCGCTATTTCCCTTCCATTTTATAGCATACACACTTCATTTTTGCAGTTTTTGTCAAAGAAAACAATTGGACAGTGTAAGTTTGCCGTGACAGGTCTTCAAATGTGAAACGACTTGTCGAAATGTGTTTGTTGACAGTAACCTTAATGAATTTTTTTTATTGAAAACATACTTATTTTGCTGCCTTGATAATATAAACGCTTTTTTCATATAAGCGGCATTACTTTCTATTTTGCAATCTTGGCTATTTATTTTTATTTATTATTTATTCATTTAAACTGTACTTTAAATTTTTTTATATATTATTTGTGTTGAATTGAATATTTAACCTGTGTTATTATTATCCACTTTCAAGAATGTTTTACATGAGAAAAGTGCTTTGGGTGGAGAAATGGGCAAAATTGAAGACTACAGTCGCCACGTGCAGGTGCATTTTACATTTATATGCACTGTTTTGCATTAAACGACCATGTTTGGAATGGATTTTTTTCACAAAATACCAATTCGAAAATAAAATAAAGATGAACTGTTGCCAAAAGCATAACAAAATGTAGAAAAAAACTGTGCAAATTCTAAATAAATAAATAAATAAAAAGTTTACTTCTGGGCACAATCTGGGTGAATTATCAGGTTCAAGTTGATGAAACAACAAACCAAATGTCTTATCAAAGTTTTCATTAAAAGTTTTCCTTGTCACAAAAATTCTGATGCAATGAAGCTAAATCAACATTGAAAATTAAGACCCCAGAAATACAATCTTTGCATGGTATTTTTCTGATGTTTGTGGACCCCTGCAGACTATTTTTGTAGCATCTACAGCGCAGAGTAATATTTACTGAGGCCGGCCTTTGCTTTCTGTGAAAACAGATCTACAACTGATACTGCCCGATACTGCCCGGGAAGATTCATCTCAAGGATGTCACAATATGAAATGTGGCTCTAGTTAGGAACTTGCATGAACCTAAATCTCAGCCAGATTTATCAAATCCCCTGTGGAGAGCGATAACAAGCTACCAGGGAAGCTGCTAATTAGTATGATAAATGGAAGTGAAAATAGAGATGCAATGGCACTAAGAGAGCATCCCTGGAAGTCTCCCATGATGGGAGGCCAAGGTTATCTATGATACTTCCTTCATGATGTTGGTATTACCTAGGGGAAATTATTACGAACTGGGGAAAATCAAAATCACGTCAGGGTGTGATTGGTTTGGTAGGTGGGGGATCTTAATTTAATCCTAGTGAAATTACTTGGGAGTAATTGTGCCCTAGAGAAATTACATTAGACCTTGAATGCAAAGTTTCATACCCAGACTAAAATGATAAATGCTGTTGGGTTTTAGAGGGGAGACGATCTCAGCTTGTTTCTGTGTTGAACAAAGGACAACTATTGTTATTTATCCCTGATTTAACCACATCAATATCCAATGAAGAATCGATGCAACATCTTAAAGAAGACTTAAAATACAGAACAAATTACTTTATAGAAAACTGAACCATGGGTCAGAGAACCAACCTTCTAGAAAATTTACATATTCAACAGAAAAGTGATTAGCCTTACATAAAATGGACCACTGGGCTAAATATCTGACTACAGAAATGTGACCCTGCGTATTAACAAATTATACTGGCCTACACCAGAAGTCAAAGACCACCCACACAGGGACTAAATGTGCCCTCTGTCTTGGACTCACAGAGTTGGTGGTGTTTTCTCTAAAAGCCGCTTAGTTCTGGACACTGACGTTTTGGCTGCCATCATAATAATCTTAATAGTTGTGGCTTGAAGAAAATCGTTACTCATAAAATTCTATAGAAATCTATAGAATTCTGTACAATTTTACAGAGTATAGTACAATTGTGTATATAAAACTAGAATATATAAAATTAGTTTGTCTACTTCAATTATCAATAGATTTGCATAGATCTGCATAACATTTTATAGAATTCTACAGAGCATAGTAAAATATTGTATAGAAAATGATAGAACACTACAAATTCTATAGAATATTTTAAAAATTCTATAGAAATATCTGTGCAAAAATTATATAGAATAGTCTATAAAAGTTCCACAGAATATTCTATAAAATAATTTCTGAATTCTACAGAATTGCCTCTGCACAAATCGTATATAATGTTCTATAAAATTCTATAGATTTTTTTAAGGGAAAGTCAATAAAAATTTACAGGTGCAAATAATGTTCACCCAATGTCTGCCTACAATTTCATAAAACCTGAACTAGACTTGGGCAGAAAGCTGTCATAACAGGAATAGATGGTATATCAATGCTGTGGGTGTGTGAAGGACAAACAGGAGTCTCCATTGAACCCGGGTGAGTGGATGCTCCAGGGCTATCAAATAGCACCCCCCCAGTGGACAGCTGAACTAATACACACCTACTACTGACCAATTAGTGGACATTAACACCCACATCTGGCTTACTCAGGAAGAATGGACATTCACTGGTTTTGCCATTTACCATGGGCAAACTGGATGGACAGTGGCTATTTCAGCTGGACTGGAGTCCTTCCTCAATTCAATTTTTTCACACATCTCGTTTTAAAATTACTTTGTGGTTAATAAAACCTACCTAGTACCCACTACGAAATGCTAACTCATTTGTGCAAATGTGCTGTTTAGTTTCTGTGAAATCATTGGGCAAACTATTAAATTGTTCTTAACCAAAATCAAGGCTAAAATATTATAGTATATGACATGAGGATAGACTGGATAGTCATCCTTTTGTAAGTTACCTGATCTAATGATCAAAGTCTATTCTTTCGATGAATTTAACAAAAATACACTCTTTTATTAAACCAACTGTGCATATTATTTGGAAAACTATTTACACACTACAGATTTAAACATCTTATTTCCGATAGGCTAAATGAGTTAACAGGGAAGTTCTAGCAAGATTATCATCAAAAGCAACACAATCTAGAGTGGACAAGGAAACCATCAGTTTATCAAGAGTCCAACAACTGTTTATCTAAGTGTGGCCCACCCTTATCAGATATCTCTCAATTCTGTTTTTAAAGTACTTTTCATATTCAATCTACAGTATTCTAAAGTACTTTTCATATTCAATCTACAGTATTCTAAAGTACTTTTCGTATCCAATCTACACTATTATTTAAGTGTATATTGCAACTTTGCACCCTGGGGTTCTGCTACCTTATTTAAGTTTGAAGACAATATTTCTGTCAATATCATTATAACTATTCAATATTCTATAACTTCAATTCTTACACTTAGATGGCATTGGGACTTGGGTGCACATGAGAGAACAGTCTCCAGTCAGTAATTGCAGCATAGCTGGAGTGGTTTGGTGACATAATGAACAGGCCTGCCAGAGGGTGCAGTGTAAAGCACATTGAGTGGTCTTTGACCTGATACTGTGCAGTATTTAAGTTATATTTACCTTTAATCCCCTGGTCTGGTTCTGAATGTTTACAGCCAGGGAGGGGTGCAAGTCAAACCCTGACCAAAATGCACAGACGTCTACCATATGACTTGATGAATTCACACAGAATGGATAACTAATGGTCCCGTCACACAGTGGCATGGCTGAGACTATCAGCTGTAGCAATTAAGTGATTTTAAACCTTCAGCTGGGATGTCAGCTACAGAATGTGTCCCCCGGCTACATCTGTGTTCACTGGTGATTGCCAGCTAGAAGCTATCACTAGGATTCTGTGTCTGTCAAACAGTGGCTGCACCGGCAGATAATGACATCACTTTCCTAGCTTCATGGAAAGGCATTGGAAAATATAAAATAATGAAGCGACCGTGTGGAGAAGTGCTCCCACACTAGCTGTGAGATTACTACTAGAAGTAGTAGAGGCACCTGGTCATAAAAGATGACATTTTGTTACTCCTATCTGTTTTAATTACATTTATGGTTTCTGTCCATAAGGAACACCTGGTTATAATGAGCACATTTCGGTCTTCTCTACATTGTTTACTATGTGCACAGATATACTGTCCATATCCCTGTACATAATGTTATGCAGTTATATCCAGTGGCATATCTAAGATGTTGGATAGGGCAGGGCCAAGTCTAGTTACCCATTAATTAGCCGTGCCAACATGTGGTGGCGCAATAGGTTATTCATGTAAAAATTTATATGCCAATGTCAAAGAGGCATGGCCCCCCCCCAAACTTGCCACTGGTTATATCATAGCATACATCCTATGTAGGGTTACAATAAATGCCATTAAAAACTGTACTACCTGGTAGTTAGCATAACAAAAGCACAGTGCAACTTTACCCTGTTACACCTGTCTGAAGGTTAAAGGTAACATCTACATGCATCACCATTTACAATACCTCCTACAATACTGATAGTAATCAGGCTGAAATATCATCGGTTTTCCTTTCTGTCTGTGGTAAACCCTCTGCCCTATTCCCTTACCCCTTTGGTGGTTTGTTCCCTACAGTTACCCGCCCTATTGAATAAATGCCCTCAAAACTGTAACTGATATTTAACTCTTTGGTGAGTCATGGCTGTAATTATTGTCAGTCAGTCTAGTGATAACCAAAAAACTTACCGAGCATTAGCCGTGTTGCCGGGACATATGCCACCTTCAGGTACTGGTTGTTGGGAACAAGATAACACGACATGTCTAAGCCATGCATCCTTCTTCCAATGATACACGATCACCCACAATATCCCAAGGTATGCTGAAGAAGTCTTCTCCTGTGTTGGCTGCTTACTTGTAGTCGCTGAACTGGTTCTTCCTTGCGCATTGACTTTTCAATGGAGTCTCCAATACTGCGGCGTGCTGACTGATAGAGTGATCTTCACGCCCACTGGCAAGTGCAGTCTTCAAGGCACAGTACAGCCGCATAAGAAATCATGTCAGCAAAAGGTTGATCAGATCTGAAGCCGTTGACCGAGAAAGACGGCGGCGATGACAACGGCCAAGGTGGGGGATAGCGGTGCAAGTACGTGTGAAAATGTGTGGAGCATGAAGTGGAAATAATATGGCGTACTGATAAGATCTTGTGTCGGCCCGTCACTTGTGCCGACAACAAAGTCTACATATGTGTTACTTGTGCAGTGGGCAGAACACAAACGCGCTCGCTTCGGTCGCTTTGAAAACAACTGACGTGCCCGATTGTCCTCCTGCACGAACACTTGGGTCTTATGTCCCTATTAGGTCACAATGCCCTGCTCCACTGAGCTCACAATCCAACAATCAGGCCGAGCTTCATTGACCCAGAGCTCTTGACACCAATGAGCTTTCCATCCAAATCTAATGCAAGGTGGGTGCCACAGCGCGTCCTTATTCAACAGAAGCACTGATGATGCAAGAAACCAAACTCTCTCCTATGGCCTGCGACAGTAACACCGATGTCATCCACAAATAATGAGTCACCTGCAAGCAAGTGCTCATGTGCTTACTCTAAATCCGCCTGAGGCTGCACCAAACAAGCTGAAGAGAATGGAGATGTCCAACCATTGATAGCCTGTACATCAATGACCATCCATGGACCATCAACCTTCAGCAGGTGTTAATGAGGATAATCAGTATGGCATGAACTGGTCACATGATCAGCCACCAAGGTTCATTAGTGTGTGGCAGTAGCTCTATCAACAATAGCTCGGCTCAGTTCAACTCCAACACCACAATTGTCCGCAAATCATGAAGATATCTGTTTCCGGAAAATCAACATCAACGTGATGGCAAGTACATTTGACTGCATGTCCAATGTTGCAAATCTAATAGCTGTCAAATGTCAGGGTTGGATCAACAAAACGTGCCCACCACCATTGATAGTGTCCAGTCACTAAATCCAGTGAGCGGGATGATATATCGGATTTATAAGATGCATCCGCAAGTCCCTGGATGTATCTCACTGTTGGTTAAATAACCACAGCTCTGTCAGAAGTCATTTCTCAGTAGAACTGCCAATATCTAATCACACATTGTGAACAACCAACACAGAAGACAGTGAAAGCACTTGAACAATGAGCATCCCTTCTTACTGTTCTCTGAATCACCTCAAAGCCATGTGGTGGCTACAGACACTTGTAATGCTGAGATAAAATCTTCATTGCCAGTGGAGAGCACAGACCACTTACAATGCACCTTCTACTCACTCACTCACTAAACACCTATTGATCCAGGCAACACCTCCAATGAGCTTGACAGGCCCCGCCCACTGCGCTCTGATTGGCTGTTCTGTGTGCTGGCCACACCCCTCACCAGACAAGTGTGTAAACATCAACATGTGAGCATGACTGCAACAGGTGTTAGCCTAGCATTGAGCAGAGGTATGATTCCTGGACTGCACATGTCTGTCTACCCAAGCAGGTTCTGTGGGCTGGCCACGGTGCAGTGGTATGGCTCAGGCCCTGCTATGTCCACATGTCTGTCTACCCAAGCAGGTTCTGTGAGCTGGCCACGGTGCAGTGGTATGGCTCAGGCCCTGCTATGCCCACATGTCTGTCTACCCAAGCAGGTTCTGTGGGCTGGCCACGGTGCAGTGGTATGGCTCAGGCCCTGCTATGTCCACATGTCTGTCTACCCAAGCAGGTTCTGTGGGCTGGCCACGGTGCAGTGGTATGGCTCAGGCCCTGCTATGCCCACCCTGACATCATGGCCAGTGCTACATAGATCTGGACATACATCACATATACTTGTACAATGTCAACATGGATCTACGATAAAACAACTCAGGCAATGATATGTAATAAACAGGTAGTAATGTATACAGTCATAGCAGCTGTAGGATGTATTCTTAGGGAGACCCATATCCTTACCACTACATCTGCATAATATAGCACTAATGAGAGAATGCATATGTAGCATTGGCATCACAGTAAACCTCAACCCTTCTACACTGCATACGCAAATAACAGTTTTTCTCTAGGGGGCAGGGGTACTGGTTAATCCCCTCCCCCAATAACTCGGTAATATTCCTAACATTTTGTACAATCTGAAGGTTTTTGTGTCAGCCAGAAAACTGTTTTTTTTTAATTTAATCAATTACATTTTGAAGCTGTGTGCTACATGAAAAGGCCTTAAAATGCTTTTCATCTTAAGCAAATTTTATGGGAGCAGTGCTGCCACCTTGTGACATTGGATGTTGGGAAACACTGAATGTACATTGATTACCAATTAGTGTAAATTTTATGAAATTAAAGTGTTCCATATCAAGCATATTTTCATGCAGTTCTGGCAAGCCCAGCATCCACACATCAGGCGCACTGCAGCTTCAGGTCACGCCAACTACAATCACTTCTGGGAAACTGAGAGTTCTCAAAAACAACCTAGGAACTCCTACAGTTCCTCTCAAGAATAGAACCAATCTAATTACTGAGTGGGAAATAGATCAAAGTTCTCACTGGCTCATATTGAAATTGCAGCTATCAGAGAAGTCAAAGTACAGAGGTAGCATGCATCCTTCAAATTAAATTAGAGTAGGAGTTTACTGACTGTTAAAAAGCAATCCTTTGGACTGTGACAGATCTGACTGCAGGAGTTTTGGGGTTGTTTTGTTGACACCCAAGAAACCTGAACCCATATTTTCATTTTATAAATAATATTAGTTCTATTCTTGAGAGTTATTTTTGGATGCAGAGAGCTCCGTGTTTTTAGTAAATGGGTTTAACACAAACACTGGTCTATGCACACCTATGTAGAGAGAATGTGAAGTACTCAATCAACTACACTGCACCAATGATGTGGAAACTGGAGTACTATACAATGATGGATGGTGCAGAAACATCCAGTCATTTTACTGAACATTACAGAGCCATTTACTGTAGATCTTATTACAGATTGTTAACCCCCAAGATGTCAAGTAGACACCTTCCCTCCAGCCATACATTTCTTAGGTTCTAAACTTCTATGAGCCAGTCACATTTCTTTTAGCCAGCCTCCCATTAGAACTCATCTTTCTTTTAGCCAGTCTGCCATTAGAGACCACCTTTCTATTAGCCAGCCTGCCATTAGAGCCCACATTTCTTTTAGCCAGCCTGCCATTAAAGTCCATCTTTCTTTTAGCTTGCCTGCCATTAGAGCCAATTTTTCTCATAGCCAGCTTGCAATTAGAGACCACCTTTTATTAGCCAGTCTGTTATTAGAGACCACCTTTCTATCAGCTAGTCTGCCATTAGATATAATTTTTTTAACCAGCTTGCCATTAGAGCCCATCTTTCTTTTAGCCAGCCTACCATTAGAGTCCATCTTTCTCTTAGCTAGCCTGCCATTAGAGCCCATCTTTCTTTTAGCTAGCCTGCCATTAGAGCCCATCTTTCTTTTAGCCAGCCTGCCATTAGAGCCCATCTTTCTTTCAGCAAGCCTGCCATTAGAGCCCATCTTTCTTTTAGCCAGCCTGCCATTAGTCCATTTTTCTCTTAGCTAGCCTGCCATTAGAGCCCATCTTTCTTTTAGCTAGCCTGCCATTAGAGCCCATCTTTCTTTTAGCCAGCATGCCATTATAGTCCACATTTCTTTTAGCCAATGTGCAATTAATTATTGGCCTCCATCTACCTTTGTCCTTATGTTCAACAGACTTGCATCCCAAAAGACTTGCATCCCAACATCGACTGGAACTCAACCACGAAAGCTGCAAACTGGCGTGACCCAATAAATGCAGAGCTGCTACACAGTACGGATTTCCCACATACAATATGGATTTTGGGGACTTGGGATGGAATACGGTCATATCCCTTTTTATGGATTTGTCTTCTTCCTTAAAAAACATACAAAAGCTAATTTTTGAAACAGAGCCAATGAACTGAAAGATGCAAGGGATCACTTTGGCTCTGACAATGTAATTAGTTATACTTAATTTACCAAGTTTCATGCCAACCATTCGCCAATGGCTAAAAATATTAAGTTTGGCACTAAAAATGGAAAACCTTTCGGCAATTTGGCTAAGAAAAAATAATCACATTAGTTAATTAGTGGAACGGCTAAAAATGGAAATAAAGTACATATTTTCTTGTATTAATCAGACAAATGTAACATTAATAACAAATGCTGAAGTAAAAAACCTTTTG
Source organism: Lamellibrachia columna (assembly GCA_963662155.1). Taxonomy (NCBI): domain Eukaryota; kingdom Metazoa; phylum Annelida; class Polychaeta; order Sabellida; family Siboglinidae; genus Lamellibrachia; species Lamellibrachia columna. The sequence continues at coordinate 15,061,057 of OY759267.1, read as the reverse complement.
ACAAAAGGCAGATTTCCAGAGAAACCATGCAGATTTTGTATAGTTTATAGCCTCATTGATGGTGACACTCGATTGGAATCAGAATACTATAGGCTGAACCAATGAAAAGTTTTGTAGGGTTTTATATGGCTTTATACAGAATTTCAAGTCAAAAATACAGATATCAACAAAAGTGGCAAGAACTCACGATGAACAATGGATGAACCAGACTATAATGAGGTACTTAGCAACCATTTTATCGAGGCCTTTTACCGGGAGGCAAAGGGATGTGTACGACTGAAGAATTTAAGACTTTGTTTCTTCACTTTGACAGATCAATAAATAAATCATCAATAAAACATTCTATTTCACCTTCAACTGTGATTTCTATTGGTCTGTCCATCTGTTACTGCTCTACAGTGATTGCTATGTATGTCGAAAAACTTTAGCATTTTATTTCATTGGCAAATTGTGTAATTTCTGAAACATTAAGGTAGTAACACATTTCGTATGGATATTATTTTTGAACAACCAAGATGCCATAAATATTAATAAATTCAGTGTTGCTTTGTCCTTAAAACAATTGGTTAGTTAACCAGTGAAAATGTTTGTACATTCCCTTTGAATTCAACCCATGTTGACCCCATGTGTTCGCCAGCTCTTTAATGGTGACCTACTACATGTAACTGGCAAAGTAAACAGCAGATCTCAAATTAATTAACCATGTGATATGCTTGCACTAGTATTTGGCACAATGAAATGCGTGACAGCCGGGCTATAAAAACAGGCACATAAGAATGGACTGTTTTGCAGTCAACTAGTTTCAATTGGATTTAATCATGTGGTTTTTTCATGTGGGGTCATCGGGGCTAGTCTTAAGTCATTGCCAAACCCCAGGGGATTCCAGTCTATCCATGGGGAATGTACCAACCTGTTGGTGTGTACTAACCAGGCCTGGTAACATACATTAGGAAGCTTACAGCACAGACAGATTACTGTTCCGATTTGAAAATCAGGATTAAACAAATTCTATAAAAAGTTTCAACAGCTAGGTTTTATTAAAAAAAATTATTTAAATTTGTTAAAAGTGTAAAAAACTAGGTTTTATTTTTAAACATTACAGAAGTTAATGTAATATAACACCTGTGTTAACACATTTATGACCCTCTAAGCCCAACTTAGCATTTATGGTGTATGCTTTAATGGCCCTTGAACTGCCGATATCCCTCCCACAAAAAGGCGTGATACCAGTTTTTATTTAAAACACAGCAATAGGTGGCCTTCCCAGCCATTAACTCTAGGTTAGCTAAATCTTTTCTGTATCAAAGGTCAATAAAGCCTGTACCTAATCCTCATTTCTTTTGCACAGGCTGATGAGGATTTATATTTCCCTGGAAACATTGTAAGTGCATAACAGGTTAATCTTCCTAGTATAAGCCAAATACAATTCCCATAAAGGTCCTTTCTTCATAGAATTATTTTACTCATCTTGTTTTAGAATCATTTTGCAAACAAATCAAACCTACCTAATATCCACTATAACATGCTAGCTCTAATATCCACTACGACATGCTAGCTCTTGTATCCACTATAACACGCTAGCTTTAGTATCCATGATGACATGGTAGCTCTAGTATCCACTATGACATGCAAGCTATAGTATCCATGGTGACATGCTAGCTCTAGTATCCACTATGACATGCTAGCTCTAGTATCCCCTATGACAGGCTAGCCCTAGTATCCACTATGACATGCTAGCCCTAGTATCCACTATGACATGCTAGCTCTAGTATCCACTATGACATGCTGGCTCTAGTATCCACTATGACATGCTGGCTCTAGTATCCCCTATGACATGCTAGCTCTAGTACCCACTACGACATGCTAGCTCTAGTATCCACTATGACATGCTGGCTCTAGTATCCACTATGACATGCTGGCTCTAGTATCCCCTATGACATGCTAGCTCTAGTACCCACTACGACATGCTAGCTCTAGTATCCACTATGACAGGCTAGCCCTAGTATCCACTATGACATGCTAGCCCTAGTATCCACTATGACATGCTAGCCCTAGTATCCACTATGACATGCTAGCTCTAGTATCCACTATGACATGCTGGCTCTAGTATCCACTATGACATGCTGGCTCTAGTATCCACTATGACATGCTAGCTCTAGTATCCACTATGACATGCTAGGTCTAGTATCCACTATGACATGCTAGCTCTAGTATCCACTATGACATGCTAGCTCTAGTATCCACTATGACAGGCTAGCTCTAGTATCCACTATGACATGCTAGCTCTAGTATCCACTATGACATGCTAGCTCTAGTATCCACTATGACAGGCTAGCTCTAGTATCCACTACGACATGCTAGCTCTAGTATCCACTATGACAGGCTAGCTCTAGTATCCACTATGACAGGCTAGCTCTAGTATCCACTACGACATGCTAGCTCTAGTATCCACTATGACAGGCTAGCTCTAGTATCCACTATGACAGGCTAGCTCTAGTATCCACTATGACAGGCTAGCTCTAGTATCCAGTATGACATGCTAGCTCTAGTATCCACTATGACATGCTAGCTCTAGTATCCACTATGACAGGCTAGCTCTAGTATCCACTACGACATGCTAGCTCATTTGTGCAAAATGTGTTATTTAGTTTTGAAGAAATCATTGGATAGACTATTAAATTATTTTATATCCGGTCAAAATGCAGTAAAAGGGCAAAAGTGGTCGATATACTATGGCACAAGGCTGTTCCTACTCAAGTTACCTGATTTAACGACCAAAGTAATTTTTTTTTATGATTTCAAAAAGTATGACATCTTTTATTAAACTGACTACATAAAACACTTAAGGCACAGCGATCTCCTCGATTCTACTTTCGTTATTTTTCAACCTAACTTACTGAAATTTTAGGATAACATTAGTTATACATAAAAACAATTACACCTATTTATTAAAATTTTTATGGTCCACCAGGTGGCGGTGGGGTCGCCCCCTACTTTAATTTTGGTTCATTCACAGCGATGGACATATCTGGAAAACGGATAGACCAAATTCATTCAAACTTGGCACACTAATAGAATACATAAAAGGGCAGACTATGACAGTCTGGTTTTTTTGTTACTTTCCAAACAAATTTTTTATGAATTTTTCAATCTTTGCTATTTTTCGAAAGTCAACATTTCATCAAAGTCATTATATTACATGTAATCCAAATGCTGTATCTAAAATATAAGACTGTCATAGTCTAGCCCATTATCTTGATGGGAAATGCTGAAAATATCAAAGGATTCTGTTGATAAATAGCCGAGTTAGACAAAATAAGAGATTGCTCATCGGCAAAAAACATTTTATTGAGAAAAATGGCATTGAAGTTTGTCAACCTTCCAATAAAAAATTTCGTAGGTAAAAACAGAACTGCAGTGATAACAGTTCACACAAAGCTTCTACAGTTGATTGTCTTTCCAATGATATATACTGTTCATCATTTGGTTGTGTGAAAATATGTATAAAAATTAGACGAGACACCAAAAAATATGTGACCATTATCATTACACAATGGTACTGCACGACTAAAACTACACTGTCTTTTTCCAGTTGATTGTCTTTCTAAAAGTTCAAAGTTCAATTGAAGCCACACAACAATAGGTGTTACAACACCATCACAGCTAGAATTCACCAGCTAGAATTCACCAGCGGCATAGTCACTGGCTGAAGCTTCGGCACTGGCTGCACGAGTAGTCATGCGAGCCTGTCGCATAGTTTTTGTCGAAGCTTCAGCCTGCCGCTCAGCTTCGTGGAGCCGCTTTCTATCGGCCTTCTTGGCTGATGCGATGAGTCGCTCTCCTGAAGCGATGCCCATGGTATCACACAGACGCCGCATGGTCACCTCCACTCCACTGTTGAACTCTGCCACTGCAGCACATGTGGAAGAGAGTACTCGCTGCAGGCCAACGAATCCTGTCTTCGGACACTTGGCCCAGATCTTGGAGTGGAGGCTCTCATTTGGATTCTGTGTCTTGCCTTTCAGACATCGCTCAAGGAGACTCGTGTCGGCGAGGCGGGTGTAGACGTCTTTGACGTGGATGGCGACTTCAGGCGACATAGGCGTGCCTACGTTGGCGCGGTGAGGTCCTGGCTTCTGCCCGGTGGCGAGTGCCTTCTGGTAGAAACACCAGCTGTCGGCTCCCACCGGGCAGCGGTCGTGCTGGGGCTTCTTGTCTGTTGACGTGGCGTGGTCAAACGATGCCCACACTGCATCGTGCATCTTATGGTAGTTACCAGTGTGGGCGCGCACCGCCATGCCGTAGTAGGCTGTCAACTTGATGATGGTGGCCTGCGTCAGCCGTCCGAAACCCCGGCCTCCAAGGGTGACGCCACCCTTCTTGCCAGATGCTGCCAACTTGCGCAGGGCAGTGCCAAGTCGTTTGGCGACGTGGTTGATGCACTCTTCCTTATGCAGCTCCACGTCACCATATATACGCAAGTTGGTCAGGTGGTTATACATGGACGTTACCGGCTTTCTCTTCATCGATCCGGACGACAGCGTCGAGTTCAGCACTGCCCCACACGTAGTGCAGTACGTCTCGAACAGACACACAAGGCCGAGGCGACGGTCGATAGCACGGATCTTCAATGTCGGCTCACTGCACTCTCGACACGCCAGGCCCTTCACCAGCGCTGAAAGCATGCTGCACCGAACAAATGATGTCTCGATGGGGTGTCGACGTCGCTCAGCAGCACTGATGCGTTCACGCAGTGGCAGTCCCTGCCGGTATCCAAACTTTCGCTTGGTAGCAGAGGTGGGGGTTGTGGCTGCAGATGTTGATGGCTGAGGGGGCTCCAGCTCAGAATCAGCCTGCATGGAAAATTATTTGTTATTAGATTGTACATATGACAATTAACATAATATAAAAACTAACAGTCAGATGAGCTGGACAGTAATCATTGACATCAATAAAACAGGCACAGGTTTTATGCTAGGCCAATTGGCATTGTCATTTCTGTAATAATTTTTATGTCTAACATGACAATAGTATAACAGACAACATAGATAATCAGGTATATACCATAGTATAATAATACAGACATGAATGTTTGCAAAATTGAAAAAGTAAACATACAGATATTCATATTACAGTGTCACTGACAGTGTGACCTAATAAATTAGCCTAGTTTTATGGCTTCTTTGAATGTCGGTGCCTGGATAATATTCAGCCTTCAGGTATTCCAAGTTGGCAAGACATTAGTTGCCAGAAAATATTATGCATAACAACCTGATGCAAACAATGACAGCTTATACGTACGTCAAGTTCTGTCGACGAGGGCATCTGCTCAGGTTCAGCCTCAAGCTGAACTGGTCCAGCACTGACACTGTGTCCAGCCACGGGTGCATCGGCACTCGTGTCAGCTTCACTGTCGCCTTTCTCTCGTTTGCGGATCACTGACCGTGCTAAACTCAACTGTCGGCATCTAGATATCGGCTTCGTACCAAACGACCGCTTGGATTTCCCGTATCTTCCGGACATCTTCCGTAAAATACAATAATACGACGCGAAGTGAAAAAACCAGCAATGGCGAACGGAGAAGGGAATTTCCTTTGTGACGGCTTTCCCGGCCGACAGCCAATCAGCGCGCCCCACTGGGGGGTGTGTCCGTTGTTGACCAATCGTAGCGACGCCCATCGCTCCACAGGAGGTCCTCTTCTAGGTCAAAATGCTCAAAATCTACCAGGGATTTTACAGAACCACTGCTACCATGATGCACTGCGAAAGTGAAGCTACACGTGGATACCAAATATGTTGGGGTGTTGACAAAGATGGCGGAGCATGCGGCCGTCAAAAGTGTCGTATTTTTCGATCGCGGTTGCGCAAGATTATCACACCAAGACAATGGGCCTGTTATAAATGTTCGTTTTTATTGCATTTGGAGAATTTATTCATATGTATAAAACACACAGATCGACAGTTAGATAATAATAATATATTAATATGACAAAAAAAGAAAATGACCAAAAAATAAATAAAAATCGAAAAAAAATAGATTTTTAGGAGAGCGTGTCCCCTTAAACTATTCACATGCTGTAGATATAAATGAACCTGATTCATGACTCAAGTCTCAAGTAGTTATACTCCAAACAGCCCAATCTTGAACTAATGCAGGAGTTTGGACCAACGGCTTTTAGTGTCTCTTCCGAAAGACACGGGCAAAGTGGGGTGAACGAAATTGTCCAAGCTTCAAAACGGCGGAGGTGGAATCGAACCGTCCTCTCGATCGACAGGCATGTGCTGTAACCATTAGACCACCGCTCCCCATATTAGACCACCGCTCCCCATAGACTAAAATAAACGAGGAGTTTTAACCAGAACAACTTGAATGAACGAAACTACCCTGGCTGTGAATGGCTACAATAGGATTCCTATCGCAGTCATTTGACTGTGAGTCTGATACCATAACCACTGAGATGGCTATTCCTGTAATTGTCTGGTTTAACTTTCAGTGCTGCCGAAGCTATAATTTTCTGTAATTTTGTATTGCTGTCTGCATCATTGCAATCACTGTCAGAAATCTCACACAGCTGTTTCCTGACTGGTCTCCGCTGAATCAATAAACAGTTAGTGTCTGTGTGGAGACTTAATTAAACAGTTAGTGTCTGTGTGGAGACTTAATTAAACAGTTAGTGTCTGTGTGGAGACTTAATTAAACAGTTTTTTTATTATTTTTACTTCACTGTGAATCACTTCAAGTCCAGAAAATTGGATGGGTAAAGTTACCCCTTTGAAAAGCAATTACTTACACAAGGCATATATGGCAATTTTTATCTAAGATTTACAAGTGGAAAGATTTTGGCACGCTGCATCACAGGACAAAAGGTCACAGTAAAAATGTCACACAAACAAATTTCATGAGATAAAATTCTACAGGACGTCATTTCACAGGACAAAATGTGACAAAAAATAAAATATCTTATGACAAAATGTCACAGGACAAAATTCCAGTGAACATTACACCACAAAACGAAGTGATGTCAGAACTGTTACCATTTTACTAGCACATATCAGTAAGTGTGGTTAGTGCCAATGATTGCATATTAATGTCACTAATGGCACTAGGCACTATGAGTTTGAGCCATTTTGTTTGTGGATTTTTGTTTGTTTGTGGGGCTGCGGGCATGTTGCATCGTGTCTGTGGATATCGTTTATGAATAACAGACAACGTAGCAACCTGTGACGTTTCTGTGGTTGTTTTCTGTGAATATTTTGTCCTGTGGAGTTTCACCTGTGGATACGTAGACCAGTGCACATTTAGGCATTACTGCTGTGGACTTTTTGTGCTGGTTTCAAGGAATGTAGTCGGAAATGGCATTTTTTTTTCAGGTGAAAGTCACCCTGGTGATCAAGCTAATAGACAAGCCACTTATGTGACCAAGGGCAGCTGCTTCAGGTGCGAGACAAATTAGAGCTCTTAGCACCCATCAATAATTCAACAACTTCTGTTGTTGCTTCCTTAAGAAATATACAATAGCTCATTTCTAAGTGCTGAAGTAGCGCTACTGAACCGAAAGACACAAGGGATCATCTCGGCTCTGACAATGTAATTACCTGGTAGTCATATTTTCTTACCATAGGCTCACCTAACCATTTGACAATTTGTTTAATTTGTCATGTCCCTTCGGCAATTTGGCTGGGACAAGTAATCACTAGTAGCTAATAGCTAATTAGCATATTGGCTATATGATAAAATATGTTACAGTGAGCCCAGTTACCATACGATCTGCAATAATATTAATCCAGCACAACACAATTAACAAAATTATTTAATATACCCCAACAGTGAACTCAGATAATATAAATATGTATTGTCTGTTGTTTCTTCAGCATTGTGAAAGTAAAGTATAGTTGCTTATGATTTACACGTACACAGTTCAATATAAATTAACAAGAGAAATTACAGTTAAATTTATAATTAATTTAATATAAAGCGGAGAGTCATAAATGTTAATTACAGTAATCATAAAGACACTTCATGGCTTTCATGAAAGATGCTTGAAATGTGATGTCAGTCACCCTGCCAATGGTATAAACACATTTACAATCTGTGCTTTAACGAACTAATCTACTGTGATTTTTTTCCTGGCATCCATCAAATGTACACGACCTTTACGTCCCTCCAGTTAACCACCATTCATGGCACAGCAATTGTGTATCGTAATCATGTGACATGATATAAAATATGTATTTATCTTCTTAGAATAGGCTAATTAAATTATGTGATATCATATCATCAGAAAGGTACACACTGTCATAATGCAAATTTTGCCATACAAATGGAAACTTGATTGTAACACTGACTATTAAGAATAGACTAGACATATCTAACCAAATAATGCCTGTTAAAATCTTATCACAAACATTAAAAATAAACTGGAAGTTCACATTGATATTTGTCTATTTATACTGTAACAATGAGAGAAGAGAAGTGGCAGTGAAATAGTTACTTTGGACAAACCACAATTATCCCAGGAAATAGTTACTTTGGACAGTCAGACCACAATTATCCCAGGAAATTTGGGGAGCAGACATAACTTAGGATACTTTAGGACGATTCTGATCGCAGGATCCACTTGGTTCCTCAATGATCAGATCTTCTTCTTCAGAATCTAATATAAAAGTCATTGTCACCACTGGGAAAATAAATAGTGATATGTCTCCCTGTAGGAATAAGGGAAAAGGGCAGGCAATGGGCCCAGGGGAGGGCAAGGACACTGAGAACTTGTCACAAGCAGATGTCTAATGATGACACCCAATATATTATTCATATGCATTGTTAAGCTGGTTGGTAGCCGGCTGGAACATGCAGTATCCACACATTTGTACACGGTTGTCTCCCAAGAAACTTATCCATCACATGCAGTGATCAATGGCTTCTGCTGCTGGTCAGTCCAGGAAGGAGCAACTGGCCAAGGGCAAGGAACACATGTCTGATGAGTTTTAAAGGTCAACTCATACAAAACAAGCATGTTTAAATATTGATAGAGTGCCAAGCAAGTGGAGAGCTGCCCAAGAGAATTGCGCAGAAGACAAGTGCTAGATAATAAGTCAATTAGCATTCTCATTCATTTCATGCAGTTATGTATTGTCATCTGCAATAAGTTGATGACAGAGGAATCTTAGGGCATTTGGGTCACAACCATCTGTGTGCAGGATTGAACAATTTCACAATACATCACCAGGTGGACACATCAGTTCTACACAAAAGGAGAAGAAAGAGAGGAGTGAATGACATGTTTGTCAAATTATTTAACTTTTATTTATAACTGCTTCCTTAACTGATTTAGCCTATTACAAATCTAGTTGGTGTCCAAATATTTGGTGTCCAAATACGTAGTGTGCGAATATAGTTTATGTAACATCTGCAGTCGATTTAATAAAAAAATTCCTATTTTTGTTCAAATCATCGAAAGAATTGACTTTAGTTGTTAGATCTGGTAAGGTTCAAACTAGTGGATATCCAAAATGGTAAACACTGTGTGGATCAATGCTGATCATGGGTGTGACCTCCATCCTCTCGTCGATCACATGACAAAGTTACGAAATTTCACACAAGGAACAAAATCGTGATTTTCAGCGTTTCGATTTTCACTTCAGTAAATGCTTGAACAAGCATTAACTAATTTAATAGTTTGTCTGATTTCACAAAAACTACATACAAAAGTTGCACAAACGAGATAGCATGTTATAGTGGATATTAGGTAGGTTTGGTTTTTCGCATAATTAATTTTAACTGAGACTAGCAAAAATTTTTATTGATTAAGCACCTTAGCACCATAAATATGCAACCCATACAAATAAATGTTCATTAAATCACTGTCATAACAAGTTTCCATCAAAGCATTTTCAATATCTTCAAATATTTCCAGTAAAACACAATAAAATGTTTTGTTTATGAAAACAGTTAAAAATAATTAACACATATAAAGAAAAAGTAAATAATTAAATAAGATCGCAATGGTGAACAATAATAAAACCATAATACTGGTCAGGTTGAAATATTTTCATTTCTGTGACTGATTTTTGTCATGTCGATCGATGTATTACTTCAAATGTGACTTAATTTCCGTGCCTTTATTTCCGTGATTTGGTTTGTGACTGTACTTCTGAGACCTTTTTTCTGTAACTTTATTTCGGTGACTTTATTTTCTAGATTCTAAAATGTACCCACTGTAGCCTCAGAAGTGGCCAATCTATGCAATATTTTGCCAATGATTGCCCAGTGCCACCCATTTCATACTGCGGTGTAGCAAAACCACAAAATCACTGCCTGCAACAATTTAAGATGACATGACAACAGCTGAGATTTGCAAGGTATCAACATCTGTCCATGAAAAAGCGGGAAAATGCTCATGAAAAAAGTGTGAAACGTCCTGCAATAAATTTCCATTGTTTTTTGCATGTTTTTGTTGTTTTTACAGGTCACCATTTTGAAGCCAAAGAAATAACATATGCCTAGAATGGTCCCAGTGCAACAAAGAAATAACATATGCCTAGAATGGTCCCAGTGCAACAAAGAAATAACATGTGCCTAGAATGGTCCCAGTGCAACAAAGAAATAACATATGCCTAGAATGGTCTCAGTGCAACAAAGAAATAACATGTGCCTAGAATGGTCCCAGTGCAACAAAGAAATAACATGTGCCTAGAATGGTCTCAGTGCAACAAAGAAATAACATGTGCCTAGAATGGTCCCAGTGCAACAAAGAAATAACATGTGCCTAGAATGGTCTCAGTGCAACAAAGAAATAACATATGCCTAGAATGGTCTCAGTGCAACAAAGAAATAACATGTGCCTAGAATGGTCCCAGTGCAACAAAGAAATAACATGTGCCTAGAATGGTCCCAGTGCAACAAAGAAATAACATGTGCCTAGAATGGTATCAGTGCAACAAAGAAATAACATGTGCCTAGAATGGTCCCAGTGCAACAAAGAAATAACATGTGCCTAGAATGGTCTCAGTGCAACAAAGAAATAACATGTGCCTAGAATGGTCCCAGTGCAACAAAGAAATAACATGTGCCTAGAATTGTCTCAGTACAACAAAGAAATAACGTGTGCCTAGAATGGTCTCAGTGCAACAAAGAAATAACATGTGCCTAGAATGGTCTCAGTGCAACAAAGAAATAACATGTGCCTAGAATGGTCTCAGTACAACAAAGAAATAACATGTGCCTAGAATGGTCTCAGTGCAACAAAGAAATAACATGTGCCTAGAATGGTCCCAGTGCAACAAAGAAATAACATGTGCCTAGAATGGTCCCAGTGCAACAAAGAAATAACGTGTGCCTAGAATGGTCTCAGTGCAACAAAGAAATAACATGTGCCTAGAATGGTCTCAGTGCAACAAAGAAATAACATGTTCCTAGAATGGTCTCAGTACAACAAAGAAATAACATGTGCCTAGAATGGTCTCAGTGCAACAAACTGATTTTACCATGAATTTTGTAAGTTTTTAAAACTACAAAAAAGTAGGACATTTTGTTAAAAAAAGAGGGTATTTCCCACACGAAAGCGATAATATGTTGGCACCTGTATTGTAAAATAGCAAATACAACACTCCCAGAAGCAGTAATTGTCTATGCTATGGCAAAATTAACTGCAAAAATGCAATGCTCACTGAAGACATCCATTCAAATTATAATAAAAATATTATAATATCACAAGGTTTTTTAATGGCAGAAGATCAAAACAAGGTTGGACCACTAGAAGACTGTGCTGGAAATATAATACAGGGTATCAAGACCTAAATGGATACTTCAGTTCAGTGTTTACCAGAGAGGATATTAATTCATTACCAGTTTCAGATGCTAAATTTCAGGAGGCTAAATCGAACTAGTTAGGGCAGTTAATTGAACTCCAGAAATGGTAGCTAAGGAAGGATAATACTTCACCTGGAGTGGACGGAGTTACGCAAAAAACTATTAATGGAAGCAGTAAAACAAATTAGTATACCACTTGCAAGAGTGTTCAACTTGTCATTAAAAGAGGGAGTGGTTCCTTTTGAGTGGAAAGAAGCAAACATCATACCATTATTTAAAAAGGGTTTGAGAAATAAGTCAGAGAATTATAGACCAGTGAGTTTAACATCAATGATTTGTAATTTATTAGAAAGTTAATAATTAAAGACCGACTTCCTTGTTAGATATAAATTATTAAATCCATCTCAACATGGAGCGAGGTCATGCTTAACAAATTTGTTGTTTTTTGAAGAAATCACTAAGTGGACAGACGAGGGATCAACAGTAGATATTATCTACGTAGATTTTCAGAAAGCTTTTAACCAAGTGCCACATCAAAGATTACTATTTAAGTTAATAGCCCAAGGAATCAGGGATGGCATAATTGACTGGACAGAACAATGGCTGACTGACAGAAGACATCGTGTTGTAATAGATGGTAGGGCTGGAACGATACACCGGTGCTCTAGTTATGCCGCATTTAGAATACTGTATACAAGCTTGGAGACTATCATTAGAAGAATATAGCTATGCTTGAACAAATACAGAGGAGAGAATCTAAAATTATTCCAGAACTAAGAGACCTTAGTTATGAAGAACATCTAAAAGAATGTGGTTTAACAACCCTAGAGACAAGGAGGTTAAGAGGAGATCAAATTGAAGTTTTTAAGATATTGAATGGGTATGAAAATATTGATAGACATATTTTTTCTCACTCAAGATTATAGTAGAACTAGAAGACATGAGGTAACATTAAGTAAAGGATCAGTGTAGATTGGATATTCAGAAGTACTCATTCTCACAGAGGATATTAAATGAATGGAACAAATTATCTACAGATTGTGTAACTGCTAGCAGCATGAATATGTTTAAAAACAAGGTTGATGCATATCTCAGGAGGGTGGGTTACACATAGTTGAAAAAATGTTGGACTCTCGATAAGCCTATAGCTTCCTTGTCCACTTGCCACCTGGGCCTTTACTTTGGATGGCAATCTTGTTAACTTCTCAGTGCACTCTTAACAATGACGACCTTGAACTGAAAGAACGCCACCTCGACAGTGCTTGATGGTGGTCTGACCTCAACATGGCAGCTGGGTGGCAGACTTTCTGTCAGCATCTTTACTCAGGCAGTCCCACTCCAGGAGTGCTTTGGAACATGTCAAGTAGTTCTTAGCAGTGGTGTAAGGAGGCAAGGTGTCGCTGGGGGCAAGAGGAGCACAAAGATGTCATCCCCCTATAAAAAGCATAATAATAGAATAGGCGTATAATGCCTTATCAATGCCCCAACAACACAGTAGCAATCAGCTGCCAAAATATTGATTATGTCATTAATGAGTTAGCGAAGCCACACATCAACTCAGAAATCACAAAACACCTACAGCAAAACCAAGAAAACACCTACAGCAAAACCAAGAAAACACCTCCAGCAAAACCAAGAAAACACCTCCAGCAAAACCAAGAAAACACCTACAGCAAAACCTAGAAAACACCTCCAGCAAAACCAAGAAAACACCTCCAGCAAAACCAAGAAAACACCTCCAGCAAAACCAAGAAAACACCTCCAGCAAAACCAAGAAAACACCTCCAGCAAAACCAAGAAAACACCTACAGCAAAACCAAGAAAACACCTCCAGCAAAACCAAGAAAACACCTCCAGCAAAACCAAGAAAACACCTCCAGCAAAACCAAAACACCTCCAGCAAAACCAAGAAAACACCTCCAGCAAAACCAAGAAAACACCTCCACCAAAAACACAAACTGTGATCAGCCAACAAACAACTGAACAGATAGTGGTAAAAACAATAAATTTCAACATAACATTACACAACTATTCACTACGAACTCTTCGCGTGACTGCCACAGCAACTGCACGACTACAGATGGAGGCCAAAGAGACCAGAAGTGACATGTTGGTTCAGGTTGCAGAAGCTCCTTCATCTATTCCCAGAGCCCCTACATGCTCCTTCATCTATTCCCAGAGCTCCTACATGTTTTTTGAGGAAAATTATAATAGCCAAAATGTCTAAAGTTTACTAGTCACTTTCACCCAAAAATCTTTACTTCAACATCAAACACAACTGGTTGGGGTGGAGTAGGGTTGAAACAGTCATTTTGCTTGACAAAGCTTCAGACTGGAGTTTAACGAGGGCATATCCACCCTCACGATGTTAGTAATTGCCCCACAATCAGCTCACTTTCTGGATTCCAAGAATCAGTCAGCATAACCTTGTGTGTCAGTCAGATGCACAAGGGGCATGTTTTTACCACAGGATGGCTTCTGTCTTTTAACTGTTTACTACACGAGTCGACCTAGCTCCTTGAAGCTGCATGCCCTATAGTGCGTAATAGAAAGCATGCTCTATTAAAACCAACCCCTTTTCCCAGTTTTTCAATTTGCAAAATATGTCATGACGGCAGTAACAAATTAAAAAGTACTTTCAGTTATTTGATTTTCCCTCTCCAAATTAGTTAGTATGATGTTAACATTTAATTAAATATAAAAATTATATATCATAAATCCTAATGAGAATTCCAGCTGACGTATTTTCCACATGTATTTTGTCACATGTATTTTCAACTTGTGTGGACAATACTATCATGAACTCAAGGCTTTACTTTATAAACGAGCCCCTATAACCTCCAAATCCGTGTCACAAAAAACACCAGTTCCATGGATGAAATTTTACAATCTAAAAGGCATTGTCGTTACCTTGAACTAGTACGGCACAAATCACGCTTCCTTTGAATATATCACGTCAGCTGTAGAATTGCATAAATAAAATTCTACACAGAGTGCCTGCTCCGTCTCTACCTAAATATGTCTCAATCAAGTCTTTATGTGACTCGTTCTCCAGTCATTTCAAGAACAAAATCAGTCTGATATGGTCTGCTTTTCCAGATCATACTTTAAATCCTGTACTAGCAGACTTTCCGCAAGTAAATTCTCTGCTTGCTTCTTTTACACCTGCCATAGTTGATGAAGTAAGGAAAATAATCTTGTCCTCACTAAATAAGTCCTGTGATGTATTTATAGACTAGCTTTATTTCCAAGGTACTAGAAAAAGTTGTAGCAAGCCATCTAAGGTCTCACATTGAGTCAAATTGCATGTCTAGCATATACTTTGCTTGATTTATCTGCTGCTTTTGATACTATTGATCATAACATACTCAATAAACGCTTTGTCAGTGTGGTATGGCATATCTTGCACAGCCCTGAGATGGCTTTCATCTTACTTAACTGACAGATACCAATGACTGAAGATAGCTAATTGCTTTTCAGCAGCTCTACCCACTTCATGTGGTGTTCCTCTTGTGAGTTCTTGGACCACTACTTTTTACTCTTTACACTACTCCACTCAGCTCAGTTAATCAAACTCACAACTTAGACCACTACCTATATGCAGATGATACACAGATTTACCTTTCCTTGACCCCCCCAGATGCAAATTGCTCCATAAACCAGCTCAGGGATTGTCTCCATGATACTTTCTATTGGATGACTGGCAGCAAATTAAAGTTAAATACAGATAAAACAGAGTTTCTTACTATTGGTACACAAAAGCAGTGTGGTAAACTTGATTGTTTTTCCCCAACACCTATGGTGAGCCAGAATTTCACACTGGCCATCTCAGCATGGAATTTAAGAGTCACCTTTGATAGTAATTTAAATTTTAGACAGCATATTTCACAAACTTGTCTTTGCTGGTTTTATCACATTCGTGACCTACATCGTATTCGCCAGTATATTATGTCTTTTTCCATTCACCAAAACTATTGCAACTCCCCAGCATACCAATCCAACTGTATACAACTAGAACTGATTATTGATTATGAACTGCTTAACCCCTTTTGTATAGGTGTGCTGCTGAGCTTGGGTCTCCCGAGGATTTTAGTGCAATATAAGTGTTTTATATTGTATTGTATTTTATTTCCAAATAGGTAAACCATACTTAAATGAAGCAAATAGTTGGAGGCTTTAATCACTTACAACTTCGTTATTTGCTACATAACAGGTACCACATGATGTTATCTTCAACTGCAAATATAGACGGCATAATACATTAAGGTCAAGATAATTTCAGATTTCAACAATGGCTGGGCACCTGCACACTGTGTATGTCTATCAACTACTTTACCACAGTGCAGGTTGTTGAAAGTGGGACAAATGAATCTTGTTATCTTGCATCTAATGCCTCACTCAGTTGTATCCCCAGGGCATCACAGACATGGACAGTTTTGTCAGATAGACTGTCAACCTCCCACTTCTACAGTGTAGGCAATCATGTCATGATAACACTGCCAGATGACATTTCTGATAAAAGTCCAGTGCAGGACCAAAATGACACAATAAAGCACTGAACCATTTCAGAGGAAGCCTGGATGTTATGCAAAAAAATTGAAACTTAATAATAGCATTGACATGACAGTTCAAACAAACCTACCCCAAACAAATTTGAAAAAACATTGCACAGATAAAGAATAGGACACTACTCAATGATTACATTTTTTATTTTGTAGATTTGCTATTTGCACAAATGGATGTTACAGCAACTCAAGACAAAATAATGCTTTAACTTGTTTCATGTTTTAAAATAGATTTTTTCATGCATGTCCAATTGAAGCGATATAAATTCCAACTAAATATGGTAATATGTAACAATGCTATTATTTCTACACAAGTCTACTGGCTTCATTCAAAGGTGCAGTAGCAAGGATGTTACAGCGCTGGACGGTCAACCAACAGGACCAGTGTTCAAATCAACCTGCTGCTTTCTGAAACTTGGTCAATTTCATTTACCCCACTTTGCCCGTGTCTTTGGGTGAGACACTAAACGCTGTAGGTATCTTCTGCCTGGTGTCTGTGCCACACAAAGTGATAAACTCCAGATGGCAAGTGGACAAGGAAGCCATTGGCTTATCTAGAGTCCAACAATTTTTGATTTACCAGTACGTGTAGTCAGCCCTGATCAGATATCTGTCAATTTTATTGAACATCTCTAGAGCGAAGAGTGGAAAGAAACGGTCACAGTCTGCCACCAACAAGTCACGCCCTCACAGACCTCATCACCACCGAGAAAAATCTGATTGACTGGGAAGGAGTAAAACTGGCAGACAGGGAGTCCCACAGAAGGAGAAGACAGGGAGTCCCACAGAAGGGGAAGACAGGGAGTCACACAGAAGGAGAAGACAGGGAGTCACACAGACGGAGAAGACAGGGAGTCCCACAGAAGGAGAAGACAGGATGTCACACAGACGGAGAAGACAGGGAGTCCCACAGAAGAAGACAGGGAGTCCCACAGAAGGAGAAGACAGGGAGTTCCACAGAAGGAGAAGGCAGGGAGTTCCACAGAAGGAGAAGACAGGGAGTCCCACAGAAGGAGAAGACAGGGAGTCCCACAGAAGGAGAAGACAGGGAGTTCCACAGAAGGAGAAGACAGGGAGTCTCACAGAAGGAAAAGACAGGGAGTCCCACAGAAGGAAAAGACAGGGAGTCCCACAGAAGGAGAAGACAGGGAGTCCCACAGAAGGAGAAGACAGGGAGTCTCACAGAAGGAGAAGACAGGGAGTCCCACAGAAGGAGAAGACACATCAAAGAAGCGATACAGATGTGGAAAACAGAGGTAGTGATCAACCAAGATGAGGGGAACTATGAACTTCCACCCATCTATGATGACGTCATCCTACCTGAACGTCAACATCATTAGTAGGTAAACAAAACTCTAGGTAAACAAAAACCTTTTGGATATGTTGAAAAGAAGTGTTTGATCATCTATCAATTTTATTTTTGGATATATATATTCACACTACTAGCATTTATACAATTAGTAGATAATTTAAAGATCCATATCCAAGAATGGGCTGTTTGGAGTAAACAAACTGAAATTGAGAAATCACCAAACAGCTAGATAGCTTTTTACCATGGCCCGTGTTATATAGTGGCGCCACCTGGTGATCATTTAAAATTCAATTGTTACAGTCTGCTTCTATTAATATCTTAGATATGAGAATATGTGACATGGTACTGATGTGCTACTGCAAATATTATGCAGTTACAATAACAAGTTAATACTTGTTATGACATTGTTCTTATTAATGCATGGTAATATCTAAACACTCCATTTGTGTTCCTTCCTGCAGTTGCACATGCCACAATGTACACACCACATTCTAGACTGCAATGTCTGCCCTTAGTAGTTTCATGTGGCCAGAAGTTAAGTTAACTCTGGTTTCTCTTCAGCCCACGCATAAATCTTTCGCCTTTTACTAAAGATTTCCGTGGAGAGGAACATTACAATGAGTCTATAGACTAATTTTTCGAACCCTGACTTTGGTCAGGGTAATCTAAACATAAAAATTTATCACAAAAGATGTGAAAGGAGCATGCAATGACTATTGTTGTTCATGTACATATATGGTGATTTCTCAAGAAACACTCACAAACGTTGCTCATTGCTCCTTCAATAAACTAAGTAGACAGTTGTGATCAGGTCGTACGTATACGTCTTGATTAGGACTTTTTTGGGAACCCTACTTTTATATATATGCCATGAAAACGCTGAGTACTGTTTCCAATAAATGGGTCATTTTTGCTTCTTTTTGTGCAATTTTACACAATGACGTCTTTAAAACAGTTTTTATTATTCGAACCTCTTATGTAAGACATACAGTTAATAGTTAGCTATAATGGCATATATTTATGTTGGGGAAGTTTTTGTGAAACCGTACATCATACTACTTCATACAGGCAAATGCAGTACAAGATATCACGAAATATTAAACATGGATTTCTCACATAATGTGAAGTTTCAGCAGGATACTTTGGATACAAAGTGTTTTAAATAAAAAAAATTGGATAATTACTTATGGGAGGTCCCAAAACCAATTTGGGAAGTTTTTTATGCAACCATACGTCGCACATTTTTAGATACGTCGTGAGAAGAGTTCAATACATTAGTGAGAACTATTAATATATCATCAATAACAAAGGTCAAGCTAAATATTTGTCAATGGTCTAATGTGTAAAGACATTTTCCTACGTTTTATGACACTTTTTACGGGCCTTGTAACCGTACATCGCCCGACACCTCCTGAAACCGTACGTTGACAAGAACTGCTACATGGTGATTTACCCATAGCTACTTCCTAGTGATCTTCGTGGGAATTAAAGTGATGCCAAACAAATAGAAAGGAGTCCAGTTTTACCAAAGAACCCATTTGGTAAGCGTTTTATTGAATATATGTTTCTACAAGTTTCTATGAATGTTTTATTAATGTTATTAATGTTTAGTAGTGAGTAAATTGGTGATTTTCGTTGAGTTAATATGTGCGCTTCGTCTTCAAGAGCAATAATGCGTGGCTTACAGTGTTATTCGCAGCTTGGAGATGATGGACAGTTTCAGGCGACTTACGATTGCAGCATTATCGAGATATATCAACTGGAGCCGTGTGTTAACCATATTATATTTCTGAATAATAGCTTTATTTGTATAATGGAAATGCTAAGTATATATAATAATTTAATAAAATAACATAACAACCGTTTTCATATAAAATGTCAAAGAAATAAAATAAACAATTGATGAACATTTTAAGCATATGTTGCAAAACATCATATACTAGTATTTGTTTACATTTACTATATTAGTGGCCTAAGCCACAATTATATGTCAAATGCGTTGGCAAACTTTATTTCTACAGAATATATAACATTTTAGCCTGCTTAGACAATATGTCATTATGACTATCATGATCGCTAGTGTGGCGTAACACACCACACCTCTTACATAATGTGGCTAGCACAGACATTGCGGCTCTCTCGCACATTCTGTATCAGCCTAGGAATGGCCTCCTCAAGGAACTATATAAGAAACGACAAGCCCAAGATGGGAGGCAGTAAGAAGTGACACAGATGAAGGTGCGAACTGTAATGTATTAAACAGATTCCCCGATGTTACAATACAAGAACCGCCCAATATGTGTCCTTGTAGCCAAATTTCCAGCACTATTTGGCCTTTAATCTTTGAGGACCTGGTTGTAGCCTGGCCACGGGAAAGGTCCATGCGACAATAAAGGAGAAGGCAGACAGGATAATAAGACAGCTGGGAGTTCTGCCTGGCAGTCCGTTCTAGTGACACAACGACGACCATCCCGGAAGTCAGCCCCAAAGCTACAAAACATGGAATGTGCTATCAGTCCGTGGCATAATTAAATACCACACACGCTATGGTCCCAAGACCAGTCCTGAATATGTGTGAAACGTCCCGCTTCAAAAAGTGCAGCTATGACAAGGGAGGAGAGTTCTATCCAACATGTCCAGGGTATGGTGGGAGAGAATCCATCTGGCGACAAAGCAAGTTGAGAAGAAAGACAAGAGAGGTGGTTTCAAAGAGGGATGACACTACGTAATCAAACAAAGTTCTATCAGTTCTGAGGTGTATTTCTTTCATATGACACAATGTAATAAAACACATTGGATCATAACTACACTAAAGCATGTATTGATTTTTGACACATGAATACATTTCGATTCACTTCATGACTTTGACAATTTACCAACTCACTGTAATTCATTCATGAGGTTTCCATAGGCTGGCACCCTAGTGAAAATAATTAGAATATGATATAATCACATAAAGAACATGCATAAAAATTATTTTGCATATTCCGGTACGTATACAAAAAACTGCTAAAGCTGGTGAAACTTGATCAGTGGTCTCCGAAGTAATATACGCTATTCTACTGGAAATTATATCATGTGAAACCGTACGGTCTACAGTTCTAAACTATCTAGGAACTAATAGCTATAACTCCAATATAAATAAAGTGTACCCAGTTGAAAAGCCAAGTTATGTACTTCTCAATGAATACCTTTCCCTTGTAATGGCATCTTATAATATAACATCATGTTTAAAAAATATCACAGTTGGAGGGAGTGCAAATGACTTCAACATTAGCCCAAACAGAGAGCAAGTTAGACAAATACGTCTTACTGAATCCCAAGCACACATATATTATTGCACACGAATAGAACGTGAAATATCACAAGGAATTATATACTAAATAAGTGTAATGACCTTTCAAACTACAAAGAACTATGTGCAAACGTATGGTTTCAAATTGTATCACCTAGCTGTCAAATGCTAAATTTTAGGAGTTAGTCTGCCAAATGTTATTTCTTAATTAGCTTAATATTGTCTCTTCATATGACAAAAAGTACAAAGTTATATGAATACGTTTATTTTTACCCCCCTCTGAACCCCAAATGTGAACATTTCGTGAGAATTGATCATATACTTGTGTAAAAAACGATGCTATTGGTTATAAGTCCCTTATTACTGTTGCGTCAATGTACTATATCATGGCAAATGGATATGTTGAAAGAAGTGTTTGATCATCTATCAATTTTATTTTTGGATATACATTCACACTACTAGCATTTGTACAATCAGTAGATAATTTAAAGATCCAGATCTAAGAACCGGCATTACATTACATTACATTACATTACCCGCTCCCACGCAATATTGACCACGGCTCTAGCCACATTTATATGTGGCTAACATAGAGTCCTGAGCTTAAATGGAAGAAGAAGAAGAAGAAGAAGAATGGGCTGTTTGGAGTAAACAAACTGAAATTGAGAAATCACCAAATAGCAAGATAGTTGTTTCACCATTGCCCCACTTTTATATAGTGGTGCCACCTGGTGATCAATTAAAATTCACTGGTTACAGCCTGTTTCCCTTAATATCTTAGATATGAGATTATGTAGCACGGCAGTGATGTGCTACTGCAAATATTATGTAGTTATAATAACAAGTTAATACTTGTTATGACCTTGATCTTACTAATGCATGATAATATCTAAACATTAAATTTGTGTTCCTTCTTGCAGTTGCACACACCACATTGGCACAATAACCACATTCTAGACTGCAATGTCTGCCCTTAATATTTTCATATGGTTGGTGGTAAAGTTAACTCTGGTTTCTCTTCAGCCCACGCATAAATCTTTCGCCTTTTACTAAAGATTTCCGTGGAGAGGAACATTACAATGAGTCTATAGACTAATTTTTCGAACCCTGACTTCGGTCAGGGTAATCTAAACATAAAAATTAAGGCAACAAAGCAAGCAAGCAAGGAAGACTTTGCCAATCAGCTGAGACAACAGACCTGTGCAGCAACTTGGGCAGTGAGATAAGTCTGTTTTTAGATTTCTGCTGGTAAGCCAGTGACGCTTCGGGGTGGCCTGTATTTGCTAGTTACACAACTCGGGGCAGGTGCTGCAAGTATACAGCCTGCATATACAGCCTGCATGGTCATTTCTCGCGAAGCATTCACAAACGTTGCTTAGGACCATTGCTCCTTCAATAAACTGAGTAGACGGTTGTGATCAGGTCGTACGTATGCGTCTTGATTAGGACTTTTTTGGGAACCCTACTTTTATATATATATGCCATGAAAACGCTGAGTACTGTTTCCAATAAATGGGTCATTTTTGCTTCTGTTTGTGCAATTTTACACGATGACATCTTTAAAACAGTTTTTATTATTCGAACCTCTTATGTAAGACATACAGTTAATAGTTAGCTATGGCATATATTTCAGGAATTACTAACAACAATATTAACATTTCTGGTCAAATCCCTGAATTGTCCTCATTATGTTATGTTGGGGAAGTTTTTATGAAACCATACGTCATACTACTTCATACAGGCAAATGCAGTACAAGATATCATGAAATATTAAACATGGATTTCTCATAGAATGTGATGTTTCAGCAGGATACTTTGGATACAAAGTGTTTTAAATAAAAAATTTTGGATAATTACTTATGGGAGGTCCCAAAACCAATTTGGGGAAGTTTTTATGCAACTGTACGTCGTACATTTGTAGATACATCGTAAGAAAATTTCAATACATTAGTGAGAACTATTAATATATCATCAATAACATAGGTCAAGCTAAATATATGTCAATGGTCTAATGTGTAAAGACATTTTCCTATGTTTTATGACACTTTTTACGGGCCTTGTAACTGTACATCGCCTGACACCTCCTGAAACTGTACATTGACAAGAACTGCAACATAGCGATTTACCCGAAGCTACTTCCTAGTGATCTTCGTGGGAATTAAAGTGATGCCAAACAAACAGAAAGGAGTCCAGTTTTACCAAAGACCCAAAGAACACATTTGGCAAATGTTTTTTTAATATATGATTCTACAAGTTTCTATGAATGTTTCATTAATGTTATTAATGTCTAGTAGTGAGTAAATTGGTGATTTTCGTTGAGTTAATATGTGCGCTTCGTCTTCAAGAGCAATAATGTGTGGCTTACAGTGTTATTCGCAGCTTGGAGATGACGGACAGTTTCAGGCGACTTACGATTGCAGCATCATCGAGATATATCAACTGGAGCCATGTGTTAACCATATTATATTTCTGAACGATAGCTTTATTTGTATAATGGATATGCTAAATATATAGCGTGTCATTAGAATAAAATAACAACTGTTTTCATATCAAATGTCAAAGAAATAAAATAAACAATTTATGAAAATTTGAAGCAAATGTTGCAAAGCATCATATACTAATATTTGTCTACATTTACTATATTAGTGGCCTAAACCACAATTATATGTCATATGTATTGGCAAACTTAATTTCTACAGAAAATGTAACATTTTAGCTTGCTTAGACTGGTGTGCGACGTACGGTTTTGGGCGACAAACGGTTTCACTATTTTAGTGTTATACTGAACACGGATGTTAAACGTGTTAGTCAGATATCAGAATGGGTGCCAGGGAATTCCCAAAGATACACCGAAAGGACCCCAAGTGGAACAGCAGTCGCAGTAGCAATGCCAATATGACTATCGTGATCACTAGTGTGGCGTAACACACCACACCTCTTACATGATGTGGTCGGTACAGACATTGCGGCTCTGTCACACATTCTGTATCAGCCTAGGAGTGGCCTTTGCAAGGAACTATATAAGAAACACGAAGCCCAAGATAGAAGGCAGTAAGAAGCGACGCAGATGAAGGTGCGACCTGTAATGTATTAACCAGATTCCCTGCACAATATGTGTCCTTGTAGCCAAATTTCCAGCACTGTTTGCCCTTTAATCTTCGAGGACCTGGTTGTAGCCTGGCCACGGGAAAGGTCCATGCGACGATAAAGGAGAAGGCAGACAGGATAATAACACAGCTGGGAGTTCTGCCTGGCAGTCTGTTCTAGTGAAACAACGACGACCATCCCGGAAGTCAGCCCCAAAGCTACAGAACGTGGAATGTGCTATCAGTCCGTGGCATAATTAAATACTGCACACGCTATGGTCCCAAGACCAGTCCTGAATATGTGTGAAACGTCCCGCTTCAAAAAGTGCAGCTATGACAAGGGAGGAGAGTTCTATCCAACATGTCCAGGGTAGGGTGGGAGAGAATGAAACTGGCGACAAAGCAAGTTGAGAAGAAAGACGAGAGAGGTGGTTTCAAAGAGGGATGACACCACGTAATCAAACAAAGTTCTACAACTCTGAGGTGTATTTCTTTCATATGACACTATGTAATCAAACACATTGGATCATAACTACACTAAAGCATGTTTGACTATTACATAATGATTTTTGACACATGAATACATTTCAACTCCCTTCATGACTTTGACAATTCACTAACTCACTGTAATTCATTCATGAGGTTTCTATAGGCTGGCACCCTAGTGAAAATAACAAGAATATGACATAATCACATAAAGAACATGCATAAACATTATTTTGTGTATTCAAGTACGTATACAAAAAAGACACTAAAGCTGGTCAAACTTGATCAGTGGCCTCCGAAGTAATTTACGGGATTCTACTGGAAATTATATCATGTGAAATTATATCATGTGAAACCATACGTCTCCAGTTCTAAACTATCTATGAACTGATAGCTATAACTCCAATATAAATAAAGTGTACCCAGTTGAAAAGCCCAAGTTATGTACTTCTCAATGAATACCTTTCCCTTGTAATGGCATCTTATAATATAACGTCATGTTTAAAAAATATCACAGTTGGAGAGAGTGCAAATGACTTCAACATTAGCCCAAACAGAGAGCAAGTTTGACAATTACGTCTTACTGAATCCCAAGCACACATATATTATTGCACACGAATAGGACGTGAAATATCACAAGGAATTATATACTAAATAAGTATAATGACCTTTCAAACTACAAAGAACTGTGTGCAAACGTACGGTTTCAAATCTTAAGTATTTACAACTACTCACAACTTCACCTAGCTATCAAATGCTCAGTTTTAGGAGTTAGTCTGCCAAATCTTATTTCTTAATTAGCTTAATATTGTCTCTTCATATGACAAAAAGTACAAAGTTATACGAATACATTTATTTTTATCCCCCTCTGAACCACAAATGTGAACTTTTCGTGAGAATTGACCATATACTTGTGTAAAAAACGATGCTATTGGTTATAAGTCCTTGATTACTGTTGCGTCAATGTACTATATCATGGCAAATGCTCATTCCACACGACTCTGGAGTAGTTACAACCACGTAATGAAAAAAATATCATCATGCAAAAAGCCACTGGCGAGACAGAAACGCCTGTAAGCTCTGGGCCTCTGGTGTGGGAGGAAACCCCTGCAAGTCCCATCACATCATCAATCATAGTATCACGAGCGTGGGAGGGGGTTGAGGTTTTGAAAACAGATGCAGTAAGAAATGGCTTATCAAAGTGAAATACATTGGTTATTGTTCTTTGAATGACCATCAATATATTGTACAGCACATTATCAGATTATCTGATTTACATTAATTTTGCTGATCATAACAAATGTTATTACAACCAGTTTACAACTGTTCACAGGGTTAATATGTGTAATATGTTCATTTGTGTTACTGTAATTGTTTTTATGCTTTAAAACAGATTTTTACATGCATGTGCATGTAAAGGTGGCGCCACCTGGTGATCAATAAAAATTAACTTGCTACAGTCTGTTTCCCTTAATATCTTAGATATGAGATTATGTAGCACGGCAGTGATGTGCTACTGCAAATATTATGCAGTTATAATTACAAGTTAATACTTGTTATGACCTTGATCTTATTAATGCATGGTAATATCTAAACATTCAATTTGTGTTCCTTCTTGCAGTTGCACATGTCACAATAAACATACCACATTCTAGACTGCAATGTCTGCCCTTAATATTTTCATATGGTTATGATAAAGTTAACTCTGGTTTCTCTTCAGCCCACGCATAAATCTTTCGCCTTTTACTAAAGATTTCCGTGGAGAGGAACATTACAATGAGTCTATAGACTAATTTTTCGAACCCTGACTTCGGTCAGGGTAATTAAAACGTGAAAAATAATTAATACCAAAGCTCAGGGTGCCAAATACTTCGCTGGTGTTTCAGAGACAATGGCCAGGTGGTCAACTTAGTCATTGTTAACCCAAGGGAGGTGCCAGACATTTCACAACGAAGCAAGACCCAGATTTTTCAGGTGTATAGGGTGCAAGGATGTGTGAATCCAATCAGCTAGGACAACAGACCTGTGCAGCAACTTGGGCAGTGAGATAAGCCGGTTTATTTAATTTCTGCTGGTAAGACAGTGACCCTTCAGGTGGCCTGTATTTGCTAGTTAGACAACTGGGGGCAGCTGCTGCAAGTATGGCAGTGAGCAAAACGAACATTGTGCTAGCACCATCCCATCTTGTGTGACTTTGTGTTTGTTTTGTTTTTATTTACCTAATAATCTGATATGACTATTGTTACAGTTTATGTACATATATACTTGTGTAAAAAATTGCTACAGCCCTGTATTGGTCATGGTCATAAGTCCTTGATTACTGTTGCATCAATGTATGGGAAATGCTTGTTCCACACATGACTCTGGAGTGGGTTGCAACCAGAAAACAGAAGCAGTAAGAAATGGCTTATCAAGGTGAAATACATTGGTAATTGTTATTTGAATGACCATCAATATATTGTACAGCACATTATCAGATTATCTGATTTACATTAATTTCGCTGATCATAACAAATGTTATTACAACCAGTTTACAACTGTTCACATGGTTAATATGTCTAATATATTCATTTGTGTTACTTCCGTTATGAAGAATTGTATCTTTTATTTTATTTTGTTTTATTTTATTCACTTTGAAATGTAACATATGTTTTTATTGTACATATGATGCTACATTACATGTATATTTGTGAATAAACATTATTTAAAAAAAAATTCCATGGAGAGGAACATTACAATGAGTCTATAGAAATTTTTTTTAACCCTGGTTTTGGTCAGGGTAATCTAACATAAACATTAAATTCCTCCTCCAAATGACCTGTAGGAAACTGAACATCTTGTCAGAATTCGCTACGTGTTTGCTCATTAGACGGACGTTTACATGGCGAAACAGTTACATAATTATACATTTCAGACATGCATCTTAGCTAATTCCAGTGATTTTTTCACCAGTCAAGGTTGATACATTTGAAATGTTGGACTTTTTTTACAGTTAGATGGTATACTATGAGGTGGATTTGTTTTTCTACAATCACACAAAACACTAATATGGCCACCAACAGGAACATGAATTGTGGTCTCCCCCCTGGCAGACCTGTTCATTAACAATGCCATCTCGACTTCTCTGGGGAGAATACTATAACATACGGCTATTAAAGTTTGTGCAAGTTACCCGCTCTAACAATCAAAGTCAATTCTTTTGAGGATCTTAGCAATAGTATGCACTCTTTTATTAAACCATTAGGCCCCAGGACTGCCGCGGCCGTTGTGGGGTCTAATGGGTTAAACCATATGCACGCAATATTTGAACTATTCACATAGTACAGATTTGAACATTAAACATCATGTTTCCAAAAATTCTTTTGTCCACAGACCTGCACCTCTGTCCTGCAATGATTAATGAGGACCGATTAAAGTTTACCACAATGTTAAAGAGAGTATATTAGTTATTATTATTACTGTTTTCATTATACCCACAAACAACACTGTTAATAGCAAACAAACTACAGTCCTTTCATTAAAAAAACACCTCATCATAAAATGCCTAAAGCAAAACAAAAGTCATGGTTTAGGGGCTATGCACCTAAGAGACAATAAAAACTAACAATGTGCAAATAAAATCAAGAATATTATGCTAGTGGCTTACTCAGAATATGTTCTAAAAGTGGGAGATTCCTGCATGACCCGTAAGTGCATGTGCAGTTCTATGAAAATTGGGTAACCTTGACTACATGTGATGTATTAAGTAAGGCTGGCACACACAGAACCAATGGCTATGCCAAGTCTCAAACAAACATGCTATTTTCTCAGAAATAGGACTAGTTTAGCAAACAAAGGCCAAAATATGATATATGTTTTGAGTTTGGATGCAAACAGCATAACCATATCCTATTGGCAAATATAGGAATAGGTGCATACAAATAAACTTTAATTTGCCAAGCAAATTTTTTTACACTTTGATATTCGTGACGTAGGGTTATCTAACAGTATGGCGTGGCCCTTGAAATTAAGATGCTGTGTGTTCAACAACGTTTTCCTAAACAATGGCATAATCTTAATTGTAGTTTGTTTCCGTTTACTCCCTTTGCATCAGACATATAATACCACAATTACTTCAAGAAAACTATCTCCCAAAAATTGTCATGGAGAAAATTAACAGCCATTCCTACTAGGGCTTTGTAAATTACTTAACTGATTTAAACACTCACTGAACCTTTTCAC
Source organism: Lamellibrachia columna (assembly GCA_963662155.1). Taxonomy (NCBI): domain Eukaryota; kingdom Metazoa; phylum Annelida; class Polychaeta; order Sabellida; family Siboglinidae; genus Lamellibrachia; species Lamellibrachia columna. The sequence goes on along the minus strand of OY759267.1, from coordinate 15,032,283 downwards.
TGAAACTAATATAATATGTGATTGTACAATTTGTAAATGATATATTCTGCACGGCCTGTATTATTATCATCATCAGTATTGTTAGTATCATTAGCACTTTTAGTTTTTGTTAGTTTTTTATTGACATTGTTGTTGCCTGTTGGCAATTTTTTTATTGTAACAATGACTGCCCTATACACAGGGAGGTCTGTGCTATAGCGATCTTTCAGGTCTTAGTGCAGGCCTCCCTGGGTCATCTAAACTGTAAATAATATGTACAAACTGTTATTTGACTATATAATTGTCTAAGTCTAAGACTACATGCCACATGTATCCATGCCCATGGTCATGCACTTTATTTCACTTTAACTCTCGACTCATATAAATATCCCTTTTCTTCCAACCCTAACTGATGTGGACTTTATAACATATTATTTGGACCTATCAAGAAAACACAACACTGTCAACAGTTATGCCTCACACAAAATGAACCAGACGAGCGTCTTGTTTTGACGCCACAAATGAAGCCAGGCCCAAGAACTATTTTTAGCAGAACAGAAGCCTGGAATCTGGTTGGCAGTCGTTCCAATGTTTATATGGTTTCCCTGTAGCTTTTAACATACCTAATGTGTTGCAACAAGGAGACTAGTCCGATAATTACCTTGTTTAGCATCTTCAGTTATCGAGAAAGCATGTCAGTGCAATGGGACAAATTACGGGAACTTGAAGCGTTCTGGTAATCCTTGTACTTTTTACCCCAAACATCGCTCGGCACCGTAAAGTCGAAGATTTAGACTGCAGCGTTTTAGTACAACGCCAGGCATAGATTATCTGAATTTCCCGTTATTCACATGTCGTACTTAATGAGAATTACAACTCCTTCTTCAGTTTAAGTAATATGTGCAGTTGATTTAATAAAAAGGTGCATGCTTTTGTTAAAATCATCAAAAGACTTTTCCAATTACTTTCGCATTACTTTTCCAATTACTTTCCAATCACTAATCCAATTCCACTCTTTCATCCAGAGTATTGCAACATTGGAAACAAACTTAGAGTTAGAGTTACCCCTGCAATAATAAAAACAAAGAAAGCAGAACAAGCATTACTGGAATGTAAACCTATTAGTGATAGAATTATTTATGCTGATTTTCTTCTACAAATATGTGATGCTATTGATCATACAAGTCTATGCACCAATGACAGGATTAAGCAGAATTACATGGATAAATATAGGTGTAAAGACAAAGAAGTGAAGAAGAGCATGAGACAAGACAAGAGGAAGTGGGTTAACCACCTTGCAGCAGAGGAAGCAGCACATAATGGAAAAATGAAAGAAGTGTATGATATTACAAAAACCCTCAGTAATGACAAACGTAAGACAACAAATGCAGTGAAAGACAAATGTGGAAACTTAATAACGGAAGGATTGGCCAGAAGGGAGAGATGGAAAGAACACTTTGAGGAAATCCTTAATAGGTCTATCCCTGATGATCCTGTAACAGATGTGGAGATAGATCTGATCATAAATGAAATCGGCACTGATCCAATAACAAAAGCAGAAATTAGAACAGTGCTAAGGAAGATGAAAAACGGGAAAGCAGGGGGCAAGGACGAAATTACAGCAGAATTATTAAAAGCAAACATGAATACAACAGAGAAATGGCTTGTCAAATTATTCAGAACATTTTGGGAACAAGAGAAAGTGCCAAAAACGTGGAAGCAGGGACTGATCATTGAAATTCCGAAGAAAGATGAATTTACAGTGTGCGGGAATTGGAGAGGAATTCTTTGACATATGTTCCTAGTAAAGTGTTCGGAAGAGTACTCATTGACAGAAGAAGAGATGGAGTTAACAGTAAGTTGAGAGATGAACAAGCAGTTTTCAGAAGTGGGAGAGGCACAGTTGAGCAGATATTTATTTTGCAAAATATTATAGAACAGGTAGTGGAATGGCAGGCAAGACTATACATCATGTTTGTGGACTTTGAAAAAGCATTTGACTCAGTGCACCAAGAGAGTATGGTAAATCATGGAGAGCTATGGAATTCAACGTTAGATAATTCACATGGTTTAGATGTTATACTAAGATAGTGAATGTGCAGTGTTAGACGAAGAAGAGGAATCTGAGTGGTTCAAGGTTAAAACCAGAGTTAAACAAGGAGATGTAATATCTGGATTATCTTCTTGATGGTAATGGACTGGATAATGAGAAAAACAACAGCAGGAAATAAAACAGGGATAAGATGGAACTTCACATCAAAACTAGAGGACCTGGACTTTGCCGACGACATAGCACTCATGTCATCATGCTACACATACATGCAAACAAAGACAAGACAACTGAATACATTTGCAGCAAGTATAGGACTAAGAATAAATAAAAAGAAAACTCAAGTATTGAGGATAAACAGCAAGTGCAAAAACAGAATACTAATCGATGATCAAGAGCTAAAGGAAGTGGACAAGTATAACTACCTGGGTGCTAACATCAGTATGCAAGGAGGAGGCGGTGATGACATTGTTAAAAAAATTTTTACAGCTAGGGTATCTTTCATGAAGCTAAAGCAAATATGGAGTTCAAATACATACACATTGAGATCTAAATTGAGGCTTTTTAACACACTTGTTAAACCAGTGTTGTTGTATGGAAGTGAAACAGAAAATAAATGAATTCGACAACAGAAAGTTTCATACTACAAATTAGATGGCTATGCGTTGTATCAAATCAAGATATTCTTGCAAAAATAAAATTGAAGACAATCAGCACTGAACTCTAGTCAAGAAGATGGAAATGGGTAGAACATTTCCTACGAATGAACAAGAACAGCAAATGTGAGGCATCGTTGACCTGGATGCCCGAAGGTAGAAGAAAGGTCGAGCCAAGACAACGTGGCGATCAACTGTTGAAAATGAAAGAAGTGTACTGGGGTGGAACTGCTGGAATGAGGCCAGATGCATAGCAGCTGGCAGAGTGAACTGTAGGAGATGCACTTCAGCCTTATGGGCCACTGGGCCCAAAGAGAACAGGTGAGGTTAGGTGAGGTGAAAGTAAAGCATAAACAAGGAGATAAGCTAACCTAAGCATAAGCAAATCCCCTGGTCCAGATGAGATCGGAGCCAAGTTATTGGAGGAACTATCGAAATTTATCTGTCACCCATTATGAATAATATTTGAAACATTGATAAAAACAGCCTAATATTCCAAACATTTGGAAAGAAGGGAAAATATCAGCAATTTATCCAAAAAAAAGGAAATCAGTTATTAGTAAGCAATTATCATTCAGTAAGCTTTATAAGTATACTATCTAGATGCATGGAATGGATCATTAGAAATCATATCGAATATATGAAGGAAAATGGATGTCAAGATATTTAGAACTATTAAAGATAAAAAAATGACCAAGATATCTTACAACATGACCTAAATATCTTAGAGCAGTGGAATGATAAGAGGTTATTAAAATTTAATCCTGACAAATGCAAACATATGACAATTGGTAAAAAATAATGTTGAGACAATCAAATATTTTATGACAATAAATAACGCCATGCACCCGCACAACACAATTGAAAAGCAAAAAGACTTAGGGGTTACTGTAGACACGAAGCTCACCTTTGATGATCACATTCATCAAGCTGTACACAAAGCAACAAAGATGACAACTTTGTTGTCATCTTTGTTGCTCCTTTGATGATCACATTCATCAAGCTGTACACAAAGATGACAAAAATAATTCGCAGAACTTTCCAATTTCTATACAAAGATACATTCATGCCATTATGTAAAACAATTGTAAGCATGCATTTTGACTATGCCATAACAGTATGATACTATATAAAAAAACACATTATTGCAATAGAAAATGTCCAGGTATGAGTAACCTAAGTTATGTAGAAAGACTAAACTCACTGAAACTACCCTCACTATAATGTAGGTGTTTATGAGGAGACATGATTGAAGGTTTTAAAATTATGCACAATTTATATGGCAATGAATCCTCACCCAGATTTTTTAAATGGGATGAAGCATCTTTCAGGACTGGGAATAGAGGCCATACACTAAAATGGTTCACCCAAAGATCAAATATAAATATAAGTGCTTTTCCTCTTAGAGTGACTGAACCATGGAATTCCCTCCCTGAAACAGTCATACAGGCAAGATCTATAAATTCATTTAAAAACTGCCTGAACTAATTCTAGTCCAACCAGGTGATTTTATAAAATTTTGAAGAACCATTAATAACCGGAACTGGAACTCTTGAATTACTGTTAGATGATAAGAAGATCTGATCCATGAGGAATCACAAGAATCCTACAATAACAATCATCCTAAGGTAACCTAAGATAATGTGTTAATTTTCCACTACTTTTCAAATTACTTTTCAGATAACTTTTCAGATTACTTTTCAGATTACTTTTCAGATAACTTTTCAGATAACTTTTCAGATAACTTTTCAGATTACTTTTCAAATTACTTTTCAAATTACTTTTCAAATAAAATTTCAAAATACTTTTCGAATAACTTTTCGAATAACTTTTCGAATAACTTTTCGAATTACTTTTCGAATTACTTTTCGAATTACTTTTCGAATTAGTTTTCGAATTACTTTTCGAATTACTTTTCGAATTACTTTTCGAATTACTTTTCGAATTACTTTTCGAATTACTTTTCGAATTACTTTTCGAATTACTTTTCGAATTAATTTTCGAAGTACTTTTCGAAGTACTTTTCGAAGTACTTTTCGAAGTACTTTTCGAAGTACTTTTCGAACTACTTTTCAAACTACTTTTCAAACTACTTTTCAAACTACTTTTCAAACTACTTTTCAAACTACTTTTCAAACTACTTTTCAAACTACTTTTCAAACTACTTTTCAAACTACTTTTCAAACTACTTTTCAAACTACTTTTCAAACTACTTTTCAAACTACTTTTCAAACTACTTTTCAAACTACTTTTCAAACTACTTTTCAAACTACTTTTCAAACTACTTTTCAAACTACTTTTCAAACTACTTTTCAAACTACTTTTCAAACTACTTTTCAAACTACTTTTCAAACTACTTTTCAAACTACTTTTCAAACTACTTTTCAAACTACTTTTCAAACTACTTTTCAAACTACTTTTCAAACTACTTTTCAAACTACTTTTCAAACTACTTTTCAAACTACTTTTCAAACTACTTTTCAAACTACTTTTTAAATTACTGTTAGCGCCTACTCTGGTCTCGCTTAACCTGAAATAAAAGGTGTCCTAAGATAAAAGTAAATGTGTCACTTGTTTATATATAACTGATGTTTAAAGTTGGTTCAAATGCTTTGTATAAACTGAAAACAGTTTACGGTTATTTGATGAGTTAGCTTGAGAGTCCGTTTTTTTTACCCAGATTTCATGGTGGAATTCCTTGTAAGAAGGTGACGCTCGATAACCCAGATGACCTCTTCAAACTCGCTTGGTCGGAAGAGAGAATCAAGAACACACACCTCTACATGGAATATTAGTCAATCCTGTACTGACTTAAACTTGAGTGCTAACTATTCATTATGGCTGTAAACAAACTGAAATATTCTCTGTGTGAAATACCAATACACTGGAGACAAACGCATTTAATAAAAAATGAACTGTCAAACACACACCTGATCCAAGGCAAAATCATCGAGAAGCGTCACAGCTACGTGGATGTCCGATGGACAAATAGTCTGTTTTACTCACAAACGGAAAGAAAGTGAGCATCACGACGAAGGCTGAAGCTACTGAAGTGACTCTGCCAGCAGTAACTATGACTACTGCTTATTTTATTTTTTTCCATTGAGAGAGTGTATTTTTTATTTTATTTTTATTTTTATGGTTTATCAATTTGCATTGATAAATGTGAACATACTTTGAAAATACAAAATGTTAACTTTGATTGTCTAGATGAATTGTTGCTAATTAACAACAAGTGTATGTTTAAAATAATTAATCCAATAAGGACCATTATGTCATCAATGTCATTACATCATCAATTACTATCCTCTCTAGTGAGGACTATTATATCACCAGAACTGTATACATGTACTAGAAATATTAGTAATATCAGCATATTTAAATATTAATTTGTCACTCATCTATCTAAATTATGTAGATAACTACTGAAGAATTTTCTTAATTTCAAGGCACAGACACACTAACATCCGATGAAGCATTCCTCTCATACTTAGGAGGAAATCAAAACAACCTAAGTAATGTTTTATGTACAAATGAAAATAACGATGAAAATCATGAGCCTCAAGTAATACGATGCTCTTCATACTATGACATTGATAAGTTCACCATTCTAGCAAACAGTAACACTAACAGTTTTAGTATTCTAAGCTCGAACATTCAGTCTACAAATTAAAAGTTTAATGAACTTGAAATATTCGTAGAGGACTTATCAATTTTAAATTTAGCGTAATATGCTTACAAGAGACGTGGAAAGCTGATAATGATGATTTCTCTCAATTTTGTCTAGATGGATATGAGTGTATAACACAGGGGAAAAAGTGTAGCAACAAAGGAGGGTTACTAATAAATGTGGACAATAAATATAATTCTGAAGTAAAAATGAATTTAAATACGTACGAACACTGGGATGGGCTAATGATTAAAGTAACTGGAAAAAATTTATCAAAAACAATGACCATTGGAAATATATATAGACCTCCAAGAACATGCAATGAAAATATTACAAAATTCATTGATGAATTTTCATCAGTTATATCATCTCTGGAAAATAGCAATAATAATCTCATTATAGCTGGGGATTTTAACATAAATTTACTTAAAATAAATGAGAACAGAATCTACAGCGATTTTTTTGATACTTTAATATCACATAGTCTCTACCCTCAAATTACTTTCCCAACTCGTTTCACTAAAACCAATGGAACACTGATAGATAACTTTTTTTGTAAGCTAAATAAATCCATATTAGAAAGCATTGCTGGGATTTTCACAAAAACTTTTTCAGACCAACCTTATTTTTTATTTCTAGACAATACTCCAAAAATAGAATTTCCTCCCAAATTTATAAAAATAAATACACAAAGTGAAGAAGCCATGCAGAAAGTCAAAATTGAAATAGATTCATATAACTGTTACAACAAACTACATAAACATCAAAATGAGGACCCCAATCTAAATTATAACATAATGCATGAAGAAATCATGCGAGCAAAAAATAAGTACATGCCAATTAAAACAATGAAATTTAATAAATACAAACATAAAAATTCGACATGGATCACTCAAGGTCTATTAAAATCTATTAGATATTGGGACACACTTTATAAACAATTAAAAATGTCTGACCCTAATTCACCAGATTATGAGACCACAAACACTATCCTTAAAACGTACAACTCCATATTAAAAAGAAATATTCGTGCAGCTAAACAAATTTATTTTGAATCACGATTTAACCGATTCAAAAATGACATAAGAAATACATGGAAAACCATCAATGAAATTCTTTCAAAAAATAAAGGAAAGAAAACATCCTCGACAATTTTTATAGAAAATGGTACTAGTATTACTGATAAAACTGATATAGCAAAGAAATTCAATAACTATTTTACAAACATTGGTCAAACTATTGCAGAAAGCATTCAATATAAAGGAAACAAAAATTATGACTACTATTTAAATACACAAGTTAAATCTGTTCTCAAATTTAAGAATGTTAATGAAGAAACTGGAAGGAAAACAATAAATGATCTTCCTACAAAAAACAGTAGTGGATTCGATGGTATTTCTTCAAAATTGCTGAAAATAATTGAACCCGCAATCATTAAATCCTTAACCCTAGTAATTAACCAAGTCATAAATACAGGCATATTTCCTGATAAACTTAAAATTGCAAAAGTAATTCCAATTTTCAAGAACGATGACTCAACATTATTCAAAAAATATAGGCCTATTTCTCTCCTTCCAACTATTTCTAAAGTTTTAGAGAAAATCATCCACAATCTGTTATCTGCTTATTTTATTGATTCTAAGCTATTTTTTGATAATCAGTACGGTTTTAGACCTAATCATTCAACCGAATATGCATCACTTGAACTAGTAGATAGAATCATTACTCAAATGGATAGAAATCACTTACCAATTAGTATTTTTCTTGACCTTTCCAAGGCATTTGATACTATTGACCATTCAATATTATTAAATAAATTAAGACACTACGGCTTAGATGGTAAAACTCTTCTTTTATTTAAAAGCTATTTAAACAACCGTAAACAGTACACCGAATTTGATGATACCACATCTGAAACTTTACTCATTAAAGTTGGATTACCACAAGGGTCCATCCTTGGACCACTATTATTTACTATATACATAAATGATTTCTCACAAGCCAGCCAAATGTTTAACTTTATAATATATGCTGATGATACCACTTTATTTAGCACTATTGAAACTTTCAGAAATAGTGTCCAAAATAAAAGTACAGAATCAGTAATAAATGAAGAACTCCTCAAAATAGTTGAGTGGCTTAATATAAATAAGCTATCACTAAATAAAAGTAAATCTAAATATATGACCTTCCAAATGCCAAATAAAACTACACTGACATTATCTCTCAAAATAAATAATATAGATATTGAGAAAGTGGAAGAATTTACCTAGGCTTAACTATAGATACTAACTTAAATTGGAAAAAACACACAGAAAAAATCTCAAATAAGTGTTCCAAAACTATAGGAATACTAAACAGATTAAAACATGTATTACCTTTAGAAATAAAAATTATGTTATACAATGCATTGATATTACCTCATATTAATTACTGTATTACGACATGGGGATATCAAGGAAACAGATTAGTGAAAATACAAAAGAAAGCAGTACGAATTATAACATTAAGCAAATACAATTCACACACAGAACCACTTTTTTAAAAACTCAACACACTAAAAGTAGAAGACTTACTAAAACTACAAGAACTTAAATTTTAGTACAAATATAGACAACAAAATCTACCTGTCTACTTATTAAACTGGCAAATAACCCCAAATACATACATTCACAACTATAATACTAGGAGAAAAACTGAACTACATACCTACAGAACTAAACATGAATTTGCAAATTTGTTCTTAAATACAACTTTCCACATGTTATAAACAATATCCCTGATTTAGTTATAGGCAAGATAGTGACTCATAGTTTGAAAGGCTTTTCAAGTTATGCCAAAAATTACATGCTACAAAAATATAATGACAAATGCTCTTTCCTTAATTGCTATATATGCCAACTAAATTAAATAAATTATGAATGAGCATAACACAGTTCATGCAATCACAATTAAACTTTTCAATTTGTATACTTGCATACAGGCTTATACGCGTACATGCGAAAACAACACATAAAACACACTAGTACAACACACCATCACACACTTAAATTTATTATATGTAAGACACAGACAAAAAACTTAACATGCATTCTACTTTTTAATGTAGAAATATAGGTATAGGGAATATATGTTTATTGTTATTTTTTATTTTGGGTGGCTCCTACGATAGCGACCAGTGTTGGTCTTAGTAGGGGTCTCCCGTCCCACAGCAAATATGTTTTTCTTTTTCTTTTTTTGGATGTTGTTGCATAATGTATTACTTTTACTGATGATTTATTAGTTGTTATTATATATTGTACAGTTCTGTATGTGTATGTATCATATGAATTTGCATAATTCATATTGCCACTCAATATAATTTATTTTTTTATTTATAACGTTTTTCTGCTGTTGGGACAAATAAAATTTATCCTTATCCTTATCCTTGTAAAACACAAATTAATAAATACATCTCAACATGGCTTCCTAAAAAGCAAGGTCATATCTAACCAATTGCCTATGTTTTTTGAAGAAATTACAAAGTGGTAGATGATGGGTCACCAGTGGATGTTGTCTACTTAGATTTTCAAAAAGCTTTCGATAAAGTGCCACATCAAACATTTTTACTTAAACTAAAAACCCATGGTATAGGTAATGATGTAATCAACCGGATAGAAAAGTGGCTTACACACAGAAGACAAAGCGTAATAGTAGATAGTGAGATTTCAAATTGGAAATATGTTTTGCATGGTGTACCACAGGGATCAGTATTAGGACCTACTGGGTATACTATTTTAAATGTTTTGGAAGATGACATATCTAGAAAAGTACTGAAATTTGCAGATGGCACAAAGGTATTCAGAAAAGTTACAAATGGTAAAGATAAACAAAGTTCACAGGATGATCTAGGTCAATTGGTTAAATGGTCAGAAAAATTGTAAATGTTATTAAATTTTGGGAAGTGTATGGGAAACATGGATGAAGAATATAAAATGTGAGATTCTGTACTAGGTAGAACCACACAAAAAAGGAGAAACAGCTAATTGTACCCCTGTACAAAGCAATAGTTAGACTGCAATTGGAATATTGTATACAAGCATGGAGGCCATATCACAAGAAGGACACAAACAAACTAGAAAGAATACAAAGAAGAACAACTAAAATGATTCCAGAATTGAGAGACCTTAGTTATGAAAGCCGCTTATTAGAATGTGGTGTTTAAATTAGTGAATTGCTAGGAGGATAGTGATAGGAATGTAGAGTTTGTTCCTCGATACTATGGGCATCTACAGCTAGTATTATAAAGAAAGAATGAAAGGAATATGTTCTTAAAACTTAAAGAAGGCAGTAGAACCAAAGGACACAAAGCAGCATTAGTTAAGGAATAGTATAGATTGGACATAAGAAATTACTCATTCTCAGAGAGGGTGATAAATTAATGTAACAAGCTGACAAATGATTGCGTTAATGCTAGTAGTGTGAATATGCTTAAAAGTAGAATTGCCAGATATCTGATAAGGGCAGGCTATACGTAGATAATAAAATTGTTGGACTCTCCAAAAGCCAAGGGCTTCCTTGTCCACTTTCCATCTGGAACTTGTAGTTTGGGATGGCAATGTATTTAAATCTTGTTGTTAGAACTATTCGCCACAATGAAAAGTACGGCTTGGATCCAATCTCCGGTGTGTGCGACAAACGGTGGCGCCACATCACGGAGCCAGGATGATCGACGTTATGCCTACACATAAATACGCGACTTCGGTACTGGATTTGTGACCGGAAGTACTACAATCCCATTTTTGTACAGAGCAACGGAAGGGGACAATAAAGATGTGTTTCACGCTTGTCCCCGTAACCAAATTATTTACCGGATTGTTGACAACTATGTAATGTATGTGCTTTTTATCAGGCGTCTGTGTAACATAAATTTGAAACCGATAAACATGGCTGTTTGGTGTAACACTTCACCAGCTCTGGAAAAGTGATGTGCTCACCGACACCCACAGTCACAGAGACACCCGTTGCATTGGCACTGCATTGTTGCTTGTGTTTGTTTGTTTGTTGGTGATCACAGGAATTAGACGAGTAAATTGTGCACTACATCCATGCCTGATTTATCTTCCGTGTCATGTGTTTTTATGTTTTAATCGTATTAATAATAACAGGATGAAGCCGAATAAGTCAGGCCACATCAAACATGAGTGCATATTGTAAACCCTGTGGCTGTGCTGTTTAAATGGATAAACGTAATTTTTAACAATTGATAATAACATGGGTTCTTTTTATCTTGATTTTAAACTGTCTGATGCTGTCCATGGGGGTGACCACGGGATTATATACTGAATGGTAATGATAATAGATGAGTGACGACATGGCATACAATTTTGGGGTGTGAAAAAAGATCTCATCGAACGAAGCCAGCCCTTTGCTTGAGAATAGACAAGCACCAAGTTTGGTAATAATTGCTGTATTGGCAAAGTTATGATTATTAGTAAAACCTAAATTACATGTAATATTATTTTCAACAGAAAACAATCTATTTCAGATCGGTGAGCAGCAAGACTACGTCAGTTGTTCATTAGCACTGACCACTGGTGAAGATGCCACCAAGTTCGGGCGAGTTATGGGGGCATCACTTGATGCCCTCTCAGATCGATGTTGACTGTCTTCTACCCACGGGCGTCCTCGTTTGTCTCCGCTGCAACCGTGATGCTACGCTCGAGAGCCTCAAGAGCGATCTCTGGCGGGAGGCGAAGAAGTATCCTCTCTTCTACCTGCTTTCGGACTCGCCGTCATACATATTCGTGAGCATTACCCAGGATGCAGAGAGGGAGGAGTTTTATGATGAGACGCGACGTCTCTGTGACCTACGGCTGTTTCAGCCGATCTTGAAAGTTGTCGAACCAAAAGGAAACAAAGAAGAGAAGATGCTCAATTCTGATATTGGTAGGTTCACCTCCTGCTTGTACTTGAGTGTCTATTGTTCACCTCCTGCTTGTACTTGAGTGTCTATTGTTCACCTCCTGCTTGTACTTGAGTGTCTATTGTTCACCTCCTGCTTGTACTTGAGTGTCTATTGTTCTCCTCCTGCTTGTACTTGAGTGTCTATTGTTCACCTCCTGCTTGTACTTGAGTGTCTATTGTTCACCTCCTGCTTGTACTTGAGTGTCTGTTGTTCACCTCCTGCTTGTACTTGAGTGTCTATTGTTCACCTCCTGCTTGTACTTGAGTGTCTGTTGTTCACCTCCTGCTTGTACTTGAGTGTCTATTGTTCACCTCCTGCTTGTACTTGAGTGTCTATTGTTCACCTCCTGCTTGTACTTGAGTGTCTGTTTCATAAAGGTTAGAAAAGGTAAAAGTAAGTTCTTATACTGCGTGGTATCCAATCCTTGGAATCGTTACAAGCGCTTTAGCCTTCACTCTCTGGCAGACTTATTCATTCAAACACCAACTCGACTTCTGTGGGAAGCATTCAGCCACACCACAATTACTGTGCGGAGACTATTCATTCATTTATATCCACCATTGTCTATAGCCAGGTACACATTTATACAGCTGAATGGACTGAGGCAATGTGGAGTGAATGAAATAGTCTGGTAAAAAAATCCTTAAGCCCCTCAATAGAACCTGTATAATTATCTACATCCTCTGGTTCACCAGGCATGCTCAAAAGGAGCTTGCTGTGCAAACTGGGATACATGTGTTGTATCTCTTGAGGCTGGCAAAGGTGCCCACAACACAGATGGAATATTTGTGGGAGTTGATCTGATCAGATATTCGCATGCTGTTTGACTAGTGCAGGCCATATCCCATGATAGAAAAAACCTTGTTCAAAATGCATAAAACTGTAATGAGTGTCTGCTAATGCTATGTCTGTAACACTCAAATTTAAGAAAATTTAAGAGTCCTGGGTAATGTTTAGGTATGTTATTGCATTTGGTAGGTTATGACATTGAATATGCTTTTGCAAACAAATTTGCATGATTTGAATCAAATGATTTAAATCAAATAACCCTGGTGCAGATGTAGTTAGAAATGTGTGTTGTAACAAATTTGTTAATAATATATTTGTTAATGGTTTTGGTCTTTTCACTGTGTACTCATTCAAACTGTGTCCTAATTTCAATTAGATGTAAACACTTTCGGACAAATTTAAATGAAATCAGTACCATATTGATACAAATGTGAATTGCTAGACACGGGGGAACATTTTGTTTGATTATTCTTATGAGTATTCCATGAATGCAACATTTAACCAGTAGTGTGAAGTGTAAACATTGCTTACACTGCTAAATAAACAAAGGCTTGCTTAAGTAAACATACTGAATGGGCCCAGTATTAAGTAGTTGTGTAGCCCAGGAAATGATACAGGACACAGGTTGCTGTTTGAAGGATTACTGGCGCTTTAACACCTTGTAAGGTAATACCTAAAATAAGTAGGACATTTTCACTCTGTCCTATCCAATACATTTCATTTAATTAAAAACTAAGGGTAATCCCAAAGCTAAGGGGTAATCCCAAAGCTACAGGGTCATCCCACAACACTGATGTTTGATACTACACAAAAGTGGTTTCCTATTGGAGAGGGAAGGTTAGCAACTGTTTTCTTTAAGCATCGTACATCAGTGTATTTTTCCCAATTTTGCAGTCATATTAAAATTAGTCTATATTATGTTATTACACAGTAAAATACGAAAATTAGGTAAGCCAATATTTTGCTGTTAAAATAATATTTGACTACTTGTGAAATGGGAATTGTCACAGTTTTAGTGATTTGTAACCAAATATTCTGTATGAAAATAGTGTTGATTGCTTTGCATCATCTCCTTTGTGAAAAAGGTAAGGCGGATTATGTAGGTTAGATGTGTGATCTGTAGACATATACAAGGTGACTGGGTATTAAATTAAGCTGCATACATCCACATTCAACATCGATTTTCAGGTATTGCGATTGGCATGCCAGTGAATGAATTTAATGAGATGAGAGACCTAGAGGTCATGACCTTCCGTCGCAACATCCTCAATGTGTGTATGAAATCTGTGGAAGAGCGCAACTCGCATGGTCTCCATGGACAGGCGCGATACGTCTACCCGCCTGACATTCACTCGAGCCCAGAGTTGCCAATGCATATACGAGACAGAGTTGAAAATGGTACGTCCCTGTCTTGTGAAAAAGTCAAAATCTTCTATTGCATGCTCGTTTAAAAGTACAAGGTCCGGTCGTTTATGTTGTACAATCTGATTGACATCTGATTGAACAGTTTGATTACCCAAATGTGTTTTAATTAATCAAAACTTCTCACATAATTTAACCGATATCTGTTTAATTTGAATGTCTTCATGAAATGTCATTATACATTTCTTGAATAAAGGAACATGTTTTACTTTTAAAAGGTCAACACAAGCATAAATACCAGTGGAAAAATGTGACATAGAGGTCTAAATCTATTTCTTGGCCTAAGCTTGTAAGTGTTGAGTTGTGCCAAAGTGGTATGAAATGATTGGATGGCTATTAACATAGCATTGAATTGTTAATTCTGGCCTACCATAAATCTAACATTGCAAATAAATACAGCAATAAAGTTGAGAAGTTGGTAAATATTTAGAATAACTGGAATCTTGCTGTGACATCATAAATGAGCTAGATACAGGTAGAACTGCTGCCTGTAGATCATTGGCATATACGAACGTATGAGTGTAAACAGCCGTATAATACTGAGTGGCAGAGTTACATATACCAACGTACGCCTGTAAACAGCCCGTATAATACTGAGTGGCAGAGTTACATACACCAATGTACGCCTGTAAACAGCCCGTATAAATACTGAGTGGCAGAGTTACATATACCAACGTACGCCTGTAAACAGCCCGTATAATACTGAGTGGCAGAGTTACATACACCAATGTACGCCTGTAAACAGCCCGTATAAATACTGAGTGGCAGAGTTACATATACCAACGTACGCCTGTAAACAGCCCGTATAATACTGAGTGGCAGAGTTACATATACCAACGTACGCCTGTAACTGTAAACAGCCCGTATAATACTGAGTGGCAGAGTTACATACACCAACGTACGCCTGTAAACAGCCCGTATAATACTGAGTGGCAGAGTTTCATATACCAACGTATGCCTGTAAACAGCCCATATAATACTGAGTGGCAGTGTTTCATATACCAACGAATGCCTGTAAACAGCCCATATAATACTGAGTGGCAGAGTTACATGTACCAACGTACGCTTGTAAACAGCCCGTATAATACTGAGTGGCAGAGTTTCATATACCAACGTATGCCTGTAAACAGCCCATATAATACTGAGTGGCAGAGTTACATACACCAACGAATGCCTGTAAACAGCCCATATAATACTGAGTGGCAGAGTTACATGTACCAACGTACGCTTGTAAACAGCCCGTATAATACTGAGTGGCAGAGTTTCATATACCAACGTATGCCTGTAAACAGCCCGTATAATACTGAGTGGCAGAGTTACATACACCAACGAATGCCTGTAAACAGCCCATATAATACTGAGTGGCAGAGTTACATGTACCAACGTACGCTTGTAAACAGCCCGTATAATACTGAGTGGCAGAGTTTCATATACCAACGTATGCCTGTAAACAGCCCATATAATACTGAGTGGCAGTGTTTCATATACCACCGAATGCCTGTAAACAGCCCATATAATACTGAGTGGCAGAGTTACATGTACCAACGTACGCTTGTAAACAGCCCGTATAATACTGAGTGGCAGAGTTTCATATACCAACGTATGCCTGTAAACAGCCCATATAATACTGAGTGGCAGTGTTTCATATACCAACGAATGCCTGTAAACAGCCCATATAATACTGAGTGGCAGAGTTACATGTACCAACGTACGCTTGTAAACAGCCCGTATAATACTGAGTGGCAGAGTTTCATATACCAACGTATGCCTGTAAACAGCCCATATAATACTGAGTGGCAGTGTTTCATATACCAACGTATGCCTGTAAACAGCCCATATAATACTGAGTGGCAGAGTTACATACACCAACGAATGCCTGTAAACAGCCCGTATAATACTGAGTGGCAGAGTTACGCAACCACTGACTTGACAAATTATCATATTCTACACACTTTATTGCCACATATGATGACTCAGTAAAAATTAAGTTTTCTTTATTACTGTTACTATTTTTATAATATAAATTAATACACAGTTTTTTATATTGCAATATATACATTTTATTATGCTTATAACCCAATATTAAAAGGCTATAATATTAAGTAAAAATTCATGTTGTTAATTCATGTACATTTTTGAATGTGATAAAATATTGAATATGATCATATATATGGCATGCATGTTATGTGGTTTGGCATAAGTATTTTTCTCAGTTGTTGTGGTTAGTAAGAATAAATAAATACACACATAAGTAAGCTTATATCATAATATTAAAAAGCTAATAGTAAGTAAAAATAATAATTTTGTTATAAATGCTTGAATGGGATAATTCATACAACACGCATAACCTAAGTATTTTTCTCAGTTGCAGAAATGTGTGTCAGGAAAAGTGATCTAATATACACATGATTGTGTTATATTAACAGGCCAAAATATTAAGTAAGCACTCATTTTGTTATAAATGTTTAAGCACAATGACTTGTGCATAGATGTTATGTGCTTTTGCTTAAGTATTTTTCTCAGCTGCAGAAATGTGCGGTCAGCTGATCATCTGTATCTGGGTGGTGTCGGCGAACGGCGACAGACAGAAGTACACAGTGAAGGTGTCACACAAAGCCACACCGGAGGAGGTGATCGCGGAGGCCATCCGTCGCCGCACACGTCTCATGAACATGAGTGCTGAGCAGCAGCGACAATGTGTGCTCGAGTACCAGGACAGCTACGTTCTCAAAGTGTGTGGCTGTGACCAGTTCCTTCTCGAGAAGTTCCCAGTCAGTCAGTACAAGGTAGTGTACAGTGGAATCATTCTCGTTAATGGTCATATTGTTTTCAACCCTGTTGAAACCAACCTTAGTCCCTTACAAACGGGGATTTGTACTTTGTCCATTTGCAGTATCAGCCAATCAGAAGAATCAATGCAAAAACCCTCGTTCACAAATAGTATATATATAGTTTGCAAAATATATAGTTTGTTGACTTGTGATTTGAAATGCAAATAGTGGGCTGGGTTATCCACCAGGACCAAATGAAAGAGGAATGCTTGTATGTCTGTTATGAGACGATATGAGGGGTTTGGGAAGAATGGGCCGACAATGTAGACAGAGACATTGAACTTTTATATATTTGATTGCAACTTGTGTATGTCAGCAAAACGTAGTTTATTTTATGTATAACTAAAAACTAGTTGTCGTTTCCCATTGTATCAGCAGCTATGTTGACTTGTGATTTGAAATGCAAATAGTGGGCTGGGTTATCCACCAGGACCAATGTTTGAAGAAACCACTGGTCACATGAGTGCGGTGAAACCTGTTATTATAAGACGACCTACCTACAAAATGAAAGAGGAATGCTTGTATGTCTGTTCTGAGATGATATGAGGGGTTTGGGAAGAATGGGCCGACCATGTAGACAGACACAGTGGTTGCCACAACTACTGCTACTTATAAATTTGCTAAGATGGTACTTTAGAAAATTATTCAAAGAATGGTTGTTATTTTACTAAACAATTTCACCATTATATGTATTTTTGCAGTGCAAAATGGTCACTTACTCGTTCCCAGGGTTCATAGCTTTATATCTGAAATCTTATATATATATATATATTATACAGGGCTGGGTCCAATTACACAAAATTATATCAATTACAATTACATTAATTTTTATTTCAATTACAATTACAGTCATAATTTTCCAAATAAATTACAATTACACTGTTTCAATTTCAGTTACAATTACATTATGTGGAACCAAATATATTCAGCATTTGTTAATTATGTATTTTTGCACGTTTTGCTGAATTTCAATATTTTTTACACAACTGATAAATAAATATAACGGTAATGTTTGTACATTTTGTTGAATTGTGACTTTGAATTATACTAAATAAAAAGATAGCCGTTTAAAACATATTTTTATTATATAAGAATACAATGCAGTATCCAGACATAATCCTACAGGACATATTCCTTACAGACAAAATCACACAATATGAAAAGTGAACAAAATCCCACAGGACAAAATCCCACAGGCCGTAATACAATATTTATTTGTAGTTCTTCTCTAAGCATCCTTTCTAGTTTTGTAGACATTTATCCGTGTGCATTTCTCTTTGGAAAATACTAATAATAGGGTAGATGTGTTTACTTTGAGGTTGTAGCTCCTGCTCTAAGCTAATTGGTCTGCCCTTTGCTTTGTGTGAGTTGGGAATGGGGAGAGAGGCCATATAAATGGTCCTTGCCACCTGACCTGTCTCCAATCCACCACAACACAAGGGGTGTAATTGGCTTGCTAACTCTGCAATGTTTCACTGAGCTGATATTTTCTGAAGCAATATCAGGCTACAGGTCTTTCCATGTTGTTTGAATACCAGCTTAGCCTTTGTCTGACAATGTCTGTGCATTGTTTATTGCTTCCTGGCTGTTACCAACTTACTGAAAAGGCTAATCGCTAAGGCTACCCACCACTAGCACCACGGACCAGTACCCACCAGACAGTGAATACTGTAACTTAAATATAAATATATAAGCAGGTGTTATTATTAGTCTTGATTTTCAACTCATGTGGGACTTAAATTATATTTTTATTGACAATTCATTCAGGTGTTTGTGATGAAACATACTGTAATTGATTGTAATTGAAATAAATTTTCAATTATACAAAATATAACAATTACAATTACAGAAAATTTTTTGGAAACCATAATCAATTAAAATTACACAATTTTGCTGTAATCAATTACAATTACATAATTGGACCCAGCCCTGTATATATATATATATATATATATATATATATATATATATATATATATATATATATATATATATATATATATATATATCTTTATGTTTTCGTGCATTTAATTGGTTGAAAAGAAGCAAACCATAATCTCTATAAATAGTTGTTGCTGTTGTGTTGACTTAGAATACACATAATATAATCCAGTTGTGTCAACAAACACACAAGGATGTGGTTTCATCACAATGTGTGAGGGAGTAAACACATGAGTCAGTGCAAGATATTGTCTTGTTACTCTAGTGTGTAAACAAGTCTGGGTGGAGGCAAATACTTCTCCACTGAGGCAATAACAATTATTTTATTTGGGCTTGGCATTAAATTTGGGATTTGTGTTAAATTTGGACTTGGTGTTTAATTTGGGATTGGCATTAAATTTGGACTTTGTTTTAAATTTTGACTTGGGTGTTTAATTTTAATTAATGATAATTTAATTAGTGGCAAAGCTGAAGGATGTGGACAGCTAAGTGGGGGTGTTTTGCACACAATATACCCTCTTGTGTATGACTTGCCACCATTTCTCTGGTTGTAGCCTTCTATATTTACACCAGCACCCACCAACACTGGCACATCTCAACCAAGTGTGTGTAATATAATAATATTAGCTTGGGCTGGACTTCTCTTTATATAGGACACAATAGTTTCTGTGTTATGTGTGATTGATGACAAGCAAACATGGTACCATGTATGTGACAGTAACTAATACGAGACCCTGTACTATTACCGGAAGAATGCTCTTAAACTTCATATATTGTAAATATGCTTAGCACATTTTACCTTGACAGCATCTTAAATATGGTCCTTATCATTGCATTTGTCTTTCTTTTGATACCCAGTCAACAATATTGAAATACATGATACGAAGTGTTTACGATGAAAATTGAAAGTGAAAATTGAAAGTGAAGCAAAAAGAAAACAAACAATTAAGCTAGATACCTTTGTGCATTATCTGATGCTGCCATGAACTGTTCTCTTACACTGCACACATTGTTCTCTTACACTGCACACATTGTTCTCTTACACTGCACACATTGTTCTCTTACACTGCACACATTGTGGTACAAGTAGACATTGTTTGACCTGAGAGGTTCACCTGTAGTCATTCAGTTGTTAAAACTAAGACGTAGTCACCTCGTGCTGTTGTTTTGTCAGCACATTCGACGGTGCGTCGCCCGTAAACAGATCCCACAAATGATGTTGATGTCGAAGGACGGCATCTACTCCAGTCTGCCTAACAACGTCTTCACACTGCCGTCCTACGTGAGGAGAGGTGAGACGTGTTTTGTGATTCCGTTCTGAATTCCTTAATTATTACACATGTGGAGCAATTCAATGAAAGCTACTATGACGTGTCATGGTTGCGGTTACAAAGAACTGCTTACAGTGGAAAGGTACAGTAACATTGTACCTTATTAGTCGCCCTGGTCAATGTGTCAGCCGCCAGGAAAACTGAGATTTGCGCTCTACAGTTCCCTCCTTCGATGCAGGCATGTCATCTCTTCCCTTGGAAGTGTTCATTCATGTGATTCCATTGTCTGCTGCCACTAAGGCAATGGACATTGAACTAAATAGCTCAGACTTTCAGTAGAAAGTCTGGGCTAACACGATGTATGCTGCTCTAACACAATGTATGCTGCTCTAACACGATGTATGCTGCTCTAACACAATGCATGCTGCTTTAACAAGATGTATGCTGCTCTGACACGATATATACTGCTCTGACATGATGTATGCTGCTCTAATACGATGTATGCTGCTCTAACAGGATGTATGCTGCTCTAACGCGATGTATCCTGCTCTACCACGATGTATGCAGGCTCATAGTGACATCAATGTTACAATCTTATTAAACTGTTAATATTTTATTTGGTTTCACCTGGTCTCAGTTCAGTTTTCTGTGAACTTTATTATTGTTTTCTGATGACATCTACAGTGCTAGCTTCCTGTTCTGTACACCAGGTGTCAGCGCGTTGCGGGACATCAATGCGCAGCAGACAGTGTCGTTATGGAGCATTGATTTCACGCTGCGAATCAGGATCAACTGTGCCACCTATGTGAATGTACGGGAATTAGGCAAGGTGGGTATGACCTGTCAGATATGTTCAGTTCGAGTAATGAGTTGGCATGTGTACACATTGCAATAGGACCAAGTAAGTAACGGTGTTGAAAATTATATATAACAAATAAAAATGATATATAACAAATAAAAGTTTTCCTTAATGTGATTTGTTTATGTACACCAGGGAAAGTGTCATGGATGTAACTTTTGACTATGCATTGTATCTGTGCATGCACATATGCATGCACAGTGCACATTCATGCACACAGTGCCTCACGCACAAATACATGTGCACACGCATGTTCGCACACACCGGTATTGTGATGTCGACATGCTTTTTTAACAACCACAGATCTGCTGCATATTGACGTAGTCCTGAAAAATCAAGTTACTACATATTTATTATGCACAGTTAAATCGTCATACGAATGAAGTATTTCACTAGAAGTACACAAACTATGATCTTGGCATGTCACTCTCGGTCAGATCTACGTGAAGACCGGCATTTACCACGGAACGGAGCCCCTGTGTCCGATGCGTGACACGCAGTATGTTGACTCGTCGAACCCTCGGTGGAACGAGTGGCTAGAGTACGACCTCTACATCCCTGACCTTCCTCGCAGCGCCCGACTCTGTCTCTCCATCTGTTGTGTCTCCAAGCGCAGGAAGAAGGAGGTGGGTAGCAGGGCTGGGTCCAATTATGTAATTGTAATTGATTACAGCAAAATTGTGTAATTGTAATTGTAATTGATTATGGTTTTGAAATTTTGTTGTAATTGTAATTGTTATATTTTGTATAATTGAAAATTTATTTCAATTACAATCAAATACAGTATGTTTCATATCACAAACTACCTGAACGAATTGTCAATAAAAATATAAATTAAGTCTCACATGAGTTGAAAATCAAGACTATTGATAACACCTGCTGATATATTTATATTTAAGTCACAGTAATCACTATCTGGTGGGTACTGGTCCATGGTGCTAGTGGTGGGTACTGGTCCATGGTGCTAGTGGTGGGTACTGGTCCATGGTGCTAGTGGTGGGTACTGGACTACTGGTCCATGGTGCTTAGCAAAGGCTAAGCTGGTATTCAAACAACATGGAAAGACCTGTAGCCTGATATTGCTTCAGAAAATATCAGCTCAGTGAAACATTGCAGAGTTAGTAAGCCAATTACACCCCTTGTGTTGTGGAGGACTGGAGACAGGTCAGGTGGCAAGGACCGTTTATATGGCCTCTCTCCCCATTCCCAACTCACACAAAGCAAAAGGGCAGACCAATTATGAATGTTAGCTTAGAGCAGGAGCTACAACCTCAAAATTAACACATCACACCCTATTATTAGTATTTTCCAAAGAAAAATGTAAGAATACACACAGATAAATATCTGCAAAACTAGAAAGGATGCTTAGAGAAGAACTACAAATAAATATTGTATTACGGCCTGTGGGATTTTGTTCACTTTCAATATTGTGTGATTTTGTCTATAAGGAATATGTCCTGTAGGATTATGTCTGGATATTGCATTGTATTTTTATATAATAAAAATATGTTTTAAATGGCTATCTTTTTATTTAATATAATTCAAAGTCACAATTCAACAAAATGTACAAACATTACCG
Source organism: Lamellibrachia columna (assembly GCA_963662155.1). Lineage (NCBI taxonomy): Eukaryota > Metazoa > Annelida > Polychaeta > Sabellida > Siboglinidae > Lamellibrachia > Lamellibrachia columna. The sequence continues at coordinate 15,009,289 of OY759267.1, read as the reverse complement.
TTATATTTGTTAATCAATTGTGTACAAAATATTAAAATTCAGCAAAACGTGCAAAAATACATAATTAACAAATGCTGAATATATTTGGTTCCGCACAATGTAATTGTAATTGAAATTGAAACAGTGTAATTGTAATTGATTTGGAAAATTATGACTGTAATTGTAATTGAAATTAAAAATTAAATGTAATTGTAATTGATATAATTTTGTGTTATTGGAACCAGCCTTGGTGGGTAGTGTTTGTGGGTCCACAGCATATACATAGCGTACCCATTCTGTACCTCAATGATGTCTGCTTTCTTTGAAAATTACTCAAAGACAGTATTTTATTTCGTGCATTTTATGTAAAGCGCATTGAGCTATCAAAGAAACTGTGCTATATAAAATAAATTTATTATTAATTTATTAGTCTAAGAATAATAAATAATTATAAAATATAGTAGATGGCCATTATCCAAGTACTGGCTAGTTTAAAAATCCCTTCTTAACTAATTTTTCACTCGTCTTGGTTCACTCGTGTCACAAAAAAATTTAATCTAGCTTTTTTATGCAAATTTTATTATTTTGTTTTGATGAAAGGTCTGGTCTAAATTTTTTTTTTAAATTACAATATTAATGATCTGGCTGTACATACTATAACATATTCACCCTTTTGTAAGTTCCCCGATGTAATGATGGTAGTACACCCCAGGTGGTACACCCCAGGTGGTACACCCCAGGTGGTACACCCCAGGTGGTTCAGATGTGATGTTTAGATGTGATGTGTTTTTCATACAGGTCCACTATGCATTGGCCTGGGGCAATGTGAACTTGTTTGACTTCAACAATCGTCTACGTAACGACAAGTTCAGCCTGAACCTGTGGCCCATTCCTCAGGGTTTTGATGATTTGCTCAACCCCATTGGTGTTCCAGGTATGTGTTCCTACCCCATTGGTGTTCCAGGTATGTGTTCCTACCCCATTGGTGTTCCAGGTATGTGTTCCTACCCCATTGGTGTTCCAGGTATGTGTTCCTGCTCCTACAGGTTTTATGTTGACAGATGAAGCTGAAGATGACGTTTTGATACTACAAAATGCCACTTTCTTATTTTGTAATTGTGTTCCTTGTAAAGTGTAGGTCATTGTGAAACACACATAATCTAATTTAATTGAGGCATTTACAATTAGACGAAAATTGCATATAAAAATTTTGCATTTTAATACCCTTTTCATTACTGGTTACGTGATTCTTTGAAAGATTTTGAATAGTATTGATATCACTAATAATGTAGTCAATCTGTTTTCATAAGATGAGGGTATCTCATACTGCAGATAATAATGTGTTGATATGTTGTTTTTGAGTAAATACTTGCACTAAACAAAGGTAGATGTTCATGTTTTGTCAATAAATGTTAGGTAGTAAAGGGAAGTTCTGATCATATGGCATGATGCACTGGTAATTGTCTGTAGGTGGCTCTGCACTCTTCTTGTTTCAGACTCGTTTTGCCAAGAAATTGAACCTATGTCATATTGACTATGAGATGCTGGCTTGTTTGTGCAAATGCGTTTTGTTTTGACAAAACCATTGGACAAACTGTTAAATAAATTTTGGTTCAGCAAACCAAAATTTGGCAAAGAAATGGCAACAGTCGTTATGCGTAGCCTGCCTCTATATACCATGACATTAGGCTGTCCACACTTTCTCAAGTTACCCGATCAAATGTTCAAAGTCAACTCTTTCAAAGACTTCAACTAAAGTACGCAATCTTTTATTAAACAGACTGCACATGTTACACACATACAATATGTTAAACAGACTGCACATGTTACACACACGACATATTAAACAGACTGCACATGTTACACGCATGACATATTAAACAGACTGCACATGTTACACACACAACATATTAAACAGACTCCACATGTTACACATACGACATATTAAACAGACTGCACATGTTACACACACGACATATTAAACAGACTGCACATGTTACACGCATGACATATTAAACAGACTGCACATGTTACACACACAACATATTAAACAGACTCCACATGTTACACATACGACATATTAAACAGACTGCACATGTTACACACACGACATATTAAACAGACTGCACATGTTACACGCATGACATATTAAACAGACTGCACATGTTACACACACAACATATTAAACAGACTGCACATGTTACACACACGACATATCAAACAGACTGCACATGTTACACACGACATATTAAACAGACTCCACATGTTACACACATGACATATTAGACAGACTGCACATGTTACACACACAACATATTAAACAGACTCCACATGTTACACACATGACATATTAAACAGACTCCACATGTTACACACACAACATATTAGACAGACCGCACATGTTACACACACGACATATTAAACAGACTGCACATGTTACACGCACGACATATTAAACAGACTGCACATGTTACACACAACATATTAAACAGACTGCGCATGTTATACACACATATATTGGACATATTAAACAGACTGCACATGTTACACACACGACATATTAAACAGACTGCACATGTTACACACACAACATATTAAACAGACTGCACATGTTACACACACAACATATTAAACAGACTGCACATGTTACACATATGACATATTAAACAGACTGCACATGTTATACACACATATATTGGAAATATTAAACAGACTCCACATGTTACACACACAACATATTAAACAGACTGCACATGTTACACACAAGACATATTAAACAGACTCCACATGTTATACACACATATATTGGACATATTAAACAGACTGCACATGTTACACACGTGACATATTAAACAGACTGCACATGTTACACACACAACATATTAATCAGACTGCACACACGACATATTAAACAGACTGCACATATTACACACACAATATATTGGAACATCAAACTTGATTCGTGATGGGCTAAATGCATAGCAGAAACCATTTTAAGATGATTGTTGAACAGCAATCAGTAGACATCCTTGACATGCCTGTGATCTTTGTCACTGCAGGCTCAAATCCCAACAATGACTCTCCGTGTTTGGAGGTGGAGTTTGACCGGTTTGGCCAGCCGGTGTCATTCCCTCAGGACAGCCAAATAGAGGAGTACGCCGCCACCTTGGAGCAGGTTCGTGGTCAGAGAGTGGGAATTATTATGTAAATATAATGTGATGTTCAGTTGTGTGCATACCGGGGTAGTTGTGATGTATTGTGGAGATCCCAAACCAAGTGTATGCGCAACCATCATTTACCATTTCCAAAAATAATCTCTTATTTATTTTCCTATGACGGCGCATCATTAACATGTTCGTAAATAACATGAAACGATCAATGTTGTCTTGAATCCATGATTTTAAAGCATATGTACAAAGAACTAGGAGTATTTTAAGCATACTCTGTCATTCATTGTCTTCCCAATAGTGCCAGGTTATTGATCTTTGACACATGCCTACCCTTAATGTGGTCCACTATGGAAAGAGGGCATTGTGAAGGGTAATATTTTCTGATATAGTATTTTGTCCGGTTTATCCATGGATTGCTCGAAGCACTTCACACTTCATCACCCCACCTGTTCACCTGTTCATTTAAGCACCAACCAGTGGTTGTTGCTTCCATGGCAACAAAATGTCATTTTCGTTTATTTTTTACCTTTGCAGCCCAACATAAAATTCTGATTAGAAATTCTCAAAATTGTGTACATTATTGTCCGTAGTCCAGAAACTTCACATAATCCAATTATTACGCCTGCCACTTATTTGCTTTGATTGTAAGGCAAATAAAAATAAGAAAACAGACTAAGAGGACCTGTACAATGCTCCAGTATCAGGTATCAAAGGAACCCTTGAAAGTTCTTTCTTCTTAATTAGATTTGTTTTGTTTATCTCTCATTTCAGACTCGTTTTGCAAAAAATTTAATTATAAGACATGCTAGCTTTTTTGGACAAATGTGTTATTTAGTTTTGGTGAAACCACTATGCAAACTATAAAATATTTTTAACCGGATGTCGTCAGAATTTGGGTAAAAAATTACAAAATGGTCTGGCTTTATATACTATGGCATAAGGTTAATTATATACTCACTTTTGCGAATAACTCAATCTAGTAATCAAATTCAATTCTTTCAATGAATTTAATAAAATTATGTTCTCTTTTATTAAACCGACTATTAATCTATTAAACTATTAACACACTACATATTACTTAGATTATTAACACACTACATATTACTTAGATTATTAACATACTACATTTTACTTAGACTATTAACACTACATATTACTTAGACTATTAACACACTACATATTACTTAGACTATTAACACACTACATATTACTTAGACTATTAACATACTACATTTTACTTAGACTATTAACACACTACATATTACTTAGACTATTAACACACTACATATTACTTAGACTATTAACACACTACATATTACTTAGACTATTAACACACAACATATTACTTAGACTATTAACACACTACATATTACTTAGACTATTAACACACTACATATTACTTAGATTATTAACACACTACATATTACTTAGACTATTAACACACTACATATTACTTAGACTATTAACACACTACAGATCTGAACATTGATGAGCCTGATGCAGATTTGTGATGAGTTAAACGAGTTGAGGAGGGAGTTTAAGATGTTGTCTTTCGTGTGTCTGTTTCAGCCCCGGGAAGTCGTGGATGATACGAATCAGGAGCTGATTGAGATCATCCGGAGGGATGCCCTCGCCGACCTCTCCGTGCAGGACAAGGAGTTGCTATGGAAACTCAGGTACACCTGCGCTTTTAACGTTATTTAAAACACAAATAAATAGTTTGATCACATTCATTTTTATAATAATCTGCTATGGCTTGGTGGTGTTTCACATGTTTCTGTGTCTTTATGGATTATTTAAAAACATAGATTTATGACACTACACAATGCTCATATCCTCCTCGCTGCATGAAACTTTTAATTTCATCGAACAGTGTGCAACTTCAGTAATTTCTTATTCACCAGGAGGTGCTTCTGCCATCATATCACAAAACGTCCTTCACGCACTCAATGTCAGCACCCTCATGAACTATGGTCGGAAAATTAAAAAATTTTAAAAGCGCGTTGGTGTACGATGGATACTAAATGAAACACCTGCTAATAACCCACCCCATGAAACCAAATTGTGTAGTGTTGTTCAACCATGTTTTGAGATTGTAGATTATATAACTTCAAACTTACTCAAAACACTGACCTATGAAAGGTATGAGACGTAAAAAATACACGAAACGTTATTTTGCAAATGAGTCATCTGATGCAATTGTTTACTGTGTCCCTTCCTCATATAATGTAGGAGTAGAATCATTTTCATATGTTGATGTCTTGAAAAGGCCGCCATGTCAGTATGTCACCGTGTATGTGACAGGAGACAGTGTCTGCGCATCCCGGACTCTCTGCCCAAGTTACTTGCTGCAGTCAAGTGGAACAGTCGCGATGTTGTGGCACAGGTGAGCCAACCAGTCATCTCTCAACTTTCAGCATTTCCATTTTAACTTCAATTAATGTTTGCCCAAACATTAAGTGATTTAGTAGTTTGTCTGATGATTTCACAAACACTACATATGAAAATTTCATAAATGAGCTAGCATGTTGCCTTGGATACTAGGTAGATTTGATTTTTCGCAAAAAATGAATTTGAAGTGAGACTAGTGAAAACAATCGAGTTGAGGAGGAACCTATAAAACTACTTTTGAGTCATTCCGTGAAGAGTGTAAACAAAATAGTTGTTGTGATCCTAAATGTGTATTCATGGAATTTGATGGGTTGACTTGAATTAAAAGAACTAGAGTTTCTGTCTTTGGTCAGAAAAAGATGACAAAGTGCATTGTTATGTTCCCTGAAATAGGTACAATTTGATTAAAGATCATATGCAAATATTCCAGAAATAATTGTGATATATTGTAACAAACAGTTGTACAAGTAGTTTGGAATGCATTAACAAATAATGTTATAGGATATTCTTCACTAAAAGCTAATTATATTAGTGACAAAGAAGCTCCAAGCAATTTGACATTTCACTCTGCAATGTCCGGACGGAGTCAACGTGTGACGTCAGTCTGGCCAAACGAACATCAGCAAACGTTGTCATTCTGCGTACGTTAAAAGCTTATATGTGGCAGTGGGGCAAAAAACAATGAATTTGGGTGTGACATCAGTTTCATTATTTGAAACGCTATTAAAACACTGCAACATATATATTTTAAATAATAGCTAACATAGACCGAGAGGCACTTTGTGCACTGTGCTATGACAAAATCACAAAGGAAAGGGGAAGCCAATGCAAAGGCGAGACAGCTCTACTCAAAAGTTAGACCGACACAGTTGTTAAAAATTGTACATATCAATATATTTCAGCAGTAATGTTCCAATATTCCTAATCAAACCACAGAGTAACGCAAAGACAAAGTGGGCCACTACACTGGTCTAACTTCCAAGCCTAGGCTAGGGCTAGGCTATAGAGTTGACGACTGTGTCTACTTGCTTGTACAAACTAAACATGGAATTTAAAAACAGTTTGACCAGAGCTTCAATCCTCAATCGCACATTTCTGTCAGCAGACCAGAACTTCAATCCTCAGGCGCACATTTCTGTCAGCAGACCAGAACTTCAATCCTCAGGCGCACATTTCTGTCAGCAGACCAGAGCTTCAATCCTCAATCGCCCATTTCTGTCAGCAGACCAGAACTTCAATCCTCAGGCGCACATTTCTGTTAGCAGACCAGAACTTCAATCCTCAGACACACATTTCTGTCAGCAGACCAGAGCTTCAATCCTCAATCACACATTTCTGTTAGCAGACCAGAACGTCAATCCTCAGACACACATTTCTGTCAGCAGACCAGAGCTTCAATCCTCAATCGCCCATTTCTGTCAGCAGACCAGAACTTCAATCCTCAGGCGCACATTTCTGTTAGCAGACCAGAACTTCAATCCTCAGACACACATTTCTGTCAGCAGACCAGAGCTTCAATCCTCAATCACACATTTCTGTTAGCAGACCAGAACTTCAATCCTCAGACACACATTTCTGTCAGCAGACCAGAGCTTCAATCCTCAATCACACATTTCTGTTAGCAGACCAGAACTTCAATCCTCAGACACACATTTCTGTCAGCAGACCAGAGCTTCAATCCTCAATCACACATTTCTGTTAGCAGACCAGAACTTCAATCCTCAAACACACATTTCTGTGACAGACCTGAACTTCAATCCTCAGTTGCACATTGCTGAGGTTGGGCAAGCCCGTGTCCCTGAGTGAATGTGTATCTGTGTGTGTTACAGCTGTACATGTTGTTGAAGCAGTGGCCTGTGATCTCCCTTGAAGCATCCCTAGAGCTCCTCTACTGCACCTGCACAGACATCACTGTACGCAGGTTCGCTGTCAACTGTCTTGAGAAGATCCTCACTGACGACCAACTGTCACAGTACCTGCTGCAGCTTGTACAGGTCAGTCCTTTATAATGATAGTATGAAAACTTCTATGGCCACTAAATCCTCAGAAATCCAAATTCAGAGGCACGTCAAGACAAAAGGGTTTGCAACCCCTCAAAATGGATATACGATAAAAAAGATGTCAACAGATGGATGGATTCACTAGGGCAATACGGAGGGAAGACATGTTTCAATAGAAAATTTTTCAGATGACAGCAAAATGTGGTGTAGAAAACGAAGGATTTGCAATATCATTAGTATTTCGGATACTTTTTAAAATACATCTCATGTGTTTCGGTAATCTCTTATAATTAATTATCCAATGTATGAAAATATTGAATAAGGTATTAAATGTTGTCACTGGAAGCATGTAACCCAATGAAGCAAGAATGTTGCAATCCTTCCCATGATATCCTTTATGCAGAGATGCCAACCATTACGATATTTGGCCCTCCATTACGCTGTTATTACGTGTCAGTCAATAATTACCCTCCCAGTCCCTTCCCATAATGCATATCTTAAATCACATGTTTCCAGCGACGATATGATGATACAGCTGTATTGGCAACAGCCATTGTTTTCCGGTCCCTGCCAACCTCTTCCAGGCAACTGCTAGCCAATCAGTGACAACACACTGTCCAATTAGCATATTTCTACTACAGATTACATCAGATTTACTACGCATTTATTCATGCCAGTGCGGGAAATGATCAGCAGGTTTCCAAAATGGCATCCGCAGCAGCGTTTTAGAAGTTGTCATCATCTTTATGCACGAACTATCGCAATATATAACGCTGATAGACACATCAGAGGTATGCCAAATTGATATTCTTACACAGTCAATACATGTAGTATCATTTATTAAAGATGATACTTCGGAAATACTAAGAAAACAAACTGAATCAAAATATGGTATGTGCAACTATTGTATTGGCCAATTACTGCTCGTCGAGTGTACCAGCGATAGCAGTGAGGGAAGCTGGACTCTGGGCGAGTGTACCAGTGATAGCAGTGAGGGAAGCTGGACTCTGGGCGAGTGTACCAGCGATAGCAGTGAGGGAAGCTGGACTCTGGGCGAGTGTACCAGCGATAGCAGTGAGGGAAACTGGACTCTGGGCGAGTGTACCAGCGATAGCAGCGGGGGAAGCTGGACTCCGGGCGAGTGTACCAGTGATAGCAGTGGGGGAAGCTGGACTCTGGGCGAGTGTACCAGCGATAGCAGTGAGGGAAGCTGGACTCTGGGCGAGTGTACCAGCGATAGCAGTGAGGGAAGCTGGACTCTGGGCGAGTGTACCAGCGATAGCAGTGAGGGAAGCTGGACTCTGGGCAAGTGTACCAGCGATAGCAGTGAGGGAAGCTGGACTCTGGGCGAGTGTACCAGCGATAGCAGTGAGGGAAGCTGGACTCTGGGCGAGTGTACCAGCGATAGCAGTGAGGGAAGCTGGACTCTGGGCGAGTGTACTCACATGTAGCATAAATGTGTGATGTGGTTGATTGTGTTGTGTTAAAATGTTTGCCTGAGCAATATTAATGATGTAGCTATGACATTTATGTAACTTGTACTCCTCATTATTGATAACATCTATGTGCGACATGTCTACGGATATGTCGCTAGGATGTTTGTCTGAACTACATTGTCATTGACGATAGTCATGACAATTATATGTTAAAATGTATGTTTTAAAATACATGTATGGCATGATGCAGTGTACATTCTTTGTATAAATGTACACCAGTTCTGACTTCTGTACTCCATATTGAGTTCTTGATAATGATGATTTTTATGCACATTTTGTCATTGGAATGAAAGCCTGTCATCTAATGATAAAATCATTTAATAAGACATGAAATGTTGATGTTTAGTGGTAATTATTAATATTTTTCTTTAAAAACAAAATTTTGGACTACCCAAATTAGTGCTCGGGTGGTTCTTAGATGCATCACTAAGCGCCCTTCCCCCACTCCCCCATTGGGAGAGGGAAAGCCCCATACACTCCTCCGCAAACACATTCAATGTTTGCCGCAACCGCATTCATCAGTCGCTGTCAGGGCTTTGCTGCGACATCATTACATCATTACTCTGACCCCAAAGTTGACATCCCTGTCTGTGAGAGCAGATAAATCCACCATATCTGAAAGAAAAAGAGGAAGGCTTCACTTGAGACTGTGTCTGTGTTCCCTTCACTTGTGTTTTGTGTGTTAGGTTATGTCGTGTTGCAGGTGTTGAAGTTTGAGCCATTATTTTGGTCATGCTGCAGGTGTTGAAGTTTGAGCCATTACTTTGGTCACGTTGCTGGTGTTGAAGTTTGAGCCATTACTTTGGTCATGTTGCAGGTGTTAAAGTTTGAGCCATTACTTTGGTCATGTTGCTGGTGTTGAAGTTTGAGCCATTACTTTGGTCATGTTGCTGGTGTTGAAGTTTGAGCCATTACTTTGGTCATGTTGCAGGTATTGATGTTTGAGTCATTACTTTGGTCATGCTGCAGGTGTTGAAGTTTGAGCCATTACTTTGGTTATGTTGCTGGTGTTGAAGTTTGCACCATTACTTTGGTCATGTTGCAGGTGTTGAAGTTTGAGTCATTACTTTGGTCATGTTACAGGTGTTAAAGTTTGAGCCGTACGTTGACAACTGTCTGACCAGATTTTTGCTGCGACGCTCACTGCTCAGCCAGAAGATAGGACACTTCTTCTTCTGGCATCTCAAGTAGGTCATGTTACATATCTTGTCCCACTGGGCATAGCATCAGATGGATTCAGCTGTAGCTAACTGTAGCAGCTGCATCAAAAAGGTTGCTGAATTTTTGTAGAGGACCTTTTGTAAGCTGCTTCACTGTCTTGTTATTGATTGTTTCTGTGATAGACGTGGGTTTTTGTTTTTCATGGGTACGTTTTCTACCAGCCATAGTAATGTGGAAGTCAACAACCTGTGATAAGTAGGAACTTTGTATTTCAACAACTCCTGCATTAGGCCAAGATTGGGCTGTTTTAAGTATAATTAATTGAAAGGGCAGGTTTTCATGTAACAGTTCTACACAAAGATCAGTTGTAAAAAAAGATTTTTAGTATGGTTGAAATAAAAATTTGTCTGACATAGTAAAAATTATTTTACTTAATATTGTTGATGTTGCATTATTCATGGTTAAATCATTGACACACAAAGCACTAAAACAAGATGAATATTCAGCACTGGGTAGTGAAGTCCCATGCATCATGCAGATATAATACTTGGATCTATTCTGTTTGACTCTCTAGTCTCTCCAGCAGAGAGAAATTGTCAGTTTGTTTGTACTGGAGAAGGGTGGACAAATGGAACAGCCCAGAGAGACTCTCCAGATCTCTGAATCTCTCCAACTGCATGACATATTGCTGTCAGAGAGATCAAGAGATCTCCGTCCCAAATAAAATAGACCCTTTGTCAATAGTGGGTTAGAATATTATTAGGCAGCTCATGTTGGATGTCCTCCAGGTCAGAGATGCACCAGGTGTCAATTCGGCTGCGGTTTGGCCTCATTCTCGAGGCTTACAGTCGCGGCTGTGGTGCCTACCTCAAGTCCCTCTGTAGGCAAGTGGAGGCACTAGAGAAGCTTGTGAAGCTCACCGATTCGTTGAAGTTGGAGAGAGAAGTAAGTATCAGATATGACACATATTAAAAATCTCGTCTACATACAACATGCCAACTTCTGTATTTTTCGATTCTGTATTCTTGGACTAAGTATAGAAATTCTTTAATCATATGTTTATATGAATGCTTCCAATACAATTTCTATTGTTTTATTGGTAAATAAATATAAATTATATTTATAAATAAATATAAATTATATTTATAAATAAACCCAAATTATATTTAGTTGTAGATAAACACAAATTATATTTATTTGTAGATAAACATAAATTATATTTATTTGTAAATAAATAAAAATAATATTTAATTTAAAATGTTACCTCAGAGGTTCCTATGGCGTCAGTTTTATTTCAAGTCTTGTGTTGCAGGAAGCCCAGTTGAAGATGCTGTCTAGTCAGATGCACCAAGCCGACTACCTCGAGGCCCTGCAGAACTTCCCCTCTCCCCTCAACCACAGCTTCATCCTGGGAGACCTCGCGTGAGTACAACCACCAGGCTTTGTCTTATTGGTTGTTGCTCAAGTCGTGCCTCGTGGTAGGAAATAGAGCGCAGTAGCTCAGTGGTTAGAACGATGCACTGTCAGCCAAGGGGGCTGGGGTTCGAATGCACCTACAGTCATTTCGGTGGCGGTGAGAGTGCTGGCCTGTCAATTGAGAGAACTGCCATTCGAGTCCACCTGCTGCAATTTCGTTGCCTTCAACTGTATAAATGAGTACCTAGCAATAGACAGTGGTGGGATTCCAGCGATGGAATTATAAGAATGACAAGCTTTTGCATTTGAATCTTGGAGGGTTGTGGTAGAAATCGAATGCTTTGCTTTGTCAGTTTTCGTGAGCTACAGAATTTGCACAGTACCATGGACAACATTATGATGTAGGAAAAATATTATCGAGTCATGTAGTAGGTAAGTCGTGTAATTTTGTCTGTAGCTATGACACTACTTCTACTGCAATTGTCTGTTACGGCCACCAGGGTGGAGCAGTGCGACGTAAAGCAGTCGAAAAAGCGACCTCTGTGGCTGGTGTGGCAGAACCCAGACCCTATGGCTGAGTTCCTGTTCCGCGACTTCAAGATTATATTCAAAAATGGTGATGGTAAGTTGTATTATAATAAATATATCATTTTAATGCTGTTCTTATTATCACATCTGGGTCTCGGTAGAATGTTCTGTCTTACTAGAAGTGACATGGTTTGATTGTAAGGATTCATTGAGGATAGAAGACTCGGGGTAGAATTTAGTTCTGATATGCTGTGTGGTCTGTATATTATATTATATTATATTATATTATATTATATTATATTATATTATATTATATTATATTATATTATATATTATATTATATTATATTATATTATATCAAATTTGGTATAGTCTAGAGCAAGTTTTTTATTTTGATGCTAAAATACTCTTACAGACTGACCCCCCATGTCTGGAAAACAAATATGTTTGAGCTATTGGCATGTAAATGCCTGTTGGTATGTAAACTGAACCACTACATCAGAACTGAAATCGATATTGGTGTGTCTTGTCAACGATGCTCATCTTGCAGATCTTCGGCAGGACATGTTGACACTTCAGGTGATTGGGATCATGGACAGCATCTGGCAGACTGAGGGCCTCGATCTCAAGTATGCAAACCACACAGTTACTTTCACAATATTACTACAAACCAACTAACCAACTGCTCCAACATACCTCGACTACATTGCTGATATTACATGTTTAATTTATGGCAGCTCCCGTTGAAAATTTGAATAAAAATGTGTTGTATTAAAATTCCCTCTTCAATTCATCGAACCCATCGCCAACCAGGTTCTTTGATGTTCAGATATGTAGTGTGTGAATAGTCTAAGTGGTATGTGGAGTCAATTTAAAAAAGAGAGCTTTCGTTAGTTAAAATCATTGAAACAATTGACTCTGTTTGTTAGATTAGGTAAAGTGTGGAAGTAGAAATAGCCTTATATCATTGTATATAGCCTTATATCATTGTATATAGCCTTATATCATTGTATATAGCCGTATATCATTGTATATAGCCTTATATCATTGTATATAGCCTTATATCATTGTATATAGCCGTATATCATTGTATATAGCCTTATATCATTGTATATAGCCTTATATCATTGTATATAGCCTTATATCATTGTATATAGCCTTATATCATTGTATATAGCCGTATATCATTGTATATAGCCGTATATCATTGTATATAGCTGTATATCATTGTATATAGCCTTATATCATTGTATATAGCCTTATATCATTGTATATAGCCTTATATCATTGTATATATAGCTGTACCATTTTTATCCTTGTTTTTTTATTGGATCTGGTCAAAAACAATTTAATAGTTTGTCCGATGAACTAAATAACACATTTGCACCAATGAGTTAGCCTGTCATAGTCAATATTAGAACAACGTTAACGCAGTTGTAAAGACTCACAGTCATGTGGCATCATTCGCAAGGTTTAAATAATTTGCTGTGAGATCATCAATAAACATTCATTGGATTAAAATACATGAATCAGGATGTTCCTCAAAATATTTTGTCTCTGTTCATCGACAGGATGATGCCGTACGGTTGCCTAGCGACCGGCTACAATGTCGGGATGATTGAGGTGGTGCGCGACTCGAAGACGGTGATGAAGATTCTGGAGCAGAACATCCGCGGGGCGATGCAAGTGAGCAGTAAAGAACTGCACCGCTGGATAAAAGACAAGAACAAGGGCGACAAGTGAGTGGGGAGACGGTGATCGGGGGCGACAAGTGAGTGGGGAGGCGGTGACAACATGCTACGTGGATTTTGCGGGGAAAAAAATATGTGTATTTTCAGGTTCCCTTTAATCTTCTGTCATAATGTTGGAAATCCTCAGAAACTTGACTATAAATTTCTATAGTGTAGTGTGCCATTGTTGTCTGTTGTAGATGTCTTGTGTAGTGTGCCGTTGCTGTCTGTTGTAGAAGTCTTGTTTAGTGTGCCATTGTTGTCTGTTGTAGATGTCTTGTGTAGTGTGTCATTGTCTGTTGTAGATGTCTTGTGTAGTGTGTCATTGTTGTCTGTTGTAGATGTCTTGTGTAGTGTGTCATTGTTGTCTGTTGTAGATGTCTTGTGTAGTGTGCCATTGTTGTCTGTTGTAGATGTCTTGTGTAGTGTGTCATTGTTGTCTGTTGTAGATGTCTTGTGTAGTGTGCCATTGTTGTCTGTTGTAGATGTCTTGTGTAGTGTGTCATTGTTGTCTGTTGTAGATGTCTTGTGTAGTGTGTCATTGTTGTCTGTTGTAGATGTCTTGTGTAGTGTGTCATTGTTGTCTGTTGTAGATGTCTTGTGTAGTGTGTCATTGTTGTCTGTTGTAGATGTCTTGTGTAGTGTGTCATTGTTGTCTGTTGTAGATGTCTTGTGTAGTGTGTCATTGTCTGTTGTAGATGTCTTGTTTAGTGTGCCATTGTTGTCTGTTGTAGATGTCTTGTGTAATGTGTCATTGTTGTCTGTCGTAGATGTCTTGTGTAGTGTGTCATTGTCTGTTGTAGATGTCTTGTTTAGTGTGCCATTGTTGTCTGTTGTAGATGTCTTGTGTAGTGTGCCATTGTTGTCTGTTGTAGATGTCTTGTGTAGTGTGTCATTGTTGTCTGTTGTAGATGTCTTGTGTAGTGTGTCATTGTTGTCTGTTGTAGATGTCTTGTGTAGTGTGTCATTGTTGTCTGTTGTAGATGTCTTGTGTAGTGTGTCATTGTTGTCTGTTGTAGATGTCTTCTGTAGTGTGCCATTGTTGTCTGTCGTAGATGTCTTGTGTAGTGTGTCATTGTCTGTTGTAGATGTCTTGTTTAGTGTGCCATTGTTGTCTGTTGTAGATGTCTTGTGTAATGTGTCATTGTTGTCTGTCGTAGATGTCTTGTGTAGTGTGTCATTGTCTGTTGTAGATGCCTTGTGTAGTGTGTCATTGTTGTCTGTCGTAGATGTCTTGTGTAGTGTGCCATTGTTGTCTGTCGTAGATGTCTTGTGTAGTGTGCCATTGTTGTCTGTCGTAGATGTCTTGTGTAGTGTGCCATTGTTGTCTGTCGTAGATGTCTTGTGTAGTGTGTCATTGTCTGTTGTAGATGTCTTGTGTAGTGTGTCATTGTCTGTCGTAGATGTCTTGTGTAGTGTGTCATTGTTGTCTGTTGTAGATGTCTTGTGTAGTGTGTCATTGTCTGTTGTAGATGTCTTGTGTAGTGTACCATTGTTGTCTGTTGTAGATGCCTTGTGTAGTGTGTCATTGTTGTCTGTCGTAGATGTCTTGTGTAGTGTGCCATTGTTGTCTGTCGTAGATGTCTTGTGTAGTGTGCCATTGTTGTCTGTCGTAGATGTCTTGTGTAGTGTGCCATTGTTGTCTGTCGTAGATGTCTTGTGTAGTGTGTCATTGTCTGTTGTAGATGTTTTGTGTAGTGTGTCATTGTCTGTCGTAGATGTCTTGTGTAGTGTGTCATTGTCTGTTGTAGATGTCTTGTGTAGTCTGTTGTAGGTGTCTTGTGTAGTGTGTCATTGTCTGTTGTAGATGTCTTGTGTAGTGTGCCATTGTTGTCTGTCGTAGATGTCTTGTGTAGTGTGCCATTGTTGTCTGTCGTAGATGTCTTGTGTAGTGTGTCATTGTTGTCTGTTGTAGATGTCTTGTGTAGTGTGTCATTGTTGTCTGTTGTAGATGTCTTGTGTAGTGTGTCATTGTCTGTCGTAGATGTCTTGTGTAGTGTGTCACTGTCTGTTGTAGATGTCTTGTGTAGTGTGTCATTGTCTGTTGTAGATGTATTGTGTAGTGTGCCATTGTTGTCTGTCGTAGATGTCTTGTGTAGTGTGTCATTGTCTGTTGTAGATGTCTTGTGTAGTGTGTCATTGTCTGTTGTAGATGTCTTGTGTAGTGTGCCATTGTTGTCTGTCGTAGATGTCTTGTGTAGTGTCTGTTGTAGATGTCTTGTGTAGTGTGTCATTGTCTGTTGCAGATGTCTTGTGTAGTGTGTCATTGTCTGTTGTAGATGTCTTGTGTAGTGTGTCATTGTCTGTTGTAGATGTCTTGTGTAGTGTGCCATTGTTGTCTGTCATAGATGTCTTGTGTAGTGTGTCATTGTCTGTTGTAGGTGTCTTGTGTAGTGTGTCATTGTCTGTTGTAGATGTCTTGTGTAGTGTGCCATTGTTGTCTGTCGTAGATGTCTTGTGTAGTGTGCCATTGTTGTCTGTCGTAGATGTCTTGTGTAGTGTGTCATTGTTGTCTGTTGTAGATGTCTTGTGTAGTGTGTCATTGTCTGTTGTAGATGTCTTGTGTAGTGTGTCATTGTCTGTTGTAGATGTCTTGTGTAGTGTGCCATTGTTGTCTGTCGTAGATGTCTTGTGTAGTGTGTCATTGTCTGTTGTAGATGTCTTGTGTAGTGTGTCATTGTCTGTTGTAGATGTCTTGTGTAGTGTGCCATTGTTGTCTGTCGTAGATGTCTTGTGTAGTGTGTCATTGTCTGTTGTAGATGTCTTGTGTAGTGTGTCATTGTCTGTTGTAGATGTCTTGTGTAGTGTGCCATTGTTGTCTGTTGTAGATGTCTTGTGTAGTGTGTCATTGTCTGTTGTAGATGTCTTGTGTAGTGTGTCATTGTCTGTTGTAGATGTCTTGTGTAGTGTGTCATTGTCTGTTGTAGATGTCTTGTGTAGTGTGTCATTGTTGTCTGTCGTAGATGTATTGTGTAGTGTGTCATTGGCTGTTGTAGATGTCTTGTGTAGTGTGCCATTGTTGTCTGTCGTAGATGTCTTGTGTAGTGTGTCATTGTCTGTTGTAGATGTCTTGTGTAGTGTGTCATTGTCTGTTGTAGATGTCTTGTGTAGTGTGCCATTGTTGTCTGTTGTAGATGTCTTGTGTAGTGTGTCATTGTCTGTTGTAGATGTCTTGTGTAGTGTGTCATTGTCTGTTGTAGATGTCTTGTGTAGTGTGTCATTGTCTGTTGTAGATGTATTGTGTAGTGTGCCATTGTTGTCTGTCGTAGATGTCTTGTGTAGTGTGTCATTGTCTGTTGTAGATGTCTTGTGTAGTGTGTCATTGTCTGTTGTAGATGTCTTGTGTAGTGTGTCATTGTCTGTTGTAGATGTCTTGTGTAGTGTGTCATTGTCTGTTGTAGATGTCTTGTGTAGTGTGCCATTGTTGTCTGTTGTAGATGTCTTGTGTAGTGTGTCATTGTCTGTCGTAGATGTCTTGTGTAGTGTGTCATTGTCTGTTGTAGATGTCTTGTGTAGTGTGTCATTGTCTGTTGTAGATGTCTTGTGTAGTGTGTCATTGTCTGTTGTAGATGTCTAGTGTAGTGTGTCATTGTTGTCTGTTGTAGATGTCTTGTGTAGTGTGTCATTGTCTGTTGTAGATGTCTTGTGTAGTGTGTCATTGTCTGTTGTAGATGTCTTGTGTAGTGTGCCATTGTTGTCTGTCGTAGATGTCTTGTGTAGTGTGTCATTGTCTGTTGTAGATGTCTAGTGTAGTGTGTCATTGTTGTCTGTCGTAGATGTCTTGTGTAGTGTGTCATTGTCTGTTGTAGATGTTTTGTGTAGTGTGTCATTGTCTGTCGTAGATGTCTTGTGTAGTGTGTCATTGTCTGTTGTAGATGTCTTGTGTAGTGTGTCATTGTCTGTTGTAGATGTCTTGTGTAGTGTGTCATTGTCTGTTGTAGATGTCTTGTGTAGTGTGTCATTGTCTGTTGTAGATGTCTTGTGTAGTGTGCCATTGTTGTCTGTCGTAGATGTCTTGTGTAGTGTGTCATTGTCTGTTGTAGATGTCTAGTGTAGTGTGTCATTGTTGTCTGTCGTAGATGTCTTGTGTAGTGTGTCATTGTCTGTTGTAGATGTCTTGTGTAGTGTGTCATTGTCTGTCGTAGATGTCTTGTGTAGTGTGTCATTGTCTGTTGTAGATGTCTTGTGTAGTGTGTCATTGTCTGTTGTAGATGTCTTGTGTAGTGTGCCATTGTTGTCTGTCGTAGATGTCTTGTGTAGTGTGTCATTGTCTGTTGTAGATGTCTAGTGTAGTGTGTCATTGTTGTCTGTCGTAGATGTCTTGTGTAGTGTGTCATTGTCTGTTGTAGATGTCTTGTGTAGTGTGTCATTGTCTGTCGTAGATGTCTTGTGTAGTGTGTCATTGTCTGTTGTAGATGTCTTGTGTAGTGTGTCATTGTCTGTTGTAGATGTCTTGTGTAGTGTGCCATTGTTGTCTGTCGTAGATGTCTTGTGTAGTGTGTCATTGTCTGTTGTAGATGTCTAGTGTAGTGTGTCATTGTCTGTTGTAGATGTCTTGTGTAGTGTGCCATTGTTGTCTGTCGTAGATGTCTTGTGTAGTGTGTCATTGTCTGTTGTAGATGTCTAGTGTAATGTGTCATTGTCTGTTGTAGATGTCTTGTGTAGTGTGTCATTGTCTGTTGTAGATGTCTTGTGTAGTGTGCCATTGTTGTCTGTCGTAGATGTCTTGTGTAGTGTGTCATTGTCTGTTGTAGATGTCTAGTGTAGTGTGTCATTGTTGTCTGTTGTAGATGTCTTGTGTAGTGTGTCATTGTCTGTTGTAGATGTCTTGTGTAGTGCGTCATTGTCTGTTGTAGATGTCTTGTGTAGTGTGCCATTGTTGTCTGTCGTAGATGTCTTGTGTAGTGTGTCATTGTCTGTTGTAGATGTCTAGTGTAGTGTGTCATTGTTGTCTGTCATAGATGTCTTGTGTAGTGTGTCATTGTCTGTTGTAGATGTCTTGTGTAGTGTGTCATTGTCTGTCGTAGATGTCTTGTGTAGTGTGTCATTGTCTGTTGTAGATGTCTTGTGTAGTGTGTCATTGTCTGTTGTAGATGTCTTGTGTAGTGTGTCATTGTCTGTTGTAGATGTCTTGTGTAGTGTGTCATTGTCTGTTGTAGATGTCTTGTGTAGTGTGCCATTGTTGTCTGTCGTAGATGTCTTGTGTAGTGTGTCATTGTCTGTTGTAGATGTATAGTGTAGTGTGTCATTGTTGTCTGTCGTAGATGTCTTGTGTAGTGTGTCATTGTCTGTTGTAGATGTCTTGTGTAGTGTGTCATTGTCTGTTGTAGATGTCTTGTGTAGTGTGTCATTGTCTGTTGTAGATGTCTTGTGTTGTGTGTCATTGTCTGTTGTAGATGTCTTGTGTATTGTGCCATTGTTGTCTGTCGTAGATGTCTTGTGTAGTGTGTCATTGTCTGTTGTAGATGTCTAGTGTAGTGTGTCATTGTCTGTTGTAGATGTCTTGTGTAGTGTGCCATTGTTGTCTGTCGTAGATGTCTTGTGTAGTGTTTCATTGTCTGTTGTAGATGTCTAGTGTAGTGTGTCATTGTCTGTTGTAGATGTCTTGTGTAGTGTGTCATTGTCTGTTGTAGATGTCTTGTGTAGTGTGCCATTGTTGTCTGTTGTAGATGTCTTGTGTAGTGTGTCATTGTCTGTTGTAGATGTCTTGTGTAGTGTGTCATTGTCTGTTGTAGATGTCTTGTGTAGTGTGTCATTGTCTGTTGTAGATGTCTTGTGTAGTGTGTCATTGTCTGTTGTAGATGTCTTGTGTAGTGTGCCATTGTTGTCTGTTGTAGATGTCTTGTGTAGTGTGTCATTGTCTGTTGTAGATGTCTTGTGTAGTGTGTCATTGTCTGTTGTTGATGTCTTGTGTAGTGTGTCATTGTCT
Source organism: Lamellibrachia columna (assembly GCA_963662155.1). Classification (NCBI taxonomy): domain Eukaryota; kingdom Metazoa; phylum Annelida; class Polychaeta; order Sabellida; family Siboglinidae; genus Lamellibrachia; species Lamellibrachia columna. The sequence goes on along the minus strand of OY759267.1, from coordinate 14,989,489 downwards.
GTTGTAGATGTCTTGTGTAGTGTGTCATTGTCTGTTGTAGATGTCTTGTGTAGTGTGTCATTGTCTGTTGTAGATGTCTTGTGTAGTGTGTCATTGTCTGTTGTAGATGTCTTGTGTAGTGTGTCATTGTCTGTTGTAGATGTCTTGTGTAGTGTGTCATTGTCTGTTGTAGATGTCTTGTGTAGTGTGTCATTGTCTGTTGTAGATGTCTTGTGTAGTGTGTCATTGTCTGTTGTAGATGTCTTGTGTAGTGTGTCATTGTCTGTTGTAGATGTCTCGTGTAGTGTGTCATTATCTGTTGTAGATGTCTTGTGTAGTGTGCCATTGTTGTCTGTTGTAGATGTCTTGTGTAGTGTGTCATTGTCTGTCGTAGATGTCTTGTGTAGTGTGTCATTGTCTGTTGTAGATGTCTTGTGTAGTGTGCCATTGTTGTCTGTTGTAGATGTCTTGTGTAGTGTGTCATTGTCTGTTGTAGATGTCTTGTGTAGTGTGTCATTGTCTGTCGTAGATGTCTTGTGTAGTGTGTCATTGTCTGTTGTAGATGTCTAGTGTAGTGTGTCATTGTCTGTTGTAGATGTCTTGTGTAGTGTGTCATTGTTGTCTGTTGTAGATGTCTTGTGTAGTGTGTCATTGTCTGTCGTAGATGTCTTGTGTAGTGTGTCATTGTCTGTTGTAGATGTCTTGTGTAGTGTGCCATTGTTGTCTGTTGTAGATGTCTTGTGTAGTGTGTCATTGTCTGTCGTAGATGTCTTGTGTAGTGTGTCATTGTCTGTTGTAGATGTCTTGTGTAGTGTGTCATTGTCTGTCGTAGATGTCTTGTGTAGTGTGTCATTGTCTGTTGTAGATGTCTAGTGTAGTGTGTCATTGTCTGTCGTAGATGTCTTGTGTAGTGTGTCATTGTCTGTTGTAGATGTCTTGTGTAGTGTGTCATTGTCTGTTGTAGATGTCTTGTGTAGTGTGTCATTGTCTGTTGTAGATGTCTTGTGTAGTGTGTCATTGTCTGTTGTAGATGTCTTGTGTAGTGTGTCATTGTCTGTTGTAGATGTATTGTGTAGTGTGTCATTGTCTGTTGTAGATGTCTTGTGTAGTGTGTCATTGTCTGTTGTAGATGTCTTGTGTAGTGTGCCATTGTTGTCTGTTGTAGATGTCTTGTGTAGTGTGTCATTGTCTGTTGTAGATGTCTTGTGTAGTGTGCCATTGTCTGTTGTAGATGTCTTGTGTAGTGTGTCATTGTCTGTTGTAGATGTCTTGTGTAGTGTGTCATTGTCTGTTGTAGATGTCTTGTGTAGTGTGTCATTGTCTGTTGTAGATGTCTTGTGTAGTGTGTCATTGTCTGTTGTAGATGTCTTGTGTAGTGTGCCATTGTTGTCTGTTGTAGATGTCTTGTGTAGTGTGTCATTGTCTGTTGTAGATGTCTTGTGTAGTGTGCCATTGTCTGTTGTAGATGTCTTGTGTAGTGTGTCATTGTCTGTTGTAGATGTCTTGTGTAGTGTGTCATTGTCTGTTGTAGATGTCTTGTGTAGTGTGTCATTGTCTGTTGTAGATGTCTTGTGTAGTGTGTCATTGTTGTCTGTTGTAGATGTCTTGTGTAGTGTGCCATTGTTGTCTGTTGTAGACGTCTTGTAGTTAGTTATTAACCCTTCACTATATATATGTATGTATGTATGTATATATATATATATATATATATATATATATATATGATCAAGGAATTTGAAAACTGGAAAATACAGTAAAATCTGCACTTTAACCAGTGTTTATCCATGATATTTATCCATGATATTTATCCATGATATTTATCCATGATATTTCAGTAATACCAGAAAGAGACATGAATGCACAGTATCTTACTAGCAGCTGACAATGCATATTTTATTACATCATTTGAGACCAAAACGTTACGTTGAATTTAGGGAATGTTATGCTACTGAGATTGATTTAGTTGAAAAACAAATGTTAACTTTGTCACCTTCAGATATCTCACAGCCATAGACACATTTACCAAGTCGTGCGCTGGCTACTGCGTGGCTACATTCATCCTTGGTATCGGTGACAGACACCCAGACAACATCATGGTCAATGAGGACGGACAGGTGGGCACCGAAAACAATATGAACCCACTGATATATATATATATATATATATATATATATATATATATATATATATAATATGACTGGGGTCAAATATATATATATATATATATATATATATATATATATATATATATATATATATATATATATATATATATATATGACTGGGGTCAAACCACGATTTAATTTACTATATAAGACCAGGGTCAGACCACAACTTGATTTAATATAAGACCATGTTCAGACCACAATTTTATTATATATATATATGTATATATATATATATATATATATATATATATATATATATATATATATATATATAATAAAATTGTGATCTGAACCTGGTCTTATATTGGAAATATTTCACAGATGGAAGGACAACTGAATATTAATCCAGTTTCATATTCAAGGAGAGTTAATAAATAAGACATTTCACCAGGAACCATTTTATGATACATTCTTTATAAAAAATTAATAAGCAGATTCTGTTTGTAGTTGTTATTTTCAATCAATTACACTGCATAAATAAAAAGATAGCTACTGCGACTAACATTAATTATTTAAATTATGTTTTTTGTCTACAGTCAAGACACATTGCATCAGATTTCTTTGGTAGATTGTCCGTATGGCTTTGATGCCCTTATGTCATTGCTGTGGTGTGTATTTTTTCCAGGTATTCCACATCGACTTTGGCCACTTTCTTGACCACCGGAAAAAGAAGTTTGGTTTCCAGCGAGAACGCGTGCCCTTTGTGTTGACGGAACACTTCTGTAGGGTGATTGCACACGGCTCAGACAACCCACTGAAGAGTCCTCACTTCATCGAGTGAGTAGCGGGGGGTGACTGTGGCCCACAAACATTCTCCTACACAGGTCCACGTAATGTCCCTATAAAATAACTCCACCCAAGGTAACATTGCCCTAAGTTCATGGAATTGTGCGGTAAGGCCTGCTTGTGTTGTTGTTGCACTAGGTTCATGGAACTGTGCAGTAAAGCCTGCTTGTGTTGTTGTTGCACTAGGTTCATGGAACTGTGCAGTAAAGCCTGCTTGTGTTGTTGTTGCCCTAGGTTCATGGAACTGTGCGGTAAAGCCTGCTTGTGTTGTTGTTGCACTAGGTTCATGGAACTGTGCGGTAAAGCCTGCTTGTGTTGTTGTTGCCCTAGGTTCATGGAACTGTGAGGTAAAGCCTGCTTGTGTTGTTGTTACACTAGGTTCATGGAATTGTGCGGTAAAGCCTGCTTGTGTTGTTGTTACACTAGGCTCATGGAACTGTGCGGTAAAGCCTGCTTGTGTTGTTGTTACACTAGGTTCATGGAACTGTGCGGTAAAGCCTGCTTGTGCTGTTGTTACACTAGGTTCATGGAACTGTGCAGTAAAGCCTGCTTGTGTTGTTGTTGCCCTAGGTTCATGGAATTGTGCGGTAAAGCCTGCTTGTGTTGTTGTTGCACTAATTTCATGGAACTGTGCAGTAAAGCCTGCTCGTGTTGTTGTTGCCCTAGGTTCATGGAACTGTGCGGTAAAGCCTGCTTGTGTTGTTGTTACACTAGGTTCATGGAACTGTGCGGTAAAGCCTGCTTGTATTGTTGTTGCTCTAGGTTCATGGAACTGTGCGGTAAAGCCTGCTTATGTTGTTGTTACACTAGGTTCAAGGAACTGTGCGGTAAAGCCTGCTTATATTGTTGTTGCTCTAGGTTTATGGAACTGTGCGGTAAAGCCTGCTTATGTTGTTGTTACACTAGGTTCAAGGAACTGTGCGGTAAAGCCTGCTTGTGTTGTTGTTGCCCTAGGTTCATGGAACTGTGCAGTAAAGCCTGCTTGTGTTGTTGTTACACTAGGTTCATGGAACTGTACGGTAAAGTCTGCTTGTATTGTTGTTGCTCTAGGTTCATGGAACTGTGCGGTAAAGCCTGCTTATGTTGTTGTTACACTAGGTTCAAGGAACTGTGCAGTAAAGCCTGCTTGTATTGTTGTTGCTCTAGGTTCATGGAACTGTACGGTAAAGCCTGCTTGTATTGTTGTTGCTCTAGGTTCATGGAATTGTGCAGTAAAGCCTGCTTGTATTGTTGTTGCTCTAGGTTCATGGAACTGTGCGGTAAAGCCTGCTTGTATTGTTGTTGCTCTAGATTCATGGAACTGTGCGGTAAAGCCTGCTTGTGTTGTTGTTACACTAGGTTCATGGAACTGTGCGGTAAAGCCTGCTTGTATTGTTGTTGCTCTAGATTCATGGAACTGTGCGGTAAAGCCTGCTTGTGTTAACACTAGGCTCATGGAACTGTGCAGTAAAGCCTGCTTGTATTGTTGTTGCTCTAGGTTCATGGAATTGTGCGGTAAAGCCTGCTTGTGTTGTTACACTAGGTTCATGGAACTGTGCAGTAAAGCCTGCTTGTATTGTTGTTGCTCTAGGTTCATGGAATTGTGCGGTAAAGCCTGCTTGTGTTGTTGGTACACTAGGTTCATGGAACTATGCGGTAAAGCCTGCTTGTATTGTTGTTGCTCTAGGTTCATGGAATTGTGCGGTAAAGCCTGCTCGTGTTGTTGTTGCACTAGGTTCATGGAACTGTGCAGTAAAGCCTGCTTGTGTTGTTACACTAGGCTCATGGAACTGGGCAGTAAAGCCTGCTTGTATTGTTGTTGCTCTAGGTTCATGGAACTGTGCGGTAAAGCCTGCTCATGTTGTTGTTACACTAGGTTCAAGGAACTGTGCGGTAAAGCCTGCTTGTATTGTTGTTGCTCTAGGTTCATGGAACTGTGCGGTAAAGCCTGCTTGTGTTGTTGTTACACTAGGTTCAAGGAACTGTGCGGTAAAGCCTGATTGTGTTGTTGTTGCCCTAGGTTCATGGAACTGTGCAGTAAAGCCTGCTTGTGTTGTTGTTACACTAGGTTCATGGAACCGTGCGGTAAAGCCTGCTTGTATTGTTGTTGCTCTAGGTTCATGGAACTGTGCGGTAAAGCCTGCTTATGTTGTTGTTAAACTAGGTTCAAGGAACTGTGCGGTAAAGCCTGCTTGTATTGTTGTTGCTCTAGGTTCATGGAACTGTGCGGTAAAGCCTGCTTGTATTGTTGTTGCTCTAGGTTCATGGAATTGTGCAGTAAAGCCTGCTTGTATTGTTGTTGCTCTAGGTTCATGGAACTGTGCGGTAAAGCCTGCTTGTATTGTTGTTGCTCTAGATTCATGGAACTGTGCGGTAAAGCCTGCTTGTGTTGTTACACTAGGTTCATGGAACTGTGCGGTAAAGCCTGCTTGTATTGTTGTTGCTCTAGGTTCATGGAACTGTGCGGTAAAGCCTGCTTGTATTGTTGTTGCTCTAGGTTCATGGAATTGTGCGGTAAAGCCTGCTTGTGTTGTTGTTGCACTAGGTTCATGGAACTGTGCAGTAAAGCCTGCTTGTGTTGTTACACTAGGCTCATGGAACTGTGCAGTAAAGCCTGCTTGTATTGTTGTTGCTCTAGGTTCATGGAATTGTGCGGTAAAGCCTGCTTGTGTTGTTGTTGCTCTAGGTTCATGGAACTGTGCGGTAAAGCCTGCTTGTATTGTTGTTGCTCTAGGTTCATTGAATTGTGCGGTAAAGCCTGCTTGTATTGTTGTTACACTAGGCTCATGGAACTGTGCAGTAAAGCCTGCTTGTATTGTTGTTGCTCTAGGTTCATGGAATTGTGCGGTAAAGCCTGCTTGTGTTGTTGTTACACTAGGTTCATGGAACTGTGCAGTAAAGCCTGCTTGTGTTGTTGTTACACTAGGTTCATGGAACTGTGCGGTAAAGCCTGCTTGTGTTGTTGTTGCCCTAGGTTCATGGAACTGTGCGGTAAAGCCTGCTTGTGTTGTTGTTGCCCTAGGTTCATGGAACTGTGCAGTAAAGCCTGCTTATGTTGTTGTTGCTCTAGGTTCATGGAACTGTGCGGTAAAGCCTACCTGTGCCTACGCAACCATGCCAATGTATTCATCACCCTCTTCACGATGATGTTGTCGTGTGGCATCCCAGAGCTGCAGTCATTGGATGATATTGAATACCTGCGGAAGACGCTCGCCGTGGAGCGGTCTGAGCAGGAGGCCCTGGAGTACTTCCAACAACAACTCAACGAGGCCCATGGCGGTGCATGGACCACCAAACTGGACTGGTTCTTTCACTGGGTCAAGAACCGGTGACGACCGGCGAATGTATGCTGTGTTTCACCATTGGATGTCGTCATGATCGGTTTTTCACTGGTTCCGGTGGACACTTTCTGCCACTTATGGTTAATTGACAGCTGTCAGTCATTGCCAATTGTGGCTGATCGACAGCTGTCAGTTATGGTTGATTGACATCTGTCAATTGACCACTGTCACTTGTGGTCAATTGACAGCTATCAGTCACTGCCAGTCGTGATTGTTTGACAGCTGTCATTAGTTGTGTCAGCTATTGTAACTTGTGAATGACAGCCTGCTCATGCTTGGATATTGGACATAGGTCATTGCAACTGACAACAGGATCACCACTGACTTGACTGGCTCGCTCAAAGTGATGAAAACCTGTTAAGTTTCACGACACATTAAAACCTGACTATAGCACAGAAGTGTTGTGAGAGCAATGCAGAGAGCGTGTTGGTATCAAGGTATCTCTCCACCAAACGTTGTCCTTGAAACACTAAGAACCAATCCAACTGTTGCAGAATCACCAAACACAACTCCAAACTAGGTCTTTAGAAATTTCAGATTGGTGCAAAGTCCATCCCAAATGATGACAAACTGTCTGAGAATTTGACCAGGTTTGAACTGATACAATAGGGATGCTCCTTGCAACCATCCTGTACCAAGCATAATGGATGTGTGCCTTTAGTATTACAGTAATTACCTTGTCATCATGTTGTGCTACAATCTCTTCATTCACTTGACTAGTGGGACCAAACTGGTAGACTGAAAGCCGTCTTCATTAGTGTAGTTTGCAGTTACATTGTTTTCAGATTTAGATGTTCAAGGCACTCGTATCTATAGACAAAAAAGATTCCGTAGACCAATCACCTGAATAATAACCGAGACACTCGTCATGTAGCGTTTAATGGTGGGTGTGTTATCTTTGAAGAAGTCCACGGATGTAAACACAACAAAGAACGTGCTGCCAAGTGTTTTACATGTATTTTGTCTGACTTCATTTGTGTATTGATCAGTTGACTGCATTTATGTCATGTTTTAGTTAAGAATTATAATTATTTGTTGTGTATTTATTTGCTGTCACGTCTGTGATAGATCACATTATTTAGTGTTTTTGTAGTGTCTCTGTCCATGTCAGGACAAGAGCTGTAGAAACTGTTGCCTCATTGAAGCTTTCCCTCCTGCTATGTTTGTTCAGTCTATTTCAATGCACTGCTTGATGAAGGCCAAGTCACCAACTGTCCAGGCTAGTCTGTGTCCAGTTGTTTCCACATTGTGTCACTGTGCTCCCCGATTTCATCTTGTCACCTATTGTTTCCTTCATGTCTCCTTACATGTGACCTTGGAGTCCAGTCTGCTTCCTTCCTTAATCTTAGCTTAATCCTCTTCTCATCAACTGGGGCATGAAGCAGAGACAAGACTTATCAATGTCTTTCGTTCTGCAGCCTGACTAGATATGTATTGATCTTAGTTCACTAGCAACCTGTCCAGATATGTATTGATCTTAGTTCACTAGCAACCTGTCCAGATATGTATTTATCTTAGTTCACTAGCAGCCTGTCCAGATATGTATTTATCTTAGTTCACTAGCAGCCTGACCAGATATGTATTTATCTTAGTTCACTAGCAGCCTGTCCAGATATGTATTTATCTTAGTTCACTAGCAGCCTGTCCAGATATGTATTTATCTTAGTTCACTAGCAGCCTGTCCAGATATGTATTTATCTTAGTTCACTAGCAGCCTGACCAGATATGTATTTATCTTAGTTCACTAGCAGCCTGTCCAGATATGTATTTATCTTAGTTCACTAGCAGCCTGACCAGATATGTATTTATCTTAGTTCACTAGCAGCCTGTCCAGATATGTAATTATCTTAGTTCACTAACAGCCTGTCCAGATATGTAATTATCTTAGTTCACTAGCAGCCTGTCCAGATATGTATTTATATTAGTTCACTAGCAGCCTGACCAGATATGTATTTATCTTAGTTCACTAGCAGCCTGTCCAGATATGAATTTATCTTAGTTCACTAGCAGCCTGACCAGATATGTATTTATCTTAGTTCACTAGCAGCCTGTCCTGATATGTATTTATCTTAGTTCACTAGCAGCCTGTCCAGATATGTAATTATCTTAGTTCACTAGCAGCCTGTCCAGATATGTAATTATCTTAGTTCACTAGCAGCCTGTCCAGATATGAATTTATCTTAGTTCACTAGCAGCCTGTCCAGATATGTATTTATCTTAGTTCACTAGCAGCCTGTCCAGATATGTAATTATCTTAGTTCACTAGCAGCCTGTCCAGATATGTATTTATCTTAGTTCACTAGCAGCCTGTCCAGATATGTATTTATCTTAGTTCACTAGCAGCCTGTCCAGATATGTATTTATCTTAGTTTACATATGATCTCCTCTATGTTGTGCATGTTTTCCTTCCTTCGGGGTCCATCTCAAAGATTTTGTCAATGTATTTTCATCCTCCTTATGGAAAGTGGCCAATCCATCTCCATCTTCTTGTTGTGAGCAAGACATTCATTCATTTGCTTCAGCAAATCTTTGTTGGGTATCTTTTGTGGCTAGTATATTCACATTGTTTTGAAGGCATGTTTAGTGCGGAAGCTTTCCATCAGCTAGAGAAAAATCAAGGATATAATTGCATTTAAATATATCATCTAGTATTATCACATCTCCGTTTGTTCCCAGGGGAGGATGGGACAGCCATGAGGATTATACATAACTGTCTGGAGGTTGTGATTTAGACACAGGAAAGACGCCGGGGATGGAATTACGCAAGATATGTGTTGAATCAATACGTATTATATTGTCTTGTAATTATTCCCATCCAGTTCAGCGAGTTATATTTATGGGTGAACCAGCAATGCATTCAATGCAGTTTCGCTGTGACATCTCACCTGAAGTAGGTGAAAGTGCATGTAGACGTCTCATACAAACCAGTTAGTACTGGTCGCAGCCACAGGCAGAGTTTGGAAGGGTGTGTATTATATTTGGTGCTCGATGTAACCTGTATAGCAATAAGTGTAGGCCCGGTACGGTCAAGCTAGGCACAAAGATGTACAATAACCTTTGCAAACAGATCATGTTACATGCAATTGATTATTATGATAGCATTAAGCCTGTTTATAGGAGTGATTAACTGTCCAACTGAAACAAGAAATGACACGTATGATTGGTCAGACACAATGGTCAGGTGCAATCGCCAGACAATAGGACAATTAATCGCTCTTGTAAACGGCCCTTTGTTTCTGCAAGCAGAAACAATGCAAGGCATTACAGGGTACTTATCTCCCAGCTTGTTTTCACATGCTCCAGTTAGCATGTCATGGATAACAGACCACACCATACCTTCCATACTCTAAATCATCTAAATGTGAACATGCAACTGTCATCCAAATGTCTGGTATGGAACTGTCTTACAATTGTCTTATCACAGCTGTTGTCAGTCACAGTACCTGGCAGATTCTATATTAATATATGGTAAGTAGACAATGAAAAACTATTAAAATTCTACTTTTCAATCATGTCTAATTTTTATTGTCTCTCAACATGCTTTTGTACAAACTTCCTTTTCGACTCGTCTTCTAAAGACGAGTGAAAAAGATGAAACAGAGTGTCGTCACTATGCAACATTTAGTAATGCACGGTTCCAGTCCACAGCAAATGTTGTTAATTAAACTAAAGACTAACAACAGATAGAAAAATAAGTAAATACACAATTTAATATCTACAAACTTATACATGTATATACATTACCATGTTGCAACTATAACAAACAAGGATTTGATACTGATGGATAATTCAATAATTCAAAATACAGTACAATACTTAACAGAGATATACATGAATGTAAAAATATGATCAAATTCCTATTATCGTAATACCAGGATTTCAAAACAGGAAATTTTCTGATATACAATTAAAAAAGTAAATTAACAATATCTGTTAATGTTATAATTGCAACATGGTATCGCCTTATATTTGCCAACATTAGAAGTGTCCATCTGTGCCAACATTAGAAGTGTCCCTCTAATGGTGGCACATTCACCCTTGTATCACACTATTGGCTCACATTACCCAATACTTTAAATAAGTTGTCATGTATGACTCCATCAGCCATGCAAAGTCACACAAAACCTCTCATATCAAGACACCAAATGTTAAATGACACAGATGATTTTACAGCCACATGCAAAGACTTGTAATAAATGCATGTGGTGCTTAACATTTTGTTATAATAAAATAAATAACAAAATTAAATGAGGACAATTTAGAAACATGACAAGTTTTGAGCACACATCTTAGATAGAAATTTAGTGAAATTTTAAGTAGCAATCATAAGTATTCATTCCAAATAACTCTAGTAATGTCCTCCCACTGCAATGACAATGCCAATTTACAAGGTCACTAGATAAAACGTTAAAACCATTTGTGTGAGAAAGTATGACGCAGTACAAAGCTGAAATAGTATGTTACAACAGGCGTAACATGCCATTGGTCCTGATATGTTAGTATTGACTCCTTCAGAGATAAAAACCATTGCCTTTTCTTCTGACTGATCATGACCCACACCTGCCAGCATTAATCCGACCACACATGCTTCCCAGACAGAGAACATGTCCGATCAAGCCAACTGAAGGCGCCGCAGGTTCCTGGCATGTGTCATGTTGAGGTGGCCCCGGGCCGTCGTCACCCCATTGGCCCTCAGCCCCAGCTTGGCGGCCCGACTGTGTTCACTTAGCTGTTGTTCCACTTCAGCCATTGTCTGCAAGCACAATTAGGGGGGTTAAACATAAAATGATGCTTTTTGTACATATTTTATTACATACATATCCACCCACTGATGTTCAATCAAGCAATCAAGTTTATTATTAACAATAAACTAGGTTACACAACGAATCATTACAATGTTACATATTACAGTGAGCTGGCCACACATGCATATAATTATCATCAACAATACTTACTAAAACAAATTGATAAGCAACATAAAACAAAATAGTTACAGAAAGATCAACACTACTACTTAAAATTATGCAAAATGGTTAGCACAACCTCCCCCCCCCTAAAAATTACATAACATTTGCTTCAAAGCAAATTTAAAGAATTTACATATGCAGACTAAACGATTTATATTACAGTACTGTATATGTCAATATGTCAACTGTAGGCATTTATTAGACATATGATGATACTATGCTTAGGTTAACATGATTAATGTGGTTCATGAAACATTGTCTCTCACACCCCTCTAATATTCTAGCACTATGTACATCTTCAACATGTCCCTAGACTGTAATGAGCATAATTATTTGCTACCATCAAGATGACCAATTAAAATGAAGTGGAGTTGATCTGAATTTCCAGTTGGCCTTGTATAAAACATTGATGAATGTTGTTGGCATCCCACCTCTGGGTCATAGGCACAGCAGTCAGTCTGATTACTGTTGACTCACCATAGATAACTGAGAGGTGACTTTGTTGGTGGCATGCTTCAAGTCCAAGCCAGACGCAGTGGGCAGATGAGAGGGCCGTGAACACTCCCAGCCAGCTAGACAGTGCTGCTCGGGAAAACACAAACACAGGTACAGTAGAAGTAGATATATTGTACATGCACATGTACGAATGTCTAGGTCGCATTATGCGCATGCCAAACGGTCTAAAGAAAGATCATATATGTCACGTTAGTGATTTATTTTGAATACTACACCAACAATGACTTGGGTAATGTGGTACTAAATTATATCTTATCAGATTCTTTTCAATCAGTGACTGAAATGCATTATTACTTATTACAATAGTAGTTCATAAAAGTAGATTTTCCCTACATTTAAAAAGTAATTTCTCAAATTAGTCTGGTTGTAAAAAAAACTATGGTGGTAAGCCTCTGCTTTGTTGATGAAAACTGTGCCAATATTATCAATAACATTATCATAGGAATATCTCTGGAAAGTGTGGCATACGTCGTAGACATCCACAGTGATGTAATATACTGTCCCTTTCATTCATTGACAACTGAAATGTTGGATGTTTAGTCTAGCAAAACATTACCCCCTGCCAACAGCCCAACTACACAACATGACCATAACAAGACACAAAGGGGCACTTGGGTAACAAGGATATTACCTCTGAGAGGGCACATGAGTCCGAGGGGTCGAAGCTGCGACGACGATGTGGCTTCACTTCGCGCGCATGCTTTACAATCTGTGACTGTGGAATGCTGACTCTGCCAAGATAGATGTTACATAATTGGGTCAAAGATCATGACATTACGACAATTCATAAATTCGGCAGAAGTCCAGATTGCTTAAAGCACAGTACCTACATTTCCACAGAACCGAATACATATGCATATACATATGCATAATGTAATGTCCCTCTGTAATGTTGCTCTGTTCATTTTGAACTTAGTATGTAGTATGGTGGCAGCAGATATTACAGTATTGTTATCACTTTATTAGTAAACATAAAACGTTATGGATTCATCTATGTGTGTAAGGCCACACATCTATATCTTAGTTTGAATTTTGTGACTGATTCAGCAATTGCCAAATCATGTGCAGGTCATTTAAATGTATTCATTTATTAACTCTGAACTGTGTATTAATGAATATAAGTAGCTATGAACTTTTGAACTTAGTACAATACAACAACAGTGGAATGGGATCCTTCAAAACTTGTACACAATACAAACATAAACTGATACTGGTCCAACAATTGAGAACCAAATACTGAACATATGCAATGTGGAAAGTAATACTATCACAACAGTAAACCTCCCCCCAACCGTCATCTAACACAGTCTCTTACCTGACAAAACTTGGGGATGTCCTGGATGGTTTCTTGCGTGGTATCAGACAAACGTTGCACACTGCGCGGCCATCGTCATCTGCATTAGTGGGTTCCGTGAACAGACGTTCGTTGACTGTGTAGCCATGGATGCCTGCAAGGCACAGATGTCATGTGGTCATTTTATGTGACAATGCAAACAATTTGAATAAAAAGTATTTGTTGCAGAAAACACACGTACAAAATCTCCACAAATGTTGAATAAAACATTGAACACAAAACCGTTTGATGATTTTCATTATTGTGGTAAAACCTATGAAGGACAGTGACGGCAAGCTGTTTTCTGCTGAAGCATGAAGATCATTGTGTTGATATTCCGTCACATGACCAAACTATTATTAAACTGTCTGATAATAGTTTGGTCATGTGACGGAATATCAACTGTCATTAAGCTGAGTATTTTGAACAATTCTTGCAAGAGTTAGATTTAAATTTCACTCCTTGATTATTGTCTATTTTGTTCATGCCATGCCAAAATTATGTTTCAAATAGACACATTTAAGTACGATAACAAGAAAATGCCAGCTAAATTGTTCAAATAACAGTTCATGATGACTCAACATGCAGTTCTGGTGTTACGTGTTCAAAAACACTAATTTCTATACCTTGTTTTCAATAATCAATTATGTAGAGAAATTTTCAATAATCAATTATATGAAGAGAAATTTTGACAGTGAGACCAACATTTTAATACGAGCACACATTTTGTCAGTTTGGTAAACTAATGAAATGCACGATCAAAACAGTTAACACCATATTAAATCAATAATCATTTGAGAAGACCCCAAACTGCTTAACACATCTAGGGCCCATGTACTTTACTACTTACATGTGTGCCCAGGGTCCTGGATCTGGGGAGACACTGGCCGCGACAGTAGGACCGTGCCACTAGAAATACATCAACAGGTATGATTAATGCTTACCCACAGAGGACACATCAATAAACAATGGATAGTGATGTGATTACAACAGAGCAACAATTTGTTCCAGAACTGAGAGAGTTCAACAATTAAATATGCCTAAAAAGTGGTTTTGCAACACTAGAAACAAGGAGAATTATGAGACCACATTGAGGATTTGAAATACCAAATAGTCATGAAGATATTGACAATATATACACATTTCTTCAAAAGGAATAAAAACAATTTACACATTCGATAGGCGACTGACTGACTGTGACCACAGGTCATCTAAGGCTTTTTGCTATAGATCAAAAATCTTATTAAATCAAAATGTTACAGTTTCATAATTACCAAACAGTAACTTAAAACAGAATATGCCCCAGTGGAACCTCCTCACTTTCATAATATGCCCCAGTGGAACCTCCTCACTTTCATAAATAAGCATTTTTTAGGTATCAACAATTTTACAAAATCAAAATGTATATTTTTCAATATGTATATTTTTAAACATAAAAAAACCACATTGATGCTACAAGCTACAATTGAAATGTTATTATGACTCTTATATTCCAACACAATATGACTGTCCACTTTACGTTTGCAAGATGAGTTACAGTAAATTGATCACATACCTCACGGACGGTTCATCGGTGGTGCAGTCCTCCTTATGCTGCCACCGAAACTCACTGATGCGTTTGAAAAACTTATCTGATGCATTGATTACTGACTTATCCTGATTGTCCAACACCCCGGCGATCCAGTCGTATCCCAGCAATGGCCGGGTCGCGTGGGTCTGCCTCCAAGCAATGGATGCCTTCGGACTCTGCTGAAGTCTTGGCTTCTGTTGCGGTTTCTTAGGCCTGTGTTTCTGGGTTGATTTTCTGCTATGATTGCTGCTGCTGTTGTTGATGTTGTTGTTGTTGTTGTCATCCAGTCTTGGGCTTGTCTGTAGGACAAAAATACTGCTGCAGCTATCACAGAATACTACCAGGGCTCCTCTGTTCATAAAATTATGAAGCTGCAACATTGTTTTTAAAGCTGTGTTCATGCAAAATAAGTTAGACAGAGGTAACTCCATGCTTCCTGCTTTGTGTGCAAGCGAATTTGATTCACCTTGTTGATAAATTGCCATATGTACCAGATATAAAAAAAACATAAACTTACATGTAACTAGTAACACCTAGTCCAGGCGAAGTCTGAATGAACACAGCGATGTTGTGGAGACTATGAAGAATACATCTATAAATATACTAGTCTAGAACTATTTCAAGAAAATATGTAAAAGGCAGTTAATTCTATACATGATATCATAATCACAGGTATATGAACACTCTTTAACTCATAATTTTTTTTAACAATAATGTGAAGGTTATTTACCTCATCATCTGAAGAAACAAGTGGTGACTCAAACTCAACCGTCTTTGGACACTGTGGAAGCTCAAAAGAAACGTTACGACTGTTCTGTCGATCATTGCTTGGGTCAACGAGTAGACGTTGCCTTCGCAGTTTCTCAACGTCATCCATAAATGACTCCTTGTCACTGAGATGGGAGGACGGATACTCCTCGAGGTATGACCCATCTGTAGCCCTGCTATAAGTTGGTAGAGACACGCGGCTGTCCAGTGATTCCCTATAAGTAGTGCCCGTAAATGATTCGTCAACATTAGAATATGAATAATTTAGTCCATTGTGCCTTTGATGTGGTGTCCGCTGAACTGTAGGCGTGTGTTGGTATTTTGATTCGACATGAATGTTGTCATCTATAATTTTCCTATGTTTTAGAATTGACCGAGGTGTTTCTGTCAGTGGCCTTGTTGGTCTGTCTGGTGTAGTCATTGGTCTGTCTCGTGTCAGTGTTGGTCTGTCTGGTGTAGTCATTGGTCTGTCTTGTGTCAGTGTTGGTCTGTCTTGTGTCAGTGTTGGTCTGTCTGGTGTAGTCGTTGGTCTGTCTCGTGTCAGTGTTGGTCTGTCTGGTGTAGTCGTTGGTCTGTCTCGTGTCAGTGTTGGTCTGTCTGGTGTAATCGTTGGTCTGTCTGGGGTAGTTGTTGGTCTATATGGTGAACCGGATGGTCTGTATGGTCCATGTGGTGAGCCAGATGGTCTTCCTGATGGAACGGAATACTTTTTCGGAGTACTAGTGAGTGTCTTCCCAGACCCACTGTGACTTGCCACACCATCAGTCACAACTCCTTGTTTCGCAGGCACAGTGTCACCATTTGACAGCGTCATTCCAGACAGATCCACATGTTTCACCCTGTAACTTGTGTCGATGGCCTTTGAGCAGTGGGCCAATTTCTCCCTGGCTGATCGTGTTGATTTGGCAGGTTCATTTTCTGCAAAGTGGGAACTTCTTTCCAGAGTTGTTGCATTCAGTAGGCCTTTAAACTTTGACTGTCTCTGTTTGAGCTGTGCTAGTAGACTCTGATTCTGTTGTCTCAATGCATCAAGACAGGTCTCTTCAGCTGCCTTCACCATACTGTTGGTGAATTGTTTGTCTGAAAGCAAGAACATGTGTCACGTAGGTGTATGTTAGTGTTAATGAGAACATGCATTGTGCTTACTGTAACTTTGCATGATCTCATGTTCAACAAGATGCATATCATGTAACCTATTAACAAAACTATTGAAAAATAAGAGGTGATAAATGGAGCAAGGTGTGCAAATGTTTGCAAAACAAATACAAATTCAGACCTCAATTAAACAAATTAATATTTTGTGAAAATTTTGCGAAAAAGACAACATTGAAATCTGTGTGTATCAGTGTGAAAGGTGCAAATATATGGAATTGTTTAAGTAAGAATATTAAACATTGCACTAATGTCTTTGCCTTTAAAAAAAGGTACAGATCACTATTGGTCAATAAATACAATTTATAGTCTTCTTTTAGTTTACATTAAATTTTTGTGTGACTACTTTCTAATCTTAATCGTGTGTCCAATTTATTTAGATTAATGATATTTATTTCATCTGTCAAATTATCTATAAATTCATGTCTGTATTATGAAATAGGAAATGCTATTTATAAGGCCTTATAAATATTACACTTCTTGCATTTCCCTTCAACATTTCAATGTAGGTTTTCAGTATGTATTACAGGGTATAGCAGCTTAATGCTGCCATCATATAAATCTTTATTGCATTCACTGTGTTGTATGTTTGTATATACGTTGTTGTTGAAAAATTAATGTTGAATAAAATTCAATTCAATTCAATTCAAAAGGGAATACAGTAAAATTACAAATATGCAAAGAAGGAACGGTTTGTATTAGATTCACGTCCATGCAACATACCGCTGTATTGTCAGGCTTCGACTTCACATAACTACGATGAAACAAACCGAATGGGATCAAATGTCCAAAGGACAAGTCCAAACTTGTCGAAGCAAGTTACAAATTAAGTTATTTTGACGCATTATCGCCCGCACTAAATAACAGGCCAACACATTTCAACAGCATATTGCATTGACATACAGACACACCATAAACAAACTTACAGTGCATTCGCCTTCCATGTATTCCTCTACATAATTAGTCTAACATTACTACACAAAAGCAATACTTTTTGGACCGATATGCTTTCAAGTTTAACTAGTTTACATCAGTCGGCGTCAGTTTCGCCATCTCTCGGACAAAAACAGTCAAACGTGTTACTGAAATATGCCGATAGGTAGCGATACAGTTTACGTTGACACGTTGATTGTCAAACATGAACTTCAAAAGCAAAGTTTTATTAATTTTTTTGGTTCTTTGTTTTATTTTTGCCACACACAAAGCAAAAGAATCTACCAGCTTCTTTGGTAAAGATAAGGGAGACCCGAAAGATGTTTGTGACGGTAATAAATGCGACGGAGACGCGAAATCGAACGTTGTCGACACAGTCACAGACAATCGACCAAACCAAGATAAAAGTCAAACTCAAATAGACGCAAACGCTGATGATGAAATTCACGTGATCATTACATTTACGAATGCCGCAAACAATATAGCGTTTCATGATAAGTTTCGACTTACAGTCAGCTCGTTGCTCCAGCATGCGTCTGTTCCTCTCGCCATACATATAATCGGCGACCCTGAAAGTCAAGAACTGGCGGAGAAGATTGTGAGAGAGAGCACTAAAAACATGAAACGTCGTTACCGGGTGAGCAAAACAACTGACTATCTGACAACACCCCATATCTGACTTTACATAGTAATAATGCTTGATCTCAGACTTCGTATCAAATTATCAATTATCATAAAGACATCATATGTCATGTAATAGGCATCACAGAATCATGGGCAAATAAAGATATAGTAGATGCTGAGTTAGCACTGACAGGCTATGTAATGTTTAGGAAGGATAGACGAGAAAGAAGGGGAGGTGGAGTAATTTTATATATTAAAGAATCTATCCAACCAAGCATATGAAATAACACTGAAAAGTGAAGCCGATTGTGAGGAAGCAATTTGGTGTAACATAGTTACCAGGAACTCAACATTAACAATAGGAGTAGTTTATCATAGTCCTAACATATGACAAGAGGAAGATGTAAATTTACAAAAGGCGATAAGGGAGGTGAGCAAGGGGGAATGTGTTATAATGGGAGATTTTAACCATGGCCATATAAAATGGGAATCATTAGAGAGTGCTGGAGGTGACGACCATCAGTTTCTACTTCTAACACAGGATTGTTTCCTTACTCAACATGTCTTGGAACCAACCAGAGGTGGGAATGTGTTAGATTTAATTTTGTCTTCTCAAAATGAATTAGTTGACAATGTTAAAGTACACGAACCTTTGGGTTCAAGTGACCATAACCAAATCCATTTTAATATAAAAGTAAAAACAGGGACTATATATAAAAAAACAATGGAGGAGGAACTTCAACAAAGGCAAATATAAAGAGATCAGAACATATCTAGCAAATATAGATTGGAATAACTTGCTGAAGAACAAGACAGCAACAGAATGCTGGACTTGTTTAAAATATGAGATTGAAGGCATTATTGAGAAATTTGTTCCATTAAGAAAACAAGGGAAAAGGTCCAGGAAGAAACACCTGTCAAAAGAGGCTATTAGAAAAATTGCTCACAAACAGATGCTGTGGAGGGTATATAAACACACTGGAAATGTAGAAGACTATACAAACTACAAAGAGGCACTTAACCTAGCTACAACTGAAATTAGAAAATCTAAAAGAACCTTTGAAAAAAAAATGGCAGGTAATATAAAAAATGACAGCAAGAGTTTCTATGCTTATGTAAGGAGTAAACAGAAAGTTCGAGATAAGGTCGGACCACTGGAAAACAACAGTGGAAACATAATTTCAGACGGGTTTCAAATGGCAGAGGTCCTGAATGAGTATTTCAGCTCAGTTTTTACCACAGAAGATATCAGTACACTTCCAGTTCCATTTACTAAATTTGAGGGCAATAAATCAGAACATTTGGGGCAGTTATTTGTAACTCCTGAAATGATAGAACAAAAATTAAGAAGATGAAAGATAATAAATCACCTGGAGTTGATGGGATGCCATCAAAACTGCTTAAGGAAATTGTTGAGCAAATTAGTACACCACTAGCAAAAGTGTTTAACTGGTCATTAGAAGAAGGAATAGTTCCTTCAGAATGGAAAGAAGCAAACATTACAGCGCTATTTAAGAAAGGATCGAGGAATAAACCAGAAAATTACAGACCAGTGAGTTTAACATCAGTTGTATGTAAATTACTCGAAACATTAATTAGAGACCACATGGTGGAATTCCTTGTAAAACATAAATTAATAAATACATCTCAAGGTCCTGTCTAACCAACCTCTTATGTTTTTTGGAAGAAATTACAAAGTAGGTAGATGACGGGTCACCAGTGGATGTTGTCTATTTAGATTTTTAGAAAGCTTTCGATAAAGTGCCACATCAAAGGCAACGCGCGCTCCTCAAAAATCTATATTTTTCCTGATTTCATTTTTTTCTGGTCATTTTCATGTTTTGTCATATCGGTGTACTATTATTATCTAACTTTCGATCTGTGTGTTTTATACATATGAATATATTCGTAAAATGCAATAAAAACGAACATTTGTAGCATGCCCATTGTTTTAGAGTAATTACTTTACGTAATTGCGATCGTAAAATACGACGTTTTTCGAAGCCACATGTGCCGCCATCTTTGTAAACAACCCAACATATCTGGTATCGATGCAGAGCTTCACTTTCGCAGTGCATTGTGGTAGTACTGGTTCTGTAATATCTGTGGTAGATTTTGACCATTTCGACCTAGAAGAAGACCCCCCTTTGCTAGTCAGCGCAGCTACGATTGGTCACACCCCAAAGTGTGCCACGCTGATTGATTATCAGGCGGCCTACTACATCACAAAGGAATTTCCCCGTCTTACGCCATTGCTGTTTTTCTATGCTTCGATGTGCTTTAGAGTAATTTACGTAATATATCCGGAAGACAGTTGAAATATAAGCAGCACGAAACCAAGGTCTCGACCCCAACAGTTGAGTTTTGCACGTTCTATGATCGGCAAGAGGGCGAAAAGTGGTGGTGAAGACGACGGGAATTCCGATGTGCCGATGTCCAGTGGTAGCACCAGTGTCAGTGATAGTATAGTTGAGTCTGAGATGTCATCGTCAACAGATCAGGGTATAACTGTAAGTATTAGTTATCATTGTTTGCGTCACATTATTCATGATTATCTGGCAAAATTTCAGGTTCAATATCCGAGACGCGAGAGGCCACAAAAGACGTATAATCGTTTGTTTAGATTTTGCAGATAATCACACCCATATATATTAAAAATATGTATAAATAAATAAAGACATACATTTTATTATCATTAGTTATTGACAGTATTTCCTGTGTTTGTTGACTTGTGCTTGCGGACCATTGTCATATATTATAGCCATGGGCATGGCCTAACAAAAAACCTGAACCTGTTTTTTTATCGATATCAATGATAGTTGCCCAGCTTGTTTGCCCTATTTATTATGTTGTTGACAATAGTCAATATGAAGTTGAATATGCTTACTGTAAATATTGTGAACCAGATGTACCTGACTAATAACAAATAATTATGCTTGCAGGTAAACTTTGTTGAGCTGGAATTCCTCGGCCATCAACTTCAACAGCGACAACCCCCATCTTGACAACCCCCATTTCGGCAACCAAGCGAAAAAAAATTTATCGGCAGGGTTTTCCTATGCACCAGAAAATGATTGTTGTTGAACAATGTCGGCAACTCATCGAGACATAGTTTGTGCATTTCTGCATGATGCCAACGCATGTGAAGGGACTCCTGTGTCTCGAGTGTAGTGCACCCACACTGAAGATACATGCCCTCGATCATTGCCTCGGCCTTGTGTGCCTGTACGAGACATACTGTACAACATGCAGGGTTGTGTTGAACTCGATGCTGTCGTCTGAATAATGAATATTACACACCATTAGCAAGAGCATGAACTGGAGAAGCTCTCTGTGCAATATTGGTACTGCAGCTCTATTTTGTGTGTTGGTGCGGTGGGATTGTGGAGTGACACATATTTATGGTGTGGTTGTGTCTGAATTTTTTTTATTCATGTTTTCAACCAACCAAATGATGACCATTGTATACCATTAGAAAGAGCATGAACTGGAGAATCCCACTGTGAAATTTTAGTACTGTACCTCTATTGTTTGCATGTGAAATTTCGTATTGAAATGTCTACAAACTTTGAAGCTGTTTTTCTCAATAAAATGTTTTTGACCGACAAGACATCTCTTGTTTGGTAGAACTCGGCTATTTGTCAACAGAAAATTTGGCTTTTCGATATGTTACCAAGATTGAAAAAATCATATAAATTTTTTTGAAACCCCCAAAAAAATCCAACTGTCACAATTTGCATATGTATGTAGTCAATCAATGTGCCAAGTTAGAACAAATTTGGTCAAGCCATTGTCCAGATGTACCAATCACGGTGAATCAGCTGAAATCCAAAAAAATATGTCATTAATTTGTAAAATGTTGTTTATGTGTCACTAACATTGTCCTGAAATTTCAATAAGCTGGGTTGAAAAATAAAGAAAATAGAATCGACCAGAGCACGGTGCCTTAAACTAAAAGCCCATGGTATAGGTAAAGATGTAATCAACTGGATAGAAAAGTGGCTTACACACAGAAGACAGAGAGTAATAGTAGATGGTGAGCTTTCAAACTGGAAATCTGTTCTGAGTGGGGTACCACAGGGATAAGTATTAGGCTCTACTATTTTTAATATATATATATATATATATGATTTGGAGGATGACATATCTAGCAAAGTACTCAAATTTGCAGATGACACAAAAGTATTCAGAAAGGTTACCAATGATACAGATAAACAAAGTTTACAGGATGATCTAGATAAATTAGTGAAATGGTCAGAAAAATGGCAAATATTATTCAATTTTGGGAAGTGTAAATGTATACACATAGGACATGGAAGCATGGACGAAGAATATAAAATGGGGATGCTGTACTAGGTAGAACCACACAAGAAAAGGACTTAAGTGTAACATTTAGTGCTGACATGAAAGTTTCAGAGCAATGTGGGATTGCTGCTTTGAAAGGAAATCAAATTCTAGGGCTAATTTGGAGAACTATCACGTATAAGGAGAAACAGCTAATTGCACCCCTGTACAAAGCAATAGTTAGACCACATTTGGAATATTGTATACAAGCATGGAGGCCGTATCGTAAGAAGGACATAGACAAGCTACAAAGAATACAACGAAGAGCAACTAAAATGATTCCAGAATTGAGAGACCTTAGTTATGAAAGCTGCTTATTACAATGTGGTTTGACAACACTAGAGACCAGGAGACTAATAGGAGACCAAATAGAAGTGTTTAAAATAGTGAACGGTTATGAGGATGTTGATAGGAATATGTTCTTCAAACTTAAAGAAGGCAGTAGAACCAGAGGACACAAAGCAGCATTATAGTTAAGGAGCAGTGTAGGTTGGACATGAGAAAGTACTCTTTCTCACAGAGGGTGATAAATGAATGGAACAAATTGCCAAATGATTGTGTTAATGCTAGTAGTGTGAATATGTTTAAAAATAGAATTGACAGATATATGATAAGGGCGGGCTATGATCAAATTGTTGGACTCTCGATAAGCCAATGGCTTCCTTGTCCACTTGCCATCTGGAACTTGTTGTTTGGGATGGCAATCTTGTTAAATCTCTTGTTAAATAATTATTAATGTTCATCTACATATTATTTCCGCAGCAATTGTTTGTCGTAACGGTGAGTGGTATCGTCTTGGACTTGTTGAATGTCGTCATAAAAAATGAAACAAGAATTGTTCATGTAGTTTTACTGCAAAGTTGTCATTTAAGAACGTTTATTTGAATTTAGGGTTAGATTTTTTTATAACATTTGGCACAAATTAATGAATTACTTAATTGTGACATGTGTGTTTACAGATAGTCAAGCTCAATGTGGACAAGTTAGCTAAAGATTTGGACAAGATCGTAAAGCCAATGCAGAAACACTTCAGTTCTAAGAAAGGTGCCTACTACAGTCATGCCTTGTTCTTCCTTTCCATCGCCATCCACCGAGTCCTGCCAGAATCCATGCATCGGGTCATCATGCTGGACGCTGATCTCAAATTCATGGATGACATCCACAAACTTTACGATCGCTTTGAGTTGTTCACCAGCAAAAATATCATTGGCATTGGACGTGACTTGCAGCCTGTGTATCGACACACGTTCTGGGAATATCGTAATAAGCACCCTGGTAGTCGTGTCGGAGAACCGCCACCAAATGGCCTGACAGGGTTCAACAGTGGCGTTCTTCTGCTCGACCTTGACAGGATGCGCAAATCGAAGCTTTACAATTCGCTTCTCAATGAAGAGAGTCTCACCCGTTTGACGGATGAGTTCACATTTAAGGGCCACCTTGGTGACCAGGATTTCTTCACACTGCTGAGCATGAAATATGAGGAGCTATTCCATGTTCTTCCCTGCCAGTGGAACCGACAGCTGTGCCAGTGGTGGAAAGATAAAGGATACAAGGAAGTGTTCGATCTGTATTATCGATGCGATGCAGATGTGAAGATTTACCATGGCAACTGCAACACACCAATCCCATGATACACAGGCATTGTTCGCTGTCCAAAGATGCATGTCCATCGTATATGTTTATGCAAATGTTTTTTACTGCACATTCTATTTTAATTGCACTTAATGTAATGCTGTACGGGTGATATACCAATTCCAGCTACACTATTATATGTAACAAGGTCCTGAAGTATGAAGTTGCGATGATGGTCTTGTTTTAAGCAATACAGTGGACTCCACTTAACACAATGGTGAATAACAGAATCAACCATTTAGTAGAATAAAATATATTGGCTGAGACGGTTTCAATCCATATTCATGCTGTGGTAAAAATGTGCTGCTTCAGTGGATTAGCCACTTAAACTAATCAAATTGCTCTGGCCCAAAGTGATTCTATTAAGCACAGACCACTGGGCATGTAGGCAGCCGCAACTGTAGCTAATTATTAACAACACTCGTAAAAGCTCCACTGTAGTAAAGACCAATAATCGTGTCAGGATTTTTTCTAAGTACTGCATTCTGTGATTCTCAATGATATTATCTGTCTTGCAACATGTTTATTATGTGTCACTTAATGAATGAATGTAAAATGTTATAGTTTTGGAACATTTCCTACACTTTATGCCTTGGTGCAAATGGAAAATTGTTTGGAATGCTTTAGAATACACTCATACATTGTATTTCATCAGTGGCGTATCTATGATCTCGCAAAGGGGAAGCCAATCTTAATCGCCCATCAGTTTACCATGTAGTGGTGCAACAGATTACATAAAAAAATTCTGCCAAAGGGAGCCATGGCCGATTGACCCCTCCTTCCTAAATACGCCACTGTATTTCATGCATAGCATCACAGTTTTATTCTTATTTAATCTGATGTAATAAGGTTTCTATTTATTAAGTGTGTGAAGAGGGAAACTGCTCACGAGTATGTAAGTCACCATTCTTGCCAATTAAAATATTAAAAACTGTAATACATGAATATTTGCTATTTAAATCTTGGGATATTATGTATGCAAATGTTGGAGCTGTCATTCCCGTTCTTCATATCATATACCAAACTTTACCTATATTTCTTTTCCATGGGGATGTTTTACATATATTCAAGTCACACAAAAAAAAGTTGCAATCTGGGTTTGAATTATCAATAAATTCCATATAATGGAATGTAATATTACTTATTGATTTACATTATAAATATGACTACCGATCTAATTTTCAGCTTATTGGTAGTTGAGGTAAATTTTGTAAATGCTAAAATATGAAATTATCAAATACACTTATTCTTCCCGTACAGTAAAATAAGTTTAAAATGCAATTTAAGTTAGAACAAAGTTGTGATGTCCAACAGCGGATTCATGGTTGCATGGGGCGGCCAGTTTAGATTAGACCCAATTAATTGCCACTAGTTGGCATCATTATTTTTACACTGACGCATTCCTGTAGAACAGTGAAATCGACTTGTGTTAAGGGTAGGTGGCAGCACTGTACATTGTCTCGTTTTCACTATATGGCGCACCTGTTTCTCGCTTGGTGGTAGCACGGTCCGTGTATGTGCCTCCTTTTTCTTTTTCGTTATCAAATTTGTAACGTAAAAATAAAAAAGGCACGCAAAGTTCGTTTTTCGTTTTCAAATTTCACGTAAGAAAAACAAATGGTAGTACACGGTTTTTTTTCAATAGACAGTTAGAAAAATGACAGACGCACGCACGCACGCACGCACGCACGCACGCACGCACGCACGCACGCACGCACGCACGCACGCACGCACGCACGCACGCACGCACGCACGCACGCACGTACATAGATTAATACATACACACACGACATACATACATATTATTACATACATACATACATACATATATGATAAAACGCGATCAGACATTGTGCCTCTACAATGCAGTACAATATGCTAACAAGCTAGACAAGGGACACAACTGTAGGTTGTGTTTCCTTCGTAAGTTTAGGTTTGGGCTTGGCAAGATGAAATGTGGTGCATGCATCTATGTCATATGTGTATGTACGATGTACGTAACGTAAGTCAGACAGGTAACTCATTCTAAATAGATGTTACGCCTTGGCTAGATCTGCTCTCACACGGATCAATCGGTCGTGGTTGCGTTTGTCGGTTTGAACTTCCAGCAGCTGAAGCTTGCATCCTCGGAACTCAGTCCGGACCAATCGAAGTCATTGGCCAGATGGACGACCACATTTCATCCTGCCAAGCGCAAAACCAAACTTACGTATTAAACACAACCTACAGTTGCACGCACGCACGCACGCACGCACGCACGCACGCACGCACGCACGCACGCACGCACGCACGCACGCACGCACGCACGCACGCACGCACGCACGCACGCACGCACGCACGCACGCACGCACGCACGCAAGCACGCACGCACGCACGCACGCACGCACGCATGTATATGCTATGTATGTCATATATGTTATGTTATGTGCATATATAAAATATATTATGTGTGTGGCCACTTACGACATCAACGAAACGAACGAGTGGCGCTGCAGCCGCTTTTCGTTTTCCATTCTGAACTGAAGCAGTGAAAACAATCAAATGGTTTGATGTATCTTTATAGTCACCGGTGTAGTTTTCGCCTCACGCCAGATTTTGCCTCGTTTTGTGATCTCTATGGATCTGATCTCACATTAGATACGTCATTGATAAAATCATATATCGGTCACTGGGAATATAAACGTCTGACGTATCTTTCGGTCTTTCGATTATTGATGAGTAGTTCACTAAAACCAACTTTACTAACAACTTGGTATGCTTCGTTGTTTCGAATATTGATCCCATGCACAAAAGTGTCTTCAGATTTGTGTGAAAGCGGCACATTATATTACATAAGGCAAAAACCACACCAACCAGTTTATGTAGGCACTTCAACTAAATGCGCTGCTTCGTTCGTTTCGCGTGCACGAAAGTCCGAGTACAGATTAACGCTGCGGCGATTACCGGAATCTCGTTCACGTTTTGTTTCGCCTCGTGTTTTGACGGCTGCTTCTGTTCATTTCCGTCAGTTATAACGGGATCTTTGAAAGCGGTAATTTATCTTTCTTAGTCGTCTTTTTCTGATTGAAATTGGACCAAAATAAAACTGAAAACATTGACTAGACGTGTGCTTCACAGTTTAGGTGAGTTTCAACTGTATTGCAACATCGCATTACTTCTCAGAATATTTGATGCTACTATTTGATTTGTTATATAGGTCGAAGTTAGGCTGTGCCTGTGTCGGCCGTGGCTAAAAAATCGTTGTTGGTTGTGAAATTTTACGGATCTGTGACACACTGAAAGCGAGTCTCCAGTCCAGAACGAAATCATGACTTATTTACATCACTCTTTGGCAACGCTGAATTGAATTGGCAAAACAAATGTTATTAATATTAATGTTTTATGCAGGATATGGATAATGTTGCTATACTTAACAGAATATGCAATTTTTCAATGATTTGCAATTTTTCAATGAATCACCAACAATTATTAAAATAAATGCAGAAGTACTTGTCTGAGGACAATGAAGGCAGATATATTATCTTAACATTTTCATACATATTTATGAAATATTTACTTACCTGTGAATTTTAAACGTGAACAACTGGTTCGATTAATAAGTGTTTAAAAGTTTTATTTCAGGATCATATACACATACATATATAGGTTCACCCAGGCCACAAAGACAATAATATATAAAAAAAAAAGGATGTAACGTAAAACACACAATGTCATTATCTTATAATTTACATACATGTTCATGAAATAGTTAATTACCTGCGAATTTTAATTGCCAACAACTGGGTTGATTCATAACATTCATTAAGACTGAAGTATTTAAATGTTTTATTTCAGACTCTTGTACACATACATAGGTCCATATAGGCCCCCAGATGAAGATCTATATAACAAGGATGAAACATAAAAGATACATTCTTTACCAGCTATATAGGTTCTACACCAGGACATAACGTAGTATATGTACTACATATAGGGATCCATTGTCTCCTTATAACATTATTGTAGTTAAGCAATCTTGACTACGTGGGTCAAGTCAGTATCGATGTAATGTACTCGTATCAGTATCGATGTATTGGAACTCTCTGTCGTGTTGGCCACTGGGGTCAAACTCAGCTGGCTCCAATCATTTGTCTCCAGATGCCTTTATCCCTCATTGCCATTCGCAACTCCACGGCTCCAGTCCCACATCTACGGCTCCAGTCCCACATCTACGGCTCCAGTCCCACATCTACGGCTCCAGTCCCACATCTACGGCTCCAGTCCCACATCTTCTTTTAGGCAGTAAATTAATGTAAACGCTGGAACAGTTTTAGGAAATAGGCTCTGACAGCAAAGAAGTTACAATTTATTTTAAAAGTCGCCAATATTGTTTACTCTTTGGCAGGGATTCCATCATGTTGAAGATTTATGTTGAAAGCCCCAGGCTCTGCACAAATTAAACAAATATTTTTATAATCATGGAAGTTATAGCCTTTTATTGAAATGTGTTGGTCTGTTGAGTTTGCGCGCTAATTAGCCATTGTTTCTTATTAACTGCATCAGTTGAGTCATTAAATGAATGTTTAATGTATATTTATGACCACAATTAACGTGTTTGTAAACCCTGAACAAATTATACAAATGTCTTCATAATCATGGAAGTTATGGCCTGTTATTGAAATGTGTTGGTCTGTTGACTTTGTGCACTAATTAGCCAATGTTGACTTATTAATTGAGTTACTATTACTGATAAATGACTGGATGCAGTATATTTATTACCCTAATTAATGTGTTTGTAAACCATGAACAACTGACGCAAATATCTTCATAATCATGGAGCATATGGCCTTTTATTGAAATGTGTCAGTCTGTTGACTCTGTGCGCTAATTAACCAGTGTTACTTTTAATAATAAATGAATGGGTGATATAGATTTATGACCCTAATTAACGTTCTTGCAATCCTGAACAAATTATTAAAATATCTGTAAAAAAAAGTTATTGCATTTTAAACATTTATTGAACGAAAACACAAAAATGAGTCTTCTCGAGATACAAAAAAATAAAAAAAATTGTCCGTATTAAAATTGTAATATATTTGGATCTAACAAAGATATACTAATAAAATAAACAGTTCTGGGTTCCTTTAGATGTCACCTTTAACTTAGATCAATCACCAATATTCAATCATAATATTAAATTTTTTTTGAAGTGCCTAGTATATGTTGTTTTTCTAATTTATATTATAAAAACCGCGTATAAAAGTTAGAATTTGTTTTTTGTTTTCTTATGGCAAATTTTTTAAAGAAAAACGAACGTTGTGTGCCACATTAAAAATGTTATGGCAAAAAATTAAAAGACGGCACATATATTTAATCAATTCGGTTTTTTTGCTAGTCTCATTTCAAATTCATTTTACAAAAAACACCTAGTATCCACTGCAACATGCTAGCTTGTTTGTGCAACTTGTGTATATAATTTTTGTGAAATCATCAGACAAACTATTAAATTAGATAGTTCTTGTTCAAGCATTAACTGAAGTGAAAATAGAATTGCTGAAAAATCACGATTTTTTTCCATGGTAAAATTTCGTAACTTTGTCATGTGATCGGCAGAGGATGGAAATCACTAATGTTACCTCATGTCCTCTGGTTCTATTATCTTTCTTGAGTGATAAAAAAATATTTCTATGAAAATGTTCATACCCATTCAATATCGCAAAAACTTTTGATCTCCTCTAAACCGCTTTGTCCCTAGGGTTGTTAAACCACATTCTTTCAGTCGTTCTTCATACTTAAAGTCTTAGAATCATTTTAGTTGCTCTCCTCTGCAAGCGTATATATGTATATCTCCTTTTTACGATATGGTCTCCAAGCTTGTATACATTATTCTAAATGAGGCCTATCTGTTGTTTTATGCAGGAGTACAATTAGCTTTTTCCTTGTATGTTATATTTCTCCTAATCATCCCAAGAATTTGATTACCCTGTGAAGCTGAATACCACACTGCTCTGAAACTTTCATATCAGCACTTATTGTTACTCCTTTTCTTTTACGGTAGTACCTAGAACAGTATGTCCCATTTTATAGTTCACACCCAAGTTCCTGTGTCCAGTGTGTGGCATTTACATTTCCTAAAACTAGGTCGTCCAAGTCATTGATCGTCATCAGCGGTCACTCGAAACGAGGACGACGTCTGCCAGGGGTTGGTCGTGGATCCTGAGGTGACTCAGGAGCCAGAATCTTGATTTGCAGATCTCATTGCAGTGGGGGCAGGTTCCGGGTGGAAGGACGATGTGCAGGCGTTGAGACATCTCCCTCTCCTTTCTCCTGTGCCGCTTCTCCGCCTCGTGAAGTAGGCGGTCAGTCTCGAAGGGGGCCGATGCCTGGGGGACGCTGCGGCGCCAAAGTAGACGGTCGGCAGTCATGTCCTCCCAAGTGTTGATGTTAATGTGACCCTTCTTCGGGTAGTCTTTGGCATTGTCTTTAAATCCTTTTCTCTGCCCACCACGGGTTCTCAACCCATGAGTCAGCTGGGAGAATAGTACTTGTCGAGGGAGGCGGGAGTCGGGCATTCTGACACAGTGGCCAGTCCAGCGGCGCTGATTTTGCAGGATCATTGCCTCGGTGCTGGTTGTATTGGCTTCAGCGAGGACGCTGGTTGTATTGGCTTCAGTGAGGACGCTGGTTGTATTGGCTTCAGCGAGGACGCTGGCGTTGGTGCGGCGGTCTTCCCACCGGATGTGAGCATCTTTCTGAGGCAACGTTGATGGAATGTTTCCAGGGTCTTCAGGTGACATCGTTAAGTAACCGAAGCCTCACTCCCGTATAGTAGAGTGGTAATACAAACGGCATTGTAGACCATCACCTTCGTCTCTTTCCTGCGGTTGTGGTCATCAAAGACTCGGTGGCGCAGTTTTCTGAAGGATGTGCTGGCACAGCAGATTCGGTGCTGAATTTCTACCTCGATGGCGGCTTTCTGGGACAGGTGACTCCTTAAGTACGGGAAGTGTTCAACAACTTCTAAGATTCCTCGAGATACTTTGATATCGGGAGGTCCTGCATTGATGCATGGAGTAGGTTGATGGATAACCTTGATTTTTCTTATGTTGATGGAAAATCCTCCTGGTAGGCTTCCGTAAAGAGGTCTAGGCTAGTCTGAAGTTCTTCTGCAGAGTGGGCAAGGATTGCACAGTCATCAGCATACTGAAGGTCTATGAAGGCAGTCTTCATCACTTTTGTCTTTGCTTTGAGACGACTCAGGTTAAATAGCCTCCCATCAAGCCGGTAGTCAAGTTCAACGCCATGGGGAAGTCGGTCACGAAAGAGAAAAATGATGGCGCATAGGTAGATAGTGAAAAGGATGGGTGCATCCTTGCTTGACCCCTGTTCGAATGGTGAAAGGCTCCGTTTCAGTCCCAGTGAATAAGACGTTTGCAGTCATTTTGTCACGAAGAAGTCTCAGGATGGTGATGAAGTTGGCAGGGCACACAAACCTGGACGAGACTTTCCAAAGAGCTTCACGATTGATGATGTCGAAATATATTAAGAATAATAAAGGTCCTAATACTGATCCTTGTAGTACCCTACTCAAAAATTATTTCCAGTTTGAAACCTCCCCATCTACTACAACACGTTGTCTTCTGTCAGTCAGCCAATGTTCTATCCAGTTAACTAAGCCATCCCAGATACCATGGGCTTTTAATTTAGGTAGTCATCTTTGATATCGCACTTTGTCGAACGCTTTCTGAAAATCTAAGTAAATAATATCTACTGGTGATCCCTCGTCAATCCACTAAATGATTTCTTAAACAAAAACATATTTGTTAAGCATGACCTCGCTTTTAAGAATCCATGTTGAGATGGACTTAATAATTTATGCCTAACAAGGAAATCCACCATATGGTATTTAATTAACCTGTGTAATAATTTACAAATCATTGATGGTCTGTAAATCTCTGACTTATTTCTCGAACCCTTTTTAAATAACGGTATGATGTTTGCTTCTTTCCATTCAAAGGGAACCACTTCTTCTTTTAATGACAAGTTGAACACTCTCTCTTGCAAGTTGTGTACTAATTTGTTCTACTGTTTCCATTAGTAGTAATTTTCTCCTCTATTTCTGTATTTTTGCTTTCTGATTTAATTTTGATGTCAAAATGTAC
This sequence comes from Lamellibrachia columna, assembly GCA_963662155.1. Lineage (NCBI taxonomy): Eukaryota > Metazoa > Annelida > Polychaeta > Sabellida > Siboglinidae > Lamellibrachia > Lamellibrachia columna. Next base: position 14,957,256 of record OY759267.1, on the reverse strand, counting down.
ATACACGCACGTTTGAATCGAAGACGTTTGTAGAGTAGCCTCGATTATCAAATCTCCGGGATATGGCGCCACCGTTTGTCCCAGACACCAGAGTTTGGAATCTGAGCGTAGGTTCCATTGATACATTGTGGGTGCACATATAATTTGGCTCTCATCCGGAGATTTGGCTAACTCATCAAATAAGAGTAAACCTTTATCGGTTTATATAATGCATTCATATCAACTTTTAATGTTATATTCTATTATACTATATTGACACATAACTGTCACACTGAAAAGTTAAGTCAAACAAAATATTTTGTGCTGAATCTCGAAAATGACGCTGATTGGCTGATGAAGCTTCGTTGTAACGCCTATACAAATGGAGTCGATAACAGTCAAACCATGTCTCTGAGGACAAACTTTTCTCGGCGAGTTCACGAAGGCGAGCGAGATTTGAGTAAGCGAGAATAAGCGTAGAAATGATCAGGAAAATTTTTTTGAGGGGGAAGGGCGTTCGATCAGCGTTGCCATTGCCAACACGTGACCAATTTCATAACCGGATGTGACGAAAGCTATATAGCGCTACTACGGCGGAACATTAATAGTAAACCTCTGTACGTAGATGTAAACGCAGTTCCTGTAGACCCCCTGCGATGTGTGACACAGTGCTAGTACACAGCGGTATGAGGCATTTGCTCTGAGGTATGAGGTAGATATGTCGCAACCCACTTCCTCCGGATCAGACAACGGATGCTTGGTAGGCGCACGGCACTTCGGGAAATGTCGGGACTGTAAAAGGAAGCCAGTGAAAATGACCCACGATGTAGTATACAACGTAAATAACACGAATCCTCGTGATCCGACGTCTCGTCTCTTTCCGTCGAGGTTCGTGTACTTACCATTATTAAGAGATGTCTTAATACTGTAAGTACACATACATCAGCTACAATGATGTAAGTACACATACATCGGGTACAATGATGTAAGTACACATACATCAGCTACAATGATGTAAGTACACATACATCAGCTACAATGATGTAAGTACACATACATCGGGTACAGTGATGTAAGTACACATACATCGGGTACAATGATGTAAGTACACATACATCGGTTACAATGATGTAAGTACACATACATCGGCTACAATGATGTAAGTGCACATACATCGGCTACAATGATGTAAGTACACATACATCGGCTACAATGATGTAAGTGCACATACATCGGCTACAATGATGTAAGTGCACATACATCGGGTACAATGATGTAAGTGCACATACATCGGCTACAATGATGTAAGTGCACATACATCGGCTACAATGATGTAAGTACACATACATCGGCTACAATGATGTAAGTACACATACATCGGCTACAGTGATGTAAGTACACATACATCGGCTACAATGATGTAAGTACACATACATCAGCTACAATGATGTAAGTGCACATACATCGGCTACAATGATGTAAGTGCACATACATCGGCTACAATGATGTAAGTACACATACATCGGCTACAATGATGTAAGTACACATACATCGGCTACAATGATGTAAGTACACATACATCGGCTACAATGATGTAAGTACACATACATCGGCTACAATGATGTAAGTACACATACTCGTGGCCGCGGCCGCTCACTGAAAGGAGCGACAAGAAACACGTCCATCAACTGGTTGTCAGGTAGAAATAGAGCATGTCACGTGACGAGACAGCACCGTTTGGTTGGGTAACAAGTCAAACGAATATCGTAACAACCAAGAATATAGACACATATACATGTTTTTACTTCTGCTAGATATATATCTTTCGAGGAATTAGGACATTAAAAATAACTAGTGTATATTTTTTTAGAAAACTGCAACTGTCGTGATGACGTCATCACCAATTGTTTGATTATGACGACGCTTTACCTAGCTGCAATGACGTACCAGTACACGGGCGATTCACATCGCAAAGGTGCCATTTAGTATAGTAGTTTCCTACAGCTTACGGGTTTCCGTGAGTAACATAATTATCTTAGATGGACCAATGGACGCTGTCTCAACTTGTACCCCCCCTGGTCATGATTACTGTTATTTGCATGCATCAGTTGTACGCCTTTCAACAATACTATTTCCGCTGTGGCTTTGTTTTTTTTTTGTATGTCCTTGTGTCGGCTGGACATCAGTCCAATATCATCTGCGTAGTCCAAGTCTTCCAGGATTGAGGTGTCCATCTGATGCCCTTGTTTCTTCCTGCGTCTCTGCTTCACTCCGGAGTGTATGCTTACAATGTATGTCAGGTCGTTGTTACAGGCAACTTGTCACTGGACGTATGTGTATAGTATCGCATTTATGATCTTCTGGGATATCCCGCAGTGACGTAATATTATCCACAAGAATTCTCCGTGAAAGCTATCAAATGCTTTTTCGAAGTCAAGTGAAAGCAATGTAGATCGTATTGTGCCATGCTGTATTTTGCTCCAAGATCTGCCAAACGTAAAAATGTGGGCGACGCTAGACTTGCCTTTTTCAGGATGATACTACTGAAAATCTACATGACAGGGTGATACCCCGCCAATTATCACAGTTCCCGAAATCACCCTTCTTTAGCAACTTGGTAATAATGAGGTCTTCTGTTCACCGGCTTTCAGTATTTCTGGACAGACGCCGTCGCTCCCAGGTTGATGTTAAAATCCACTGATCTACCTTAATTTCAGGGCGCGTTTCCCTACCAGCAGGCTGTGGTCGCTGCCAGCATCCACTAATCTCCTTGTTCTAGCGTCTTGTAAGGAGCGTCTCCATTACCCGTTCATAAAGATGCGATCTATTTGGTTCCCTGTTATTGTATTTGGTGATCTCCATGTATTTTAGTTAATTTTCTTTTAGTTTATGTATCTTATGTTGGAAGACTGTCCCTCCAATCACAAGGTCATTCTTTCCACACGTGTCATACAATCTGTTTCCTTTGACAGTCATTCGGCTTGTTCCCTGTTCGCCCATGATCCTCTCCCTGTCAGCGGTGTTGTTCCCAACAGTCCACAAGAAACACTATTACATCATGTCTGGGGATGTCTTCAAAAGTTGCTTGTGTCTTGCTCCTCTTCCTCTGCTTCCTCGGTAGGCGCGTAACACTATGCCACAGAGAGTTTGATAAATCTGTAATTAAATCTAGCATGAACACGTCGTTCATTGATTGGCTTCCAGTTCCATTCAAGAAGAATGATGCTATTGGTTCTTTTGCATGATTAAATATATTCCCAGCCGATGCTGGTTGTTCTGTCTGCATGACCAAAGCATAGTGTCTCTTATAAATGATGCTCTTTTCCCAGCTTCAGTCCATCTGTACTCCGAGGTGCCTAGAAGACTCAGCTTGTATTGGGTTATTTCCTTGAGGAGAAACTGTGCCAGTCTTCATGTCTAATACAGAGTTCTTGCTTTCCAGCATCCAATGCTGATCGTTGAAGTTCGTGTTAGGAGCTCCGCTGTTGGGGTTTGGTCCTTATCCTTTGTTGAACCAGTTGTCTGGTCTGCTTATCTCATTCCACCAGGTGCGGCGACGTGTCTTGCTTTCGTGTCAGCAGTGTAAAGTGATTTACAGTGTATCCGGTATCAGTATACCATAACATGCTGGATAGCTGCAGGATTTATGTGTCTTTGCGGTTGCAATTGGCGGGTCATTTGATATCAAGTGTTAATGTGAAGATAAAGTTAACGTGTGCACGTAGGACAAACTTTACAACCAGACAATATCTGTTGGGCAATTTCAAAAGAAAGCACAATGACTTTTTTGGGTGCAAGTAGGCCAATTATTAATGTTTTTCGTTAATAAATTAATGTATTAACATTTTCGCTTGTTTACCGTAGGGTCAGGTTGACCTATTATGTAACGACTGAATCTCAAACCACGTGCCCCTTGAGGTAAACATGTCGAAAACAATGTAGTTGCAACAATAACAATACATCTTCATGTATCACAATGTGACACCATTAATACATGTTAGGCCCTACTATTGTCGTTATAAATTAGGAATTGACATAATTAGAAATTAAGAACAAAGAAATGTGTGTGACGTTTAATGCCTCACTTGGCCTAGTGAGTAATAAAATACAGCATGCCTTGACAATATTTAAATGCATCAGTAATCTTCTACCTTTTATGTCAACAAATTCTTCAGCATATTATATACACGGTGTTGAGCTACCTGCGATGGTTGACGGTTGTAACGAAAGATTCTCCACCGTGAACTTGTCACTCGGGTGTGGTCTACTGGCTGTCCATATATCCATATATCCGTTACTACAAGAAATACTACAAGCGTGAAATGAAGGTGACGGACATCGACGCAAACAGCTGGAAGACAGTCGCCAATGACTTCGGCCATTGGAGGCTGGTTTTCAAAGGGCATCAGAAGAGGAGAAGAGAAAACGAACGGCATAACTGGCTGAGAAGGGGATAACAGAAAACTGATCTCTGCAAATCCTACATCTTCTCAGCCCACTGCCTTCACCTGCACTAAGTTCGGCAGAGATGCCATGACACAATGGAGCTATTGGTTCACCTGCAGTGAGTACGGCAGAGATGCCACGACACAATGGGACTCTTGGTTCACCTGCAGTAAGTACGGCAGAGATGCCACGACACAATGGAGCTATTGGTTCACCTGCAGTAAGTACGGCAGAGATGCCATGACACAATGGGGCTCTTGGTTCACCTGCAGTAAGTACGGCAGAGATGCCATGGCACAATGGGGCTCTTGGTTCACCTGCAGTAAGTACGGCAGAGATGCCATGACACAATGGGGCTCTTGGTTCACCTGCAGTAAGTACGGCAGAGATGCCACGACACAATGGGGCTCTTGGTTCACCTGCAGTAAGTACGGCAGAGATGCCATGACACAATGGGGCTTTTGGTTCACCTGCAGTAAGTACGGCAGAGATGCCATGACACAATGGAGCTATTGGTTCACCTGCAGTGAGTACGGCAGAGATGCCACGACACAATGGGACTCTTGGTTCACCTGCAGTAAGTACGGCAGAGATGCCACGACACAATGGGGCTCTTGGTTCACCTGCACTAAGTACGGCAGAGATGCCATGACACAATGGAGCTCTTGGTTCACCTGCAGTAAGTACGGCAGAGATGCCATGACACAATGGGGCTCTTGGTTCACCTGCAGTAAGTACGGCAGAGATGCCATGACACAATGGGGCTCTTGGTTCACCTGCAGTAAGTACGGCAGAGACGCCATGGCACAATGGGGCTCTTGGTTCACCTGCAGTAAGTACGGCAGAGATGCCATGACACAATGGGGCTCTTGGTTCACCTGCAGTAAGTGCGGCAGAGATGCCAGGACACAATGGGGCTCTTGGTTCACCTGCAGTAAGTACGACAGAGATGCCACGACACAATGGGGCTCTTGGTTCACCTGCAGTAAGTGCGGCAGAGATGCCACGACACCATGGGGCTCTTGGTTCACCTGCAGTAAGTACGGCAGAGATGCCATGACACAATGGGGCTCTTGGTTCACCTGCAGTAAGTGCGGCAGAGATGCCATGACACAATGGGGCTCTTGGTTCACCTGCAGTAAGTACGGCAGAGATGCCACGACACAATGGGGCTCTTGGTTCACCTGCAGTAAGTACGGCAGAGATGCCACGACACAATGGGGCTCTTGGTTCACCTGCAGTAAGTACGGCAGAGATGCCACGACACAATGGGGCTCTTGGTTCACCTGCAGTAAGTACGGCAGAGATGCCACGACACAATGGGGCTCTTGGTTCACCTGCAGTAAGTACGGCAGAGATGCCAGGACACAATGGGGCTCTTGGTTCACCTGCAAGAAGTACGGCAGAGATGCCATGACACAATGGGGCTCTTGGTTCACCTGCAGTAAGTACGGCAGAGATGCCACGACACAGTGGGGCTCTTGGTTCACCTGCAGTAAGTGCGGCAGAGATGCCATGACACAATGGGGCTCTTGGTTCACCTGCAGTAAGTACGGCAGAGATGCCATGACACAATGGAGCTCTTGGTTCACCTGCAGTAAGTACGGCAGAGATGCCACGACACAATGGAGCTCTTGGTTCACCTGCAGTAAGTACGGCAGAGATGCCATGACACAATGGGGCTCTTGGTTCACCTGCAGTAAGTACGGCAGAGATGCCATGGCACAATGGGGCTCTTGGTTCACCTGCAGTAAGTACGGCAGAGATGCCACGGCACAATGGGGCTCTTGGTTCACCTGCAGTAAGTACGGCAGAGATGCCATGACACAATGGGGCTCTTGGTTCACCTGCAGTAAGTACGGCAGAGATGCCATGACACTATGGGACTCTTGGTTCACACGTTGCACAACACGGAGTTGACCACCACGGGGCAAGCCAACGTTTTTGTAAAAAAAAATTGAGGAAATACTGACGTTATCCTTTTATCTAAGCCGCCAAAAAGACAATTTAGATAGTATAGCCGCACACTTGTTAATAATATTATATTTCATTCGGAAGAGGTTGTCTGTTGTATGCTTCTTGTCAAAATTTACAAATAATTTATCAGCTCAGCCTCAGTTTCAGAGACAGAGAGGCGGAATACACATAAAGTTCTATGTATACTAGTGCCCTGCACGTGCCGGGCTTTGGGTCCAAGCCCGGCCCGGCCCGCAGCCCTCTACATAATTTCGCGGGCCGGGACGGGCCGGGCCGGGCCTGGGCCTACATATTGCGGGCCCGGACCGGGCCTGGGCTGAAATTCTAGTTTGCGGGCCTGGGACGGGCCAGGCTTGAAAAATTGCTGCAGGCCTGGCTGGGCCTGGACTCTAACTGCTAATTGCGGGCCGGGATTGGGCTCAAATTATAGGCCCGTGCAGGGCACTAATGTATACCCGCGGTATTGTTAGACTCTTAATAAGCCAATGGTTTTCTTGTCCACTTGCCATGTGGGGTTTTGGATTTGGTAGCAATATTGTTAAACCTTCTTTGAAAAATATTTATATATGCTTTGAAATATGCTTGGTTAGCTCAGTCGGTAGAGCATGGGACTCTTAAAGCTAACCTCCGAGGCTCGAAGCTATCCCAGGGTCGTGGGTTCGAGCCCCACATCGGGCGCACTTTTGGACAACTTTGACACGCACGTTGATTAATTATGCACATTGAAGCACATTTGTATATAATTGGAAGAATTCCTTTATTAACTAACACATAGACCATTACTCCGGTCAGCTCAGTTATTCGAAGCCACAACTTGGGTCACCACCTATATACACATGGTACAAAGGTGTCATCCCAGTACCCCCCGTGTCTCTAGCCCCCGTCCCAGTAGCCCCCCGAGGCGTGAGAATTGAGTGCCACTAGCCATCCTGTCAGTATGCTGTTGATTTAACACACACCCTCTTTCTAGATATTTCTAATTGTAGCTATTGAAAGTCAATTGCCCTAACTTTTAACTGAATAAACTATTGGTTGTGGATTTGTGGTGTTCTGTGCCTGTCAGTTCACACATTTCTAGCCAATAAGGAAAGGATATGTTGAGCTGCTCTGCTCTAGCTGGCCTGAGTTTCATGTTGAATTTTATATTTGATTTCGGAATGACACGTGAAACATGGCTGCTAGTGTTGAGTTCATCGAAAGTGCTAGGGGACTTCCTGTTGCTGTTTTGAACAGTTATACCTATCACAAATCGAAAGCGTTAACAAATGGCATGAAGTTCACATGTAGCAAGAGGAAAAGTGTGAAGTGTAAGGCATTTGTGGTGGTCAGCGATGATGGAACTGTGGTGAAAGCTGAAGATAGCCACAATCACCAACCCAACCCTGGTGACGTACAAGCGCGACAGTTGAGAGGAAACATGAGGAAGCGAGCCAGGGATGAAACGACTTCAATGCAGGCGATTTACGATCAGGAAAAGGTGGAACTGCTTCAACAAAGTTCGACTGCGATGGCTTCACCAGGTGAGACAGCATCTGCTCTGCCTCAATACCAGCGTGTCAAGTCATCACTGTACCGTGAACGGAGGAAACGCTTCCCCCTAATGCCATCCACAAGAGGTGACATTGACCTGGATGGCCAGTGGACAACTACGGTTCCATGAGATCGGTTCCTGCTTGGCGAGGATGGCGATGGAGCCGACAAGATAATAGTGTTTGCATCCAACTCCGCTCTACATGCGCTAGCGAATTCTGATACCTATCACATGGATGGGACGTTTGCAACAGCACCAGGGCTGTTTTATCAAATAGTCACATTACATGCATTCGTTCTTGGAGTGATGCTGCCACTTGTGTTTGGTCTGCTCCCCAACAAAGATGGGAACACCTACATTCGTTTCCTCAGTTTGGTGAAGGAAAAGTCTGAATCAATCGGATTCACCATCAGCCCCCAACGTATCATGTAGGATTTCGAGAAAGGTCTGATGAATGCCTGCCTACACGTGTTCCCCGGAGTGATTGTCAAGGGGTGCTACTTCCACTACGCCCAGTGTCTGTGGCGGAGAATCCAAGGTATAGGACTATCCGTGAGCTACAGAGAGAACGCTGACCACAGGAATTGGTTTCGTATGCTACTAGCGATGCCATTCGTCCCCGTGCCACATGTGAAAGACGCATTTCAATTTGTCGAGAACACAAGACCGGATGTACCCCGTGTACGAGACTTCAATGACTACTTCGACAGGACATGGATGAACGGGCAGTATCCAATCAAAATGTGGAATTTCTTTAAATATGACGGCCCTCGCACCAACATTCACGTTGAATCACGACTCATGCGGAAGGCAGGCAAGATACACCCCAATATCTTTGAGGTGGTCGAGCTGTTCAGCCAAGAGGAAGCCGCATCACTCATCTCCATCCTCCAGCTACAGTCGGTTCAGCCCGCTCCCAAGCGCAGGAAGAAGTACATCAACCTCGATGCTCGTTTGGACGAACTTGGACTGGAATACATGCTGTGTGACCGGGGAATTGAGTCGTATCTCAGTGCCATTGGATACATGATGGACAATTTCACTTAATTTCATTGACTAGTCATGCTTGCATATGGATATGGTATTATATGTGCAAACAACTTATTATCAACTTTGATAAGACATTGTAATGTTTTCTCACAACAATGTTTTGATCACTGCTATGAACACAGTATTGTTTTTATGTTACATTTCCATTTACTCTTAATGGTTGGTTACCTGTATCTGTGTATGACAAATAAAAGAGGGTTTTTACGGTTTCCCTCCAATCAAAAAAGTCCAACATTCCTTGAATATGCACCAGATATATGACTATTTTCTTATTTAAAATCAGGTACCTAAATGTTTTCACCCCTAAAGTTAAAGTGGGATAGAACACTGAATGGAACAGCCAGGGAGCTTTGGCAAAATGATAAGTAGTGCCACTAGCCCCCCGATAGTGCCAGTAGCCCCCGGGGGCTAGTTGGACGGGGGCTAGGGGTACTAGACCGGTACAAACACCAATGCTGAGACAGCATTTCACATCGACCGCCTCAGCACGGAATTTAGGAGTTACCTTTGATAATAATTTAAAACTTAGACAGCAAATTTGTCGTTGTTGCTTTTATCACATTCGTGACCTTCGTCGTATTCGCCGGTAAATGTCTTTTGCTGTCGCCAAAATTATTGCAATTGTTCTCGTTAGCAGTAACAATTCCCTTTATCACAATATTGCTCTCAAGAATATCTGGAAACTTCAACGTGTGTAACACTGTTTGGCAACGGTAGTTACCTGGTCTCCTCGTTTCTCTCACTCAGTACCACTTCTTAGATCATTGCATCGGCTCCCTGTATGATATCGCATTATTTTTAAGATCTGCAAAATTACCTATCAAGCAATTTAATTCAAGCAACCAACATATTTACATTCACAGCTCACTCTTGCAAGATAGCCTAGACAGCTTCGATCATCTAATTCTAATCTACTTTTTGTTCCGAGTCTTAAGGCAAATGTCGGAACAAAAGCTTTTTTAGTTGATGCACCGACTCTGTGGAACTCACTCCCTTTACTGTTAAGTATGTAGGAAATATAACAACATGTCGCCGTAGACTAAAAACCCATGTTTAAACTTGCTAATTCTCCACAGAAGTCCCCAGCGTACCAATCCAACTGTTTACGACTGGAACTGATTATCGATTACGAACTGCTTAACTCCTTTTGTTTTGGTGCGTTGCCGAGCTTAGGTTTGCCTAGGATTTTAGCGCAATAGAAGTGTTTTATATTGTATAGTATTGTTGAAACTTCATTAGATTTAAAGGCCAGACGTTCCCCTTAGACATAGTTAGCAAGAATTAGATTCCTACAACAGGTTAGAATTACGTATGACACCGAATATGCTGTACAAGTAACAACAAAAATGCAGTCGAACACGCACATTACATTGTTAGGCTTTTACGAGGATTCAGAGACCAGCGCCTGGAAATGTCTAATTACAATGTCAGAATGAAAACGCATGCGTGACAGCGTGAGATGACCCTCAAATGCGTGAGTGGGGTCGTGTCGCGTGCGTATGAGTGGACATGTCTGCTAATATACTCCTAGGATCTTTTGAATCACAACTCGACAGTGATCCAGTCCACTACAATAGTCTGGTTAGTGGGTGTCAAACAGCGGCTAAAACGAAACAGCCCGCGAGGGATTGTGGGTTAAAGGTCAAGTTGACACCTGCCCGGTTAGCTCAGTCGGTAGAGCATGGGACTCTTACAGCTAACCTCCGAGGCTCGAAGCAATCCCAGGGTCGTGGGTTCGAGCCCCACATCGGGCGCACTTTTTAAATTTTTATCTCCTTTGATTGTAAACCAAATTTAAATGCAAGCACTTGAATACTATATTAGTTTACGCCAAATTAATATTAGTAAAAATGTAAAAGTTACAGTTTTTGTATTGAACAATAGTGTGCATTAACACAAGAAGGTTATGTGGGTGTATACAATTCCTGAAATCATTAATGGAGTCAGATTGACACGCACACGGAGACAAACGTAACGAATACGGGAAGGCCACTTGACCTTGGAGAACGAACGGAAGGCCAGAGACACTGGAGACAGGAGTTGTCGCGTTATCGATCTGGATACGCTCGCGATACCGCCGAGCAACGTTTATGCATTACTGTCGGTTATTTTTAGCCCGCTGGCTTGCTACTATTATAACACTGCCCATATTACTAGACACATCAGCCAATGTTGTCAGCCGTATAAATTCTCGCCAATATTGCAAAGTCGCGCAGAGCCAGAGGGTAGCGACTATTATGTGACGCGTCCTCATCGCTGTCTGTTGGCATTTCGTGACAGTTGCGCTCGATCTCAGGTCAGTTATTGTACTCTCGTCGTAGTTTGCGTCTTTTAATATGTTCTGCACTGCAATGGTTAATGTTTTACTGCTATGACCTATATTATTATTATCCAGAAATAATGCGCACGTATTGGCGGCGCGTGTGGTTTGCTGCGTCTGCAGCGTGGCGCCGAGTCTGGGCACGCGCGCTGCTCAGCGACACCGAGCCCCGGCAAGCGATCGAGAATTTACGCTAGAAAACAGCTGCTCTTTCGTATGATAGACCTATGTGTCGTGTAGATGCTAACCCAGTTCCGTCATCGAATTCCGTGATAAATGAACAAGGCTGTTTTTCTCAACTGAATGATTTCGATATCTGCAAGTAATGGCATTTTACGACAAATGGGAAAATTAATTGATGTGTAGGATGGAGGGACTAAACGACAGGTAAGGTGTATTATTTTCTGCCAACTGATGCTCATTTCCTTGTGTATGTAGATAATGTGTAGACATTGACATTTCAATATGCGATCTGCGTGTAATCTTGACACCACTGTAAGCCATTCAAAGGAAAGGGCTCCCGGTACGGCCTGTCTCCCACCAGGCGGCGCCGTCAGTCATATGGGAAACAAAAAACATTCGACACGGCGCAGCGATAGTGCAAGCCATACACGTGTTGTTTTGATACACGTTTGCACTCCAGTACCTAAGCTTAATTACATGCATAAGTCTCCGATAGCAATACCGTGGCGCAGTGGCTATCTAGGCTTTCGCAAAGGGGAAGGACGGGAGGGGGCAAACCTAGTTATCTTTGCTACCTTATAGCGGCTCAAAAGAAAAATATGGCGGAAAAAATAAGCCAGAGGGGGCACGGCTTAATTGCCCCCCCCCCCCCCCCCCGTAAATAGGCCATTGCCGCGGCGGAACATTTGCTCGGTTCGTCTGCGTTGACGTTCAGGTTCTACTGTCTTTGGTAAAGATAAATGTAGTTAACGATTAGTGACAATTGGAAATAAAACTTCACACATTTAGACCCTATGTCAAATGACTTGGAGGTTGTCACGTGCCGCAACCAGACTCGTAAGACGTAGGAGGCAAATTCAAGTGACGCGTAGCGCCACCCGAGCTCAGCTAGGTCGCCCATTGCTCAACACAAATTTCCAATGGGCAACATACATATCTGTCTATAATATGAACACATTAAAACATGTTAATATCGTTTCATGTCCGCGCTGCCTCGTGTTACCGTAGCACCGGTTCATAACGGACTACGGACACTTGTTATTGTTGCCGCAGCGTCTTGACACGGGCAATGTCGGACGAAGAAACGCAGGCATCACGTTGCGGACTGGATGCAATCGTCCGAGGCCCAGAGCAGCTGCAGCAGCAGCAGCAGCAGCAGCAGCAGCAGCAGCAGCAGCAGCAGCAGCAGCAGCAACAACAGTTCACGCCGTCCACCGCCGCTGCTACCATCACCATGCCGACACCAGGTGCCGCCACTCGTCTCCCGCAGATCTCGGCACGTGACCTGGCCTATCTGGTGGACGTGACTCCGCGAGACGGGTCCTACAAGTGCAGCCTTTGCGGCAAGCAGTTCGGCTACAAGAACGGACTCATACGTCATGTCCGGTTGACACACGTTGGTGAAAAGCCATACCAGGTATGCAAGGGTGGTTGTTATTAGACTACGCTTGACAATATTTATAAGTATGCACTTATTAAAGTAAATGTGCGTACCCTGGGACGGCACGAAACGCGTTGCCCTTCATCCACTGCAGAACTGTTCGCTTTTCTGGAAAGCACTCAGCCACGCTGTAATCAGAGCGTTAAAGCTATCCGGCCACTGTCTAGAGCCAGGCACACACGTATAGAGCTGACCGAACTGGAACAATGTGGAGTGATCAGATTGTAAGGATGAACAATGTACAAGCTTTGTAAATTCCTACCACATAAAGATATTGCTGTTCTGATACAAAGCAAAAGTATCGCTCGCGCACATACATACACACGCATTCACTCACACACGCACGCACGCACATACACACGCGCACGCACACATCTTCACACATATGTACACATTGACGTGTTTTGTCGTCGATTAGTGCAACATCTGCCAGAGACGGTTCGGCTACAAACACATCCTGATGGAGCATCAGAACCTGCACTTCGGCAACCGGCCGTACGCCTGCACGATGTGCGACAAACGGTTCGCTGCCCGCTCCAACCTCATCCAGCACCGGACGGTCCACCGCCGCCCCTTCCACTGCAGGTTCGTAGTCCGCCTACCGACTGGGTCGATTCAATTCTGCGGATTCAGTTCATATTATGCAATTTAGAATGTTTGGCGTACATGGTTTGGTTTGGCTACGATTGTAATAGTAATTGGTTGAAATCGCTTACACTATAATATGTCAGTTTAATCGAACATTATTATCTAACGCCTAATCAGTGGCGTATTGGGGGGGGGATTGGCCATTTTTTCCCGTATTTTGTTTCCGTATTTTCCCGTTTTGCCGCTGTACGGTAACATAGTAAACTCATGGGTGGCCGAGCGAGCCTTCCCTCCTTGCTGAAGCCTAGATACACCACTTCGAGTAGTCGCGTCCTGTAATCCTGTTTGTCACTATGCATGCTATTTTTATTACATTAATAGTTTACACTGGTTTTCGTACTGGCAGGCGTACCTAGTATAGGGAAACATACAAAACCGAACCGCTATGTAATCGTAGGCGTTGTCAACTAATTCTTGAAAGATGTAATCAAGGATATGTATTCAAACTAAACACTTATGGCGCAGTACGATAATTCTGATCTTGGGTTTGTTGAACTAACGCTGTTGATGTTTCAATGAGTTCATTCATTTAGTCTACAGCTTTAAGGTACACGCACCGCACCCAGAGGCGTATTGAGGTGGGGGGGGGGGCAATGGGCCATGCCCCCTTTGGCTTAATTAAAACAATTATATCCGTTGAGCCGCAGCATGGTAGCGTGCCTGCTCCACCGCCAGTCGTCGCTGCTGTTGTGTTTGCAGCCAGTGCGGCAAGCGGTTCGACCGCGAGGAACAGTTGAAGAAGCACGAGTTCGCGCACCCACAGACGCTGCTCACGTGCAACACGTGTCGATACACGGCCGTCACCCAGACCGATCTCAACCGACACATGCTGCACGCGCACCGGCCGCACGACATTGCTGGCCGCGGCGGCGCCGAAGCAGGGTACACGGCCCTGCTCGAGCAAACCGGAAGTGGCGTGCAACAACCGGAAGATTCTGTCACGCCGCCTGGTGGTATTGGCACGGAACAACATCAGATCGATTTCGGGCACCATGGTCAGCGCGTAGACGCCATATGCAATTTGCTTGGCAGGACTGATGAATATCCAGCGTTAAAGGACGTTGTCGTCAAACAAGAGAGAACTGACGATATTGGCGACGGCATCGGCTATTGCAGCAATGCCACGCCACAAGTGTCCGGACAGATGCACGCATCTAGTGCCGAGCGGATAATTTCAAACATTGACCATCAGCAGACGACGGCCGTACTTCCGGGCATACACGAGGCCTTCTCGCATCGGTCGCCGCTACAGCAACTCTCGCCGACACACGCGGGTATCCCGACCACATCCGTCGGTTTCTCGCAATCCATGTCCGATTACGGCCACAAAGTCTCGGACTCACGCCAGCCGGATACAGTCGTGCCACATCCGGTGACGTTCCTCTCGTTTCCGGTCGCTGCGCACACGCAGTCGCTGCGGCGCAGGCCGACCGCGCAACTTCCGCCGATAGCACAAGTGAGTTTAGGCAGCAGTAATGTAGCTTGCTTCAAATTACAATCCGCGAAATAACGCGGATATCTCAAAATCGGTTATGTAATTGGTCCATCAAGGCTGCAAGATTACTGATTACAATATATTAGACGTTTTACAGATAAACTGCATACTGATAAAATATTTGATGAAAGGTAAGTACTCTAGCGGTGATGTCTTACCACATACGATTCAGCGTTGACAGTAGTAGTTTACTATAGGGTTTAATATGCAACAAATAATTGTGTCGTTTCGATTAAACGTGTACATTGCAATGGCAGTGGATGGCAAGACGCTAATTATGTGGTAGATCTACTAATTCTACAACTTCAGAAGATGTTTACTGTTCGCCAGTTGGAACATAAATGTTGATCTGCATGCAGGTACTGCGTCAGTCGAAGGACAAGGCGACGCAACACTCGGCTCCAATCCCTGACATCCTCAGTCTCGACGACGTGCTATCGTACTACATCAGTCAAGGCAGTCTCTTCCGGTGCCAGCATTGCAACATCCTGTTCTTCGAGCGCGGCATGTACTTCCTGCACTCGTCGCTGCACGGCGCCCTCAGTCCGTGGCAATGCAGCATCTGCCACACGGAGTGCTTGGACAAGAACGAGTTCACACTGCACTTTGTCAACCAACAGCACAGCGCGTGAACGACACGCCACACCGAGGCATTCGCAAGGTGGAGCCACTGTAGTCGGACTAGACTTTGTTTAACTTCGCACGCGGCTCGACCTGAAACGATTATGTATCGCGATACTCATCACACGGTTCAATACGTATCGCAGTATACACATCGAGGACAATGCAATAGTTTTAACACCAAATTAACTATATCAAAATATATGTACTTAATGTATATACTAATAATAATTATTATAACAATTGAAGCAGACCGTTAGACACACTGCACGTCCACCATAGGTACAAAAGCAAATAGTGGCGAAAATTAAGTTTCGTACGGAAAGACAGAGTAGATGATAAGGCCACTAGATAAGGAGAACAATTTCGGGATAGACCACGAATTTTTTATTCAGCCAATATTTATATTGTTTCTTCCGTCTCCCGGTTTCAGTTCATTGACACAATTAATGCAGCCCCCGTGCAGTGGCAAAACAAAAGTTATGGCAAAACAAAAGTTATGGTTGGGGCTTATGCCCATATAAGGGTTACTAGAACATAACATTTGTCGCGCCACTTTATTAGATAACCCTACGTCACGGATTCCGTAGTCTGGCATTGTTTGCTCGCCGAATGAATATTGGTGTACACCTACTCCTATGCTTTCCAATAGGATATGGCCATTCTGTTGACGTCCAAACTCAACTTATATAGATATTTTGGCCTTTGTTTACTAAACTATTCCTCTCTCTTACTTAACAACCCGTTTGTTTGACTTGGTTTGTGTATACCGGCAGCTCTTAATACATCGCAAGGTAGTCTAGGTTACCCGGTTTTATAGAACTGCGTATATGCGCTTATCGGTCGCGCTGGTCAACATGTCAGCCCTCGGTTAACTGGAGAAATGACCGGAATCTCCCACTTTTAGAACATAATATTCTGAGAAAACCACTGGCGCGATATTCTTGATTTTAGCGGCACACGGTTAGTTTTTATTATCTCTTTTAGGTGAATAGCCCCAAATCAAAGCCCTTTGCCTAATGATTTTCTTGGCCACGTTGTTTGGATCATTCCCATTTCGTCGTCTTCTCATGTCAGATCAATCAGTTATCACGAGTACCACCAGCGATACATTAATTGGTAGGGTTTGCTTTTTTATATGTGACGTTCTTTATTTGGAGCAAAATAATGTGGGCATGTCTGTTTCGGTTTATATATATATATATATATATATATATATATATATATATATATATATATATATATATATATATATATATATATATATATATATATATATATATATGCGTTGACAACAAATAATATGTATGTATATATGTATGTTTGTATATATATATATATATATATATATATATATATATATATATATACATATATATATATATATATATATATATATATATATATATATATATATATATATATATATATATATATATATATATATATATATATATATATATATATATATATATATATATATATATATATATATATATATATATATACAAACATACATATATACATACATATTATTTGTTGTCAACGCACCAGAGATGCTGCCATCATGTGTTGTGTAGAGGATGAGAGATTACACGTATTTCAATGTCACATACTATTATAATTGTTCGCTGTTGTAGATCGTACAAAACGTATTTAAAACAATACATTTTCATACGAAATGTCGTGCTACCGTTATTTGATCACCAGGCATTGGCTTCCATCTTCTCCCATTCTAGGGACGTGTCGGATCAAATTCCACCTTCTTATTCTGATATTTGTTCTTATCTTCCACACTTCGGTTTTAATTCGGATATCTAACTCCTAATTAAGTATGTTAGTTAGGAGTTAGAGTATGACCATCTAACTCATATTCTCTTTAAACACTTGAACAGAAATGTGTGTAGCTTCCGGATGACACTTTCATGTACCTAATTCCTCGTATCATATCCGTATCATAACACTGATTTTATCAAGGTGTTGTACAACCCCAATTAAGTTTTAAATGTGTATACTTTTGATCCAGTGATATTCAATGCACTCGAAACGTTTAACCAAACTCACAAGTTGTGGCCAATACAAAAACAACTCGGGTATCAAACTCGTGCAAATTCCTGCCGGATAAAGGACGTTACTTAAATATGTTTGTTTTTTTGTGGATAAGAGAAAGTGAAGACAAGATCAGATAAGAAAATCATGATTTTGAGGTTAAGAAATTAAATGGTTAGTTACTGCGATATGCGTGTTTTCTACGATTGTTCCGAGTTACGTGATCTATATCAAAAGTCCACATAAGTTCCTTCGCACCGTGCGAACGCTTCGTGAAACTGGCAGCTGTACATGAATTCTGGGACATGAATTTGTCATTGCCATGCTGGGTTGAGCAGATAATTCTAGGGATCAGCCTACAGTTACATTTCCCATGGGTGACCATGTTAACATTTTGCATGATTATAACAAAACGGGACCATCAAAAATTCTTAAACTTCTTACTTGCCGTTGTCATCGTCTCGTTGACATGCTGGTCGAGTTTAGTCAAAATCGCGTATTTCTAACTCGTTTAAAATGGCTGCCATACTCGTAAATGTTTACCAATTTCTGCATGAATAACTACGCACTCGTGCCTTGTGGCGAAACAATTGCAAAAAATTCTTCCGCCTATTAAAATCATCTAAAAATGCACAGCTACACTGTCTCAGACTCAGACTCAGACTCAGACTCAGACTCAGACTCATTTATTTTGACCAAGTAAATGTAACACAATCAACATATAAACAAAGTAAATAAAATAAATGGTCACGGAGACTCCCATTAAGACATTGAGTATGTCGCTATCATGGGAGCCACCACTGGTTTAGTCAAGCAATTGAAATTATTATATTAAAAATTAAGAATACAAGTGATAGTAATAATAAAAGTAATAAGATTATAATTATATAATAATCATATATATATATATATATATATATATATATATATATATATATATATATATATATATATATATATGTATAACCTATATGTATACAAGCACATCCATGTACATATATGCATACCTATGGCTGCCTACAAGATATACCTACATATTAATTACATAAATAAATAACTATACACGTATACCCTGATTTCGGCAAATGTAAAAAAAAATGTTGATACAGTTGTATTCATAATTACCAAGAAGATATTGTTTTATGTAACTGGAGAAACCATATAGACTATGAGTATGGACTTTGTCAGTAATATCATTTGGACTATTGTTAACAGTTCTAATCATGCTGTATCTAATACATTTGTTTGCGAAAACATGATTATTTCTTGACATAAATAAGCGATTTTTGTCTCGTGTGTCATATTGATGTATTTCAAAAGTGTTAGTATAAGGTATATTATAAAAATATTCAGGTAGTTGTTTATTTATTAATTTATGTCAACATGTTCTACCAGCAAACATGGCAATGGCCCTGCTCAAAGGCACTTATGTCAGATGATATGACTTTTTTAGACTTCCTACGTCCAAACTTACTATGCCTACATTCGTGTAACACACCAGCTCCCTCTATCGGTAATGGGAAGCAGGGGTCAGATATATCGAAATTGCCGGAGGATGGCAATTAACACGTTCGTTCAGCAACTATGTAGGGAAGAAGAAGTTGGATTTGTGGATTTGTGGGGATGTTTTGTTGGGGGGGGGGGCTGATATGTACATGAGGGATGGGCTTCATCTTAGTGGTAAGGGCGCAGCAGTGTTTACTGATGAACTATGAGCAGCAGCCGACAGTGGCATGGGAAGCATAACACATATTTTTGGTAGCAAACATTATTTAAACTAGAACGCAGGGGGGTTACTTAGAGGTGCCTCAAATAGGACAAGAGGCCACACTACACACAAACCAGTACCGCAATGCCCGGAAAACATTTCTGAAGCTGGTTATAAATGCGTGTGTTTAAATGCAAGAAGCATAGTAAACAATAAAAAACGAATTAATCATTATAGTAGAAGATAAATTATTAACCCTCACATAATTGGTATAACCGAACAATGGGCCAAGAAAGACATATCAGATGCTGAATTAGGACTTACAGGAAACACGATGTATAGAAGAAAAGGGGGGTAATTTTATATATTAAGGAATGTATTTAATCTTATGAAATAAAATTAGAAAGGGAAGCAAACTGCAATGAAGCTGTTTGGTGCAATATAGTTACAGGAGATTCAACATTAACTATTGGATTAGTTTACCGAAGTCCAAACATAAACGAAGAGGATAACAGTAAAATACAAAACGCTATAAAGGAACTGAGTAAAGGGGAATGTATCATAATGGGAAATTTTAACCACGGATACATACAGTGGAACTCTTTTGAGAGTACAGGGGGTGAGAACTAACAGTTTCTACTTTTAATTCAGGATAGCTTCCTTACTCAACACGTGCTAGAACCAACCAGGGGAGAGAATGTATTAGATTTAGTTTTATATTCACAACATGAATTAATGGACATTGTCAACATACATGAGCCGTTGGGTAACAGTGATTATAATCAGATACATTTTGACATCAAAGTAAAATCAGAAAGATCAAATAAAAAATGCAGAAGAAACTTCCACAAAGTAAATATAAAGATATGAGAAAAGCTAGATTGGAATAACATGCTGAGGAATAAGACCGCAATTGAATTTTGGAACATTCTAAAATATGTAACTGAGAGTATCATTGATCAATTTGTTCCCTTGAAAAAACAAAGAAAACGGTCTAGAAAGAAACACTTGTCAAAAGACGCTATTAAAAAAATAGCGCACAAGCAAACTAGGGTTTATAGGCGAGGGTTTATAGGCGTACCAGAAAGGATGAAGACTACACAAATTACAAAGAGGCACTTAATGCAGCTACGATTGAAATTAAACAATCTAAAAGACGCTACGTGACATAAAAACTGATAGCAAGAGTTGTTATGCATATATCAGGAGTAAACAAAACGTACGAGACAAGGTTGGACCACTAGAAGACAGTGCTGGAAATATAATATCACAAGGTTTTTTAATGGCGGAAGATCTAAATGGATACTTCAGTTCAGTGTTTCTACCAGAGCGGATATTAGTTCATTACCAGTTCCAGATGCAAAATTTCAGGAGGCTAAATTTGACTATTTAGGACAGTTAATTGTAACTCCAGAAATTGTAGCTAAGAAAATAAAGGCAATGAACGACAATAAATCACCTGGAATGGATGTAATTCTTCCAAGACTATTAATGGAAACAGTAGAACAAATCAGTATACCACTTACAAGAGTGTTAAACTTGTCATTAAAAGAAGGAGTGGTTCCTTTTGAATATAAAGAAGCAAACATCATACCAATATTTAAAAATGGCTCCAGAAATAAGTCAGAGAATTACATACCAGTGAGTTTAACATCAGTGAAATAGATAGGTTAATTAAAGACCATATGGTGGACTTCCTTGTTATGCATACATTAAGCGAGGTCACTAAGTGGCTAGACGAGGGATCATCAGTAGATATTATATACTTAGATTTTCAGAATGCTTCGACAAAGTGCCACATTAAAGATTACTACTTATAAAGCCCATGGTATTAGGGATGGCTTAATCCACTGGATAGAACAATGACTGACTGACAGAAGACAGCGTGTTGTAATATATTTTAAACTAGAAATCAGTTTTGAGTGGGGTACCACAAGGATCAGTATTGGGACCTTTATTATTCTTAGTATATATCAATGACTTGGACGATCATATAACAAGCAACGTACTGACATTTGTGGATGACACAAAAGTGTTTAGAAGGGTTAACAATGATGGTGATAAACAACATTTACTAAACGGTCTAGACAAATTAGTTAAATGGTCTGAGAAATGGTAAATGTACATGCCTACATACAGGCCACGGGAACTTGGATGTAAACATTAAAATGGGAGATACTGTTCTAGGTACTATTGTAAAAAGGAAATGACTTGTGAATTACAATAAGTGTTAATATGAAAGTTTCAGAGCAGTGTGGTATTGCAGCTTCAAAGGGTCATCAAATTATTGGGTTGATTAGGAGAAATATAACATACACGGAAAAAAACTAATTATACCTCTGTATAAAACAATAGTTATGCCTCATTTAGAGTACTGTATACAAGCTTCGAGACTATGTCGTAAGAAGATTACAGATAGGAGGAGAGCAACTAAAATTATTCCATAACTGAAAGACCTTAGTTGTGAAGAACGACTGAAAGAATGTGGTTTAACCACCCTAGAGACAAGGCGGTCAAGAGGAGATCAAATTGAAGTTTTTAAGATATTGAATGGATATGAAAATATTTATAGAAATATTTTTGTCTCACTCAAGAAATATACTAGAATTAGAGGACATGAGGTAACATTAGTAAAGGATCAGTGTAGGTTGGATATTGGAAAGTACTTGTTCTCGCAGAGGACAATCAATGAATGAACAAATTATCTACAGATTGTGTAACTGCTAGCAACGTGAATGTGTTTAAAAACAAGGTTGACATATATCTCAGGAGGGCAGGTTACACATAGATTAAAAACGTTGGACTCTCGATAAGCCAATGGCTTCCTTTGTCCACATGCCGTCTAGGCCTTTGCCTTGGATGGCAACCTTGTTCAATCTTGTTAAAACTCGGCTAGTCTAACTATTAACCAGCTAGCCTACGTATGCCTGTTATGCTGCTCCTCCTAGACGCTTTGTATTTCGGGTACCACGTTGTCTGGGGATCATCTGCAACCGCACGAAAGAATCAAAGCACTTATTTTTTCGAAATGCACCCCACCATTACCTTGAATCGTCGATTTTTCGCAACGCTATGGGTGTTTCCTGCGATTGTTTCAAGTTACACCAACCGTCCATTGTACAGTTTCAATCACGTAACAAATCGTAAGCAAAATTTGCGTTGCCAAGCCAACCAATCCTTTATACTATTTCGCCACTTTTAAATTTGGCGTTGCCAGGGCAACCAATCACTTGTACCACTTCGCCACTTTTGGATTGTGGCTGTGGCAGTGGTGATGCGAGTGGCGTTGGGGGGGGGGTGAAAAACGGGACAGTTAACGTAACTACCAAGTAATCCCTTCTAGGAGATGGGTCTTTTTGCTAGTTGATTATAAAAAGAATAAGTGCCTTTGAGATGAAATTTTGTCAAGCGCCAAAAACTGAACTATTTGGGCTTCATTATGAAAGATGGATTGGAAAAAAACGACGCAGGAAGGAAGAGCGGCAGGGAATATAGGCAAGCCACGACACATATGGAAGAAAGACAACACAGATGTTTTCAGAATGTCGACAGCATTGCATAGAATGTAAGGAGAAACAAAAAAAGATTTGGGCAGCGACATCCAGCGTCCTCATTAAGAGGCTGTCGGTTACCCAGTGGAACATCTACCGAGATTGTTGAACCGTCTACTTATCCAATAGGTGCTGCATTCTCACCATGAAATTCGCCGTAATAATATATGACCAAGTACTCTCTGAACAAAACGTTTAATCAAACAAGTGAAACAACTGCCCATTTACTTAATTCCACGTTCTCTTTGAGGGATTCGCATTGAAGGCACGGCACGCTGGAAGCCGCCGACGATCAGCGGTGGAACTAGAGGCCGCGCGCAGAGAGCCCTCAATGCATTTGAAATATCACGATGACAGAAACTCTTGTCATTCTTTGGCTTTGCCATAAACAAAACAAAGAATGATGATCAATCATATTGCTATGGAATTAAATTATATTACAATGTGGCAAAAAAAATTCGTTTTAAAGCCAAGTATTTGTGGGCGATAACAGAGGAATATCCATATGCTGTACAAAAACAAAGCGAAGTAATTTACTTACTTTACAACATTTATTTTTCTTGATTAAGCAATTGTTTTTAGTTGGGACCTGTATAATTTATGCAATAACAGTGAGCAGCTCTTTGACATTGGTGTGGTTTATTTAATTATCTTTATTTAATTGCTTGGAAGTAGTTCCCAGTTTGGCTTTCTCCTCCATTATTTTCGTGAATAATAATAGTGAACAATTACTTAATAAGAACTTTGCAAACCTGCACCAATTTACGTGTTTGTTCAACATTTTATTCGAGATGGGGCAGCACGTTGGCATGCACACGTACTTCAAAATAGCTTGTGTTATGACTTTGGCACTCAAGTTAATGGGTCTCCTACTTTTTATATGTGCGTACTACTTCAAAAGTTACTAAGAACTCTGCTGACATCACGTATACGATATTCAACTTGAAGAAGTCAACAAGACCATTGCTGAAGTGACCCTCGTAGGAATAACTGGCATTAATAATAAAACCATACAATAACATAACATTTGCCTGTCACATGAGCCTTACAGGGATACACTTCTGGTGACCACTCTCGTGTCAAGTGCCGTCAAGTGCACTCAAAACGTCAGGGTTACTCCTGATATAATTGCATATATAAGCAAAGGCAAACGTCCGTTTTGGTACAAGTTGTATTTTGCAAATCTGGCACTACGACGCAAGTTCTGGTTTTATTTAACAAGAACAATATTTACTGGCCCAGTATGAAGAGCAATATGGTATGTACAACTATGCTTAAGTATATGCTACCCTTACAATATAGTTTCTGTTTGTTTTGGGTAAAAAAAAAGTGTGCATTCTTGTTAAATGGTTTTGTAAGTTGATATGGAGTCTTCCAGATACTAAGCAAAAATCCTTACTCAAGAAACGCGTCAGTTGCTTCCTGGAAAATGTGTGATAAAAAACCGAATAACTTGAAAAATGCAATTATGAAATAAAGGTAAAAGCACGTTCTTATATAGCGCGGTATCGAGTCCTTGGGACTGTTCAAAGCACATTACACGTCACCCCCTGGCAGACCTGTTCATTCCAATGTCATCTCGACTTCTCTGGGAAGCATTCAGCCACGCGGCAATTACTGCGCGAAGACTATTCGTTCCTCTGTCTGTTCATCCATTTATTCAGCTAAGTGAACTGTGGCAACGTGTGGCGAACGAAATTGCCAAAGTGTCGAAACTGCAGCAAAAGCATTCGAACCCGGGTTCTCTCAATTCTCTCGGCGTTTTAAACACTACACCGCCACGCCCCACTCAGTACTGAGTGCAACTGTTCTGTTGTAAACATCCTCTTTTGAAACAAAATAATCTGAATGGAACAAATTATCTACTGATTGCATAAATGCTATATATATATATATATATATATATATATATATATATATATATATATATATATATATATATATATATATATATATATATATATATATATATATATATATATATATATATATATATATATATATATATATATATATGGTATTTTATTAATAGGCATTTATTTGACAAATTACTTAAGATTTTATCATTAATTTATTATGTGAAGCTGTTTGAGCTTTATAAAGGATATGCCGCTCTAAAAGAACGCATACATACATTAGTATTAAAAATACAGCTGTTTAATTTAACCAGCCGTTAGCTGAATGCAGTATATCTATCTATATACTCGATTAGTCCAACACAATACATCCTGGATGACAAACTAATTTCTACAAAGAAACAACACTTTACGTTTCAGTGTGCCTTTGCGGTTTTGCTGCTATTACTCGTCATTACGGTGTCAACTACGGAAGGTGCAAGCACAGAACTTTGCGTCTGTACCGAGAAGTGTCGGTGGGATGACATCAAGTGTCAAGGAGACAATTGGACGCTCTTCTCCCTGCGTTTCTCCCAGCCAGAAGTCTGTTCCAATGCCTACAAGTGGTGTTTGAAGGGCTGCCACGAGAGATTCGAGTACTGATGTCTCGTACACGTATTGGTTTGATAAAAGGTCGGCATGGCCAATGCCAATAGCAATGTCACCTTGCGATTACCAGGACAGATGCACACTAAAAATTATAATTATATAATAAATATGATATGATACGTTGTTTTGTATAAATGTATGTAGTGATGCACTAAAAATTATATTTATGAAATATTGCACTAAGACACTTTTTTTGGCTTTTCTGAGTTTATTTTAATTTTTTTTCGGACCTGGCTAAGGAGTAAATTTTTTTTCAATTACAATAAATTAATTAGTGTAGTACTTGTTTTATAAAAGACAAGACTATATTTACAATTCTTTTGTGACAGATATTGGTTTTAAATGTATAGTATATATACATTATTAATTCGTGGCCATGGAAATCAATGCATTGAAATGTATATTATATATATAAAACTAGTTAAAGAATTACTTTCTCAAGTAAATACTTGCTGTCAACAAATTGTGATGTTTATGGTTGAGTTTTGAGGTAATCCAGAAAATAATTCACTTTGCCATGAGCATGGCAAATGCTGTACACTGACGTATATCATATACAACCACACGTGGATGCACGCACGCACGTACGCACGTACGCACGTACGCACGTACGCACGCACGCACGCACGCACACACGTACATATTAAATATTTGAGTCGAATTGTGTAAACACTAATGGCGTATCTCGGATCTCGCAAAGGTGGAAGGCGAGTTTAGTCGGCCGCTAGTTTACGATGTTGTGGCGCGACATGTTACACAGGAAGTTGTTTTTGCTCTCCTCTTTATCCCTGTAGTCCGGGGTGAGACTGGCACCGATTTTTGCTTCCCCTTTTTTTCATCACTAGTCCCGTTTCACCTCCGTCTCCACCAACGTCTCGATTCCCCCCATCCCTCGCTCTCATTCTCCCCTCCCACTCCCGCCAAATCTCTCTTCACTCCCATCTCAGTCCCGGTGTTCCTCTTCTCCTTCTACCCTCCACTCTAAGCGCATCTGCTCTCTTCGTCAACCGTACCCCTTCCATTATTTCCACGTGTCTAGCCCACTTTAACCAGCTCCTCACCAGCTTCCTCGTGAGACTCTCTTTCACACCAACCTCCTCACTCAGCTCCTCCATTCTTCACTTTCTCTGTTCTTTTCACTCCCACATTTCTTCTCACCCAGTTGTTCTCGCAAACTTGCACTTTCTCTTGTCATTACGCCAAGGGGGAAGGTCGTTGCCCAATGACCCCTAAATACGTCAGTGGTACACACCAAAATATGTAGTAAGTCATGAAGTCATGTTTCCAACTGTACATATATACTGAACAACAAAAGAAACTCGAATATTTCAACATACTATTTTGACACGACATAATGAACTAGCTGAATGAACGCAGCAAAACACTGATATAGGCCGATGTGGCGTCTCTGTAAAGTCTCTTGCAAGTGCTAAGCCTAAGGGCCTTCGTGCATACGCATGTGGGATACGTGTACAGGGTCGCAGTTGAAATTTAAAGGTGAGCTATCTTCATTCAGTCAACAGGAATAACATTCCACCCCAACGCAAGTGTTATCATTGCTATCATTGTCACAGCAACCACTGGAGGCACATGATCGGGCCGCAAACTAGACGAACTCAGGTGATCAATGAACAACAAGACCACCACATGCATTGTCTGATGGTAGGTTCCATAACGCCGATGAAACCACCTGGAACCTCACAGAGAACCCTTACTCAATAACAGCTCTATGCCTAATAAGTCTGATGGTAGGTTCCATAACGCCGATGAAACCACCTGGAACCTCACAGAGAACCCTTACTCAATAACAGCTCTATGCCTAATAAGTCTGATGGTAGGTTCCATAACGCCGATGAAACCACCTGGAACCTCACAGAGAACCCGTACTCAATAACAGCTCTATGCCTAATAAGTCTGATGGTAGGTTCCATAACGCCGATGAAACCACCTGGAACCTCACAGAGAACCCTTACTCAATAACAGCTCTATGCCTAATAAGCGGTCAAATCAGGCGCCGTTAACTGGCCAATAAAAACCTTAAAAACAGTATAGTTTAACAATAACCAGTAAACACCAGAAAACAATTTGAGGAACAATTATATTGTTGAGTTTTTGGCGCCTGGCTGTTTGTGAACAGCTGAAGAGTTACTGGCATTGGAACATATGACCAGTGTGCAGGATGAGACAAAACATGTGTCGGGATGAAGTTGAAATAAATTGGTAGACCCTATAGATTTTGAGAATTTAAAATAGGCCTACTCAACATATGACAGACGTGCTTAAACAAATGAAAACTGTGAACACGAATACCTGCTGACTTTCACAAAGCAAAGACTACGATGGTATTGACATATTGATAGACATCCAGAACGCCTCTACTATAAACTGCTTGACAGAGGATTATGAAGAAAACAACCTGATGGACGTCCCATGAGACAGTGGAAGGAAAACATCAAACAGTGGACCCAACCTGCAAACTGGATATCACTGCAAGCTGAGGCAGAGGACGGCCAAGATGGAGGAGCTTCACTGATTGTTGTTTAATGCGTCCTGTTGGTAGAAGTTGCATTTGATGATGACCACAATTTGCATTTAGAATACCTCTCCATTCAAAGCTTATCAGTGATCTTTGTAGCTGGCTACTTGTGTGATCGACAATCACAGTAAAACACAACACAGGCGTCCGTAGGTGTGTAGGGCCTGTCAGCACAAAGCCATATATTCGCCGTTAGACACTAGCACCGTTTCACAACAATTGAGCGAATCATGTCTTATGTCTTCAACAACATGCTTTTTCTAGCCATTTTTGGGGCTGCGATGAATTGTCACGATGAATTATGACCATGCCATTAATTCGGGAGTCATGATTTTCCAGGCAACCATTCACGAAGGAGCAGGGGCTATTGGTATATTGTAAATAGCTTATTTTATCTCAACAGAATGTTCATCTTTTCAGTTACAAATAAAATAACACATTTGAATCGTTCTGTTCTTTTCAATAGCCTGGTGCTTAGCCCCATGCTGCACGGTCCTTCAGTTACCAGCTTTGATATTACGGTCACCTAGCTATAAAGGTTACTTTGGCCGATGCGTCTGGTGACCTCAACAGCGATGTTTGACTGTATTTTTATAACCACTGCTCTTAAACAGCAGTGAAACATACCACACGTCGCTTTCTCTAGCACTCTTCAGTAGTACTTAATCATACGGTAACTTTGGCCGTGACCTTTGGTAAACTTAACAGCGATGTTTGACTATACTTGTATAACAACTGCTCTTAAGCAGCAGGAAATATACCACACGTCGCTTTCTCTAGCACTCTTAATCCTACAGCCTGTCATATGTTCATGGTACAGTTGAACTGTTCACGTGATACACAGATGGCACATATATTTGAGCCAAGTGGCCGTACACACACACGCGCACGCGCACGCGCACGCGCACGCACACGCACACGCACACGCACACACACACACACACACACACACACACACACACACACACACACTACATTCTGAATGTGACCAGATCAAGATTATGCTTCTGTTCCACCTGACGTTTTTGACAACGGGTCAAACTGCCATCTGGTGGTCATACGAACAAGCTCTCAGTCATGTTTTCTTTCAGTCGTCTGTAGAGTAGGGTGGGGCAAGGAGCCCCCTTTAAGGGAAAAAGGCTATATATTATATAATTATTGTCTCAGGCCCCAGGCCTGGGGCATCTTGACCCATAACAGTAACAGTTGTTGTCCATTTAACGAAATACGAATACTGTAATGAAACAAGCCATCGCTAAATGTAAAACAAATGCATTATGTTTAATTTGATCCAAACATGCAACAAACACGCATCATTTCGTCACTCTCGGACTCGCAATTAGTACAGTTGACGAAGGACTCGACACACGGCCATGCTCCCTCCTCACAGCTGGTGCTGACGTATACGACACACGGCCATGCTCCCTCCTCACAGCTGGTGCTGACGTATACGACACACGGCCATGCTCCCTCCTCACTGCTGGTGCTGACGTATACGACACACGGTCATGCTCCCTCCTCACAGCTGGTGCTGACGTATACGACACACGGTCATGCTCCCTCCTCACTGCTGGTGCTGACGTATACGACACACGGTCATGCTCCCTCCTCACTGCTGGTGCTGACGCGTCTTCTCTTTCGCTTCTTCACTGCGTATTTGCCATTTTGTTCCGTTTTGTGTTCTTCGTCTAGCCGCCAGTGACTTCCCTTTAGCTTCTCCTTACCCTTTGCTGACACACGCACACGCACACGCACACGCACACGTCAATGAGTTCAACTTGTCTGTGATGAATTACAGTTTATTAAGAAATAATAAAAGCTTAAATTGATGTAGTTTCTACGGTGCAGCTCGTTGATAGCCGAAGATAACGCGTATAGGGTAATACGTACTTATTAATTCAGTAACACAGTGTACTCTGAATTGTCACATACCATTTAAAAAAAATTATCGATCGTACATTTGAAACGTCGCAGCTTTTATCAAATTAAAAACATTTTGGCCAGCACTCTAAGGGGGCGTCTTGCCCCCAATAGCATGATTTTTATATATCTTAATTCTCGAGTTAATATTAATTGACACCTATATTTTGTAACAATAAATGTAACTGCATGCACTAATGGTGGACACAAGTACAGTTGACCGATGTTAACAGTAATATGTGTGTTTCAGTACAACATTGCAAATATACAATTTTATTTCAGTAACGCAGGAAAAGTTAAAATGCAAATATTTTCTTAACCGTCTATTTTGTCTGTATGTGCCTTTTTGGCAGAATGTGCATTAAGCAGCCGCGTTGCATTCATCCAACAGAGCCAGACAGCAAGCGTATGATGTTGGAAATACGAGGGGCGTCTTTCCCCACGGGTGCTCCTTGCCCCACCCTACCCTATTGCTATCAAGAAACAACACCGACTACATACTGCTTTACAGCGACTAGTTCTTCTTTGCTTTTACTGTCATTTACAAAATGCGTTCGTATAGTATAATACATTCTAACAAATACAAATAGAAAGTCAAAACAATGACTCCCACTTCCTATAAACGGTGATCGCGAAGGCATAATGCGAAATCGTGTTATTTTCTACAATAAAATACATTATATTTACATATAACTAGTTAAATCGATTATGGACAAATAACAATATATGTACACCTCTAGAAATCCATTCGCAAACAGAATAACATCATATAACAACATCACTCAGACGAACCACTCCTTTCGGGTTGGCTAAATGAAGAAGCCGTTTCGAGGAGTGCATCTTAATTGTATTAGCTGCGGAATTTCGATACGTAGCAAACCACATAACGCTACATGGTTATATCGGTAGATTCGCCCAAGGACACTATTCACAGAGTATTAATACTTTTAAATAGAAACCATTGATAAATAACAGCGTGTGTAGCGTCGTAATTATGTTCAACATAAGATGGTATCTTTGTTTTGGTCAAGTTAGAAATGTGATTTATGTCCACGTAGACAGCAAAGATGATGCAAGCTTATATGGCGAACAGTTTTTACTGAGAATTTCTGCTGGAAAACTATTCCCTCCCCAAAGGTTGTGTCGCGATGAGTTTGTAGGGCTAAACAGTTACCAGCGGACACCTCTCGCTAACTACACGTCACTGTGTGCACGACTCGAATAGCTCATCTCGACTCACCCAATGTTGAACCTAATTTGAGGCTTTACTGCCCGCAGCGTTTAGTGAAGCCTTGAGACCACCACGTAAATATCATGATAACTGTTATTTTAAATGCCCTTTCTAAGAAAACACTAATACAAATGTATGTGTATTACCTAAATATTGTTTTTACATGCAGTTTATTTACACATGGGAAATACAAGTATTTTGCAATTCCATATATAAAGGATGAGCGGAGCTGTACGATATATAATGTTATGCACCAACAATCCACAATTGTTATTTTTTAGCAATAGGCCACAAGCGCTCGTCTGGTGCGTGTCGTTCAGAACCACGTGGCAACCGCTGTGTGGCGGAGATCCTGCCCTACGTGACATAGCAACACGTGATATAACAGAACACGTGACGTGAACAACACGTGACCCACATTCACATGGTGCGGTAATACGTGACATAGCAACACGTGATATAACAGAACACGTGACGTGAGCAACACGTGACCCACATTCGCATGGTGCGGTAACTCGAAGGCAGACAACGCAGTCACACTACAAACAAGAATGCACCCATTCCAGCGTTGCATCTGACACCACACGTTTCCTCTCCAAACTGGGCATACCAATGGTGCTGATTTACATGATTTCATTATGTCCATCGCGCATAAGACACGTTCACCTCGGACAGGTAGTTACGAATGCATTCATCTTCAGAATGGATGGGCACCAGCGTTCTCTGCAGGCATTTGGTTCTGTTCGTACAGCGGA
The DNA here is from genome assembly GCA_963662155.1 of Lamellibrachia columna. Lineage (NCBI taxonomy): Eukaryota > Metazoa > Annelida > Polychaeta > Sabellida > Siboglinidae > Lamellibrachia > Lamellibrachia columna. Next base: position 14,925,311 of record OY759267.1, on the reverse strand, counting down.
CACCGAGACATCTTCAGAATGGATGGGCACCAGCGTTCTCTGCAGGCGTTTGGTTCTGTTCGTACAGCGGACACCGATACATCTTCAGAATGGATGGGCACCAGCGTTCTCTGCAGGCGTTTGGTTCTGTTCGTACAGCGGACACCGATACATCTTCAGAATGGATGGGCACCAGCGTTCTCTGCAGGCATTTGGTTCTGTTCGTACAGCGGACACCGATACATCCGTAGCCTTCGCTAAAAGTCCGTCGTTGATCCTGCTGTCCACAATGCAATATAGCTGCATTATTCTCCGACGGACTCATACGTTCTTATATTTCACCCATAGGTGGGCCGGTCGACTTTCCTTCAGTGATCGGTCATCTTCGAGCCCGAGATGGCAAGCTAGTTCTTGCCCGACGCTCGCTGCTGACCGCCGGACATTCGGTCACTGGTCAACACTGGACGCAACATGCACGCTCCCTTACATATGTGTTCGCGCTCACACGTGTGATACCACATGCAAGACACGCATATTTTTCCCGACCTATCGTCCTCGTATCTGACAGTTACACGACATATACACTCAGTTACAAATGTTCTCCTCCACCTGTCTCTCGCACGTCTGACACTTGACGTAACAACACCAGTGGAAGCGACACTGACACCGCTCGACGACGACACGGGTGTGGGTCGTGAAGTCTCGGCCGCAGCACATCAGTTCGCAGCCGTCCATGGCCCTCGAAGTCCGGTTGCAGCGCCGTCCGTGCGTGCCCAGGGAGCCCGACTTGGGGTCCGGGTCGCAGAAGTCGGGCGACGCCTGCAGGTAGACGAGGTCTGTGTCCGTGTGCGGCTTGAAGTAGGCGTGGCGCGGCACCAAGTGGCGCCGAGTGCCGATGCGGCGCAGCACCACCTCGGTGGCGCCGTCGAACTTCTCCTTGAGGTCCTCGCCGATCCGGGTTAGGGACGGCATGGCCCGCCAACAAGTCTTCAGCTCGCACGAGCCCGACACGCCGTGACACTTGCACTGCACGACCATGTTGCGTGCGATCACCTGCAACAGAGTGTATGGTGCGGGTTAGAACACAGACAGGTATATTCTTTATATAGGCCTACGCACACAATATATGACAAGAACAAACACTTAATAATCGAAGTATTTTAGCAGTACGATTGAATTGTAAAGATTATAATATACACAATGACCATTCAATAAAACATATACTGTTTTCCTAGCTTATCATACCTTGGGTTAAGCATGATATTAAATTTCATCCTCGTTCTTAGTCGGGTTTAATATTTTTTATTTAACCAGGATGATGTCGCCAGTGATGTACTATCGGCGCCGTCTGGTGGTATCGCGTTGATCACCAGATGGCGACGTATGTGCAGCAACGCTGACGAAAAGAGGATCGGTCCGAGCGGAAAGAGAATTTGGGGAGCATTACAGCTATTCTTGGTCCACACAGTCGAGTATGACGTACTTATTCTCAAAAAAAGGTGAGAAATGTCGAACGTCAACAAAAGTGGCATTAAAGCGGGAATTCAGGCAGCATTGTTAACGTTGATGTGCAACAAAAGTAACAAAGAGACAGACTAGGCAATAATATTTTATGTTCGAAAAAATATCATACGAGGAAAAGAACACGAACGACAATTGCAAGGAAGGTTGAGACTCCAGAAAGTATTAGCCAAGTTCGGGAAAGTTGAACAACGCACAAACTAGCAAGACATTGCTTTGCCGTACGGTGGTGCCGTCTGGCGAATGGGCGGTGAGTTGCTGATTGAATCGGAAATTCAACTGCGAGCACGCATGCCATCACTGACCAGTTCCGCACACGCAGAAATGGCAAATAATTTAAAACAAATTACTATCACCAACAAGACTGACACATTACACACGGGTCGTCGCCACTAGTAGTAAACTGGCTCATCTCTAACGGAAACGACGTAAAGTACTGAACAATTCCGATCTATTGTAGGCGACTGTTGTCTCTTGACGACTATAGCTGTCACACGGCGGCGTTCTTAAATGGCGCAATACATCACTGGCATTGAGCAAACAACAGGGAACTCGCGGCTGCGAGACTTTAAATCACCCGGTCTCGCTGAAACCCGTCGTTTCTCATTGTCTTATGTCGCGCGCTCACGTGGCGACAACGATGCGACCCTCTGACTAGCCGTTGATTTATGTTACGTCGTTCAAAGGAGGCGGAATAAATATAGCCCCAGCCGCATCTGTTAGATCGGATCGGAAACCGAAGTGCCATTCGACCAGTCGTCGAATAGTTTGCTCGACCGAACTAATATCTTTCCCGAAAGACCACCCTGTACTGCTGGAATTCGACTAGTGGGTTATTTCGTTTGATTAGTTGTCTGTATGTTGACGTCTTCTGGCTCGGTCGCGGTGTCGCGTAAAATACGTCACCTAAAATATGAACCTCTTTATTGGGTTTGCGACCTTTGGAAATACTGTACATATTTCAGTGGTACGACCGTAAAATATAGCACGACACACATTTAATATATCTAGCGTTCGTAACTGAACGTATTATCAATGATGTGTTTTACTTATCCTCTCCGTACCCTGGTGCACAAGACCGCAGTCAATCAAGTGGACGCGGTGTTTAATGCGAATATATTCACACACGGTCACTGTGGTCGTTATGCCAACATCTTAGCAACAAGTCACAATTATGTAGTGGTGCAATACGTATTTAATAGCACTAGAAAATTTTTTAACGTTCTTTCCGACTCCCAAACCATTGCTAGCATGGTTTCTTTCCGACCCCCAAACCATTGCTAGCATGGTTTCTTTCCGACCCCCAAACCATTGCTAGCATGGTTTCTTTCCGACTCCCAAACCATTGCTAGCATGGTTTCTTTCCGACTCCCAAACCATTGCTAGCATGGTTTCTTTCCGACTCCCAAACCATTGCTAGCATGGTTTCTTTCCGACTCCCAAACCATTGCTAGCATGGTTTCTTTCCGACTCCCAAACCATTGCTAGCATGGTTTCTTTCCGACTCCCAAACCATTGCTAGCATGGTTTCTTTCCGACTCCCAAACCATTGCTAGCATGGTTTCTTTCCGACTCCCAAACCATTGCTAGCATGGTTTCTTTCCGACTCCCAAACCATTGCTAGCATGGTTTCTTTCCGACTCCCAAACCATTGCTAGCATGGTTTCTTTCCGACTCCCAAACCATTGCTAGCATGGTTTCACGGCAACCAACAGCGCAACAAATTTATTAATTTGGACACGTTTGTGCAAAAGCGTTGCCTATGTCTACCACTACCTGTGGTGGGAAGCGTTGCCTGTGTCTACCACTACCTGTGGTGGGAAGCGTTGCCTGTGTCTACCACTACCTGTGGTGGGAAGCGTTGCCTGTGTCTACCACTACCTGTGGTGGGAAGCGTTGCCTGTGTCTACCACTACCTGTGGTGGGAAGCGTTGCCTATGTCTACCACTACCTGTGGTGGGAAGCGTTGCCTGTGTCTACCACTACCTGTGGTGGGAAGCGTTGCCTGTGTCTACCACTACCTGTGGTGGGAAGCGTTGCCTATGTCTACCACTACCTGTGGTGGGAAGCGTTGCCTGTGTCTACCACTACCTGTGGTGGGAAGCGTTGCCTATGTCTACCTGTCTACCTGTCTACCACTACCTGTGGTGGGAAGCGTTGCCTGTGTCTACCACTACCTGTGGTGGGAAGCGTTGCCTGTGTCTACCACTACCTGTGGTGGGAAGCGTTGCCTGTGTCTACCTGTGGTGGGAAACGTTGCCTGTGTCTACCTGTCTACCTGTCTACCTGTCTACCTGTCTACCACTACCTGTGGTGGGAAGCGAGTAGAATATTTCCACGAAACTCTATTCGCACTCGAGGTGCGGCAAATTCAAAGTGGCAGGCAGATCGTCATTAATTGTATACACTGGCGCAAGACGGAAAGCATGCCACAGAATCGCTCATGTTCACAATGGCAATACGTACAGCCAAGTACAGTCTAAATTGGTTACGACACAACGCGTTCCTTCACACCTGGTCTCGATCGGCAGCTGCTTCGTTTCAGATGACTTTACGGTGGAGAGACGAATGCGCTAACCGTTCAAGCCATTTGTGAGCCATTCAACCCAGTCAGAAGCCGCGTCTCGCTTACGTCGTAATTGCCACATTGAAATTGCCCGTCGTAAAATACGTCGCGCAAACGACCTGCTAATTAAGCCATAAACAATTTGAATTGCAAAATTATATTAAATGAGTTGAACAGCGCTTGGGTGAGTGCCCGCCGCCGGTGCTGGGGGTGATTGCACCAAGCAGGAATGTGCCAGGCAACTACACCGATTTAGTTGCCAGGCAATACGCAGAGAATCAGTACACATTTAAGATTATCTGGATAAACTCATATAGATGATTACACGTAAAGTTAAATATAGGGCATACAACATTTAGAGCGCTAGCATCCAGGTTACCTCACTATATGTTTTGTTCTGTGTCCGTAACCGTTCTGGTTATTCGGCGAATCTGGTGTATACTTTTGAATGAACTGATTCAAAGAAGACTGATCAAAACTGTCGGTCTTCTACTGTATTCTGCGACTGCATGTGGTAGTACGAAGTACTAGGACTACACCGTAGAACAACAAACCCTTCTTCGCCTTTGACCACCGTGTCTTACCCTTAACTAGATACCTTAATTAGCCCACCAGGTTTTCCTTGATCTGACTGTACCTAGTCCTACTTCTGTGAGGTCAGCCCGCTGCACACGCAACAACGATGGACATGTCTGTAACGGCACCGACCCACCGACCCACCCGCCCGCCCGCCCGCCCGCCCGCCCGCCCGCCCGCCCGCCCGCCCGCCCGCCCGCCCGCCCGCCCGCCCGCCCGCCCGCCCGCCCGCCCGCCCGCCCGCCCGCCCGCCCGCCCGCCCGCCCGCCCGCCCGCCCGCCCGCCCGCCCGCCCGCCCGCCCGCCCGCCCGCCCGCCCGCCCGCCCGCCCGCCCGCCCGCCCGCCCGCCCGCCCGCCCGCCCGCCCGCCCGCCCGCCCGCCCGCCCGCCCGCCCGCCCGCCCGCCCGCCCGCCCGCCCGCCCGCCCGCCCGCCCGCCCGCCCGCCCGCCCGCCCGCCCGCCCGCCCGCCCGCCCGCCCGCCCGCCCGCCCGCCCGCCCGCCCGCCCGCCCGCCCGCCCGCCCGCCCGCCCGCCCGCCCGCCCGCCCGCCCGCCCGCCCGCCCGCCCGCCCGCCCGCCCGCCCGCCCGCCCGCCCGCCCGCCCGCCCGCCCGCCCGCCCGCCCGCCCGCCCGCCCGCCCGCCCGCCCGCCCGCCCGCCCGCCCGCCCGCCCGCCCGCCCGCCCGCCCGCCCGCCCGCCCGCCCGCCCGCCCGCCCGCCCGCCCGCCCGCCCGCCCGCCCGCCCGCCCGCCCGCCCGCCCGCCCGCCCGCCCGCCCGCCCGCCCGCCCGCCCGCCCGCCCGCCCGCCCGCCCGCCCGCCCGCCCGCCCGCCCGCCCGCCCGCCCGCCCGCCCGCCCGCCCGCCCGCCCGCCCGCCCGCCCGCCCGTTTAATCGAACACAAACTAACTTCCCTTGGAACCATTCAATTCGTTGATTTTGCTACGCAAGTGCTTGCATGTCCACAGGGATTTGTCTAGGCGTTTTGAGGTCGGCGCCGCGTCATTCCCCCAAACATAACACCGGCCTTCCCGGCGACTGGCTTCGTAGCGCCTTGCCTTGCCTGGGCGCCGCCATGCAGCTCAAAAGGTGCCTCGATCCGCCGGCGTCGGCCATTTTAAAATGCGCACCAAAGGCACGTTTGAAAACTTGAAGAATATGCGTTGAAATATCATTAAAATGACAAGATGAACGAGCTATTCATGGCTGCCGCCATTACAGGAAGCTATAGCCATGCATCATGGCTATCATGTGGTATATCATGTGACCGGCATAAAACATACAGTGAACTACGCACCGGTGTGTATTCCGGATAAAAAGGGTTACAGTATATATTCTGTGTGGAATGTAGGAGTATTAACAGTGATGCAAACTTGGAGGAAATAAACATGTTGACAGTGTTTCTTGGTCTGATTTATTTTGAGGGCTGGTAATACGTGTTTCACCTAAGTATATATATATATAGCCGGCATAGGTTATACAAATAAGAAAAAGCCCATGTTGACTGTAGTATATTGTTCCTACAAAACTATGCCAGGTAAAAATAAGTTAAGTTATGCTAAACTTTAATTGGAATAAGTTACACAAATTGCCTTCTTGCAGCGGCCAGAACCTGGCTGCACTTGAAGGACAGGCGGCTCGCCCATTGAGCCTGACCATGGGGGTCTAAATAAAATGTGTTGTACTAGAAAGTAACGTTTTTTATATGTTCAATTACACACTTTTCATGTATGTCATGTGATAGGTTGCCCCCAATTCTGCTCCCTTGCCCTAAAAATATTTCCACGTGCGCGAATGTGCCCTTTTTTCAGACTTAGCACCATACCCTTTTGAAAACACATGCAAATTACAGACCCTTCCTTATAATACCACCAATTTCTATTGCCATGTGCTCGTTTGTGCAGCTGATTGAGATGACGTAATATTGTTGAGATGTCTTATTGTCAACTGTTTTAATTCAACGTTTTCACGGGTGCCCAGTTGTCCAGTAAATGTCACGACATGTCACGACATGTCACGACAGTGTTGTTATATGATGTCCACCAACAAAACGTACGTCACCTGCGAAAAACGGCCGACATTAAATGTTCGAAATCTGATCGCTGTTATCATAAAACTATGTTACAATAACATAAACTATATCTATTGTAATATTATATTGACCGTCCAAATATGTTTTGATGAACAACATTTAGATATATACTTTGACCCTCATCTGTATAATTTGAATGTTTCTCTCCAAATATCAAGTCTACATTGAATGCTGACCGACGAGGTCGATCTCCATCGACACAACGGTTTCAATCACAGACATGTGTGTCAGATGTAGAAGGACGTAATCCGATTTAGCTCTGCAAGCAAGACGCACTAACGGACTGAATAATTCCAATTCCAAGGTTTTTTTCCAGAACCTATATCGAGATCACAATAGATAATGTGAGCCACATGTCGCACAACCACATCGGCAAGGAATCTGTATGTAGATTATTTATATGGCACAATATTCGAAAGGTTTGTCAGCACGTCAGCGTAGCTTGTGTGGGTAACGGGTATCCGTGGAATGTGTGTAACATAGGCGCGCTATTCATAAATGTTGCACCGGAACTATTCCGAAAAAACCAACACTGTGTTATATATGGCACGATTTACGCAATAAATTGAGACCGGTCGCGCATAAGGTCAAATGCGTCTTGTAAAATAAGAACGTAAATGAAAAATAGGCTGGATATAGGTCTATACTAACAAGGAACACAGGAAGCCTGCATAAAAACATATCCCTATGGAAAGCGATGGATGCAGACGCTCTAAATATCAACAGGATGACCCGAAAAATGGCAAATGGAAGCCGGTAGTTGCCTCGGCTGTGAGTTTGATGTTGGATAATAATTATTCAGCTACCAACATAACTATCCGCTGTGACGCAAGAACGCACGCTGACACATGGCTCAACATTAGTCATGTAGCGCGCATCCTTGTTTGCAATACACATGCACGCTGGTTTGAGTCATTTCCAGTCGCCGAACACGCACGAGCCACATCAACAACGAGTCAAATAAAACAAGCCACACTTGGCTAATGATCCTGTTAGTGATCTCCCAAACTTGCCTGATGGACAACATCCGGGTGTCGCTAGCTCCGTGCACCAGATGGTGCGGTTAGTTTTCCTTCCGATTAGGTCACCTCCTGCACCCGTCATTTTATTTCGTAAGCGGCCTCCGGTAATTACCATAATTTGGGCGGAGTTATAGTTGTGAAGGAGATGCGCATGCGTGGGAGGCGCACATCGTGACACTGCGACACTGACGGTTTACGTTTACTGTCGCAAATATAAGCGTACATTATATTTATTAACCAGCGCTTACATTGGCACAATTCACATAATGAAATTAATACTTTGTAGTCAATTACATTAAACTGTGTGTTCGTTTTCTTTATAATGACCAAAATACATCGCGCACGCAGTTTTGTATACAACTGTGTTATATTACCATCACTTAATACAGGAAACGCAAAATGTTTAAATAATGTTTTGTTTACTGTCATATGCGTTTTTATAAATACTATAATGATGACGTGGTGTGTTTGCAACTGTAGATTCAATTCAATTCAATAAATTTAACTGGTAAAAATATCATAGCAAACTACAGTTAAAATTTCAATCCCAACTGACAGTTAATTTTAATGCTGACACAATACTAAATCAATTTACAATAGCTTTACAATAACTTTTCCACATTGTTAGTAGATTGCAGAAAGCATTACATTTAAAGTTTGATTGCATAGGGCTGGATTAATGCTCATAAAAAGATATTTATAATTATCATAGATTTAATACTTCGATTTAACCCCAATACAGCTAGAAAAAGGTGGCGACTGTATATGCTGTTATTAAATTAATCAAAACAAAGATGATTTAATGGTAAACACTGAAGCTTCAATATGCGTGGATTTTCACAGAGTTCAAAATGAACAAAATGAAAAATGAACAAAATGAAAATTGAACAAAAACCGATATTTATAATATCATAGATTATACACAGCTATCTAACCCAGGAACAGTTAAAAACCAATGTCGAGGATTGCGTCATTTTTTGGTATTTATAATATCATAGATTATTCAGTTCATTCTAACCCAAGAACAGCTAAAAAAGGAGGAGGATTAGACTACGTTGTTAGCTAATTAATTCAAACACAGATATGATTAAATTTTAGACATTGAAACTTCACTATGCGTGAATTTTCATTGAGGTTAAAAATGAACAAATGAAAAATGTTCTGTTATTTTGGTATTCTACAAACACCCTGACTCCAATATAAATAATTATAATATACATTTTGATAGATTGCTAATTAAAAGAGCAATGTATTTTGATAGGGGACAATTACTTAAATTACTTAAAACTATTGACTTTATTCATAACATATTGACTTTATTCATAACATATTTAGCCATTTTTTATACCCAACAACTAGCAGACGTCGTTCTTGTGTCAATCAAGAGGCCTATATATGCAAATGAGCCGTCTATGCCAAGAGGCCGCCTCCTGCACGGGTTTGGTGAATGAAAGCCCTGTACCACCGCCGCGCAGCAACGGTTCTTCGCTGCCTCCGCTCCGCTAACATGAACGGATCACCATCTAAAGTTCTAAACTAACATGGACGGATCACCATCTAAAGTTCTAAACTAACATGGACGGATCACCATCTAAAGTTCTAAACTAACATGGACGGATCACCATCTAAAGTTCTAAACTAACATGGACGGATCACCATCTAAAGTTCTAAACTAACATGAACGGATCACCATCTAAAGTTCTAAACTAACATGGACGGATCACCATCTAAACTAACATGGAAGGATCACCATCTAAACTAACATGGACGGATCACCATCTAAACTAACATGGAAGGATCACCATCTAAACTAACATGGAAGGATGACCATCTAAACTAACATGGGCGGATCACCATCTAGACTAACATGGACGGATCACCATCTAAACTAACATGGACATATCACCATCTAGACTAACATGGACGGATCACCATATAAATTAACATGGACGGATCACCATATAAGCTAACATGGACGGATCACCATCTAGACTAACATGGACGGATCACCATCTAAACTAACATGGACGGATCACCATCTAAACTAACATGGACCGATCACCATCTACACTAACATGGACGGACCACCATCTAAGCTAGCATGGGCGGATCACCATCTAGACTAACATGGACGGATCACCATATAAACTAACATGGACGGATCACCATCTAAGCTAACATGGACGGATCACCATCTAGACTAACATGGACGGATCACCATCTAAACTAACATGGACGGATCACCATCTAAACTAACATGGACCGATCACCATCTACACTAACATGGACGGATCACCATATAAACTAACATGGACGGATCACCATCTAAACTCTTCCACCGGAGACCATGTTATTGTTTTGACGTATTGTAAGCAAATTTGTATTTAGATTTGTTTTATAGGATATGTGTTAGTGCATATTCTGTCGATATATTGGTGGGGGTAAGTTCGCCATATTCTGTCGGTATATTGGTGGGGGGTAAGTTCGCCATATTCTATCGGTATATTGGTGCGGTAAGTTCGCCATATTCTGTCGTTATATTGGTGGGGGTAAGTTCGCCATATTATGTCGGTATATTGGTGGGGATTAAGTTCGCCATATTCTATCGGTAAATTGGTGGGGGTAAGTTCGCCATATTCTGTGTTTATATTGGTGGGGGTAAGCTCGCCATATTCTGTCGGTATATTGGTGGGGGGTAAGTTCACCATATTCTATCGGTATATTGGTGGGGGTAAGTTCGCCATATTCTGTCGTTATATTCATGGGGGTAGTTCGCCATATTATGTCGGTATATTGGTGGGGGTAAGTTCGCATATTCTATAGATAAATTGGTGGGGGTAAGTTCGCCATGTTCTGTCAGTATATTTGTGGGGGGGGTAATAAGTTCGCCATATTCGGTCGGTGTATTGATGGGAAGTAAGTTCGCCATATTATGCAATTGGTTGTCCCGAAAATGTGTCGACACACACGGAGAATACACACGGAGAATACACCGACAATTATTCTTTGCTCTCTATCTGCCAGTGTGCGTGCGTGCATGCGCGAGCGTTCGTGTGTGTGCGTGCGTGCGTGCGTGCGTGCGTGCTTGTTTGTGTGTGTGTGTGTGTGTGTGTGTGTGTGTGTGTGTGTGTGTGTGCGTGCGTGCGTACGTGCGTGCATGCGTGCGCGCGCGCGCGCCTGTGTATGTGACACTGTGCGTGAGATACTGTGTGCGTATGCGCGTGTGTGCGTATGCGCGTGTGTGCGTGCGTGCGTGCGTGTGTGCGTGCGTGCGTGTGTGTGGTGCGTGCGTGCGTGCGTGCGTGCGTGCGTGCGTGCGTGCGTGCGTGCGTGTAATAACAAATCCACATTCATAAACCAATTTTAGAGGGAGCCAAATACACGCGATACTAAAATAGAGACTTTTTCCATTTTCGTAATGTTGACCGAAATACGGGATGGACGAACTTTGCCCAACATGTGCTATACGTTAGATGCGTTCCTTTCTATTCGCGAAGAGGCCGTTCTCATATACAATGTCGGTTCCCTCCTAGAGTCAGACCACGAAGACGCATTATGAATGAGTGCGGCTGTATCCACATTCTCAGCTTTCAACCACAGAGAACGAATTCGACTGAAGTTTGCTGATTCACGAGAATCGCATCACGAGTAAAGCGACATCGATGAGGAATCCAACCGTTGTGTCCCGCCTCGTCGGAACTACGGGTGATTGATTGGGTCGAACAAGAGTCAGCAACGGAGGTGTTCGATCAAAGTCACTTCGTCAGAGTTCCGTCTCCTGACTCAATGCGGTTTCACCTTCGCCCGCTGAATCACGGCGACGAGCCTTCCCCCTTTGTCATCTCCGACAAGGCGCATACCGTGCTGCCCGGAGGTGCCCACAGCAGCGGGGTCCGACGCACACATCGCTCCGACGAATCTATAATAGATCCATCATGGACGGAGTGACGGGGTTCTTACAAAACCGCAGTGATTGAGTGATGGTGTTGAGCAGACGCCATCAAAGGCGTACAAGCTACGGGAAATAGAAGGATATCACAAGAGGCGAGCTCACTGTTCCAGATGCCAAATAATCGTTCTGGTCAGCAGACTATTTAATTAGATCGTCAGCGGTTCAGAACACATACATTCCAGGCGTGTTCTGCTCGGCTTTCCGATGTCTCCTCATTTAGGGCATGTCAAGCCCGGAGAACTTCAGTTACGTAATCACAAATACACGTTCTCTACTTGGTCGCTGAGTCTTTTTTGCTATAATACAACTAACGGCCCAACGCCATCTTTTATCTAGGCAACATACCATAAGGCATTCCATATTGCATAATATAACACATGCCACAGTCATTTCCATAACACAAGTTACGCCAAAATACACACTATAATAGCTCGCACAGTTTGAGGCATGTTATCCTATTCTGGTGACTTATATTTAACTCGGCGTAAACGACGTTTCAGTCTCGTCGCGTCTCGCGTGGCTGACCCAAGGGTCAACAGCCAAATCCGGATATGATGGAAAATCGCGTTGATGCTTATTCTAATCGACACACTATTAGTGACTGTTTCACACACACAACTTTGTCTCGTGGCTCTGTGTACGCCGGGATTTATGACAAGAACACTACATTCCGAATAGTGGAGGAGCGTCACTATGACATTTCACGGCGTCTGCGGCAGCCTACAGTGAAAGCGGTCTGCGGAATGTTGCCGAATTTGCCGTCACATGCGGGTGGCGAGAGATGATCACAGCCGCAGCCGGTCAATCCTGTCGGCAGCTGGCTCTCATTATCGCCTGTCGACTGCGACCGTCCGTCATCGCGTAGATAAACACGCTGGATCAACCGTGCGAAGAGTGACCTCCCATCAGTCAACATACACCACGCAAAAGCTTCCAAATGGACTGGGCTGCAAGGATCGTATGCTTCTTGATTAAAAGTACGGGACCGAAATACGGTACCAGTCGAAAGTGACCTTAATTCACGTGAGATCGTTACATTCAGGTGTCTCTACCCGGGAGGTTCAACATTAATAATGTAAATATTTTAGGTACTGTGAAACAGTGGTGGAATGTCTAGGATAGCGGAGTTTCACACTGTGTCTGCCATTCTGCTGTTTTACCCTTGTCATGGTGTGCGCGATCCACCCAACCACACAAGGGATACAAAATATGGCTACATTCTTCAGCACATCGCAAAAGAACTAGTACGCAAACACCTGCCATGGAGGTCTAATCCGTCATGGTGGTCGACACTGAACCATCGACTACGGTTATCATCAGCCTTGCTGTCTTTCGCGGGTCTTCAACGCACCATCTCGACGGCGTTGGCAGTCAACTCAACGCGTTGTCAGCTCACTGACGTCTTCTCTCCCAAGCTGCAGTATTTGCATGGTGCCAGAGACAAGAGTTGATGCACACGGTTGTTTTATGTTCTTCGTAGGCCACCTCGAATGACGTTGGTTAACGATTAGTTACGCTGCGTTGAATTATCACCGAACGTCGATCTTGTTGTTTATGCTTGGTTTATGCTTATGTTAATTAAGCAATACATGCAGAAATGTAGGTACAATTAAATAGGCCACGAGCATGTCGCTTACCCTCTCGTCCGTGTTAACTTGTATGGAATTTAAATAATTTAAAATTGGATGTTGGATATCTTAAAAATACGTTTATTTTTTGCAACGTTTGTCTCACACCGCAAATCGTTCTGGTCAGCAGACTATTATTAATTTTGGCCCGAGGTTATAAACTGTAGTCAGAACTCAACTTATACGTTTTGTAAGAACACGTTTTGTTTTCTGCAACGTTTCCCTTCCTCAAGGATGTTTTACGACCTTGGGCCAGGTGTGTTGTCTGTAGTTGACGCAGTACTTTTAGAGACAGACAAACAACGTCAAAGCCTCGACGAGCGGCGTTAACGGAGTTGCCTCACCGGCTATGACGCAGACGAGTTGATGACGTGTTGACGTACGGCGTTGACGTTCGGCGTTGACGTACACGTGTCAAACGGAAGTCAACACACGTCTATCTGATAGCGACATCTTTGTCGATCAAGTTGCACGTCCTCCATATACAGGAGTCGACAGCTCCATGTGTGCGTGTCCAGTAAGGATATGGTGAATGGTACGCTGCCTAAATTTATGACCCCTCCCAACGAGCACCATTTGGGATTTTTCCATGCACGGACAATTATTCCACGACACTTGTATATCACCCACAATTACTTTCGCTACGAGCGACTACGTCATTAGCTACGGTTAACGGTTTTGTACATAGTTCACAAATATGCAGTCATATGTAACACAGTTATCTAGGTTGGTGAATTTAATGACGAATTTCCTTCAGCTATTTATATATGCGCTTTCCGTCTACCCTCAGTTGTGTTGACAATAAACGTCGTCTCCTCCCTCGTCATAGACAGCGAATTTCGTTAATGGACTCAGCGACTCCAAAAAGAATCGTCAACTGAATAGAGGATTCATCTCGTAGTCTCGGCAGCACGTGAAAAATTACCATTTATCGTATCACTTCAAATTTATACATCTTTATTTCAGTTAGTAAACCCCGACTGCTTTTCAACAGATCTCTCAATTTCAATTGCATAAAACTGTGGAGAGCATTTGCGTTGAAATTTGATTGACAGAGGCGCTTTCATACAGACAGAGAGAGTGGTGCGTCAATGGATCTTCATGCGACCTGCTGTCAAGTGATCTGACGTTCTTGCTACTGTGACACAGGAGAGAGCCGAACTTCATGAGGAGCACATGTGTATGTGGACAGGGTGATGCATAACGATTGTGTGGCGAGAGAGAAACGACGATAAAGACATACAACACGTCCTTGTTGGTGCGCGTATCGTCGTACATGTGAGTGTGTGAACTCTCTCCGATGATATTGTCCAACACACAGTGAGTCGGAAGGAGCAGGGAGGGAGGAACCGAAAGAGGAGGTATTGATTAAAAATGTGAGATGCGCCATCAATCATGTTCACACTTAATTGTGACAGGTACATCTAGATTGGGTCAAATTCGGATTTTTTGTAATGGGTAAAATTTTCCCCCCAAAAAAACATGCAGGATCTCGGTCTAACGGGGGCAAGACTCAGCGTACACGGAACGTGAACAACGCAGTTTTGTATCTGGTAAACGAAGCACGAAGTTATCCATCGCTGACTCGCCATGTGGACTATATATATATATATATATATATATATATATATATATATATATATATATATATATATATATATATATATATATATATATATATATATATATATATATATATATATATATATATATATATATATTTATATATTATATATATATATATATATATTTATATATATATATATATATAGACTGGTTCGATGTGGAATGGTGGAAAGAGGGTTCACATTACTGGAAATAAGCCAAATTGGTCAATGAAACCGGACGTCGTCGAGGCACTGGACATATATAAAGAATAAAGGGTAAACGTCCGTAAGTAAATAGTGGTCGAAAAACGAACGGCATGGAATCGACGTGACATGATGGAAGACGGAAGATAAACAAAGAACACTGAACGAAACTTGTGGTAGGCATACTGCTAAGTAAATGGTCAACGCGAAGTGAAAAGGGTGGAGCTGAGGGAGGAGGGTGGGGTGAGAGTTTAAGGAGGAGTCGGGGTAGGTTAAAGTGGACTGGACACGCGGAAAGAATGGAAGGGGAACGGTTGATGAAAAGAGCGGCCCCGCTCAGAGTGGATGGAGGAAGAGGAAGACCGAGAATGAGATGGAATAAGAGAGATTTGGCGGAACCGTGGAAGAACGGGATCAGTGATGGAAGGAGAAGGAAGGCAAAGGTCGAGGACTTCAGGGACAGAGAGTAGAGCAACACCGACGTCACAAATACCAAACTCTCCATCTATGACGTACCTGCCTACCGGCGTTGTTGTTGTGTAGATTCATGAGCGCTCGGTCGGCGTTTGATCCGCGCGTCCGTTCGCGCGCGTCCACGAATGTCTTACTGAAGGCGTTTCCGTAGGCGATGTTATCCGAACAGCCGGCCCATTCGAAGTCGCCTTTCCGACTCTTGCCCCACACAGTCCGGTCGCAGCCACACCTGTCGACCTGGCCACTGCTGCAGGACCGCGTGACGGCGTGGGACACTCCGGCGGCCGAGATCGCGTGCACGAACGCAGACTCTCGCGTACCTGGCGGAAGAAATCACGATAATCACGACACTCACGATAATCTGATAAAGTGTACAGTTAATCTTCGTGTGAACTATGGCATCTAACAGAAGTGATGTAAAAGCCTGCATGTTCACTCGAACAAGAATTAGAAGACATTAATTTTATTCAACGATTGCATCTCGACTTTTCCTGTGAGTGTGAGGCCGCGTCGTATCTACAGCGCACAAGTTATTGTTAAAAGTGCTTAATCAATTCGATTTTTTGCTAGTCTCATTTCAAATTAATCCACTGCAACGTGTTAGCTAGTTTGTGCAACTTTTGTGTGTAGTTTCTTAGTTAATGCTTGTTCAAGCATTTATTGAAGTAAAAATAGAATTGCTGAAAAAACATGATTTTCTTCCTTGGTGAAATTTCGTAACTTTGTCGTGTGATCGACGACAGGAAGTCACCCCCACTCAGCATTGACCCACACAGAGTTTACCATTTTGGATATCCACTAGTTTGATCCTTACCAGATCTAATGACTAAAGTCAATTCTTTCGATTATTTAAAAAAAATAGGCATTTAAAAATTAAATCGACTGCGGATACATAAACGTACATAAAATTACATAAACTATTCACACACTACATATTTGGACACTATTGAACCGGGTTTGCGATAGGCTAAATCAGATGAGGAAACAGTTTTAACATTTTAAGTCGCCATTTTGATTGATTGGTCGAATACAGAAGAAAGACAGACGGACAAACATAATATTGCATTGTGTAAATTTACACGAGTAAGTGTGGCACTGAGGGATTTATTTTAAATAATGGAGTGGACTGATGTATTTGCGTAATCGTTTGTATTTTTAGTGAATGGTCGACAGCATACGGGTGTTAGATTAAAAAAAAACGATTTGCAGGAGCCGACTCCAAAGAACTTAATCATATATATTCCTGCTAGCAAACTGCACGCTTCTCCGCGACCCATGCAGTTGCGTATTTAGGATATCGCAAGGGTGGGGTGGGAGGGGGTAAGCGTAGCCACCCATTAGGTTACCATGCTACAATGTAGTGACACAACAGCTTACATACGGAAAAAAGCTAATGGGGTATAGCCCAACCCCCCCCCCCCCAATACACCCTATCGCACTCGTTGGAAACAGTGTTCACTACCAAAGTTGGTTTACCTAGAAGTAGTCAATATTTCAGCTTCTAAAACTGACGCTACTGCAGAAATAAGATTTCGGTCTTCGTGAGGAAGTGACTCCGATAAAGTGTGGACCCTTTAACTTGATTATGCAAGTTTTGTGGGGAAACAAGACTCGATTGCAATAATGCCCTCAGCAAATTGCCTAATATGTAACACGGGGTACATGTTTATCTGAATCATGAGGCATAATACTAAGCAAATATGACAGACCATATCTTGTCTCTGTCGACGGGCAAACACTGCAGCGTATGTGATAACGCGCGGCTGCTATAGCCCTGTGTGATTTACGGTGCTGCAGTAAGAAGGGGTTTGTAGACGACAGATAAGGCGACATAGTTATGTCGTCCTGGTGCGCCATTAGTGACAGTTAGTGTTAGGGAAATTCCTTGTACTCCAACACGTCACTGCCCTTTCCATGCACTTATGTTGGACAGATTGATCGATGTGCCGGCTGTTAAATTATGTGAACTGACGCATCGTTAAAATAATTTTAATCAGTTGTTTAAATGCTTTTATGGTTAACGAATGTTATGATGTAACGTGTGTGTGTATGTATGTATGTATGTATGTATGTATGTATGTATGTATGTATGTATGTATGTATGTATGTATGTATGTATGTATGTATGTGTTCAAGCTTCAGATGCCGGAAGTTCAAAAGCAATCCGGACCGACTGATCCGTGGGAGAGCAGGTCTAACCAAGGCGTAACATCTACGTGGAATGGGTTACCTGTCTGACTTACTTTACGTGCGTCGTGTTTAACGAGGTTTAAAGAGATCGCCTACCAACCAACAAGCTACAGGTGGCTTGTGGGCAGGGAAGCCGGGTCTAGGTCAAACGCCCTTAGGGTTAAATGCACGTATAGGCACGATTGTCCAAACATCTCTTCGTGCGATAGTGCACAGTATAAGATCAAATTCCCCATTCTTTAATTAAAAAATGACTTAGTGGCTTTTGACTAGGTGGCTTTTTATTTAGAGGCCTTTGACCCAGGGGCTTTTGACCCAGGGACTGTTGACCGTATCCCAAGGATGTCATTGGCACGGTTACGAGTCCTCTGTGTGTGGCCATAGAGTTTACACAAGAGCGATAAGTCAGCTCACTGCAGTGAAGCGGGCGTGGACCACTGGTCGGCATTTAATTGCACAGCAGAAACAATTGCATCCACAGCATGACAAAAAGGGTAGTACTGTTTATAGTATGAACATAGCATGTTACAAATAATTGTCTAACATATGTAAGTCAGTTAGTAAGTAAGTAAGTGAGTAAGTAAGTAAGTAAGTGACTGAGTGAGTAAGTAAATGTATTTCCTCCTCACCATCATCATGTACAATATAAGGCAAACAAAAGCAATGAAGATGAGGTGGCTACCAGAGAAGTATAAACTTATCAGGCCTAGTAGCCAGTGACGATGACACCAGGAACCAATTAACTTGAACATTCGTCATTGTCATTTGTTCTTAATGGGGCATGGCCACCAGACTGTTTAATAATTTGGGTGAGGTCCCAGCAGTTGTGTTATAAGTGTGGGCAGTTGAGTTGTTCATACTGGAGTGAGCATCGTGCATTAGTGTTAAACTCTCCAAGACAAACATTTTGGAGGCTTGCTGGAGAAAGTTGTGGGACAACGAATATGGTTATTTCCTGTGTGGCTTACAGCTGTACAATTCGACAGAAGACAGAATCTGACATATCGTTATTTTCAGGTAATTTATGTCGCAAATGTTTGTGCTGTGTTACTGTATATGTGAATGAGTGTAACAGTTTCGAAAATATCAATATATTACAGATACGTTCGTTTATCTTTGGGGTAACGTACATTCAGTGTTTCCCAGACGTCACATTGATTGAGTGCAACATAAAATGTTATAGAGGTAGGATTCAGTTTTATAAATAATGTGTGCGTGCATGTATGCATATTTGTAACTCTTTTTAAAAACTCTACTAGATGTCAGCTCATTAATAAGATTTTTGTTCTTTATTAAGTCATCTGCATTTAATGAGGCTCTCCCCCTTTTGGTTGTCGTTTGCCTTTTCATCGTTGTATCATGTAACTCATTCTGTACACACTGCAACATTCATTGCATTCTATGCATTTGTTTGACAAACCATGTGAAAGGTTGCCTACTAAAGCTTAAATGAGAGAGCACATTTCTTTGCAGGAGGCGTGTCCTAGGGCAAGTTGGCCAGATAACATTCAAGAAAGATCTTGATCTGCAGGTGGAAATGGCTGTGATGGAGCCGCTGGGGAATGTGTTGGAAGATGGGAAAAGAATATTTTTGGGACGTTAGAGAAGAATGTCCAACAGGGCTTAATGAGATTTTGACCACTCGCTGTCATTAGCTAATACATGTATAGAGCACTTCAGAAAGTTCAGTTTCGATCATGTTTAGTGGTGCTACTGTTATAGTTAATTATGTTATGATATTTGATATACAAGTTGCATGGATAGACTGTGCACGTAATAAGATATTAGGTATATATAGCTATTTAGTAATAATCTCGTATTAGTACTGTATATCTATAGATATATGATGAAGACTGGGTGCTGTACAGTATACACACTGGGCCTCCAGTGGGTTCTTGCCGAGCAGCAGCATGAATGTCACTGGTCCATGCCGGCATCACTTTATTATGTGTCAACAGATAAGGGCTCAGCGGTCTTGTTGTACTAACGGGTGTTCTATTTATGTACGTGGGCTCGTCTCATCGGATATTGTAATCACGGAAGGCGACGGCCTTTTCTAACGTCACCACTGTGCAGGGATTTCCACATGCAGGTGTGCTGTGAGATACAGCGTCTGCCTCCACATGACTGCAGGTCGTAAGCCATATTCTGCTATTGGCAGAAGTCAACATGTAGCGCGTTGGTCTTGCCGCATCCGCCTTGATGTTCCACCGCCGCCCTCAGCCACTTGGCCGTCGCCGGGTAACGATGTTCGGAGACATGTAATGCCCAAGCAGGAATGTGAACTGCGCAGCTAATACGTTGTTTCTGCTGTTACCGTAAATCAGTCATGTTCCATGTTTGCAAATCACCCTGTACCGAAGGCGCTGTTTGTTTGTGCGCCGCTGTCGTAGTTTCAGCAACAAGACGGCGCCGGGAGTCGCATTTTTCATTTGTCAAGTCGCCAATAGCTTCGGCTTTACTCCATTTATAGTTCTTCTCGTGCGTGTGGCTCGACAGTGATATCCACCATGTGTGTCATCAGCGAGTTTCTATATTTCTACATGCGTCTTTTATCATCTCATTCTTTGCGCTTTCAAAAGTGCCTCTTCGGTGTTCTTTTTTCCTTCGTTCTGTTGCTACGACGCGCTCACCTGATCCTACATATAAATGCCACACCCATCTCAAAAGATGCATTTCTTTCTTTCTGTCTAATATTGTCCATAACATGTTAAGTGATTGGTCAATATAATTAACAGAAAATACCATGAATATTATTTCGTGACATTAAAAAAAATGTATAGGTACAAGGTATCCTGCGAAGCCGGCCCACAAAACACAACCTACAAGTTAAATGAAAATAGAGGAAGATAATCGTATAGCACTAAACAAAGAAACTTATATACGTGAGTTTCAGTATGTTCAACGAATCCGGGATATGAAACATTAAGTTAATTAATTACACATATTCCGCGCGACCGCGATTTGAAACGCCGGATAAGTTACATTATTGCCTAGCAACGCATTTAATTGATTTGAAGTTCAATTCTATTTGGGTGAATCCACCAAGGTTAATGACAACATCACCAGCAACTCGTCGACAACGACATGCCACTCTGGTGGCTGACGAAGACGCATCAGCGGCAAAAACCATAGTTTCAAGATATCCGGAATTCGATTTGGCAGCGACTTCAATGCGAACGGAAGCCGTTCATCTCTCCGCACGACACCGTCGTTAGCGTGCGCGTGTGTAAAAGACTGTAATAAATTGGCTGAAAAAATAAACAAACCAAAAGCATTGTGGACAGATTACACGTCGATTACAGACCCCGCCTGTCAACTGGGCGCGCTGTCGCGTCGCACAAATGCCCGCAACTAGACAGTCGGTCATTTGGACACCAGCTGACGAATAAGCCCCTTTCCAATTAACCCCCGTCCGGGGGGTAACTGACGCCCGTCCATTTGTTCCGTCAGCATGCTCGCACGGCGACGCCAGCGCTCCCCGCCCGCCAAACCGGGGAAGGCCAGCAGCTCGTTCGTTCGTTCATTCGTCACGCGTGGCAGATTTCACGCGCCTCTGCACAGGGTCTAATACCACGGAATATGGAGCAAGAGGTTGCAACGACATTTTCAGTGTATACTACACAGAATTTAGTGCCTATATAATTATATATATATATATATATATATATATATATATATATATATATATATATATATATATATATATATATATATATATATATATATATATATATATATATATATATATATATATATATATATATATATATATATATATATATATATATATATATATATATATTATATATATATATATATATATATTGCAGAGCATGTCAGTGAAGTAACAAATGATAATAGTGGCTATATTAGACATGAAAGTAAACATGGATTTGTAATGAAATTGATGTTCATTGTTGGTGGTGCGTGCGTTGATATGGTGTTATGAAACAATGCAGGAGGGCCACTAGGTTGAAGGAGCGATAAGTCGACTAGGTGTTTATTGCATATGGGTGACAACGCCACCCACCATTGGGAAGGCAAATAATATCATTACAACCACCAGTGGTCCCCAGGCAACATTACATGACAACACATATCGCTAGAACATTCGATTGCTTCAATATTCCACTGCAGACAACTACTCAATTCGACCCTGGAGCACGCAGACATCAACATTACAGCACAGTTACGCGGATGGCGGCTATTCTGGTGATAGCATGTCACCTAATAACATAATTTCCGCCACGAATCCGAACTGCGTCGCCATTGGGCCTTGGGCCACGGTACAGCGACAACGACCAGTAGCACACTGCCTTGTGTCACCTTCCACTGTCACCGCAATGACGTCGGTATTTTCCCCGGAGCACGGAGTGTGAAAGACCACGATCACGCGCACTTTGCTCCGGGACTTGACACCGCGCAAAGTCGTCAGCGAACGACGGGAAAGTTGGGTTCCGAGTGCGGGCGTCAGCCTCACGAGACCCGCTATCTCGAGTGCTACAGCTGTCCCCAGCGTCTGCACGTCACTTTCTCCGAGTGCGCTTTTGTATCATCCCACGTATATACCAATGTCCCGTGTCCGGTATCTGGCGTGCCTCGTGGAAGCCACTTCAGGAAATTTACTGCTAAGTAGAAGTATCAAGAAACCCATTACACAGGTCTTCTTTTTTGCGTTGTCTGTCGTTCTCCGCCTGGGTGTGGTATGTACATATGGTGTGGTATGTACATATGGTGTGGCGCATTTGATAAAATAATCGAAATTTAGAATATGTGTTGTTGCTTTTGGGATCGTAGACAAAAGAGTAAACAAACCTAATCGCGATGTTAGGTTCAACGTACAACGGTTATTACAAATGGTTTCGTGCTGTCGTAATTTGGCAGAATCCGATGTGGCCGCCCACCGTTGAGGTTTAATAGAACTGGTAAAGTTAGATCACCAATTCGCTTAGCACGAAACATTATGTGAACGAAGCTGGAAACACGAGCCCTATACGAACAGGACGTTAAATACGGAGGCTCCTTCTACGTGAGTGCGTGAGCGATGTGCCAAAGGCATCGAGCACAAGTGTCTATTCCAGGCGAATTAAAGACCCCGCGCACAGGGTGTGAATGGGTGTATAACTTGTCGCGAGCAGACAGGTTTATTCACGCGACAGTGCTCGCATTGTGGGACATGTCTGTTGCGGGGTACACGCGCACTACACAGAGAGTTCGGAAACGACATTTTCCTTACAATGAACTAATTACATGCTTATAATAGAGCAGTTATTCACATTTCGTATTGTTTTTAAATTGATTGAAGGAGTGAAACAGCGGTGCTACCAGAGTTTGTCATTTTTGTGACTCGTGCAGTATATGACCCTAAGACCTTATTCAATTATAAAACTCCGATGTAACATACCATATATAGTGACAACGTTATTACCGAACGTCTATACATCGCCAGAAGGTATACGATGCAGCAAATTCAATTTTCCAATTAAATTACACACAGTGAGTCTAAACTTTGATAGCTGACACATGTTCTCGAGGCGTCGGCCCTTGACAACCGGCCTGTGCAGACCATTCTCTCCACCCGATCCATCATACATCGCCTGCAATCTCCGCGCCACGCGGCATCAACCAATGACAATAGATGTTGTACGCCAAACCGTTACACCGTACCGACACAAATAGGGGCTTTCATCATCACCCCAGAAAACCTCCAATCATGGATGAATTATGTCTTCATTGGCGGTTACGCATAGAGGTCTGTCACTAAGGCAAGACGGTAACACGTTGCGTGCAGGCATGTTACATACATATGTCTCTGTCTAACAGTTTTTCATAATTTCTCCGAAACTTCGAAATGTCAGTCGTCGTCGTGAGTATTATCGAAATGGTGTCAGTGTTGTATACATATAAATGCATTAAATACCAAGACAAAATGAACATATACCTTAATCCGCGTTATATGCGGACATTTAGTAAGTGTTGCATGTATATATATATATATATATATATATATATATATATATATATATATATATATATATATATATATATATATATATATATATATATATATATATATATATATATATATATATATATATATTCTGGCGAATACTCGTTGATATTTAAGTATATAAGAGTATGATAAGATCACATGATTCCATCGGCAAGCAAAGGCAACAGTTGCTCCAGCGGGTTTCAACGTACATCTATGGACCCGATGGAGTCAGATTCGTCGTCAGATTGTTGTCATGTATTGCCGCCCTGAGAAAACTGCCTTTATGTTTTATGTACATTTTCTGAGGTCTGTAACCGCTATTTTAAAGCGTGCGTCATGCAAGTCTGTTTGTCCTATTTTAGAGTGTTGGTCTTGCCGACAAGGTTATCACAGAGGCAGATGAAGATCACGATACAACGCTGGCTTCGTATTCCACACACAGTCTCAGACTCCTAGTTCTACCACAGATAATATTTCGGGGAGTCAATACATATATTAAAGATTATACCGTCTTAACCTGCGTCCAATCGAATATCAAATTACAAGGAGGAAATGGGGCTGGATAGGCCATGCTCTCAGGAAGCCAACACAACACGTGTAATCTGTGCAACACAATAGGGGAAGGCCGCGAAACGCCAAGCACAGAGAAGTGGAAGCAGAGAGGGCAAAAGCAGGATGTAGATACGCTAGAAACAACTGGAAACGGAAGCCTCAAACCGCGTCAGATGGAAATGAGTCGTTAGTGGCCTATACTCCACAAGGGGGTGAAAAGGCTTAAGTCAAAGTAAAGTTAAGTCACTCTACGTCAGCTCTACTGGATAACGACACCGCCTGGGTGGTGGAGCTGACGTGATCGCTGTTCAGGAAGAACTCGCACGGGTATAAGCACTGACACTCGAAACACTGCACTGACAACGAGAGCAGCCGTATGCCCGAAGCTACTCTCGCAGATGGCATTTTCCGTTATTCCGATTTCATACTTTGGTGAGACTGAGCAACAGGAATATGGCAAAGGTTCCGTGCGAAATGTACGCAGTTTGTTCATGTCTTCTTTGCTGCGTTATTCGTGACAAAAACACGTGCTATGTGACTTTTATTTGACCCTTTGCTTCGCGATGCTATGGATCATCAGCGAGAATCAAAATGTGCTGCAGTGAACAGACTGAACACATTATATAACCGTGTTGCTGGTTACGCAATAACATCCCGGCTTTCAGTCGTGCTGCACTGAGCTACTGTTACAACTCATGATATATTTTTTACGTCGCGGTTACACTTTACACGTTGAACCCATCAAGCTCGCCACGACGCTGCAATACTTCAAATGTCTCATTGGAAAAATGTACGCACACAGCACCTCTAGTGCTGTCGTGTCGTGTGCCCTCTATATGGTCGCAATTTATGATTGATGTCCGGTACTTACACGGGATTGATATACCTCTATTATTTAATGAACCAATTAACTCAAGAGTTGTACGACATATGCTCCCAGTATAGTTGCCGATATATATATATATATATATATATATATATATATATATATATATATATATATATATATATATATATATATATATATATATATATATATATATATATATATTTATATATATATAATGTGCATTTGTACACACATTGCGTTCAACATTTAGCCAGGTTGTGTGGGAACATTTGTCCCACCCAACTCTATAGTTCGATGTCTTGACGTTCATTCAACTGGTACTACAGGTATCCGGACGACGTCTATCGACCGTGGTGGTCGTTGCCTGACTGGGCTAAGTCATCGTCCTTGGCCCGCTTGACTACATCGGTACAACAAACCAGCGCTTTGAGCGGGGTAACGTTTGACACCCATAAGTCAGTCGAATGTACGAGCTGTTGTTTTGGTCGTGGTGCAATCATAGAATCAACACCCGAGACTCTCTGTAGAGGCGCCAACGAAAACCGCCGATCATTATGCGAATTGAGCGCGGCAAAAGACTTCGTCAACGACGCCGCTACGAACGCTCGGGTTTTGGACATGATTTATGAGCCGAGGCCAAACAAGAGGGTCGTTTTTAAAGGGTGTTCTTCGAAATACACAAAAATAGGACGCGTTTGTCAGCGCGGGCAGTCGCTGACACTCGGTCTGGGAAGTGACAAGCTCATCTAGGCTAGGTTGACAGCCAGACAGCGGGTGATCCAAAACACCACATAGACCGTGTAGCAGTGACGGCCACACACGCCGGACCGACCCTGTGATATCTGAGGAAGTGTTGACAAGAACACACGCATATACACTCTTACTTAGATGCACATAGTTTTTCACGCACGTAATCTTATTATAACCCACCGTGAGTATATATTATGTTTGTATGCATGCATGTATGCATGTTTGCATGTTCCACGAACAATCGAATTACCCTGTGTAGTTATTACGTAGAATTGTCCGCAATGCTACGCGAACAATTACGTACAATTGTTGATGACGTCATGCGTCTTTTCTTCGATTGTCACAACTTACGTAATACAAGGGCAAGGCGTCGTCAGACGTTACTAAGCTGCCAGTATTACGTTACAATTTCGGGATATTGACTTGCGGCATAAGTACCAAGGCATAGAAAGATATTTATGAGAATACAAAAATATTATGATAACAATAACGTCCGGAATTACATGTGTTGGGGATTTGGTGATAGAGACTGTAACGCAATAACAAAACTATTCTTCGATCAACTGATTTCACTACACGCATTTGAAAGAAATATATACTATTATGCCAATGCGATTTCTCTTTTCTAACACGCGCCTAAGCATTAAAAAACTACGTCGTTACAGACAATATGCGTACCTTGGTTGAGGACGTTTCCGAAGACGGAGGCGGCGTTGATAGTGCTGCAGTTCCAGCGACGGTTGGAGAACTGGTTCTGACACTCGACGATCGCGAGGAAGGCGCCGGACTGGACGGCCTGCATCAGGTCGAAGTGGCGGCGACACAGCTGGCGTTGACGCTTGACGAGGCCACGCTGTTTGCCGCAGCTCGAGACGTCGTGGAGACTGCTCGCGCTTCCTGACATCGCCATCGACCTGCGGCACACACAGTAGTTAGGTATAACTGTCTGACTTATAACTTATGATATGTAACTACAAACAACCATGTCTGTTGCTAACATATAGAATGGTTTGCTTTCATATTTTCCCTTCTCTATAGTGAATGAGTCAACGACGTTTTTTTTTCTATTTCCATGCATGGGATCTTTTACTCCCCCTTGCGTAGCCACCAGCAGACAGAAGGGACTAACGGCTTTTAGTATCTTCCAAAAGACACAGGCAAAGGAGGGTGAACGAAATTGCCCAAGTTCCTAAACGGCGGCAGGTGGAATCGAACCACCGTCCTCTCGATCGGCAGTACGGAGCTCTAACCATTAGACCACCGTCCTCTCGGTCGGCAGTACGGAGCTCTAACCATTAGACCACCGTCCTCTCGATCGGCAGTACGGTGCTCTAACCATTAGACCACCGTCCTCTCGGTCGGCAGTACGGTGCTCTAACCATTAGACCACCGTCCTCTCGATCGACAGTACGGTGCTCTAACCATTAGACCACCGTCCTCTCGATCGGCAGTACGGTGCTCTAACCATTAGACCACCGTCCTCTCGATCGGCAGTACGGAGCTCTAACCATTAGACCACCGTCCTCTCGATCGGCAGTACGGTGCTCTAACCATTAGACCACCGTCCTCTCGATCGGCAGTACGGTGCTCTAACCATTAGACCACCATCCTCTCGGTCGGCAGTACGGTGCTCTAACCATTAGACCACCGTCTTCTCGATCGGCAGTACGGAGCTCTAACCATTAGACCACCGTCCTCTCGATCGGCAGTACGGTGCTCTAACCATTAGACCACCGTCCTCTCGATCGGCAGTACGGTGCTCTAACCATTAGACCACCGTCCTCTCGATCGGCAGTACGGTGCTCTAACCATTAGACCACCGTCCTCTCGATCGGCAGTACGGTGCTCTAACCATTAGACCACCGTCCTCTCGATCGGCAGTACGGAGCTCTAACCATTACACCACCGTCCTCTCGATCGGCAGTACGGTGCTCTAACCATTAGACCACCGTCCTCTCGATCGGCAGTACGGTGCTCTAACCATTAGACCACAGTCCTCTCGGTCGGCAGTACGGTGCTCTAACCATTAGACCACCGTCTTCTCGATCGGCAGTACGGAGCTCTAACCATTAGACCACCGTCCTCTCGATCGGCAGTACGGTGCTCTAACCATTAGACCACCGTCCTCTCGATCGGCAGTACGGTGCTCTAACCATTAGACCACCGTCCTCTCGATCGGCAGTACGGTGCTCTAACCATTAGACCACAGTCCTCTCGGTCGGCAGTACGGTGCTCTAACCATTAGACCACCGTCTTCTCGATCGGCAGTACGGAGCTCTAACCATTAGACCACCGTCCTCTCGATCGGCAGTACGGTGCTCTAACCATTAGACCACCGTCCTCTCGATCGGCAGTACGGTGCTCTAACCATTAGACCACCGTCCTCTCGATCGGCAGTACGGTGCTCTAACCATTAGACCACCGTCCTCTCGATCGGCAGTACGGAGCTCTAACCATTACACCACCGTCCTCTCGATCGGCAGTACGGTGCTCTAACCATTAGACCACCGTCCTCTCGATCGGCAGTACGGTGCTCTAACCATTAGACCACCGTCCTCTCGATCGGCAGTACGGTGCTCTAACCATTAGACCACCGTCCTCTCGGTCGGCAGTACGGAGCTCTAACCATTAGACCACCGTCCTCTCGGTCGGCAGTACGGAGCTCTAACCATTAGACCACCGCGTAAGCGTTATATCATTCATAATTTAAATTGATTTATTTTGGGTTTCATGACATTGTATATATAACACGGTACAGCCAATGAAACAACAAAACCTGGCAGATATACGTATTTAAAAGATGGGGTTATGCACGAATACAAATATACATTTATGTTTTTGTTAACGTGTGAGAAATAATTAAGGAATTGCTCCCTTGTCAGTTTTAAATTTTGTCATATTTAATTGCATTTAAATGTAACATATTTTTGCCGTATCATTAAAAAACAACGTAATCAAATTTTAAACGTATAACGCCTATATAAAAACATAGTATTCCACGTATGTGGCATAACTCTTATTCAACAGCTGTTAGTTGGTGCGCGGTACAATTTATGTGATGATGCTGATTAATATGTAACGACGACGACGTCACCGACGCCGGTGACAAGGAGACTCGGAGACAACGATTGCCAAAACGCACGACGACAACGACAAAATCGGTGAAAGGCAAACCTTTACTTTTTACAGAGCACAGTTCACTTAGTGTGATCAAATCCAGGCTCATACCAGCATTATTCGTTTATATACTTTATACACAAGCTGCCCGAATTGGTGTCTCGAAACTTGCGTGCACCGTTAACCACTTCCGTCTGCTGGTGTCGCTGGCTTCTTTGACAATTTAATGGCCCGATAAGTCAGCACAATGCGAGGCAATTACGCGCCAACGACACTCCGTTTCGAGGGTTTAAATGTGTTTTTCTTTTTCTAGAAAACGTTCGTATTCGTCAACTACGGCTGAGTAAAAATACGACCGATTCATCGCTTGCCTCTCGAATTGTGTGGACGCATCTTCAAAGGAAAGTTCTCCTAAGAGAATGTCACATGTGTTAACTGTGAATAATCAATCAACCACAAGTGTCCCCTGGTACAAGTGGTAAAAAACAATGCGTTTTCACGGGTGAGACCACTGTCACTAGTTCATTGCCCGTTGGAGTGGTTGATTGTGTTATGTGTTCTTCCATTACTGAACAGGAGATTTATAAAATGCTTTCACCCCCGTAGATATAGTTGTTCCTGACGTGTCGTAAAAAATTTAGGACAGTCACATAGACACATATTTTTGTTTATATATGTATGAACGTGCTGTGTGCATCAATCTTGACACTTTCACCCGTCATTTAATTCCCGAGCATTGAGAAAATTGCCGACCATCTAACAGTCTCTCAGACAACATAAATTATATACTGTGCGAGCAAACGTTCGGTTCGGTTTGAGTATTTAACGGCGAATAAAACGTCAAAGTGGAAAATCGACTGTACATAAAGCAACATCGCGCCCTGCATCTTGTGACTAAGCGTCGTGTGACCAAATGTCGTGTGACCAAATGTTCTGATCCAACCACATTGATTCTTTTTCTGCGGCTGCTTCGTTGACTATTGTTGACTATTATTAACTATTGTTGACTATTGTTGACTATTGTTGCGCATCTTAACGGACGAATACCGCTTAGTGGTGGACGAAGTGGGTTGCGTGGAAAGTTATACCGGGACGACACTCGAAACTGAATGAAGTAAACCACAGGAGGTATATAACCCAACAACCAGGACACATCGTTAGCTGCCCAAATAGCTTTACCCGAACACACAGTAGGCGGCCGCTGATCCAATTATCTCATTTGTCATGTTCCGCGTGAGTTAGTCCTGTAACGCCAGTCTGCCAGTCGACGGGTTTGGAGAAACGTATCTGAAGTTTCTCACCCGTATAAGGCAAGGAGACAGAAGTCAAGGGATCTGTTGCAAGTAATCGTCCTGTTGCAAAGTAATCGTCCGCTACGTGTGTGTGTGTGTGTGTGTGTGTGTGTGTGTGTGTGTGTGTGTGTGTGTGTGTGTGTGTGTGAGTGTGTGTGTGTGTGTGCGTGCTTGCGTATATATATATATATATATATATATATATATATATATATATATATATATATATATATATATATATATATATATATATATATATATATATATATATATATATATATATATATGTATGTATGTATATATATATATATATATATATATATATATATATATATATATATATATATATATATATATATATATATATATATATGACGCTGGCATTGAGGGCATACGGCCTAAATGCAGTGACACTATAGACCTTTGCGAACGTGGATGTGGTTTCGTGGAGCTTCTAGATTGTCTTTTTTATAAATTGCCCCTTGATTCCAGAAGCAAAAGTTCCCATGTACTGCCACTAACTTTAGTAAGGTGAACATGTACCACTTCATGAAATAAATTATGGTATATCTTGTATATAGTGGGCACTATATATATAGTCCCAAATACAGACTTACTTGCTGTATCCTCGTATGAAGACACACATTCACAGCAACGGAATTCCAGAAACTGACTGGGGTAGAAAAGTCCCGTGTCCTGACTTGTGATGCGTGGTTTTTCTATTTTATTCTTTTTGGGGATTCACAAGCAAAACATCAAAGATACTCAACGGCAAAAGCGATCGATGACCAACGGGGTTTCGTGCATATTTGCCGATCCCAAACTTTAGTCGCCGGGATTTTTTAACATGCTTACTTTGCACATGTAAAATGTAAAAACACCGTTTAGCATGGTGGGGTATCCGATGAAAATGTCCTTTTCGTTTGAGTGTAATATCGACGCTGCGTGGTTTTATTACATCAATGTCTCGATAAGACAATCTTGATATATGGTTTAACGATCTCATGATGTTTGTCCATTACTAGCTATGGCATAAATGACACATGGATCTATTGACTAGATCTTTAAAAGCAAGATAACGATATGCGTATTTACACTACTCGCACGAAACCATTTGTTGACATAGACGCTAAACGTTGGTGATATATCGACCACACCAGAGGTCACAGTTACGGGTTGGCCTGCGACACGTGCATTCGTGCCTCGTTACAAGTGTAACATATGCTGAATTTTCATTGGTAACGACAAAACGAATAATATGCTCTCCACCTGGTATGACAACTTCGCATTTGTCTGCGGCGCCATCTTGTTTCGCAGAGCGTCATCGAATCAGATCGAGGCGACGAATCGACAAGCGCTGTCAGTGAACCGAGATGCCGGTTCGACTCTCTCCGGTGTCGAATTCGGGAAAACAAGTTGGCGTGAAACTAACAGTCGAGCGAGACAATATAACGGGACGAAAGCCGATATAAACTATTTAACCCGGGCGTGCCGATGAATGTTTCAACGAAGCCGAGGTTCAGTGGCCGGCATTGAACGCACGTACCGGTGTGGCTATGGTCACATGCGACGTCAGATTGCTGGACGTGATTAACAGTTCATCATTAGTACACGCGTGAGTGTGTATAGACGATGCTGATTGAGATGTGAACGGTCGTACACGTGCTCTGTCTGGCTATCGTCAGTTTATCAAGATTTAATCATAACGCAACAAAACATTATGCATAATTCGTACCTCCGGGCCACTCAACCCGGGACTATAGTCGCCAGGAAGGAAGCGTCTCCCGAAAGACATATCAATACGCAGTAGACATAGTTGGTACGATAACTCAATCTGTGCGTTGACTCCCTGCATGGCGTATCATCGTCGCGCTCACAAGACACACTGCGAACGACAAGGTTCTCATGATGTAAAACGTGCGACGCCGACAAAAACACGCAACCATCGTGAACATTCCCGACAGAAGTATGAATCCTACATAAAGGCAAGCACTTTATCATATGATGATTCCCACCAACCGTCCGACTCATACGGAGGTTAATACATTATCACATGATGATTCATATATAGACGTCAAAATCCTACGGAGGTCAAGACGCTACCTCGTGAAGATGAAGATTCACCCCAACCGTCCGAATTATATGAATACACCACGAAGTCCCACTATATAACCGTTCGACTGCTACGTGGGTCAATACACTATTATGTAAAAATTCCCACCAACCCTCCAAATCATACAGAGATCGATGCACAATCACACGAAGATTCCCACCAGCCATCAACATCCACTGCACCCACTGCACTGCACGCAAGACACAAGCACGGCGCGTTGACGTCTTCCCTGACACCTCCTTGTCAGCCCTGCTAAATTGCCCGCGTTTAGAATTCCCTCTGACATGCGTGGAGCCGTCGTTCACGGGTATGCATCCGGGCGGCGCGACCAGCTTCACGAGCGGTGTGCGGCCGACTAAGTGAGAGCGCGTGCATCAACTTGGTCGGAGGATGTAACGGAAGAGCGCCGATGAATGCTTTGTCGTAAAACATCCGTGTCTGTTTTACGTTGACCGTGACAACTCTTGTACAACAAACTATAATTTGCCATCTTCCGTCACAACGGCAGCTTCGAGTGAGGCCCTCGATACGCTCTTTTTGTCGTGTGGTTTTATTCCGTATAAACAGATATACACATTTTTATTCCATATACGCCGAAACGGTGTGACGGCGTGACGGCTTGATGGCGTGACGGAGAGATCACTTGGTAACTAACTTATCCTATTCGCACCCTAGTTGGTGCACAAGTTCACTTGGTAACTAACTTATCCTATTCGCACCCTAGTTGGTGCATAAGTTCACTTGGTAATTAACTTATCCTATTCGCACCCTATAATTGGTGCATAAGTTCACTTGGTAACTAACTTATCCTATTCGCACCCTATAATTGGTGCATAAGTTCACTTGGTAACTAACTTATCCTATTCGCACCCTAGTTGGTGCATAAGTTCACTTGGTAACTAACTTATCCTATTCGCACCCTATAATTGGTGCATAAGTTCACTTGGTAACTAACTTATCCTATTCGCACCCTAGTTGGTGCATACGTTCACTTGGTAACTAACTTATCCTATTCGCACCTTATAATTGGTGCATAAGTTCACTTGGTAACTAACTTATCCTATTCGCACCCAACGAAGTTGGTGCATAAGTTCACTTGGTAACTAACTTATCCTATTCGCACCCTAGTTGGTGCATACGTTCACTTGGTAACTAACTTATCCTATTCGCACCTTATAATTGGTGCATAAGTTCACTTGGTAACTAAGTTATCCTATTCGCACCCTATAGTTGGTGCACAAGTTCACTTGGTAACTAACTTATCCTATTCGCACCCTAGTTGGTGCATAAGTTCACTTGGTAACTAACTTATCCTATTCGCACCCTATAATTGGTGCATAAGTTCACTTGGTAACTAACTTATCCTATTCGCACCCTAGTTGGTGCACAAGTTCACTTGGTAACTAACTTATCCTATTCGCACCCTAGTTGGTGCATACGTTCACTTGGTAACTAACTTATCCTATTCGCACCCTAGTTGGTGCACAAGTTCACTTGGTAACTAACTTATCCTATTCGCACCATAGTTGGTGCATAAGTTCACTTGGTAACTAACTTATCCTATTCGCACCCAAGTTGGTGCATAAGTTCATTTGGTAACTAACTTATCCTATATTCGCACCCTAGTTGGTGCACAAGTTCACTTCGTAACCTCCGCCATTTCGTAGATCTTTAGCTGTATTTTCTGCCATCTTACAATAACTCGATTCCAATCGGTTCCTCTCCACTTCCACAGTCCTTCTCTGTGTTGATTTTGGCCTTCCTCTTTTTTATTATATTTTACAGATGAATTATATTAGACTATCTTTTGGGATCTTGCTGTCGCTCTGATTCAGGCCCCGTATATACACGTACCATCGTCAGTTTATTACGTTTGTGCCGGGATTACGGATATAAGTGGACATCGTGTTGCTATCCCAACTGTGTGCTCTCAGTTTGATTCCATCTTCGGTGAACCGCCAGGTCATTGGCGGGACATATTTAATATATATATATATATATATATATATATATATATATATATACCCACACACACACACACACGCACGCACGCACGCACGCACGCACGCACGCACGCACGCACCCACGCACGCACGCACGCACGCACGCACACACACACACAGATAATTATATATCCGAAGATTCGGGGAAACAGAAGTCGAGGAAAAGAGAACTCTACGCAACCATATACATCTGGTCTTGGAGCGTTGTTGTGACAACCGACTGTAACGACTCAACCTCGCCGTACTTTGAACAAGCAAAAACAAGTCGTCAATTAATTACGGGATGTTCCCCCAACACGTAATGAATGGCGACACAAAAACTACCGTAGCCATTATTTTCTTGGGGATGGGGTGGCACCGGCTACGCCCTCATAAATATGCGCCTAGAGGGGTGTAAGAAGGGGAGGGTGACTAGTGGAGGGAGAAGGCTGTCGATAGGGAGAAGGGATAACAGCTGGAACGGTGCACGACATAGTTTTGCCCCTTAATAAAGGGAACAACGAAGACGAACACATTCAATATAATGCGATACAAACTCGT
The DNA here is from genome assembly GCA_963662155.1 of Lamellibrachia columna. Taxonomy (NCBI): domain Eukaryota; kingdom Metazoa; phylum Annelida; class Polychaeta; order Sabellida; family Siboglinidae; genus Lamellibrachia; species Lamellibrachia columna. Next base: position 14,890,291 of record OY759267.1, on the reverse strand, counting down.
CTATAACTTCCCGCTCGATCTGCCGTTACTGCACCGCCTCGGGCCGGTGACGTCTCTGCACCGCCTCGGGCCGGTGACGTCACTGCACCGCCTCGGGCCGGTGACGTCACTGCACCGCCTCGGGCCGGTGACGTCATTGCACCGCCTCGGGCCGGTGACGTCTCTGCACCGCCTCGGGCCGGTGACGTCTCTGCACCGCCTCGGGCCGGTGACGTAGCCTACGCAATAACATGGCTGCGATGCAAGACATTTTTATCGGATTAAAATCAACGGCCAAGAGACACCACAGGTCTTCGAAGCATCTTCCTCCTTGTGTCAGGTATAAGCCGTCGATTATACCTGCACGCCCAGACATCGCGCAATTACCCGACGGGTATAATCCGGGCGTAATTGCGATAAGACAATAGCGATAAGATAATTGGCGCCGCCTGGAACAGCTCAGTCGACTCGCTTTGTGCTGGCGTCACCGGGCGCCGTTTGACATCGCCCGGGGATTCTCGCCGTCAAAACAACGCGCGTGTATTCGCCAATAACCCGAGGAATGGGAACGGCGAAATTCGCTGATAAAATTCAAACAATTGACGGAAGGACTGTGATCGTCTTATCTTGACCAAGCAACGAAAGACCGTCCTGCCTGACTGCATTCTATTTGTTTGTTTATCGGTCAAGCAGCAGTTACTTTACAATTATCGATAACCACTATTATATAGGAATAGCGCTGAAACAACATAATCGTTGTTGCCTGGCACAGCGCAAGCTGATGAGCAGTTATTGTTGTTAATGGTTTGTGACGCAATATATGTATACATTGGCCATGAAAGTAATAAGATGTGACATCATTGTCTTGTCAGCGGGAAATGTGTTGAGATGGGGGGTTCTCCTATAAGAGTATTTGAACGTAAGAGTGTGTTAAGAATATCCTACAACTGACGGGCAAATAGTGGATACTTAATTACCACGGCTAATATAACATTAAACATGCAACGTTTCTGTTGTATCGAACTGGTGTGTGTGTGTGTGTGTGTGTGTGTGTGTGTGTGTGTGTGTGTGTTTGTGTGTGTGTGTGTGTGTGTGTGTGTGTGTGTGTGTGTGTGTGTGTGTGTTTGTGTGTGTGTGTGTGTGTGTGTGTGTGTGTTTGTGCGTGTGCGTGTGCGTGTGCGTGTGCGTGTGCGTGTGCGTGTGCGTGTGCGTGTGCGTGTGCGTGTGCGTGTGCGTGTGCGTGTGCGTGTGCGTGTGCGTGTGCGTGTGTGTGTGGGGGTGTGTGTGGGGGTGTGTTGCGTGTGTTGCGTGCGTGTGTTGTGTGTGCGCGTTGCCATGCCAACTGTAGTCCATGGTGTTTTGTGTGAATGCGGTATAGACAGAGCAAAACAAGGGAATGTCGAAATAACAGAAAACGGTCTTATAATCAGATTGCAATGATATAACAAAGAACTCGCGTGTAAAAAACGAGGATATTCTACAAAAAGCAAATGACAAGTGAGATATGACAGCATCGTCAGCGCGGAAACAAGCCACACTGCGGATGTGGATCGGAGCTCGAAAATGACAATGACCGATAAACCGTGCAGGAATAAAACAGAGATACAAAGGGCAGGCCAACACATCATACCCGTTGCGGTATCAGGTAACTATAGCCTATAGCTATGCTGACGTATATATATATATATATATATATATATATATATATATATATATATATATATATATATATATATATACAGTACGCCAATACAAGAAACCATAAGAAAAGTGTACAACGACAAGACTGTTTCACGAGATGGTGTTCCGTGACGTGTATGTTAATAAACGTCACTTGTAAGTCGAACAGTATACGCTGCAGTCCGCGTATAAACATTATCCGACTGCTTGACTTACCGGCGCTCGCAGGTGGGTCCCGCCACAATAGACGGGGTTTCAGAGGTCGAGCGCTGCATGGCGAATTGTTTCGCCGACAATAGGTAGGAAGCGGCATATCTCGAGCGCAATTAGTTGAGAATAATGCGAAACTTTTGACGATCTAACGATTGGTGTTATCTGCTCATCAAACGGCGCCCGACAGTCGAGCGGGCAAGGGGATTCTTCTAGACGGATTCACTGACAGGTGGGTCTACCTAGTTACGCCTATATAGGCGGCATTCCAAACCCGTGCACGCAATGTTGACAGCGCGGAAGGCAGTTACGAGATGTATGAGGGGGTGTATCGAAAGATCTCACGCGTAGACAAACGTATCGATATATCTCACGCGTAAACAAACGGTGTCTCGTACGAGACAAAAAGGTAATTTCTCCACTTCTTCGGACCTCCCAGCGCGATTTACACTTCACCCCATAGCAGACATGTTCCATGCAATACCAATTCGACTTCTCTGGGAAGCATTCAGCCACGCCGCAATTACTGCGCGAACTATATTCGTTCACATCCATATCTAACACCGTGTCTTGCCAAGTAGTTATTTATACAGCTGAGTGAACTGAGACAACGTGGGGTGAACGAAACTGCCCAAATTACAAAACTGCAGCAAGCAGATTCGAACCTCGCCATTGAGGGTCCGATGTTCCACCCTCTGTTCCACCCTCTGTTCCACCCTCTGTGCTACTTCGCCACACAACATCCAGGTCATTAATATTTTGTTATGCTTCCAGTGAACCGTGACGGAAACAATACATGTGGAACTGATGTCCTGGCAGGTGTGGGCGTCTACAACACTATTAATGGCGGTACATTCCCATTAATATAACTCAATCTGGACATAAACATAAAAGTAACAAAGTGCGGCAATGCTTCTTATAGTTGTGTAGGTTCCGAAGTGCGTCAGTGCGTGTGTGCGTACATGCGAGCCTACGCGAGTGTGTACGTGCGTGCGTGTGCGTGCGTGCGTGACAGAAACCACAATGGTCGACGAAGTGTTCACGTGAAACTACCAGATGACACTCAATTAGCCTGATTAACTCGGACGGCGGAACTAAACCCAATCATCACAATCGATGGCGGCGTCGCCCCGAGATCAGCCCCGGGTGCATAGACACGACAATAACTCACTCCACGTCAAACAGACACCGTTTAGACGGCAATGAACGGCGTCGCTTTTAACTGGCCACGGCGTTTAGCATAATACAAAACTGTTAAACTGGTCAAAGTAACGGTGTATTTTGTAAAATAGCAGTGTTTTCACAAAGCAGATATACCACGAACGAATCCACTGGAGGAAAGCGACACACGCGTCTAGTCCGTTAAGTTCAAGTGACCAACGGTGATCACCGACCTGCTTTAAATTGGACAGTCCAGACTATTTGAAGTATCAACATGTGTATACAACATATCATTCTTTATTGACGACATTGGCGCCCTGGTGCGGCTGTATGTGAAACTGGTCACGCATCATTGTGCGACATTCCTAAAGCGTACAAGAATTTGGATTTTGCGAAAGTTTTGGAAATTATCAAATGTTGACGGACTAAATGCTGCTACCGATATCTGATTAGATATTTACCTTGTCTGGTAAAGAACGGATTTGTATATTATTATATATGGACAATGATACGATTTATCATATACATGTCGTTGAGGTGTGTATATGGTGAACTGAGCTAACTTTGGGTGTCCAACTTAGAATACGGTGGCGGATTATTATTAATTACCTGTTATTATTTATAAGTATGTAATACTAATCCGCATACCTCCATTAAAAGTATAACCTTAAAACTGTCCGCGTCTGTTTCGAGAGAACCCTATGTTAAAACTACCGCTACAGTAGACAGCGTTGGCGGTTTTATTGATATATGTATCAGTTTCGGAATATAAGTTTTATTTCCCCGTAGCTCGGTCTACAGCAATATGTCATGCTATTAATATGCTCGTAGAACGGGGGTGCTGACAGAAGACGTATCAGTTATGGCTAAAGAGGTGCTCGAGTAGGCGTCGTTTCATAACCCAGGCTTCGACCCCCTCAACACAGTTGGCTATGACAACTCTATCACCGGGCAAGAAACGTGCCAAGAAAAACGGCGGCGATCGTCAAACTCGAATATGAGGCATTGACCTCGGCAGGATGAAAGGAGCTGTTTATGTGTACGTTGCATAACTACGTATTAACATGGTATCAGTACAAAAGATAAGAAGATGACACAGCTGATACAAGATCAATTGTCTCATCTCTTAGTCAACAGGAAACATGTCAAATTACGAGCTTGCACCAGATCTGGTTTCAAGCATTATTTTTCTTGGCCGAGCGTCAATTTGCGTACGCATTCGCTTAACTCACAGTTTTGCGATTGCAATTTAACATGCGGGAAATGGGAGATACAAATCTTAAGACTAAATCGTTAAACGAGTAACCTCGATTATATTGTTAAAATGTTGCCCAAATTGTGCTGACCTTATGATTCGTTTGATGACAGCATAAACATGAACTTTCATTGAATTATTTTCTTTTCTATGTATTAATTAAATGTCGAACGCTTAAGAACGGTCAGAATCCGTCGTGTAGTGCTGTCAATCAAGCACTATCTAAACGAGAAAGTTCGCGCGTCGTGTTTCCATCAACGATCGCGTCGATAATCGCCAAGTGCAACATGGGTGTGCGATTCTCGATAACCCGGGCGATAGAACAAAACAGCAGTAAGAACGTCACTACTTACAACCAGCGGATGCCGGAAACGGCACTGCAGAGACTTTCGACGATCAGGAAGACGAGCAGACCGGAAGAGACGGCGCGCAGGCAACGCATGCCGATCTGTTGTGAAATGTAACACGGAGCAGACGACAACTGGGCTATACCGGCTGTATAATAGTATCCTGTATAGTATCCAACGGTATCCGTGCGAGGCGCGTGAGGTAATCCGTTGTCCCAGGCGACGGGCGCGCGCGGGATCGGTTCCTAGGTGACGGGCGCGCGAGACGAGCAGCAGACGACAGGAAACGTCGGGGCGGGAACGGGACGGCGGGAGGGCATCGCGACGGCAGCGGCACCTGCGCTGTGTCGGTCGCTTGTGGCGGCGTCGGAGGCCGCGTTTGCTTGACTTCTGCCTGCGATCTGCGGGGAGCCCTTCTTGCCCCCGCCCCCGCGGCCCGCACTGCCAAAAGAGCAGTCACTCAACGCCAGGCCGTCACGGAGCAGCTCGGGGGTGTCACAGCTCGCTGAGCGGGCAAGCGTGCAAGCGTTTGAATAAGGTGGAGGAGAAAGTAGTAGCAACGAGCCGAAATATCCGGCGTCTGACGCAGACAGTGCATACGATAGGCTCGTATTTTACCCTTAGTTTTTACACGCGACATTTACGAGCTAGAAGCTATTTCGAAGTTTTTTGCTGTGACTTGGTGTAGCCGAAACCGTTTTACCCGACATGTCGATATATCTAGTGCTGCACTGATATGAGGTAGTCTTGTTTGTACTTGTTGTTACAGACGCTGCCCACGCACGCCTTCAACCGTTTTTACTTTGTGCGTATTTCTTTATTCCGCCAACCATTCACCAATAATTTAGGATGTCAGAGAGCAACAGCTATCACACAAATAAGGCTAGTATGCTTTATATATACAGGCTTATACAGACACGGCAAGTTAGTTTAGCGTTTAGTGTTTGGCTAGTGTTCATTAGTGTTAATTAGTGTTGATTATGTTTAGTGCGAATTGGTATTTGTGGTCTTAATTGTTGATACTTGTTTGTGGTAATCATTTCTGATCTCGTAAATGTTTTCTCGTATTTCAACTATTGTATGTTCACGTAGAACGATATATTATTATTGATAGTATCAGTGTCTTGGCGGCCTGTTCACCAGCGATCTACCAGGTCTCAGTGCAGGTCCCCATGGATTAATCAACATTTTATTCACAACCGTCATGTATTTAAACTGTATTCTGTATGTCCATGATTTGATCCTAATATATATATGTATGTATGTATGTATGTATGTATGTATGTATGTATGTATGTATGTATGTATGTATGTATGTATGTATGTATGTATGTATGTATGTATGTATGTATGTATGTATGTATGTATGTATATATATATATATATATATATATATATATATATATCCAATCTTCTGTCACCATCCTTGTTCTACCTCTCTGACTAATCTCTTCTCTTCGTGGAATACACAGGAATGGTGTTTGAAAAATGTCTCCTTGAACTATTTATCAAATATAGTAATCAATCAAGCGTCGCTATTTATGATTAAAATATGTAAATGTGGTTGATGGAGTCATAAGAGTCTTTGTTTAAACGCAGCGAGAGCGCTGTTCCTTCAAAAACAACCCCAAAAAACTAATGCAGTCACTGAATGTTCAGTCGTCATTCTGTGTACGATAAGGCCGACGCCTTCTTGTCACCTGCACAGGTGTCAGTATCTGCTCATGGAAAAAGTGGGACATTGTTTATGAAGAATTAGGAAACATATTCCTCCACTCAATTTTGATTTGTTATTCTCCTGAGAAAATTTGACGTCACTTGAGACCACTGTGCCTGAAACATCCTCGTGTTTAATATATATATATATATATATATATATATATATATATATATATATATATATATATATATATATAATTATATATATAACTTTTACCGTATTTGTTTTTAATTAGGCCTACAAAATATAATAGCGGGACATTCCGTCCAAAAAGCGGAACGTTAAGACACAAAGGAGAAAAAGGCAAACAGTAAGCTCTTAACCGCCCACGAGCCGCTCTCAAGCTGCTCACGAGCCGTTCTCAAGCTGCTCACAAGCTGCTCACAAACCGTCCACAAGCCGCTCTCAAGTCGCGTGGCTCAATGTAACAATGCCAGTGACGTCGTCGTAATCCGGGCTACGTACTCTCAAACGGTTTACGTACCGCAATATTCACAGGCGGGAGTGAATACTTGGAGAAAGGTAGAGGGAGTCATGTTGGACAGAAAAAAATTGAAAAGGCTGAAAGGGAAAGTCCTGAGAACGTGAGTTACACCAGCATGCCTGTATGGTCTGGAGACAGTGGCGTTGACAGAACAACAACACAAGATGTAAGTTTGTGAGAACAACTGGGTTCGTTGAATAACAAGAACAAAGATGGTGGACAGAAGTAAGATGAATGACCTGATGAAAGAGGTTGGGATGCAATGCAGCCTAACAGGATGATTGGTGAGAAGCAGGATGAGACCAGATGGTAAGGATGGATGCAAGCAAACTAGTAAAGAGAGCAGAGGTGAAAACACATCAAGGACGCAGGAAAAGGGGAAGGCCACCGCTGATATGGGAGGACTGCGCGAGGAGGGGCATGAGAAGATCGGGGGAAGATGAAAGATGGAGAGAGGGGGCGGCCGATAGAAAACTGTGGAAAGAAAGAACACAAAGAGTGGCTCGACAATACTTTACCTGACCCTCACCCCTGTAAATCAGTGGACAAGGAGGAAGAGCACACACACGCGTGGTTGTTGGAAGTCAACGTTTTACGTAATATAAACCGCCCATATGGCACTACATACTCTCAAACGGTTTACGTACCGAAGTATTCGCCGCGCGCGCGCGTTGTTTCTGCCATTGTTGGAAGTTAACGTTTTACGAAGTGAACATTTGTTGATTTACCAAAAACACCACTAAGAACCCTTGATATACGGGGTATTTCGAGAAAAAAATAAAAACGTTACGTTTCATTCGTGGGGTCGTAGAGTAATCCCTGAAAGTTTGGCGCCCGAGGTCCAAGCCGTCTGTGAGGAAAACGTTAACAGATACAAACATATAGCTCGATTATAGATACTGGCAGCAAAAGCATAGTTATTGTTGTAAAACATATTTGTATTGTTTGTATATTGGGCGGGCGGGCGGGCGGGCGGGCGGGCGGGCGGGCGGGCGGGCGGGCGGGCGGGCGGGCGGGCGGGCGGGCGGGCGGGCGGGCGGGCGGGCGGGCGGGCGGGCGGGCGGGCGGGCGGGCGGGCGGGCGGGCGGGCGGGCGGGCGGGCGGGCGGGCGGGCGGGCGGGCGGGCGGGCGGGCGGGCGGGCGGGCGGGCGGGCGGGCGGGCGGGCGGGCGGGCGGGCGGGCGGGCGGGCGGGCGGGCGGGCGGGCGGGCGGGCGGGCGGGCGGGCGGGCGGGCGGGCGGGCGGGCGGGCGGGCGGGCGGGCGGGCGGGCGGGCGGGCGGGCGGGCGGGCGGGCGGGCGGGCGGGCGGGCGGGCGGGCGGGGCGGGGCGGGCGGGCGGGCGGGCGGGCGGGCGGGCGGGCGGGCGGGCGGGCGGGCGGGCGGGCGGGCGGGCGGGCGGGCGGGGCGGGGCGGGCGGGCGGGCGGGCGGGCGGGCGGGCGGGCGGGCGGGCGGGCGGGCGGGCGGGCGGGCGGGCGGGCGGGCGGGCGGGCGGGCGGGCGGGCGGGCGGGCGGGCGGGCGGGCGGGCGGGCGGGCGGGCGGGCGGGCGGCTTGGAGTGTCACCCCCGAGACCTGCCCGCGACGCCTCAGCGGTTGGTCAACGGAGGTGCCGAAGCGACAACAATAAATGACGGCTTCTCCCATTCGGCGTGGACGATGCACAATGCGGCGCAGTCGTCTAATGGCACCCGTCAGTCGCCCTGTGTCGACCCGCCGACGGATCGCATACAGTTGCCCGGCCTTAATTGTAAATTAATTGCCCATCTCTCATTCTGCGCCGCCCCCCGTAAATCAAACGCTAAGACGGCCGACCGGGGGAGCAAACAAGCCAATTGAAAGCCTGTCTGAACGAGGCTAGCATCGCGAATTCCTGTCGAGTAAGTAGCATTGAGACGCTGACAAACACCGTATTTACGCATAATGCCGAATTTGTTCGTTCGTTTTCCACCCGCAACCCCGGGGCGGGGGAAGAGCCTCACCCGATGGCTACCGGCAGTGATCCAGGACGCCAGACCACCCACAACCCCGGGGCGGGGGGAGAGCCTCACCCGATGGCTACCGACAGTGATCCAGGACGCCAGACCACCCACCACCCGTTCGATGTATGCGTTCAACAACACGGATACATCAACACAAGTCATGTATTTGCTGTTCATTGAATACACAACATAAACTATTATACACCCATGGCTATATAATAAGGAACATCGGGTATATGGAGAAGTTTGACTAAGCCCCAACAAATTATGTATAGCTAGACTCCACTGTATATGCTTAGACATGGGCAGCAGCAGCAGCAGCAGCAGCAGCAGCAGCAGCAGCAGCAGCAGCAGCAGCAGCAGCAGCAGCAGCAGCAGCAGCAGCAGCAGCAGCAGCAGCAGCAGCAGCAGCAGCAGCAGCAGCAGCAGCAGCAGCAGCAGCAGCAGCAGCAGCAGCAGCAGCAGCAGCAGCAGCAGCAGCAGCAGCAGCAGCAGCAGCAGCAGCAGCAGCAGCAGCAGCAGCAGCAGCAGCAGCAGCAGCAGCAGCAGCAGCAGCAGCAGCAGCAGCAGCAGCAGCAGCAGCAGCAGCAGCAGCAGCAGCAGCAGCAGCAGCAGCAGCAGCAGCAGCAGCAGCAGCAGCAGCAGCAGCAGCAGCAGCAGCAGCAGCAGCAGCAGCAGCAGCAGCAGCAGCAGCAGCAGCAGCAGCAGCAGCAGCAGCAGCAGCAGCAGCAGCAGCAGCAGCAGCAGCAGCAGCAGCAGCAGCAGCAGCAGCAGCAGCAGCAGCAGCAGCAGCAGCAGCAGCAGCAGCAGCAGCAGCAGCAGCAGCAGCAGCAGCAGCAGCAGCAGCAGCAGCAGCAGCAGCAGCAGCAGCAGCAGCAGCAGCAGCAGCAGCAGCAGCAGCAGCAGCAGCAACAACAATAACACTAATGAACCTATATTGCGCCTATATCCTCAGGAACCTGAGCTCAGACAAGGAAGCGCAAAATTCATTATCATAACTACGGACCACCGAAGATTTATGGTGGAAATGCAATTTGGAATACATTTTTTTTAAAGTTTAGTTCGGAAGGTAGCTATAATTTCAGAATGTCAGATGATTTCAAAGTGACGGGGAATTAATTCCAGACCCAACCCTACCACCTGTTTTTGCTTGTCAACAATATGGAGAGATATAATTACATTGTAACGGTTGACTGTCCAGTTACGCGCCACGGGAGCCGAACCGTTGACCTTCCGTTCGTTGTGATGTCAAAATGCAATAAAATATGATTACTAAATATAAAGAAACCTTGATACCAAAATGGTAATGGTGGAATTCTGACTAATACATTATTACAAGGAACAATTGTGTCAGACAACCTTGAAGAGTCAGAAATGTAATTTCCCAATTACTTGTCCGTGAAATAATTATTTAAATATCGGATCTCGCTTCAGATAATAAAAACATACTACGCATTATCGTTAAAAGTGCTCATTTAGACGTGTGGTATCAGTAAAAAAATCTTTAAATATTTATGCCTCACAAGGTGTCTAAATGCACAAAACTCATGCCTCGAAACGGACTGTTTTGAGTAAAGTAAACACATTTGCTATGCATATAGATTATACTATGCCGGCAGTGCGCGAGCGTTAATACATGGTATCCAGTTGTAAATAACTCTCAAACGATTACCGTGAACATTCTTATATATAAAGCTTCTCACACACCTTTAACATCTTTTCATCAGTCTGAAACCAGAAACATTTAACTGTTTGGTGTCAGTTCTGTGAGTACACCCAAAAATATAATCATATTCTTTACACAGGCATCAAAACTGCCGAGGTCGCCAGTGGACCACAGAGCTAAAACTAGGTCACGAGATTTACGTTCCCTATTTGTTCAGATATCCACCTCTGTCTGAAGCCAGACACTCATTTATACAGATGAGTGAACTGTGGCAACGTGGGGTGAACGAAATTGCCAAAACTTCGAAACGGCGGCAAGAGGAATCGAACCCGGATTCTCTCGATTGAGACCCCGACGTTCTACCGCGCCACATTATTTTAAAAGCACCTTTAACTTAAATTATCTTGTTCGTAAATGGGTAGATTTGAAATCTTAAGTTAGTTTCTGAAACGGGAAAACACCGCATCATTCACCAAAAACACGGCAAATCTATGATTACAATGAAAATAATTTGTCTTTGAAACGTAAGACCAATTATGCGCTGCAGCCTATCATCGGGACCCGGGGTTGAATCGGCGAGAGAAAGACGGATGGACAGGGAGATAATGTTCTTTTATCTCAGGGAGCAAATCGCCGCTTAATAAAACGCAAGCTCCAATCCAATATATCAGACCATCGACGGCTAACAAGAAATGAAGCCCTGGAGGTGCGCGAGATGATCACAGGATGCGGTGCCCTACGGCGGACATTTAATCAACGGAACTAGTCATTATTCCCGGCATTCTCTGTTTAATCACTGCCCCTTGTTGACAGGCGCAGTGAGTGCATTCTCCCGGGACGGAGGTGAGGCTAATGGGAGTAACCCGGTGTAGGTGTCAGGTGTTTGTCCCCGCCCCGTGTGGACGCGGGGCAGAGTTTCCCTACGACGGCGACGGCGACGGCGACGGCGACGGTGATATCTGGAAAAGTTGAGGGGACGCCATATCTGTTATCTAACAGACAGACAGACAGACAGACAGACAGTTATGACGAAGAATACTAAGCGAAACGATGACAGCACTGGCAACATATTGCTGCGGATTTGTTTACGACTTTTCAGGGAATGAATGAGAGAGAATTGTTGCGTTACTTGTAGATATACTCCAGTTACTGTGCCCACGTACGTGTTCACCCGTTCACAACGTAGTCACGGTCAAGCAAAGTTGATCACGTGGGACATTTAGTTAGAAGTGACGTGATCACAACGTATGCTGCAAAACATGCCGCGTGCAATTAATTGTGTTAGGTAATCGCGAACAAAACATCCTACATTCGGGCCCAATTACATCACTTTAAATATACTTAGCGCGTCCCAGTGGGAGATCTTCGCGGGCGTTAATTCGACCCACAAAGGCGAATGATCACATCAAAACGCGATTCTTGACAGCGGTAGTGCACTCACAATGGAAGCCAACTAAAACCCGACCCGGACGCCGCAAAAAAGGCCTCATTCGTTGTCCGCTGTCCCGTGAAGCACCCGACGAGCAGGCGTCTCCATAAACCAGCGATACGAAATTGAATTTCGTAAATTGCACCACGGCCAATCAGATGTCCCGTTATCCCCGGTAACGTGGAGGGCGTACTGTTACAGCTACGTCAGTGTCACCGGAAATACAGGGCGCGACTGCTGAAAAAAAGGATCGATGGGAATTCGAGTTGGGCGATGTTCGTGACAGGGTATTCGTGCCAGATACACGAATGTTTGACCGTAAGCAATCCACCGACGACAGGCACACGCCTCAACAAGCGTTATAGTACACGTTATAATGGAATTGACTAAGCTAAAGTCGCCTACCATTAAAACTCTTTCCACAAGTTGTTTAGCCCAGCGCCAATCAGGTTCGCTGATATTCAGATGTTTTATACGTGACTGCGGAAGAATAGTTTAAATAATATTCTGCACAGTTGTAATGACACAGTGCGTAGGTTTTGTTAAAATCATCGACATAATTACTCATTTTGAATGTTAGACCGGGTAACTTGGGAAAGTGTAAATTACCTTATGTCATAGTATAACGACCCGGACCATTTTTTTAATTAAGCAAATTATATATAATGACATAACTATTTATAGTTACTTCTATGTTTCCAACGTACAGAACACTGTTTTCGTGCGCTACACATTTCCCCTCAGTTCGGTTTTGTTGTCGTATGTTTATCTCGTATACAGATTGTCGTTCTCCAGTTAGTCGTGTTATAAATCGATCGACATTACATTCGCAGTATGTTCGTCAACACAGACCTACACTATTTTTACCCCACTTTGTCACATCCACGCCATATAATTACGATAACTGAGATGTTTCCAGGTAGACGTGTTGATAACGTGAACATCGCAACACCATTAATCATCATTTAGGAAGAATCCATTCATTTCGTGGTTGGCCATTAGCAGCGTCGGAACAGAAGAACGAAACATGAACGGACTGATTAATCAAAATTACGTAGTTTCCCGTATAATATGTGAATATCGGTAGACAAGGACTATAATTGGAGATTCATCACGTAGAACTAGATTCGTAAACGAACCGTGCACAATATTACGGCTCGGAACTTGTCACGGGTGACTGAATCGAGGGATCGACGAAAAGGTTATATTCACACTCGTCTCGGTAGAGCATCTTAGAGAGCGTGTTTTTAACATTATATACATTTAAAACATACAAGAATAAAACTACTATGTTCAGCACGTCCACTTAGGTAGGTTAAGAAACCACTGATACAATGTATATTTATATACTTTCTAATAAAGCATGACGTCAGAAAAAAAATTGAAAAAAAAAAAAAATTAACTAAGAGTAGGTCTTCAACATCCGAAGTTTCCACACATCACAACACAGCTGTATATCGACATCGAACAGTTATAAACCGAGTCTTCGGTTTTCTATGCTGAGTAAATGTCTGTGCTAACAGGTCCACTCCCGACGGAACAAAGCAATCGCCACGCGACGTCGGCGGTCTTTTTTGTTGCCACATTGCGATAATTGGCCGATACCAACCAGTGACATTGTTACGACACTTTTACGACATTCGTTGCGCGGCTGAGCCTAATGGCCTTTTTACGACACCGTTGAAAACGCGTCACGCGAATGCCATCGTGGGTGGGGCTGGCTACTGTAGCATCAGTCCTTCTGACAGTCTGGGCATTGAGCCGTTAGTGGTGCACATATACCACAGTTGGGGCGGTCTAAATGACGTGAGTTACGTTCCGTTTCGCCGGGTGACGGAAACTTCCGTTGTCAAAATTAACGCGTCACTTTGGTTTCTAAAACCAATCGATCACTCTGCCCGGGGAGAACAAGTGATCGGACGCATCCATGGGTATCGGAATCCGAATGGTTTTTGTCCATTACAACAATATAATACAGTGAAAAATCATATAAGTAACCAATAAAAGACAACACAATCAATTAAGCTAACTGTCAACAAAGCAATGTGCAGTGTAACATTACAAGTGTAACATTACAAGTTGATATGTGGAAGAGAAGACTCCTCAGACTAACATTACAAGTTGATATGTGGGAGAGAAGACTCCTCAGACTAACATTACAAGTTGATATGTGGGAGAGAAGACTCCTCAGACTAACATTACAAGTTGATATGTGGGAGAGAAGACTCCTCAGACTAACATTACAAGTTGATATGTGGGAGAGAAGACTCCTCAGACTAACATTACAAGTTGATATGTGGGAGAGAAGACTCCTCAGACTAACATTACAAGTTGATATGTGGGAGAGAAGACTCCTCAGACTAACATTACAAGTTGATATGTGGGAGAGAAGACTCCTCAGACTAACATTACAAGTTGATATGTGGGACAGAAGACTCCTCAGATTAACATTACAAGTTTATATATGGGAGAGAAGACTCCTCAGACTAACATTACAAGTAGATATGTGGGACAGAAGACTCCTCAGACTAACATTACAAGTAGATATGTGGGACAGAAGACTCCTCAGACTAACATTACAAGTTGATATGTGGGAGAGAATACTCCTCAGACTAACATTACAAGTTGATATGTGGGACAGAAGACTCCTCAGATTAACATTACAAGTTTATATCTGGGAGAGAAGACTCCTCAGACTAACATTACAAGTAGATATGTGGGACAGAAGACTCCTCAGACTAACATTACAAGTAGATATGTGGGACAGAAGACTCCTCAGACTAACATTACAAGTTGATATGTGGGACAGAAGACTCCTCAGGCTAACACTACAAGTAGATATGAGGGACAGAAGACTCCTCAGACTAACATTACAAGTTGATATGTGGGACAGAAGACTCCTCAGACTAACATTACAAGTTGATATGTGGGAGAGAAGACTCCTCAGACTAACATTACAAGTTGATATGTGGGACAGAAGACTCCTCAGACTAACATTACAAGTAGATATGTGGGACAGAAGACTCCTCAGACTAACATTACAAGTAGATATGTGGGACAGCAGACTCCTCAGACTAACATTACAAGTTGATATGTGGGAGAGAAGACTCCCCAGACTAACATTACAAGTTTATATCTGGGAGAGAAGACTCCTCAGACTAACATTACAAGTAGATATGTGGGACAGAAGACTCATCAGACTAACATTACAAGTTGATATGTGGGACAGAAGACTCCTCAGACTAACATTACAAGTTGATATGTGGGCCGAAGACTCCTCAGACTAACATTACAAGTTGATATGTGGGACAGAAGACTCCTCTGACTAACATTACAAGTAGATGTGTGGAAGAGAAGACTCCTCAGACTAACATTACAAGTTGATATGTGGGAGAGAAGACTCCTCAGACTAACATTACAAGTTGATATGTGGGAGAGAAGACACCTCAGACTAACATTACAAGTTGATATGTGGGAGAGAAGACTCCTCAGACTAACATTACAAGTTGATATGTGGGACAGAAGACTCCTCAGACTAACATTACAAGTTGATATGTGGGAGAGAAGACTCCTCAGACTAACATTACAAGTTGATATGTGGGAGAGAAGACTCCTCAGACTAACATTACAAGTTGATATGTGGGAGAGAAGACTCCTCAGACTAACATTACAAGTTGATATGTGGGACAGAAGACACCTCAGACTAACATTACAAGTTGATATGTGGGAGAGAAGACTCCTCAGACTAACATTACAAGTAGATATGTGGGACAGAAGACTCCTCAGACTAACATTACAAGTAGATATGTGGGACAGAAGACTCCTCAGACTAACATTACAAGTTGATATGTGGGACAGAAGACTCCTCAGACTAACATTACAAGTTGATATGTGGGAGAGAAGACTCCTCAGACTAACATTATAAGTTGATATGTGGGAGAGAAGACTCCTCAGACTAACATTACAAGTTGATATGTGGGAGAGAAGACTCCTCAGACTAACATTACAAGTTGATATGTGGGAGAGAAGACTCCTCAGACTAACATTACAAGTTGATATGTGGGACAGAAGACTCCTCAGATTAACATTACAAGTTTATATATGGGAGAGAAGACTCCTCAGACTAACATTACAAGTAGATATGTGGGACAGAAGACTCCTCAGACTAACATTACAAGTAGATATGTGGGACAGAAGACTCCTCAGACTAACATTACAAGTTGATATGTGGGACAGAAGACTCCTCAGGCTAACACTACAAGTAGATATGAGGGACAGAAGACTCCTCAGACTAACATTACAAGTTGATATGTGGGACAGAAGACTCCTCAGACTAACATTACAAGTTGATATGTGGGAGAGAAGACTCCTCAGACTAACATTACAAGTTGATATGTGGGACAGAAGACTCCTCAGACTAACATTACAAGTAGATATGTGGGACAGAAGACTCCTCAGACTAACATTACAAGTAGATATGTGGGACAGCAGACTCCTCAGACTAACATTACAAGTTGATATGTGGGAGAGAAGACTCCCCAGACTAACATCACAAGTTTATATCTGGGAGAGAAGACTCCTCAGACTAACATTACAAGTAGATATGTGGGACAGAAGACTCATCAGACTAACATTACAAGTTGATATGTGGGACAGAAGACTCCTCAGACTAACATTACAAGTTGATATGTGGGCCGAAGACTCCTCAGACTAACATTACAAGTTGATATGTGGGACAGAAGACTCCTCTGACTAACATTACAAGTAGATGTGTGGAAGAGAAGACTCCTCAGACTAACATTACAAGTTGATATGCTGGACAGAAGACTCCTCAGACTCCACTCACTCAGTCCTCTTTGATTCCACTGGAACAAAAGGCGTCAGAAACTCTTCTCCAGTCAACACGGTTTTGGGGAACCAGCCAAGTTCGATCCAGGTCTTCCCGGCCATCTTCTTCAACAGTCCTTCTCCAGGTGCCCAGTGCTCAGCCTCTTTTTCCAGGTGATATCCATCTGAGGGCGGCGCGTGGAAGGCTATTCCAAGAACATGGCCAAGTCATCTCCGTCTTCTCTGCTGCACCTCGTCGACGATGTTGTTGATGTTGATGTGTTCTGCGATTTCTTTCTTCGTCACTCGCAGAAGATTCCTAACAAGACCAAATTTGGTCGCTGCCATAGTAGCCACTCAAGAGGCGTCAGTGGACAATAAAGGACTGTTCACTAAATAGCTACCTGACGCGACTGGCGTCTTTTTATACTGAATTCAAGTTGTTACTTTTGAAAACATATGGTGTTTGCGCCTTTTTATTTGTCAACCTCGTGTTCGCTGGCTGACACTGGCCTGTATACAAACATAACTACGAATGAATGCGTTATAATTTATGAAAACAGGCACATGTGAAAAATGTCATGATGTGGCAGACCCGTGTTGTGGGCAGCTGAATGCATTGCCAAAATCAAATTTTTCAGTAAAAGCGTATATTTAATGTGAATTTATACGAAAATTACGAGAGAACCATATGACGCACATTTACACTACTATAATCCATCACAATGATTTCCAACGAATATTTCGTTATTACTCATCTGTAGAAAGGAGACGAAGTTATGGACTACAGATGACATGGAGGACATTAGTGGAGAAATTGGGATCGTGAGAAACAGAGCCATAAGGACTTCCCAGGACTGCGAATGTGGCGCCGCCTTTTGGACTAGCAAAACATATGACGACGTGAACTTTTGCAAAAAAGAATACAGCACCGTTAATAATGAATGTATTATAGCTAAATATTGAGTTTCTTAACACAATTGTATTATATGTGTGTTTTCCAATGGTCAAACTCTTAAGTCGTCAAGTTTGGCATAATTGATTTTTGACAATGTTGATATTATTTGAGTATTGTTGTTTTTCAAAATCAGCAACCTCACCTCATTGCTTCTTTTCAGTTTAGCTTCACCCAGCTTACCGATTAGTTACTGATATAACCATGCTAGATAAGAAATATATTAACGAAAGTTGATAGAAGTGCGCCCGATGTGGGGCTGGAAACCACGATGCTTGGATAGCTTGGAGTCTCATAGATTAGGTGCAAGAGTCCCATGCTTTACAGACTGAACTAACCAGGAAGACGCCACTATAATCTTTATCCTACAGTCCCTCGAGGAATGTGCTTCGTTTTAATCGCAGTTTCATACCCATTAGCCAAACCATTGTAGCGGGCTGGATAACTGTTAAATAGTGACGGAAGAACAGACATGTCAACTCTGGCGCATTTGACGTGACATTCACACATTCGATGGGTCATCTCTCGCTGTCACGCATGCATACTTGTTTCATTGTAAGTTGACAATTTAAATGCACCAGGCATTGGACCCTGCCGGGCTCCACCTAACAGTCTCGCAATTTTCACATGTAATGTGAATGTTTGACTGCATTTTGACCGGTTAAATTCTACAGGTAAATTCGATGTAATGATCAATTATAGCCTGTTGTTGCGTTTACTGAAAGTGACAACCGGAGGCTGGCCACGTTGCTGTTCAAATGTCTAAGGAGGATCCTGGAAGTTAGACAGCCGATGTTGTCAAATAAACATATCCTGAATAAAATTAAGTAAAGAAGATCAACGTAGAAGTCGGGATCAGAAGATGGAATTGGACGGGAAGGCGTGAAGCCAAACAGGGGAAGGCGTGCGCTGAAGCCAAACAGGAGAAGGCGTGCGCTGAAGCCAAACAGGGGAAGGCGTGCGCTGAAGCCAAACAGGTGGCCAAACTGGGTAAGGAGGCACGTATCCTATGTGCCACGAGACCCGGTTGGGACAGAGGGAGGGTAATTCTTGTTGAGTAGGGGGACAGCCGACATTTAAATGAAATTTCAATGTGTTAATTTGTTAATTAATACAGCAATTCTTCAAATTCCACACTCGTGTAATAAGTGTGCATCAAGAAAATAGAGTTAATCAACGTGCGTGTCAAAGTTGTGCAAAAGTGCGCCCGATGTGGGGCTCGAACCCACGACCCTGGGATAGCTTCGAGCCTCGGAGGTTAGCTGTAAGAGTCCCATGCTCTACCGACTGAGCTAACCGGGCAGACGAACGCTTGTCCCTTAACCCGGAATCCCTCGCGCTTTGTTTTATTTACTATTGCCACCTCTGTCTGCTTATTTCTGTTAACAGCTCAGCGCACGTGCAGAAGAGAAATAATATATTATTAATAAAAGTCCTAGGTCCTGACAAAGGAGGATATATTCTTGTGCACGTATATGCACACATAACGCAAAGAGGGAAGGCACAACTGCCATAATTAAGAACTCCGAGAAATACAGGCAGTTAGTCAGCCGAAGCAGACACGTGTTGAGCAGAT
This sequence comes from Lamellibrachia columna, assembly GCA_963662155.1. Taxonomy (NCBI): domain Eukaryota; kingdom Metazoa; phylum Annelida; class Polychaeta; order Sabellida; family Siboglinidae; genus Lamellibrachia; species Lamellibrachia columna. The sequence continues at coordinate 14,871,025 of OY759267.1, read as the reverse complement.
AAGTCTCTCAGTGATTTTACCAGTAATGGGGAGCAGGCAGTGGCGTATCTAGGATCTCACAAAGGGGGAGGCGACTGGGAGCAAGCCTAATCACCCACGCTACTGTGGAGCGGCGCAAAGGGAAAATACGGGAAGATAAAATTGCGATGAAGCTGTTTGGTTACAGGAAATATGCAACATTAGCTATTGGATTAGTCTACCGAAGTCGAAACATAAACGAAGAGATAAAAAATAAATAAAGGAAATGAAGGGATTATATCACAGTGGGAAACTCTACCAAGGACACATACAACTAATAAATAGAGTACAGGGTGTGAGGACCAAACATTTATATTGTTAATACAAGATAGCTTCCTTACTCAATACGTGCTAGAATTAGGGGAAATAGTGTATTAGTTATAGGTTTGTCCTCACAAAATTAATTAATGGACAATGTCAAAATATATGAACCATTGGGTAGAATGCAAATACAGTTTGACAGCAAAGTAAAATCAGAAAGTAAAAATAAAAAGTTCTTCCTTTTAGTCCTCGTGGTTTCGATACCCAGTCGAAGTAGATTCGTGTCTAAACATATTGAGTAGGGTGCATGGGACCAGGACATAACGCCCACGTCTATGTGAAACTCCCACCCTACATTTTTAGAATATATTATGTATTTTCTTACTCAATGTGGTGCCCACGTGAAGTTTATATAATTATCAATATGAGTAACTAGCAACTTTATTATTATTAGTAAACATTAATGACAACTTTGTGTGAGACAATACCTGCCATGCATGGTCCTTTGATGATATTCCTTTTTTAACTAGCTACATGTTTTCTCTATAAAATATCTTCGCATAAAATTAAATTACTTTATTGCATGTACGGTTTTAACATGTCATGTTGCTACAGCATCATTGCATGTTTTGTACGTGACAAATGTCATACGGTACTTCGGCTGAGCTGTTAACGGAAATTGCGGGTTAAGGCAGAAAGCATTCGTCTGCCCGGTTAGCTCAGTCGGTAGAGCATGGGACCCTTACAGCTAACCTCCGAGGCTCGAACTTATTCCAGGGTCGTGGGCGCACTTTTGGCACCGTGTTGGTTAACGTGTGTCTTGCGCGCTGACGCCTACGTGGCTGTGAACATAACAACATATAATTTATATTTTAATTAGTACAACTATTAATGAAGCACCACAAAAAGAAAAAGGAAGCTTGCGTTTCCGTAACCAGCGCATTGTGATGACATATGTTTTACGTAATCAGACGGCGTTTGTGTAAAGAGAATTCTGTAGAATGGTATTGCATGTCAACAAATCTACTTGTAAATGTTTGATATATGGCGAACTATGCAGACCACCACTAGTGATAAAAATTAAGCAAAGGATGGCTAAATTCTGGATTAAGCTAGCGCAAAGAAAATATTCAAAGTTATCAGTAATGATGTACAGATTATTACTCAACTTGAATAATAACAGTGAGTATGAATCACCTTGGATAAAAACTGTCCAACATATTTTATATGAAAGTGGTCTTTCTAACGTTTGGCACTTTCCTAATACCGTCAACCACAAATGGCTAAATAATTGTCTTAATATCAGACTTCATGACGAATATACTCAAACATGGTCATCAAATGTATTACGCAATGATAAATGTATTATCCACAGAATATTTAAAGAAGTATTCAAGTTTGAACCATACTTGACATTGTTACCGGAGAGATTAAGAATTATTTTTATTCAATTTAGGCTGGGTAACACAAAATTGCTTACCCTAATTCTTTCAAGCTCTCTGTGTTTTTTAATATTCATAGTTTAAATAAACTAATAAGAATATGTAAATTGATCAAAATAATAATTGGTAAGTTTAACAGTGGCTGTTCTTTTTATTTTGCAAGTACTCTGGGTATTGTACATTTGTCCATTACACCATTGTGTGGTATTAGAGAATAAAGAACTTGAAACTTGATTGTGTAGTTGCTTAGGTGCGAACGTAATCATTAACGTAATCATTGTATAGGAAAACGTGCACTGAAGCCAAACAGGTGGCCAAAGGTAGATCATATAGCGTATCAAAGTTGTGCAAAAGTGCGCCCGATGTGGGGCTCGAACCCACGACCCTGGGATAGCTTCGAGCCTCGGAGGTTAGCTGTAAGAGTCCCATGCTCTACCGACTGAGCTAACCGGGCAGACGAACTCTTCAACCTTAACCCACAATCCCGCGCGCTTTGTTTTGTTTACCATCGATACGCCTCTGTATTCTGCTTATTTCTGTTAACAGCTTAACGCAAGTGCAGAAGAAAAATAATATATTAATAGCAATGGCTTTTCGCTAATTTAAGTAATTCTTTCCAAAGTTAGGTACGTTCTTAAATAGGGCTGTATCCAATCCTTGCGTCTGTTCAAAGCTTTACACTTCACCCCTGGCAGACATGTTCATTCCAACGCCATTTCGACTTCTCTGGGGAGCATTCAGCCACGCTGTTATTAATTCACGATGACTATTCGTTCAAATATTCACCTATGTGTGTAGCCAGGTACTCGTTTATACAGCTGAGTGAACCGTGGCAACGTGGCATGAACGAAATTACCAAAGCTCCGAAACGGCAGCAAGAGGTTTCGAACACGGGTTTTCTCGATTGAGAGCCCGCGTTCTAACTGCTACGCTACCGCGACCAACTTAAACTCTTATAATTTATGATAAAAAAGGTATCACCATATCACAAGGTGTCACCATATCACAAGGCATCACCACATCACAAGGCATCACCATATCACAAGGCATCACCATATCTCAAGGCATCACCATATCTCAAGGCATATGTAGCAATATCACAGCTGCTGTAGCAATTCCATCCACAAACACTGCTAACCATTACCAACTGCCTCCCGCCCCTGGAATGGAGGCACATGAAATTGTTATAGTGAAGGAGAGAGACGATTTCAAGACAGAAGTCAACGCCTTCCTTGGTGCCTTGCGTCAGCGCCCGCCCCCAGAGTGGAGAGGGACAGTTGCTCTGCCAAGGAAGAAGTCAACGCTTTCCTTGGTGCCTTGCATCACCGCCCTCCCCCAGAGTGGAGAGGGACAGTTGCTCTGCCAAGGAAGAAGTCAACGCCTTCCTTGGTGTCTTGTGTCAGCACCCGCCCCCAGAGTGGAGAGGGACAGTTGCTCTGCCAAGGAAGAAGTCAACGCCTTCCTTGGTGTCTTGCGTCAGCGCCCGCCCCCAGAGTGGAGAGGGACAGTTGCTCAACCAAGTTAGAAAGTTAGTGTTTTCCCAATACTGCACATTATGTTTCTTTTACTGTTTCAGTTCTAAGAATGACTTCACTACTTTTATTATCTGTTCATGATACTCTAAGCATTTTTCTCAAGAACAACATTTCTGCTCCTTCTCTGGACTTCTCTGATTGTTCAGTCATTGATCAAGATTCACACCCATAGCAGTATGGACAGGATATGCTTTTTCAGTTCGACTCGCTACAACAATCTAAAAACTGGTTGCCTTACGTCATTGTATTCGCAACCTGGCAACTAAACAATCGAATCCATGTGACACAAACGTCTCATTACGTAAAACATACGTCAATGCGATGCGTCGGTTCCGGTAACACAAGTCATGCCTCAATAACATGTGTGCTAATTAAAATATCACATTTTTACAGGCACTAACTGAGCCTAACGACAAATACGACTTAGTTAATTAACACGGTGCCAAAAGTGCGCCCGATGTGGGGCTCGAACCCACGACCCTGGGATAGCTTCGAGCCTCGGAGGTTAGCTGTAAGAGTCCCATGCTCTACCGACTGAGCTAACCGGGCAGATGAAGACAGAAGTTTTAACCCACAACCCCGCGGCGACAGAGTTGACAATTTAGCAATATGTTAATTAGTAGGACCGGATCAAGCTAGGTGGTATAATTTAGAATTTAGGTTTTAACACTTCAAAATAGTGTTAAATTATATGTTTTGCAACAGTGGATAATTTACTGAGCAATGAGAGAAACAACTAAGCGTCTGTTTGAATCATATGGGACGGAAAATAGAAATAGACCCTGGTGATGTCCCTAACGTCATAAATTAATGTTAACGCTGGTTTGTGATGTTTACTTTCCTTCTTCTTGTTCTTCTTATCCTTTTTCTTCTTATTCTTCTTGTTTTTCTAGTTTTCCTTGTTGTTCGAGATTATCAGTGACTTGAATGGAGCAAAAGTATTCAACAAATAGACTTGCGCTCAGGTTACCACCAACTTGAGCTTGACTCCAATTCACGCTCCATCACCACATTCAATACACACACATCGGACTCTTTCGATACAAACCATTGAACTTTGGTGTATGCTCTGCATCAGAAGTGTTTCAGAAAGAAATACACAATGTGGTGCGTGATCTCAAAGGTGATCACAAACATCGCCGATGATATCTTGATATACGAAGGTACTCAGGCTGAACACGACATTGCGCTCGATTTCAGACGACTTGAAGAAAACGGCCCACACCAGGCATGGGGCAATTAACTCGAAAAGTTAACTAATTAAATTACAATAAACTCGGAAAATTTCCAATTAAATTAAATTAATTTCACACATTTCCCAGGTCAATTAAATTAAATTAACCTCCCAAATTGTTCAGTTAAATTGAATTAACAATTAATTTTAATTAACAATTAAATCATGTGTTGGTACAAATGTTTACACATTTAAAACAGTTCTAAAATCACAAGACTTGTAGCAGAAATGTGTTTTGTAACTTTGTTGGAAAGAGATTTGCTCATACAATATTTTCACGCCATTTCTTCATGGGGCATTTGATCACATTTTAAAAGTTGTAGATACTTATTAAAAATTAATTATATTTCTGAAAGGATTGAAACGTTGTGGCTGAAGATTTGGATATCCTATATTCAATTACCAAATTAACAAAACTGGCCAAATACATACATCATTTATGTGCACCAAGTTGTTATTTAAACTGTGTTTTATGCTAAATCATTAGGTTTCCCCCATACACATACATATTATACATTATGTTTATGCATAACTAGAACTGGCATGCTTTTGATTTAAGTTGGCACTGTAAAAAGATCCCAAACTGAAGCTATATTACCTTTCTCTACATCTCCCCATTAACGGTTATATGTACAGTGTACACACGAACAAATGATCGATTCCTAGGTCTAATGGCCCTATAAGTCAAATTGGCTGCAAGTTGCCACCCCCAAATGTGTACTTTTAAAAGAGCCATCAACTTATCACCCTATCAGAGGACATTCTATTGTCTTGCCTTCCCTCCAATTCACATGTGCCTGAATGACCGGCCCACCCCAGTTGGTACAGTGTATATTATGTGCTCTGTGATATTCTCCCTCTCATTCACACATGCCTGAACCTGATCTCTCTCAGACTAGTGACTGGAACAGTGATTGCAGGCCTTCTGGAAATACCTGGATAACCTGGAAATGAACTATCCAGTAATGTCAACTGTTAAATGAGCACTTAATTGAGAGTTAGTTGGGAATTTGTTAATTATATTATATTTAATTAGTCCCTTTTGGTAAAGCTAATTAAATAAATAAAATAAAATTAGCCTTTATGGAAAAGTTAATTATTTAAATTAAATTAACTTAATTGAGTTAATTCAATTAACAAATGAACAATTGAAATCGTCTTCAGCGCGAATAGAATATCGCCAGATGAAAAGAAGGTATATGGAATCCGTGAAAAATGCCGCCGGGAAATATCTCTGAAGCCCGAAGTCTACTAGGAATGGTGAATTACTGCGCTAGTTTCATTCCAGACTACGCCTCGCTGTCCGAACCAATTCGTCGACTGACACGGAGGAATACAGGTCATGGCAGCACAAACAGCAAGTCGCATTTGAGTAAGAAGTTGAAGGAACAACTGACAGAAGATGCTACAATGGCAAACTACGACCCACAGAAAAACAGTTAAATCATTGTCGACGCAAGCCACGTTAGTCTAGGTGCGATATTTGTGCAAGACAGTCGAGCAGTATATTACGCAAACAAATCGCTTACAGATTTTACAGACACTGCAAGTCGATACTGCCAAACAGAACGTGAAACCTTAGGCGTCGTCTGGACGTGCGAACATTATGACATGTATGTCCGAGGACCACCACACTTCACAGTGATAACTGATCACAAGCCGCTCGAACGCATTTGGCAGAAAGAACGACCACGACTGAGAATCGAGTGGTGGGGTCTACGTCTACAACCGTACAATTCACTATCATGTATCGTCCAGGCAGTGAAAACACTGCAAATTACATATCCATGCATCCAGTTGAAACAAGGACGACAAGCAGGACGACTGTTGCAGACGAATACGTCTCGTTCAACGCGGAAACGTCAATGCCAAAGGCAACGACCTGGTATGACGTCAGAGAAGCCTCATCTAAAGATGACACAATCATGAAAGCATTGCAGTTTGTACAAAACGGGCGATGGTTTGAAATCAAGACGATTGCAGGAGCTAATAGCAGGAATTACACCGATTCCTAAGCCAGTATCGCGCTACGCCTCACCCATCCACGGGATGCGCACCGTTCCGCTTACTGTTCATTCGAGAGCCACGCACGAAATTGCCACAACGAAATGTCAGACCGCCGAAAATACATATCGAGAAGGACTGAGGAAAGTAACCAGAAATTCGGTCTGGTTTAGAAAGTTAGTCAACGGAGACAGACGAGTAAACGAAAGACAACGAAGAGGACGACGAAGAGGACGACGACGACGACGACGACGACGACGACGACGACGACGACGACGACGACGACGACGACGACGACGACGACGACGACGACGACGACGACGACGACGACGACGACGACGACGACGACGACGACGACGACGACGACGACGACGACGACGACGACGACGACGACGACGACGACGACGACGACGACGACGACGACGACGACGACGACGACGACGACGACGACGACGACGACGACGACGACGACGACGACGACGACGACGACGACGACGACGACGACGACGACGACGACGACGACGACGACGACGACGACGACGACGACGACGACGACGACGACGACGACGACGACGACGACGACGACGACGACGACGACGACGACGACGACGACGACGACGACGACGACGACGACGACGACGACGACGACGACGACGACGACGACGACGACGACGACGACGACGACGACGACGACGACGACGACGACGACGGTGATTTTCCCATCAAACCGAACGAGCGTGACGAACCATTAAGACTACGATCGAAACGCAGCATACGACAAACAGAGACTCCGAGAATTTGTCACATAATAATCCGTGTAGCTGTTAATTAGTAGAGAGTTAGTTCTCTTCTATTGATGAGACGTTTAACTTTCTACATGGAAGAAGGGTAATTCGCTTCTGTTCATGAGACGTTTAACTTTCTATATAGAAAAAGAGGGATGTAGTGTTCCACAGCGAAGCATCTGGCACGGAGCAGAACGTACAGACGTGTATTGAATGAGCAGATAAAGTAACAGTCGAATTAAAACTTCGACTTTGTATGTTAACCACTAAGCAATTTAAGTAATTTGCTAATTTTTCAAAAACCGTATGTGTCTGTATATGATACTAGACAGAACGATCCATTCTGCATAACTCGCTTTTGTACTAATGCAAAATCAATATGCATGTCCATATATGGAGCGAGATTATGGAACTCCCTTAATGGAAACATTATCACTTGTAGAACCAGACAAGCATTTAAAAAATGCTACAAGTTAGATATTATTGTAACATTTTAGTCACAATTTATTTAGCAACGATTTTCAATTGTTACATGTTGTAAGCAATGCAAATATATAATTACGTATCAATTGAGATAACGGCTTAACACGCCATGGGGTGAACCATAGATAAGTATTGCACTTCTGTTCACCCCATTTCCAACTCACCCTTGTGTATTCTTCACCAACTTCACATGTGTTGCACATTTTGTTAGTAACTTGTTGTCATTTATTGTATCGTAATTGTGTGTTGGAATAAAGGATTGATTGATTGATTGATTGAAGCATTAAAGAACATCCGAGGATATAACACTAGGCATGGCTCCCTCCCCCCCCCCCCCACGCAAGATCCTAGATACGCCACTGGCTGCGTGCTTGGTAATGTCGTTTCGTCATCGTCTCTTGCTATTTTCTCAATATCTTCACATCTTTTCTCAATATCTTCACTATCAATATCTTCACATCCATTCAATATTTTTAAAAATTGGTATGTTGTTAATCTCATTGTTTCAGATAGTGTCATATCACAATCTATTAGGCGTTATCTTTATAGATAAGTTCTAGCTCTCAGTTCAAGGGTAAGCCTATTTACTTTTGTTGCTACTTCCTTCGTGCCATATTCTCCGTATAGACTATATAATATATTGCTGATGTGCCGTAATTGTTATCTCTTGTAAGTGTGCCTCAAAACGGCACAAGTTAGAGCGAACCAAAAGTGCGCCCGATGTGAAGCTCGAACCCACGACCCTGGGATAGCTTCGAGCCTCGGAGGTTAGCTGTAAGAGTCCCATGCTCTACCGACTGAGCTAACCGGGCAGATAAAATCAAAGGTTATAACCCACAACCCCGCGGCGACAGTTGACAATTTAACAATTATGTTAATTAGTAGGACCGGACCAAGCCAGGTGGTATAATTTCGGTTTGAACACTTCAAAATAGTGTTAAATTATATGTTTTGAAATACCGGATAATTTACTGATGAATGAGAGAAACAACTAAGCACCGTAGGTCTGTTGGAATCACATGGGACGGAAAATAGAAATAGACCCTGGTGATGTCCCAATATCATAAATTAATGTTAACGCATTAGGTTTGTGATGTTTACTTTCCTTCTTCGTGTTCTCCTTATCCTTTTTCTTCTTGTTTTTGTAGCTTTCGTTGTTGTTGTTGTTCTAATTCTACGTTAGTTGAGGACTATTACATAGGGTGCTGATTTTTAAAATTTTATTTTAACATTTCCTCCATAGTGTGTTACCAGTTCCGTTATGCTGGACCATTAGCTGACGGTGGTCAACATTATAGTGTTGATTACTTTAGATGTTAATAAATGTAATAATGATGTGTTTTTAATTTTCACATGATGCATGTGCATTAAAGAGGCATGTGTTAAATAAACCAAGTATTTTTGTCGGGGCGATGTGTGGCTGCGATGACGTGATCTTACGTAATTATACAGTCGCGTCATGTGAGTTGCTGTTGCTTAATTACGTATTGGGGGAGGGCCATGCCCCTTTGGCTATAATGTGTGATGTTGTGTATGTAACCGGTAGCGCCGTTACACGGTAGCATGGTAAACTAATGGGTGACTAGGCTTGGTCCCCTTTGGCCTCCCCCTTGCGAGATCCTAGATACCCCACTGCCTGCATGTGTAGTTCGTAATGTCGTTGCGTCATCGTCTCTTGCCATTTTCCTTTTCTGGCTTGTACACTTTACCAACACAATAATGTGATGTTTCGCAGTACCTTCTCAGACATTTTTTTTATTTCTTATCTTAGAAAGCTGAAAGTTGTGTGTTGTGGTGAGTTATGACACCAAACAGCTGCTCCACTGTCGTCTGCGCCCCGCTGTTGAACTCGGCCACGGCGAGGCAGGTAGCGAACAACACTCGCTGCAACCCCACGAAGCCAGTCTTGAGGCACTTGGCCGACACTTTTGCATGCTTGTTTGGGTTTTGTGTGTCACCTCGCAAACAACGGCTCAGAATGTCACTGTGGCCGAGACGCAAGTAGACTTCTTCCACGTGTGTCGCAACCTCTGGTGACAGAGGATACATCTGGATCAACCTCGGGCTCATCGTCACCAGGAATTGCTGTCTCACGGAGAAGACGTTTGTAGTCAAACTTCTTCTGAGTCGCAGAAGTTGGTGTACGTGATGTCGGTGTACGTGATGTCAATGGCAGCTGTTGGATAAATGATGAACATTTATTACATTTCAACTTTAGTTCAAAATATCACAAGTTTGGTGACACATTAAGGATAAATAGATTAGCACAAATCATGACATGGTAACATAGGATACTCGTAACATATTGTAGGTATATATGTTTTACTTTGTACATTTATGTTTGACATTACCATGATAGAATATAACAGTAAACTACTGTTTGCTAAACTGTATAGATTGATATTCATGTTCATGATTCCTGCCATTATTTCATTTCTTAGCTGGCAGGGGTATGCCCCACCCCCTAACCAGGCTAGCCTAGTCCTACTAACCCTAGGCCTAGCTGCTGCCAGTATGAGAAGTGCGCACCCAGCTTTGCCAGTAACGCTGAATAAATGTCGTCATTGATTGTTGAACATTTCAATTTATTTACAAATCGGTTATATATGTGAACATAAAAACGGTATTATACATGTGCTGTCGGAGTGACAGTAACACGAGCCGAGCTCGCGTACGACGACGGCGGCACGGAACTTTCACCGACATCAGTTGTACTTTCCTGCACTTTTCCCTTCGAAGCATGCGCCAACTGCAACTGTTTGCGTCGCTGGATTTTCCCTGCACCGTAGAACTCCTTCCCTTTCTTTCTCCTGTCTGCCATTCTGCTGCTTTTGTCAATCAATCGTGAGAACGCGTAAAAAGTTGTCGAACGAATGCGTAAACACTAATTTATGCAGAAAAATAATTTATGCGGATGTGAGCGCTGTAGCCAATCATGGTAGCTGTTGTGCACCACGTGATAACTGTCGACCAGTAAAAAGCCAATTCTCGATGTCTACGTTGACGTGGGTTCGTGAAGGGTGCTAGTTTATAGTCGGTATAACTCGGGCAAGGTCGGAAATATTTATAAAAAATGGCTCCCATCAGACAGTGCGAAAGTGACGCTCACAACGGTATGCGCCATGTTGGGATTTAGCGGCAAGACGACGTATAAACATCGCTCAAAACATGTAAACAAGCAGCTTTACACGCTTCATTTCACTAAAACAACGAATTTGGGATGATGGGGCATGTCACAAAAACGATGTTTTGTGACATAAAATGTTTTATTTCGTAACAAGTACGTGCATGCAAGGCTGGTTTATGAATAATTTGTCTAGGCAAATATGTAAACAACTCAAAATCACTACTATTTACCATATTTGACGAAATCTATCCCCATGTCCTCCCTTCAGAACATAATTTCTATCAATATCTTCATAATCATTCAATATAAAAAAGTTATCTCTTTTTAATCTCCTTGTTTCACATAGAGTCAAACCACAACGTATTAGGCGTTTGTATAGCTAAGGTACACTTCTCAGTTCAAGAATAAGCATAGCTACTCTTTCTGTCTTCTTTGGAGCTTATCTATGTCTTTCTTGCCATATTCTCCGTATAGACTATGTGATATCTCGCCAATGTGCCAGACATGTCAACTCTCACGCATCTGGCATGCGGTAATTTTTAATTGTAAGTAGACATTTAAAATGCATCTGCCGAAAAAACCGTAGACAAAGAAAGACAATAACTGGGGTTGAAGACATGGAAGAAATTGCCTAAAACTAAACAGATGGCCAAAGATAGATCGAACTGGAGAAGGAGTTTTTCACCCCTAAGGATCACAAGGCCCGGTGAAGATAGCCCTTATTAAAATATACCATCGTATTCCATGGTAAATACAATGGTGTTTTGAAACAGGAAAACCATGGTATACCATATGAACGATTTGTGATGTTAATGTCATACTCAAAACGGAGACGACCGCCGATAATCATGTAATTCCATGGTATAGTTTCACAGGGGACTCTTGCTGACTAGGGGAACAGCCAGTGTTTAAGTTTACTGAAATTTCAATAATGGTTATTGTGTTAATGAATATAGTAATTCTTCTAATTCTACACCCAAAATGAGTTGTGCAAAAGCGCGCCCGATGTGGGGCTCGAACCCACGACCCTGGGATAGCTTCGAGCCTCGGAGGTTAGCTGTAAGAGTCCCATGCTCTACCGACTGAGCTAACCGGGCAGACAAAGGTTTCAACCTTAACCTTCAATCCCCCGCGCGGGGTTTTGTTTACCATCGTCACACTACGCCTCTGTACTTCGCACAGAAGAAAACATATAATATTATTAATAACCATGCGTTTCCGTACTAATTTCAATAACTCTTGCCAAAGTCCAAGGGCTTACGTCAAGACATTTACGTCAAGATTTCAATTATTTTGCTGACATCTGTTTACCCTTCCCCAATATTTCTAGCTGTCACTAGATATTCTAATTTTCTCTATCTGATCACGTGCAGGCTTGGTTTCAAACGCGAGTCAGTGCAAATGTTTGAACTGATTCAAATAGAAATGCCAATGCACGTGTTTTAAATCATGCAAATGCAAGTGTCTGAGGTGATTCAAGTCCAAATGCAAATGTTTGAGATGATGCAAATGCAAGTGTTTTTTGACTGAAAAACCGAAAAGTACATACCAATTTACATAAATTTTATTAAATATAGTTACATAAAACATATGCTTTATTACTAAATAATAGTTTCAGTAATAAATAAATCAATCAACCAATCTGTCAATCAATAAAAAAATATTACACTCAAGGGATATATAACAGCACCACAGGTGACATATTTAATTAGGGAAAGAAAGACAATTGTGACAGAATTGCTCAAATGAAATACATACAATATTTAACATAATTATAATATCATTCATTGATAAAACTGTGTTAAGTGTATGGTGTCGTATGGTATATGGTGATTATGGTCACTACAGTGAAATTGGCAGCCTTAGTCTTAATGTTACTGTCTGCTTGAGAATGATCAATTTTTGGGTGAGAATAGTTCAAGCAAAGCAATTAAAATGATCAAATGTAATGCATCATTATTAAGATGATTACATGATAAATACTGTTTTAAATCTCTTTCTCATCACGTGGTGATACATACTGACGACGCGCCGTTAGGGAAACGCAAATTTCCTGCTTCTATTTGTGATGTTTCATTAATAGTCGTACTAAATAAAGTTAGTTGTTGTTATTTTCCTAGCCACGTAGGTTTAACCGTGCCTCTAGCAAGACGACGCATGTTAACCAACACGGTGCCAAAAGTCCGCCCGATGTGGGGCTCGAACCCACGACCCTGGGATAGCTTCGAGTCGTAAGAGTCCCATGCTCTACCGACTGAGCTAACCGGGCATACGAACAGTTATAACTTAACCCGCAATCCCTCGCGCTTTGTTTTGTTTATTATGGCCACACCTCTGTGTTCTGTTTATTCATGTTAACAACTCAGCCGTGTACCGTGTGACACTTGTTACCTACAAAACATTCAATGACAGACATGACAAACAACATTGAATGACAAACATGACATAGTAAAACCGTACATGCAATAAAGTAATCTAATAATATTATTTAAACGTGGATATTTTTAGACTACAAAAATGTAGTTAGGAATATCATTAAATGACTATATATAGGAGGTATTGCCTCACACAAAGATGTCATTAATTTTAACTAATAAATATAAATATATATAATAATAAAGTTGTTAGTTACTCATATTAATAATTATACAGAACCTCACGTAAGCACCACTTTGAGTCAGAAAATACATATATTCTAATAAGGCGGGGTTAGTGTTTCGCCTCGACGTGGGCGTTATGCCCGGCCCCACCCTACTCAATAAAAAAAAATTATGTTTAGACACGAATCTACATCGACTGTGTATCGAAACCACGAGGACTGAAAGGAAGAACTTTTTATTTTTACATTCTGGATTTACTTTGATGACAAAATGTATTTGTATTCTACCCAATGGTTTATATATTTTGACATTGTCCACTAATTAATTTTGTGAAGATAAACCTAAATATTGTGAAAACAAATCTAATATATTCTTCCCTTGGTTCTAGAACGTGTTGAGTAAGGAAGCTATCCTGTAATAAAACTAGACATTTTTGGTTATCACCCCTGTACTCTCTAGACATTTCCTTTGTATGAATCCGTGGTAAAAATCTCCCATTCTGACACATTCCCCTTTACTCACTTCTTTTATAGCGTTTAATTTTTTTCCTTTTGGCTTCGGTAAAGAAATCCAATAGTTAATGTTGAATATGTCCTGTAACTATACTGCACGAAACACCTTCATCGCAATCTGCTTCCCTTCTAATTTATTTCATAGGCCTGAATGGATTCTTTATAATACATAAAATGCCCCCCCCCCCCTCTTCCTAGTCGATCTCTCATAAACTTACGTATCATGTCAGTCCTAATTCAGCATATGATATACCTATTATGTGACGGTCAATATGTTTTATAATGTTTAATTCGTTTTTCTTAAACGGGTGTGGAATTGGAAAACTTGCTGTATTAATTAACTAACACAAAAACCAGTATGGAAATTTAAAGGCGGGCGGTTCCTCTAGTCAGCAAGAGTCACCCTCTCCTCCCTTTCTATCCTGATCACGCCTCGTAGCACATAACGGTGAATGGCTACTTTTCCACTTTATCCACTCTATCTGTGGCCACCTGTTTGGCTTCAGTCCGTGTCTTACACCCCAGTTCGTGTCTTACACCCCAGTTCGTGTCTTTCTTTTATTACGGTTTTTTTATCAGGTTGTTTTGACGGCACACTTTCCGTTTCCCTTCTATCCAATTCCTTCTTTTTATCCTGACTTCTATGCTGATCTTCTTTATTTTGGTTTTATTCAGGATATCTTTATTTGACACAACAAACGGCCATCTCACTTTCGGGAATGTGTCCAGCCTTCGGCTATCACTTTCAGCAAGAGTTGCAAACAGGTTAAAATTGCAAATGACACCGAATGTAATATCTACGTATTAAACAGCCAAACGTGCATATTACATGTGAAAAGTGTAAGAATTTTACTTGGCGGCCGGCAGGGATCCTTGCCTGGTGCATTTTATCTTAAAATGAAGAACTTATTGCATGCGTCATATGACCTTCGAATGCGTGAGTGTCACGTCAGATGCATGAGAGTTGACAAGGGTGTCTTCTTAATCACCACTTGACCACGACAATGGTCTAAACTTCAACCTACGATTTAGACGAAGTACGGTCCGCGAGGGTTTGTGGGTTAAGGTTATACTAGTCATCTGCCCGGTAGAGAGTGTGACTCTTACAGCTAACCTCCGAGGTTCGATTCTACCCCAGGGTCGTGGCTCGAAACTATCCCAGGGTCGTGGCTCGAAGTTATCCCAGGGTCGTGGCTCGAAGTTATCCCAGGGTCGTGGCTCGAAGCTATTCCAGGGTCGTTGCTCGAAGCTATCCTACATCGAGCCCCACATCGGGCACATTTTTGTACAACTTTAATTAATTATGTTATCTTGAGGCACACGTATTGTATGGGTGTTGAATTAGAAGTATTGTTATATTAATTATCACAAAAACATAACTGAATTCGAAACTTCAGCAGTAAATTTAAAGGCCGAAAACGACAATCGAAAGCGTAAGTGTCACGTTAGATGTTTTAGAGTTGACATGTTTATCTTTTGAATCATCATTTGTCAGTAATTCAGCCCACTACAATGGTTAACATGTGTGGTCTTGCTCGAGGCACGGTTAAACCTACGTGGCTGTGAAAATGACAACAACTAACTGACGTTTTATTTAGTACAACTATTAATCACAAATCACAAATAGAAACAGGAAATTTGCGTTTCCCTAACCGGCGCGTTGCACTTTTGGTACCGTGTTGGTTAATGTCTTGCCGTAAAAACCCTCCTTTATTTGTGAATCAGTAAAATTTAAATGTTAATAAAGTGTCATTAGTTTCCAGGCACAATTGATAATGCAATGATAACACCCGAACATTACAAAATAATAGAATTTTTACATAAGGTTGAGAGCAATATCAGACAATAGCAATATCGATTTAAATAGTACAATGCAATATCAAATAAAAAAACATTACAACGTGAGGACAAATGGCTTTCTACGAAACATGTAAGAATTAAATTAGATTCTGATTAACTCACAATAGCTTCTGAGCAATTACCTTTCCACTCAATGTATGAAAGTTAAATTGGGTTTTACTCACATAACACAAGCTTTATGTAAAGGACTTCATTTAAATATTTGGGCTATGATCTATCCAATCAATGCTTTGAAGACTTACAATTACCTTTACTTTTCAAAAGAAATATAAGCAACAATTATTTGATGAATGTTTATTTTATTTTGTTCGATTATTACACTATTATTGTCAAAATAAATAATGAATACTCCAGAGGGTGTGTGTGTTAAATGTGTGTTAACTGGGATTCAATTTTCACATCTCGGGGGGCTGTTGGCATGATGTCTTTTTTTAATGTTGTAACGACATACTACTCTGGTCGTGAATCATGATCAATGACTAAGTATTCAGAGAAAACCACAGAAGAAACAGAAATGTGGTTCTTGAGACAAATGCTCAGAGTATCGTGGACAGAAAAATAAAGAAGTCATTCTTAGAACTGCAAACAGTCAAATGAAGATCATGTGCAAAAAAAGACAAGCAAAATGTATGGGCCACGTGATGATAGAGAGAACATTCAAATATTTAGTGACAACGGGAAAGATTGAGCGAAAACGGCAGATGTCGGCACAGAATTATAAGCCTCGACTATCTAGCAAACTATCTAGGACAGAGCCTAGCATTACTGTTTGAAGACACCTGCGTGCTGTGATCGGGTGGAAATTGTTTTTGTATGTCGGGTATATTTTTCGTCAAGTACAGCTTTCAAAGTATTTTGTCTTCAGTGATAATATTTTGGCATGAGTCACTTAAATTAGTGTGAACAAATCTTGCGATCAATATAGTATTTTTATCCTGCATGTGCAGGAGAACAGGCAGGGTACAGAGGCGTGGCGATAGTAAACAAAACTAAACGCCCGGGATTGCACGTTAAGGCAGAAGCGTTCGTCTGCCCGGTTAGCTCAGTCGGTAGAGCATGGGACTCTTACAGCTAACCTCCGAGGCTCGAAGCTATCCCAGGGTCGTGGGTTCGAGCCCCACATCGGGCGCACTTTTGCGCAACTTTGATACGCACGTTGGTTCATTCTGTCATCTCGAGGCACATTTACAACACGGGTGTGGAATTCGAAGAATTGCTATATTAATTGACACATTAAGTGATTAACACATTTTTTATTGATTTACGTACGTCGTCTTGATCGAGGCACGGTTAAGCATGGGTGGCAGTGAAAATGCCAAGATATAATTTATATTTTCATTAGCACAAATATTATTGAAACATCAGAAAAAAAAACATTTAACCTCTGAGGCTCGAAGCTATCCCATGATTGGGATGGGGGCCGAGCCTCACATCGGACGCACCTGTGGTACCGTGTATGTGGTCATGATCTTGGCATGGTTAGGTCTACGTGGCTGTGAAAAGGCAAATGTATTTTACATTTTAATTAGAGCTAATATTAATGAAATATCACAAAGAAAAACAAGAAAACTAGCGTTACGTAATTAGACGATCGTGTCACGTGAATTCGACTGTGTTGTTGCCTAGGTGCGAACGTAATGACGTAACACATCTAGTTATTTTAGATTATTGTAGCGAGTCGAAGTGAGAAAGCACGTCCTGTCCATACTGGTGTGGGTGTGAATCATGGTCAATAACTAAACAATCAGAAAAGACCACAGAAAGAACATAAATGTGTCAACAAACAACAAAATGGACACCATGTGCAGAATCAGGAAAAGACCAACAAAATGCATAGACCACGCGATGTAGCTACGTTAGTGGATGTCAGCAAAGAATTGAAATGCTTCAAAAGTATAAAAGAGGTGACGTTAGTGTTTCGACTAATATATCCTTTTTTTTCTGCCCACGCGCTGAGCTGTTAACATAAATAAGTAGAATACAGAGGCGTTGCGACAGAAAGCATAACTAAAGGCGCGGGATTGCGGGTTAAGACGAAAGCGTTCGTCTGCCCGGTTAGCTCAGTCGGTAGAGCATGGGACTCTTACAGCTAACCTCCAAGGCTCGAAGCTATCCCAGGGTCGTGGGTTCGAGCCCCACATCGGGCGCATTTTTGGACAACTTTGATACGCACGTTGGTTCATTCTGTCATCTCGAGGCACATTTATTACATGTTTAATTGGATCAATTGCTATATTAATTATGACAAAGACCATTATTGAAACAGTAAGCTTAACGGCCGGTTGTTCCCCTAATCAGCAAGAGTTAGCCGCCCCTCCCTCTTTATCTTCATCGGACTTCGTGACCCATAGGGGTGCAAGGCTCCATCTCCAGTTCGCTCTATCTTTGACCACCTGTCTGGCTTCAGGCCATTTCTTCCATACCAGTTCTTGTATTTCTTTTTCTACGGTTTTTAGGTTGCTTTTGTGTGGTCCACTTACCGTCTCTTTTCAGTTGTCCATGTTAGAGTCACCAGACAGTGACTGTCTTCTTTCGTTCTAAGTACAAGTCCTGTCCAGTTACATCTCCTTATCATGACTTCTATGCTGATCTTATTTACCTTGGTTTTCATTAGGATATCTTCATTTGACACAACACGAGGTAATCTAAGTGTCAACACTTGAAGAGGAATGTGTCCAGTCAAACTGCGACAATGAAGCACAGTCCGCGAGGCTTACTTACTTACTTTGGCATGTTTGCTCGCTGGGAACACAGACCATCGACTGTCTGTTGTCTGTTTGTGGCCATTTTCTTCATTTCTTTCCCGGCGTATCCCATCTTCTTTCGTTCTTTCATTTTCTTTCTGGTATCCCATAATGTCGTAGATGCTTCCATAGAGTCTCCCTGTCGAGGCTATCAAATGCCTTCTCATAGTCTACAAAGTTGATGTACAAGGATGAGTCCCATTCCATGGATTGTTCAACTATGACTCGGAGCGTAGCTATTTGGTCGGTGCATGATCTGTCTTTACGGAAGCCTGCCTGGTGGACTTTGAGTCTGGCGTCCACCACTGTTTTCAATCTGTCCGAGATGACTCTGTTGAGGATCTGTCCGAGCACTGACAGGAGCATTATCCCCTGTAGTTCTTATATTCCTGCAGATCTCCTTTCTTTGGGAGCTTGACAAGGTACCATTCTTTCCATCCCGTCGGCATTTCTTCTTTGTCCCATATCTTCCCAATCATTTCATGCAGCATCTCTGCCTTGATTGCTTTGGCAGCTTTCCCTCTCTTCAGGTAATGAATGACTTTCTCTCTGCCTTGCTTGGTCTTTCGCAATTGACATGGAGTGCTTCTTCTGCTGGCGAGATGTCTGGTGGGGTCTATGGTGCTTGTCGGTTCAACAGTTCTTCAAAATGTTCTCTCCATCTCTTCAACTGATGGAGATCTCCATCACTGGTAAGTACATCGCCTTTCTTGTCTTTGATAAGCCTGTTTGCCGGCTTGTAGTTTTCCGCTAGCTTTCTTGTTGTGTCGTACAGATGTTTTATATTTCCTTGGGCTGCGACATTCTCTGCTTCCTTGGCAAGGCTGTCTTTGGAGTTTTCTGTGTCTGTTTCTACGGTTTTCTTGGCTGCGATTGTGAGTCGTAATGTCTCTGTCTCCTCTCTATCCTTTAGGAAATCCACGCTGCATCTTGTTCTGTTGCTCCTCTTTATCTCTCTCTTCTTCAACTTCATCTTCATTTTGGACAGCAATAGATGGTTGTCTGCGGCTGTGTCTGCTCATCTCTGTACTCTTACGCCCTTCACTGATATCTTGAATTTCTGTCCTATACAGATACGGTCGATCTGGTTCTCGGTTCTATGGTCTGGTGATATCCAGGTTGCCTCGTGGGTTATTCTGAGTGAAAATACACTACCTCCGATTATCAATCTGTTGAGTGCGTAAAGGTCTGCGAACATCTCGCCATTCTCATGCATCGTGCCGAGTCCGTGTCTGCCCATGACGTCTTCATATCCAGTATTACGTGCTCCGATTTTCGCATTGAAGTCTCACATGATTATCGTCATGTTCCTCTCATTTAGTTTGTCGAGCACTGTCTGCAGTCTGTTGTAAAATATATCATTTATTTCTTCATCCTTCTCATTTGTTGGTGCGTAGCTTAATATTTTTCTTCTTTATTTTGAATGATTCATAGATGATACTTGGTCCTGCTGCCTCCCAGTCTGCGAGGCATTGTGGGTTAAATGTGTCATATGTTCTTAGCTCAGTCGGTAGAGCACGGGACGCATACAGCTAATGAGGCTCGAAGCTATCGAAGCCACAATGTCGTGGATTCGAGCCCACTCTTGATACCGTGTTGATTAAACTGTCATCTTGGTTGAGGCACGGTTATGTCTACGTGGGTGTAAAAATGCCAACATATGATATATTAATTAGTACAAATATTAATGAAACATCACAAAGAAAAGCAGGAAACTTGCCTTACGCGATGACGTGTCAAGTGGATTCTAGTGTCTAGTTGCCTAGGTGCGAACGTAACGACGCAACGCAGCCAGTTTGTTGATATTGTTGTAGCGAGTTGAAGTGAGAAAACATACCGTGAATCGTGATGAGGGTCTAAACAATCAGAAAATACCACAGAAGGAACAGAACTGTGGTTTGTTATGAATCTTTTTCGTTATTTTTTTCTGCTTTTTTATATTGATATTATGTTAGGTAGCAGTCATACTTTTATTACATGTATTAACAGGAATGTGGACAGGGTTTAATAAGTACATAATTTCAACTGTCTCCATTTCCACAAAAACGTAAAATAGTTATTGTTGTAAATTCATGCACACATTGTTTATGTGGAAATAAACATTCATTCAAAATGCCCAGAGTATCATGGACAGAAAAGAAAAGTAGTGAAGTCATTCTACGAACAGCAAACAGCAACAAGAATATTATGTACACAATCAGGAAAAGACGGGACATGTCTGTCTTTTGAATCATAATGTGTCTGTAATTCAGCCCACTACAATGGTCTGACCACTATGCGTCAAAAAGTGATTAAAACGAAGTACAGTCCGCGTGGGAATGCGGCGGGGTTGTGGGTTAAAGGTCGTAGCGTCATCTGCCTGGTTAGCTCAGTCGGTAGAGCATGGGACTCTTACAGCTAACCTCCGAGGCTCGAAGCTATCCCAGGGTCGTGGGTTCGAGCCCCACATCGGGCGCACTTTTTGACAACTTTGATACGCACGTTGGTTCATTCTGTCATCTCGAGGCACATTTATTACATGTGTAATTGGATCAATTGCTATATTAATTAACACAAAGACCATTATTGAAACAGTAAGCTTAACGGCTGGTTATTCCACTATTCAGCAAGAGTTAGCCGCCCCTCCGTCTTTATCTTCATCGGACTTCGTGACCCATAGGGGTGCAAGGCTCCATCTCCAGTTCGCTCTATCTTTGACCACCTGTCTGGCTTCAGGCCATTTCTTCCATACCAGTTCTTGTCTTTCTTTTTCTACGGTTTTTAGGTTACTTTTGTGTGGTCCACTTACCGTCTCTTTTCAGTTGTCCATGTTAGAGTCACCAGACAGTGACTGTCTTCTTTCGTTCTAAGTACAAGTCCTGTCCAGTTACATCTCCTTATCATGACTTCTATGCTGATCTTATTTACCATGGTTTTCATTAGGATATCTTCATTTGACACAACACGAGGTAATCTAAATGTCAACACTTGAAGAGGAATGTGTCCAGTCAAACTGCGACAATGAAGCACAGTCCGCGAGGCTTACTTACTTACTTTAGCATGTTTGCTCGCTGGGAACACAGACCATCGACTGTCTGTTGTCTGTTTGTGGCCATTTTCTTCATTTCTTTCCCGGCGTATCCCATCTTCTTTCGTTCTTTCATTTTCTTTCTGGTATCCCATAATGTCGTAGATGCTTCCATAGAGTCTCCCTGTCGAGGCTATCAAATGTCTTCTCATAGTCTACAAAGTTGATGTACAAGGATGAGTCCCATTCCATGGATTGTTCAACTATGACTCGGAGCGTAGCTATTTGGTCGGTGCATCATCTGTCTTTACGGAAGCCTGCCTGGTGGTCTCTGAGTCTGGCGTCCACCACTGTTTTCAATCTGTCCAAGATGACTCTGTTGAGGATCTGTCCGAGCACTGACAGGAGCATTATCCCCTGTAGTTCTTACATTCCTGCAGATCTCCTTTCTTTGGGAGCTTGACAAGGTACCATTCTTTCCATCCCGTCGGCATTTCTTCTTTGTCCCATATCTTCCCAATCATTTCACGCAGCATTTCTGCCTTGATTGCCTTGGCAGCTTTCCCTCTCTTCAGGTAATGAATGGCTTTCTCTCTGCCTTGCTTGGTCTTTCGCAATTGACATGGAGTACTTCTTCTGCTGGCGAGATGTCTGGTGGGGTCTATGGTGCTTGTCGGTTCAACAGTTCTTCAAAATGTTCTCTCCATCTCTTCAACTGATGGAGATCTCCATCACTGGTAAGTACATCGCCTTTCTTGTCTTTGATAAGCCTGTTTGCCGGCTTGTAGTTTTCCGCTAGCTTTCTTGTTGTGTTGTACAGATGTTTTATATTTCCTTGGGCTGCGACATTCTCTGCTTCCTTGGCAAGGCTGTCTTTGGAGTTTTCTTTGTCTGTTTCTACGGTTTTCTTGGCTGCGATTGTGAGTCGAAATGTCTCTGTCTCCTCTCTATCCTTTAGGAAATCCACGTTGCATCTTGTTCTGTTGCTCCTCTTTATCTCTCTTCTTCAACTTCATCTTCATTTTGGCCAGCAATAGATGGTTGTCTGCGGCTGTGTCTGCTCATCTCTGTACTCTTACGTCCTTCACTGATCTCTTGAATTTCTATCATATACAGAAACGATCGATATGGTTCTCGGTTCTATGGTCTGGTGATATCCAGGTTACCTCGTGGGTTATTCTGAGTGAAAATACACTACCTCCGATTATCAATCTGTTGAGTGCGTAAAGGTCTGCGAACATCTCGCCATTCTCATGCATCGTGCCGAGTCCGTGTCTGCCCATGACGTCTTCATATCCAGTATTACGTGCTCCGATTTTCGCATTGAAGTCTCACATGATTATCGTCATGTTCCTCTCATTTAGTTTGTCGAGCACTGTCTGCAGTCTGTTGTAAAATATATCATTTATTTCTTCATCCTTCTCATTTGTTGGTGCGTAGCTTAATATTTTTCTTCTTTATTTTGAATGATTCATAGATGATACTTGGTCCTGCTGCCTCCCAGTCTGCGAGGCATTGTGGGTTAAATGTGTCATATGTTCTTAGCTCAGTCGGTAGAGCACGGGACGCATACAGCTAATGAGGCTCGAAGCTATCGAAGCCACAATGTCGTGGATTCGAGCCCACTCTTGATACCGTGTTGATTAAACTGTCATCTTGGTTGAGGCACGGTTATGTCTACGTGGGTGTAAAAATGCCAACATATGATATATTAATTAGTACAAATATTAATGAAACATCACAAAGAAAAGCAGGAAACTTGCCTTACGCGATGACGTGTCAAGTGGATTCTAGTGTCTAGTTGCCTAGGTGCGAACGTAACGACGCAACGCAGCCAGTTTGTTGATATTGTTGTAGCGAGTTGAAGTGAGAAAACATACCGTGAATCGTGATGAGGGTCTAAACAATCAGAAAATACCACAGAAGGAACAGAACTGTGGTTTGTTATGAATCTTTTTCGTTATTTTTTTCTGCTTTTTTATATTGATATTATGTTAGGTAGCAGTCATACTTTTATTACATGTATTAACAGGAATGTGGACAGGGTTTAATAAGTACATAATTTCAACTGTCTCCATTTCCACAAAAACGTAAAATAGTTATTGTTGTAAATTCATGCACACATTGTTTATGTGGAAATAAACATTCATTCAAAATGCCCAGAGTATCATGGACAGAAAAGAAAAGTAGTGAAGTCATTCTACGAACAGCAAACAGCAACAAGAATATTATGTACACAATCAGGAAAAGACGGGACATGTCTGTCTTTTGAATCATAATGTGTCTGTAATTCAGCCCACTACAATGGTCTGACCACTATGCGTCAAAAAGTGATTAAAACGAAGTACAGTCCGCGTGGGAATGCGGCGGGGTTGTGGGTTAAAGGTCGTAGCGTCATCTGCCTGGTTAGCTCAGTCGGTAGAGCATGGGACTCTTACAGCTAACCTCCGAGGCTCGAAGCTATCCCAGGGTCGTGGGTTCGAGCCCCACATCGGGCGCACTTTTTGACAACTTTGATACGCACGTTGGTTCATTCTGTCATCTCGAGGCACATTTATTACATGTGTAATTGGATCAATTGCTATATTAATTAACACAAAGACCATTATTGAAACAGTAAGCTTAACGGCTGGTTATTCCACTATTCAGCAAGAGTTAGCCGCCCCTCCGTCTTTATCTTCATCGGACTTCGTGACCCATAGGGGTGCAAGGCTCCATCTCCAGTTCGCTCTATCTTTGACCACCTGTCTGGCTTCAGGCCATTTCTTCCATACCAGTTCTTGTCTTTCTTTTTCTACGGTTTTTAGGTTACTTTTGTGTGGTCCACTTACCGTCTCTTTTCAGTTGTCCATGTTAGAGTCACCAGACAGTGACTGTCTTCTTTCGTTCTAAGTACAAGTCCTGTCCAGTTACATCTCCTTATCATGACTTCTATGCTGATCTTATTTACCATGGTTTTCATTAGGATATCTTCATTTGACACAACACGAGGTAATCTAAATGTCAACACTTGAAGAGGAATGTGTCCAGTCAAACTGCGACAATGAAGCACAGTCCGCGAGGCTTACTTACTTACTTTAGCATGTTTGCTCGCTGGGAACACAGACCATCGACTGTCTGTTGTCTGTTTGTGGCCATTTTCTTCATTTCTTTCCCGGCGTATCCCATCTTCTTTCGTTCTTTCATTTTCTTTCTGGTATCCCATAATGTCGTAGATGCTTCCATAGAGTCTCCCTGTCGAGGCTATCAAATGTCTTCTCATAGTCTACAAAGTTGATTTACAAGGATGAGTCCCATTCCATGGATTGTTCAACTATGACTCGGAGCGTAGCTATTTGGTCGGTGCATCATCTGTCTTTACGGAAGCCTGCCTGGTGGTCTCTGAGTCTGGCGTCCACCACTGTTTTCAATCTGTCCAAGATGACTCTGTTGAGGATCTGTCCGAGCACTGACAGGAGCATTATCCCCTGTAGTTCTTACATTCCTGCAGATCTCCTTTCTTTGGGAGCTTGACAAGGTACCATTCTTTCCATCCCGTCGGCATTTCTTCTTTGTCCCATATCTTCCCAATCATTTCATGCAGCATTTCTGCCTTGATTGCCTTGGCAGCTTTCCCTCTCTTCAGGTAATGAATGGCTTTCTCTCTGCCTTGCTTGGTCTTTCGCAATTGACATGGAGTACTTCTTCTGCTGGCGAGATGTCTGGTGGGGTCTATGGTGCTTGTCGGTTCAACAGTTCTTCAAAATGTTCTCTCCATCTCTTCAACTGATGGAGATCTCCATCACTGGTAAGTACATCGCCTTTCTTGTCTTTGATAAGCCTGTTTGCCGGCTTGTAGTTTTCCGCTAGCTTTCTTGTTGTGTCGTACAGATGTTTTATATTTCCTTGGGCTGCGACATTCTCTGCTTCCTTGGCAAGGCTGTCTTTGGAGTTTTCTTTGTCTGTTTCTACGGTTTTCTTGGCTGCGATTGTGAGTCGTAATGTCTCTGTCTCCTCTCTATCCTTTAGGAAATCCACGTTGCATCTTGTTCTGTTGCTCCTCTTTATCTCTCTTCTTCAACTTCATCTTCATTTTGGCCAGCAATAGATGGTTGTCTGCGGCTGTGTCTGCGGCTGTGTCTGCGGCTGTGTCTGCTCATCTCTGTACTCTTACGTCCTTCACTGATCTCTTGAATTTCTGTCCTATACAGATACGGTCGATCTGGTTCTCGGTTCTATGGTCTGGTGATATCCAGGTTACCTCGTGGGTTATTCTGAGTGAAAATACACTACCTCCGATTATCAATCTGTTGAGTGCGTAAAGGTCTGCGAATATCTCGCCATTCTCGTGCATCGTGCCGAGTCCGTGTCTGCCCATGACTTCTTCATATCCAGTATTATTTGCTCCGATTTTCGCGTTGAAGTCTCACATGATTATCGTCATGTTCCTCTCATTTAGTTTGTCGAGCACTGTCTGCAGTCTGTTGTAATATATATCATTTATTTCTTCATCCTTCTCATTTGTTGGTGCGTAGCTTAATATTTTTCTTCTTTATTTTGAATGATTCATAGATGATACTTGGTCCTGCTGCCTCCCAGTCTGCGAGGCATTGTGGGTTAAATGTGTCATATGTTCTTAGCTCAGTCGGTAGAGCACGGGACGCATACAGCTAATGAGGCTCGAAGCTATCGAAGCCACAATGTCGTGGATTCGAGCCCACTCTTGATAGCGTGTTGATTAAACTGTCATCTTGGTTGAGGCACGGTTATGTCTACGTGGGTGTAAAAATGCCAACATATGATATATTAATTAGTACAAATATTAATGAAACATCACAAAGAAAAGCAGGAAACTTGCCTTACGCGATGACGTGTCAAGTGGATTCTAGTGTCTAGTTGCCTAGGTGCGAACGTAATGACGCAACGCAGCCAGTTTGTTGATATTGTTGTAGCGAGTTGAAGCGAGAAAACATACCGTGAATCGTGATGAGGGTCTAAACAATCAGAAAATACCACAGAAGGAACAGAACTGTGGTTTGTTATGAATCTTTTTCGTTATTTTTTTCTGCTTTTTTATATTGATATTACGTTAGGTAGCAGTCATACTTTTATTACATGTATTAACAGGAATGTGGACAAGGTTTAATAAGTACATAATTTCAACTGTCTCCATTTCCACAAAAACGTAAAATAATTATTGTTGTAAATTCATGCACACATTGTTTATGTGGAAATAAACATTCTTTCATTCAAAATGCCCAGAGTATCATGGACAGAAAAGAAAAGTAGTGAAGTCATTCTACGAACAGCAAACAGCAACAAGAATATTATGTGCACAATCAGGAAAAGACGGGACATGTCTGTCTTTTGAATCATAATGTGTCTGTAATTCAGCCCACTACAATGGTCTGACCACTATGCGTCAAAAAGTGATTAAAACGAAGTACAGTCCGCGTGGGAATGCGGCGGGATTGTGGGTTAAAGGTCGTAGCGTCATCTGCCCGGTTAGCTCAGTCGGTAGAGCATGGGACTCTTACAGCTAACCTCCGAGGCTCGAAGCTATCCCAGGGTCGTGGGTTCGAGCCCCACATCGGGCGCGCTTTTTTATTATGAAGGTAAAAACGCAAACGCCTATATCGTACCATTGCTGTAACAAGTACTTCAATATAGTAACAAGGTAAAAGCGATTCACCAAGAGTATTCCCAAAACAATGTACGTAGGTAAAAAGTGCTTTCAATAAAAAAGTACAAAAGTATCAGGCCACCAATGACTGTACGGTAGGCATACATCACAAGTTTCATAATCAAATCACATACGGTAATCTCACAAGAGCAAAGCATATCAAAATGAGCAACCGAATCTCAAAGTTAACATCACCAACACAGGAATAAAAAGCAGTGTTTGTGTGTTTGCGTATGCATTTTATATGTACAGTGATGGCATGTAACGAAGTATTTTGTTACTTATAGTTACATTACCTGTTTTGAAAGCTTATTTTTAAATGTACTTGCAAGTATACACACGGACGCACGCACGCACGCACGCACGCACGCACTACTGGGGCACTGCCAACGCAGTGAATGGAAATTCGATAATTTCACACTGGACAAAACCTAGTGAAAATAGTGCAGAAGTGCGCCACCCAGTGAACATGAAGTAAACTACTTGCATTCGCTGTTTAGCAGGGACAGTAATCAGTTTGGTTATTTTAACAAACATAAGTGCTGTACATTATTCATTGCATCATCATTTTATTGACAAAACAATTATGAATCGCAGAAGTGTTTGACTTATAGCAAGCGATAAACCATCGTGACATAGTAGTCAACTAAACAGGAGCAAACCAAGTTTAAAACTTCCTTTATATAACATAAAATCCTAAAGCAATTTAATGGATATGGAACATTGAAATGGCAGCGTACGTTATGGATCAGCAGAATACGCAGTTACTAATAAAACAACATTTAAATTTAACAATATATCATTAACAAATTAAATAAATGACCACAGCAGGCATGCTTGTTAAATCACAGTAACGTTGCAGGACATGCAAAAGGGCGGAAGAGCTTAAATAACATGTTGTACATAGCTTTAGCTACATGAAATGACAGTGTCATCTTCAAAGTACTCTGCTACCGAGATACATGAAATGAAATTTTTATACATGTGTTGACTGTATACAAAGTGGTTATATACATACACACACATACATATATAAATGTATGTGTGTGAAATCTGACATTTCAACTGATGTAAACTCCCATACATACACATTGCATCTTCACAGTCAAGGCTATTCACTGTCAGTAATAATTCATTATCATTAAATTGTTTTCATTCCCAGGTCTACCTACATGCATGTTCACATATAGAAACTCTGACAATTGCTTAACACTATCATACAACATCCTGTCACAGTTGATGGTTGCTAATGAACATTACATGATATGACAACATGAAAGACTGTGAGGTTCTCAAATATTTACCTGATGTTGGTCTTCACTTGGGAAATAATGTTTTTATTTATTAATTAACAATGTTTAATTATAAAATAAAATAAAGATTCTGTTTGATAGCAGGAAAGACATGAAAACATGGCTTGAATATGGTGGTGACATACATATTATGTTTGACAGTATGTGTGTATGTCCAAAGTAATATGCTAATGTCTACTGATCATCTAACAAATTACTAGCCTAATTCAAACTGCTTCAATACATTGTTAGCAGACAGATTGAAAGATCTCCTGTATATGTGACCACAGAAACAATAATGCCATTTCATTCACTGAAAGCTTGCAAGCTTGTGGGCACTATAATCACGTATCTGCAATCACATTAAACGTGTCCTACATATAAATATTGGGATATGAAGAAAGCAAAACAAAGACAATGACTAAACTGAAGTCATGCGAGTTGTAACCAAATTTTGGAGTAAATAAGGTTCCGCATAGCTTTATAGTTGATATTTCATTAGAGTAATTTATTTTAGTGAATCTTACGCAGAATTATTATGTGGCATAAGAAGGACGGCCAGCAGTGCCGGTTATATGGAGTTTGTTAATGGAGGAATAATAAACCAAATATTTAATTATTTAACTAATTTTAAAACATGAACTGACACATAAACTGTGTACCTGGTAACCAAATTTGAAGTTGAAGTCAAGTGATATATATATATATATATATATATATATATATATATATATATATATATATATATATATATAATCTGTTAATGGCAGAAATCAGCATTATATGTGATAGTTAAGGACATCGCTAATGGAATGATAGGAATAGACCAATCAGTGAAACATTGGAGGTTGTCACAACACTGTAGCATGGAAATTGTACCCATCGCAATAGCATCGCAATTGTATCCCTAAGTCAAGATGACAAACAGGCATCACAGCAGTCTATATCAAATTTAATGATATTTTTTATATCACTGCACCTACTAGCTGTTCACTCCAAGTAAGGTTTCTTTAGACCTCACAAAACAAAACTATTTTCATACAGTGACAACAAACAGTTGCTCACCAATACCTTTTTGTTGTTTACGTTTATTTACATACATTATATGCATAATTAATGTACTTACTCTTTCATGTGACTACCTATATATATATATATATATATATATATATATATATATATATATATATATATATATATATATATATATATATATATATATATATATATATATAATATTCAAGTGATACAATTCTATAAGATATTAAATACTGTCAAGTTTATATTTGACCAATGTCCAACTCTACATGATGGTCGACTGACCAGTGACCACCTATCATGTCCGTCTTGGGGTTGCTTTTGAAGGTCCAGGTTTTGGGGTCATCTTTGGTCCCCTTCCACCTCCTCCTCTCCCTGTCCCAACTTTGCCTGGGAAAGGAAAGATGTACAAGTTTAATATATATTAAAAACTTATTTTATTGATAGCAATGTTGAAAAAAAATCGAAATTGTCCCTTTTAAAGGATTAAACTTTTATATTAAATGCTCTTTTAAAAGCTGATGACTAAATTAGAATAAACAAATTACATCACAGTAATTATTGTGAAACGATAATTAAATTTGTAAATAAATGATGCTTAGCTATTATGTTTGACTTAATTTTGATGCTATAATGATTAATTTTAATGAAATCCAAAACACTAAAAAGTTAACTTTTAAACATGCGTTAACTCAAATTTATCATCATTGCAGGTTTGTTAAGTGAATATTATTATTCACAATCGATAAAATATTAGCAACATCAATAGCTTTCCTTTTGTCAACTATGTGACCGATATAGCTTCAAACAATATAACACCTTACAAGCTGATAACAACATCATTGTTACAGCACCCCGATATGAACACAATATCAGCCGTGGCCTGTGTTTAACATACTCTGCTTGTTGAGTGCCTCGAGTCTACGAGGGTTCTGTTTGCACCCGTCCCTTCCCATCAAGTGCTGCTTCCATCCCTCCTCCCCAATCAGGATGTTGAGATGACACAGGGGACAGTGACTCTTACTTGGGTCGGCCGCTGCCAAGGATCAAAGAAACATGCCTTATATGTCTGTCATGGCATAACACACAACATGACCTATGTTGACAAAATGATCCAGCTGACAGGATAGGATTGGGTGACATAGTTGTTCAGGTAAAAAAAATTCAGGTCAATTAAATTAACCTCATATCTGATTCATTTGAATAAAATTTAAATTAAAACACTTAACTTTAATTAAATTAACAATACAAAATGTCTTTGTTTGTAAAACGTAGAAACTCACTGACAAATAATTGCAATTTGGCACAAAGTTTACATAGATGACACAGGTAACATATAACATAATTATAATACACATAATGACACAAGACACTGGTCACATGATTGACATTGGTGACACTGTCACCACCCACCTGGGTGTTTTCTGTCAGCAATGTGTTGCTGGAAGTCGGCCATGAGGACTGCCTCGGTGCAGCGGGGACACTTCTGGAAGTTGCCCTTGGAATCACACTCAGACAACAGGTGGTCAGTCAGGCCGGAAATCTCAACCACCTGTGGCCAACAGATGAACAAACATATCAATAATCCTGGTTCTGTTCTTCCTCATTGCTCCCTTTAGTTAAGGGTGAGGTTAGTTCATGTACTGCTGCACTGCCTCAGCTGTTATCCCTTCCCAGTACTCCTTACTGGCAGCCTTCTCCCTTGTCACCCTCACCCTGTTGTATATCCCTCTTTACACAGTTCTGCCACTGTTTTTCTCATTAATACAATAGGTAGGAATCTCTATGCAATACGCAGAGATTTGTGAACATCTACGGCCTGAATTTATATGTAGAAAACTTTGGTGATTCAAACTTTGATAAGCGATGTATAAATCGAAGTGTTTCCATAAAATCAATATTGAAATCCAACAAAACAAACCTACCAGTAGCTTGTAGTGTATAAATAGTTTAAATAATGTGCGTAGTCAGTTTAATACAAGAGTGCACGCTTTTGTTAAAATCATTGAAATAACTGACATTGATCAGGTAACTTGCTAAAGTGTGAACAGCTATATATTATAGCGTACAGAGCTCATGTTTGCTCTTTCTTGCTGAATTCTGACAAGAACCGGTCAAAGATAATTCAATAGTTTGTCCAATGATTTCACCAAAACTAAATAAAAATGTGCAAAAACGAACTGGATTTTTTAACGAAATGAGACGAGCAAAACATCGAATTGAGAAGGAATCTTTAATAGACAACTTCAATGCAACTGACCTGTTTACAGTTGCTGCAGCGTTTCAACATCGGGCAGCTCTTCCAGTAATGGAGGTCAAGACCCTCCTCTGTGAACTTGTCGTTACTCTCATTGCAGAAGATACACGTGCTGCAGGACGGACAGAAGAGACAAATGTAACATGATTACAGCAGTTCCAATGTGTCTTCATGGCAAAACATATCAACTGCAGTTGTCTCAGCCAAGTTGTTGTGAAATATAAATATAAAATAACACTTCAGTTTTATTTATTAATCATGCACACACTCCCCCTATGAAACCAATTTGATCTAGCACCTGTATGATGGGTAATAATGGAGGAGAATTGTAGGGAGAGTAAAACTCTTGCCTCAAACACTACCATTTTAATATAGCTTTAAACTTTCCTGTTTTGAGATGGCCCCTTATGGATGGGTAACATTGGATGAGAATTGTATGTAGTGTCACACTTACTGGTCAATCTGGCCCATTATCTCCTCATCAGTGGGAGGGTCTGCTCCTGTGGTGGGTTTGTTGCTCTTTGTCTTGTTTTTCTTGTCTTTCTTGTCCTGAAAGCAGGCACCAGTCCTACTGTTAACACATAAATTATCACCCTTTCCACCAGCATCATTAAATTTCAACCATAAAATGGGCATCTCATGATACACAACTTTCTGAAGTGTGGAAAACTCTTTTCTGATGGAAATTATATTCATATAATATTATTATAAAAGAATTTTGGTTAACTTATTTGCTCATAAAACAGAATTAGTGAAAAACACCATTAAAATACTAAAAAAACGAGATGACATTAGAGTTCATTATCTTGAACGTAAACTTTGATCACTGAAGAAATTAATTTGGTGGCTGAGAAAACTAAAATCGATGACTGCTGAATATGTGTGTTTCCAGGTCTCCTGCATCAAGTATTGTAAGATCGTAGTAGATTGACTGCCACCATCTCAATGATGGCAACATTGAGAAGGCATAAAATAAGCACAGCTGGCTGGTAACAATGACCTCTTTGTGCAATCGAGTCACTAATGTCAAATCTTGATTTTTCTCAGAATGTTTTGGGAAAATTTGGCTCGATTCAGCAAGATTAAGTCCGTTTTAATAATAAAACTGAACACATTTGACTGTCAAAATTGTCATACTTTTATTCAACATGTACAGAGTATGAAATGTAACAATACATAAGATAAAATTACACTCCACGTGTTTGTCAGTTACTTATTATGTTTATAAAATAACAAATTACAATAGTCAATACAATCATGTATTTTATCTGTTTTACAAAACATGTTCACACAATAAGTTTTTAGTTTTAGAGATCTGTTAAAATTCATGTAATATATGAACATTTAAAAAATAAATTATAATACTTATATTAATTATTCATGATGTTTTATATTAATCATACATTTCAAGTTGCCCTAGCAACACAGCACACATTAAATTACATGCACAAAAGTGAAATGTTTGGCGAAATGTAGGGGCACATGCCTGTACAATAAAATATATTTATACAGTTATAAGATATAGGCACATGCCTGAATATTACAATACTTTACTCATAAAAAAATTGGCATAATAGTTAACACTGTGCAATGTTAATTATAAAATAAATGTATAAAGAATACTACTTTTTTATTTCTCAAACTATTAGATATATCTAATAACATAGCATATGAATCATAACATTATAAACTAACTGAATATGTACATAATATTATACAGAGTACAGCACAGACTACAGCTCCCTTGCATATAATTAATTGTAGACATTTAATTATAAACAAGGGAGCTGTAGATTGACGTAAGTGTTTCAAATTACATAGAATTCACGACTCAAACGATTGCATCTTGCCTTAGGAGGGAATTAATTATTGACCTGAAAATATGTCATTGGCACTGCAAAAAATTAGTGATGAATAAATTGACAGATTTAATATGTTGACAAATCATGCCAATATAATTTATACTAAAAAATGGTATTGATGATTATAGAAAACCATATAAGCAACATGTAAACACTATTTAAAAATAAAGGTATATGTTGCAGTAGAACAAGATATATAACTTAATAACATAAACAAAATATGTTATTCTATATTTAATATAATTTTATTCAAGAGAAATTACAAACTTTCTACAATGTATTTAACACATTCAAAGAAATTATAAACCCATATTAATTTAAAAATGAGACAACCTAACAGTGACTTTAACCAGCTTATAACAGGATATCGACCTAAGATATGAACAGAATCCAATATGTACAAGACCTAGTTTATTATCCTTTTTATCCTGAACAGCAATACGATAAATATCAACATCTACACCAAGGACTGGAATGTGAGTGCAGTAACACAGCGCACACTGCATGATAGAATCTCGTTGGGCCAGAGCAATTTAATTACATTAAGCGGCTTATTAACTAAAGGGAATTTCCATAAAATGGACTCGGGCTGCTATTGTGAATATCACATTTAAAAATTGGATGAGAAAAGCCATTTTTTCTGATGTTGACAAGATGATTTCTTGAATCTGGTCAGGAACTAGCTGCAACTCATTTGTGCTAGCTTCCAGGAAAATGGGTTAAAAAACATTCAGCTAACATTAATTACAATAGTGAACTTTATTTTTTCCTGAATACGGAATAACTGCATAGCTACATAGTAACTACAAAATGTTGTAAACTGGTAGTCTCGAACAAAACATTTTCTAACAAATCAGTTATATAAATCTTATGAGGGTTTGCCCGCATTGCAACGGCTAGTCAAAATATTTCCGTTTATATAATGTTTAACTGTTTAACCTGTACAGAGTATAATTTTGGAGTGTCAAAAACACATATCTGTAGTCAAAAAGTCTTGGGGTTTTCCTGGAAATCTGTTATTTAAAGCAACAATTTATCAATTTTCATCCATCTGATTCTACTGCCCGGTGGATATGAATATATCATTGAAGCAGTACATTTTAACACAGCATAAATCGGGAGTGATCCTGTCCGAGCCATAATAATAAACGGCTGTTTCTGTTACCCGTGGTTCTATTAAGCGGCGTCCACCGTACAATGATCAATGCTATGTGTAGTCACAAAGCCACTACCTTTCCCTTGACGCCATCCCCGTCTCCCTTCAGCATGCCGTCGTCTACAGGCTGGAAGAGAATGCATCAAATCAAACTTTCATATTCACGAAACACATGTAACAACAGATTCAGAGTTGGTTTGACATGATGAGCAGAATTTGAGAAATCAGAGTAGAAATCTCCTGCATTGGAAATAGGACTGAAGTATTTCCTGCGAGAGCAGATTCAAAACAAAATTCAAATTTGAATTTGTTGATATTTCACTAAAACACCACATAGTCATAAAACGTTATGAATATAATGCGGCAGTTCTTTTTAGTTGCTTTCTAACAATATATCACATTTTAAAATTGGTTGAGAAAAGCAGTTTTTTTCTGATGTTGATAAGATGATTTCTTGAATCTGGTCAGGAACTAGCTGCAACCCATTTGTGCTAGCTTCCGGAAAAATGGGTTAAAAACCTAACTCTAACTACAATAGTGAGGCATGGTAGCTCGGCAGCTAGAGCACTGCACTGTCATTCAAGATGATTGTGGTTCGCGTCCATTTTGAAACTCGGGCAATTTTGCTTAACTCCACTTTGCCTGTGTCTTGCAGATGAGACACTAAAAGCATCCTACATGGTGTCTAAGCCAAGGGAAGTAAAAGATCCCTCACAGGGGTTAAATGTGTAACATGTTATTGACTCACAGAGCTGGGATCTCTATCTGCAAACTCACTCAAATAACTCCTGCATCAGCCTTGGAGAAGGGCTGTTTGGAGTATTATATCAAGAAATGTTTAAGACCACTAATGTTGCAACTGACCACTTTGCCAGAGGTCATGTCTTTGAGGTGGTTCAGCTGATCCTGCAGCGCCTGGATCTCCTTCTGCTTCGCCGCCTCCGACTGCTGCTTCATGCGCTGTCAGCAGGAACAATGACAAAAAGTTGAAAAAATAATTCCTTGATGAAGAGCTATGTGCTAAAACTATTCCTATGCATTTATTTATTTTTATATGTTATTTCACTGTCCCAAATAATGAAACCTTTATTTGCTAACACAGCAAGGCATATAAGGAAAAACAGTATATACATATACATACACACATATATCATTAATAATATCCAAAATATGACCCTAGTTTATCACTATGGTTTAAATATGTTTTTTCATAAATCATGCTTTTCAAACCAAAATTATGCGTCAATCACTGGCACAGTTCTCGTGCTCAGTATTAACAGAAAAATCAATAAAAGAAATGTAATCAGCAATAACATTCAACGAGTGACCTTCATCAACTGACCTTGAGTTCATCTTTGCTTGGCTTGCCATCGATGCGATCGAACGCCTCAAAGAGCTGCTTGTAGAGCATGTTGCGGCGCACTTTCTCGTCATCAGGCGGCAGGAACTCCTTGACGGGCTGACCGACATTCTTGTAGAGCGCCACGATGATCTTCTCGGCCCGCTCTCTCACCTCGCCCGCTGTGTGGCGGATCGCTTGTGTACAGAACTTCATGATGTTCTCTACTGTGAGGCCACTGCAAGACAACCTCTCTGGTTCACACAGACTAGGAACAAACTGGACAGATGGCTGAAGGTACAATGTCTGATCATTTTTAGCGTAGAATCATGTTATACAGTATGATTAGTAAAACAAATGGTGCATGGTGACTTGGCTGTTAGGATATCAGACTCACAATCGAGAGAACCCGGGTTCAAATCCTGTTGTTGCCATTTAAAAGCTTTGGCAATTTTTTTCATAATTCACTCAGCAGTAAAAATGAGTACCTGACTACAGACAGAGGTGGATATGTGAACGGATAGTAATTGTGCAGTAATTACAGCATGACTGAATGCTTCCCAGAGAGGTTGAGTTGGTGTTGGCATGACCAGTGGGTGAAGTGTAAAGCTTTTGAACAGTCTCATGAACTGGATACCACGCTATATAAGAACATACCTTTATACGAGTTATGTGTATTCTAAAACATCGACTGCCCAGAGGTGTTTTAATGAACCACAGTGTTTTTTTACTATGGATAACAAAGTACCGTATTCGACCTATTAAGCGTTCATGCCCTAATTAGCATACACCCATTTTTTAATCAGCAGGATGCATAATTATTGTAAATTGACTAGTGTGGAACTTAAAAGTGTCGCCATCTGGTGTTGAACAGTTGGCACCACTTTTCAGTTGGTCTGCACTAGTCACCAAATGATACCACTATTGTTAGACAGTTACCTTATTTTCTAGAGAATTTTTTTTGGTGTATGCTTAAAAGAACAGATTCCCTGGAATTTTTCCATGGCCCAATTTTTGTCAAGCGTACTGTACGTTTATGAGGTCAAATACGGTACTTCAGTTTTTGAAGAAAATCAAACACATGCATCTGCTGTCGAAACCGGAACCATTCTGATTGTGAAGCTTGGGGCAAACAAGGAACTCTGAGTATTCTCCTATCTCTCACCCACTGCATATGATCAAGTACACAGCACAATAATTATAGTAATAAAACTTCTGTAACGTCAAAATCGCCAGGAACCTGAGCTCAGAGGCACAACAGACCAGAATTGCTAAGCATGACATCATGAACATGACATCATGAACAGGGACGTGTAAAAAGCTGTCACCGGATCGAAGGACTGCCAAGGATTGAATGGGAAAATGCAATTTCGAACAAATATGTCTTTTGTGGGAGGCAGCTACAGTTTGGGATGAGTTTAGAGTAATGGGAGTTCATGACACCGACCTATTCCCGAGTCCGTGTTCCTGATACAGTGCGGCGACAACCTCTGTGCGACTTAGAGCCAGACGGGGGGCGATCGTCAACTTGAACGGCTTCACACACTCATGGACCACGATGTGCAGAGGCTGCAGGAAACCACAGCAACATCAGAAAACCTAACTGCACCATCAGAACATGATAAATGCTCTGTTAATTTTTCTGACTGTTTCAATTCTGTGAACTGTTCTGTGTAGCTAGTTGGGGATTTTGTATCATCATTCTGTTAATCTTAAAAGTAGATCTCAGAAAAGGTAAGAAAATTTACAAAATGAGAATTTTACAGAGCAATACATCACCCGGTGAAAAACATTATATTTCACCTTCAAAGGTGAAGATTATTGGTTATAAATTCTCTTTAACCCATGTCATACCAACTACATTATACATTCTCTTTAACCCATGTCACACCAACTACATTATACATTCCCTTTAACTCATGTCACACGAACTACATTTTGTTAAAAATATAATGTTAGAAAGAGATACATTAAAGAAGCAGAAAAGAGTTACCCACCATGACTTCTGGGAACTTTGATTCTTCTAGGATGAACTTGGTAGCTGTTTCTCGTGTTCTCACGGCCTGTGCAGAAGACATACATAGCAAGGACACACACACACGCACGCACGCACGCACGCACGCACGCACGCACGCACGCACGCACGCACGCACGCACGCACGCACGCACGCACGCTTGCACACACACACACACACACAG
The DNA here is from genome assembly GCA_963662155.1 of Lamellibrachia columna. NCBI lineage: Eukaryota > Metazoa > Annelida > Polychaeta > Sabellida > Siboglinidae > Lamellibrachia > Lamellibrachia columna. The sequence goes on along the minus strand of OY759267.1, from coordinate 14,832,608 downwards.
TCTCACTATATATGGACTCCCAATGAAAGGAACAACCTCTTAAAAAGAATAACTTTGAAAGCCCTGTTGTGGCCGGCAGTGTTGATCACCCTGTCTTGTACCCATGGATACAAGGAACATCCTATATCATCTGGACCCGTGCTCAGAAGTGCAATGAACCAGAATCATTAAGCATGGTATCATGAACAGGGATGCACAAAAGTATATGGAGAAAGGATAAGTTCCAACATTTTCCAAATAGGGAGTTAACTATATATAGTTTACCTACAAAACAGAGTTGGGAAATGTATGTTTTTATTGTGAATAAATTTAATATTATAATACATAAACAAGGGCGAGACTTGTACTTGCTATTCCTGAGGCAGCATTGAATTGTAATTACACACCACAATCTTTGGAATAAATTCTGTTAGTGTTAAGTCAGCAGTTAACATAATAACATTCACATTCATCGAAGACTTATCTATTTGACCTTGCTTTCCCTCCCTAGCTCCCTAGTGAATTTGTCCTTCTGTTGACAACTTTAACATCGTATATAGATTTCGAGATTGCCGAACCCATTGGCTTTGAAGTGCTGTGATGTTGAGGTTCCCGGTGATCTTACCACAATGAAAACATGTTTCGTGCAAACAAACTTAGTAAAACTGACAAGTAGTGAGGAAAGACGATAGCAAGAAGACTGTTCCTACTACACACTCACCGTGTCTCCTGTCTTCTGTATCAATATGGGAAGCGTCTTCTCTATGCCGTATGAAAGGTCTGATTTGTGGAGCCTACATGCAAAATAATTCCACATTTTTATCATTCCGCAACCAAAAATATGTCAGTTCTGACTTTTACTGCCATTTTATTCACAATTAAAAAAAACATGTTTTCATTACGTCAACCACCCAATATTTTTTTATACTTCTTATGTCATATATTACTGTATTTCAAACAACAAATGATCCATTTGTGAAAAATGTCAAAGTTGTAATTTACTTGTGTTTTGTAGCATAATCCGTCAACATCATCCGCAGTACTCTGAATGCTGTTGTGAAAACCTGCAAGAATACAACACAACATACGATACCATGTCAAATGACTTCGTGTCATGTGACATCATACCATCTTTAAGATTGCGGCTCAAAGCAACATGCTCCAGAAGACATAAAAAGATATAACAATTAACTCCACTGCAGTACACCAGCCTCTTTGCAAATATTGTCTGTACTGGCTTTGCAGATGGTCACACACACAAAGACACTGCCATAGTGTAGAACACTTTTAAAAACAAATCTTTCTACAGTAGCCTTTTGTTGATGCTGATGTGAACATTTGCATACATTTATTATTAACTCATTATTACATATATACGTTTTAAATTTTTTATTATATATTATTTATGGTAAGATTTTTTTATAGACTATATTTTAGAATGACTATTGTTGATATTGTTTTTAATATAATTGTAATTTATGATTACGTTTATAAAGCACCTGAGAGCAATTTCGATTGATCAGGCGCTATATAAATATGTCTATTATTATTAGTATAACAATATTCACAAACTTACGGCAAAAACTTTATCTCTGAGCGCTCGATCGATGAGGAAAGTAGCAGCCCTGAACTTGTTTTTTGCTACATCTTTGTCTGTGGACACTGGCAGTTCCTGTAAGAGCTGGTAGAGTTCTAGGAGGCCGTCCTCGCGGTTCGACCAAACCTTGGAGTACACCTTCGTCACCTGCAGCAAGACATCAATAAACTGTGAGAACACTAATGCCATATGATGCTGTATGCAGCAAAGACAAATAGTATGATTGGATAACAGAGTAAAAAATCTTTCCAACGATATTCTGTTGTGCTGCACACAAATAAAATCAAATAATACGATAAAGTGATTATGACAGAATAAAACAGTTAATCAAAATGAATGGAATTAATAACTTAATTGTATGCTGAGTGAAGCGGTGACACTGTTATGTAGTGCAGTTTTTCCTGTGGGTTTTACTGAGTAAAACATATATTGAAAATGTTTCTGCTAGACCCCCTGTTTCCATGACAACAAACAAAAGGCTGCCACATGAAGGAATTAGTAAGATAAGAGTGATATGGCTAGAATAACGTTTTTTGACAAAAATACTCAATGTTCCAATAGCTTTGTAAGTTAACATCAATAAGTCATTTTTACAACAATGACATACCTCTAAATTAGTTTTATCCATGGATAAAGCTTGCATCTACCAGGTAATCAATGCAGTTAGTCAATCTTTGAGGGCTATTTGCAAGACATTACATTCTGGCAACGAGAAAGTACAACACTCTCCTGTAAAAATGATATGGTCATCCGTTTTTTTGTCTTGTGCAATATGTTGCTGGAGTAGTGTATAATAATGTGTCAACAAATGTTACATTTAGAATGGCATAAATTCAGAAGAAAAATATTCATAATGTAAGAATTTTTTTAGAAGAGTTCTAGAGTTTACAAAGCCACTGATGATTGTAAAAGTATTATGATATATTATAATTCATTCATATGGCAGCCATATTGTTTGTTGCCATGGAAACGAGGGGTCTGGAAGAAACATTTTCAATATGTTTACTCAGTAAGACCCACTCTACAGTTTGGGCAAAAAAAATTGCACTAACTAGGTAAATGAAAAAGAAATCCTATCCAGCTGCCACATCTCCCGTCAACATGATTCAACAGGATTTAACAAGATTGCCACTCATTGCCACCCCAAGCAAAAACCCCAGATGGAAAGTGGACTATGCAACCACTGGCTTATTTAATGTCAAATGAGATATTTGTAAATTTTTTGTTCAAACATATTCACACTGCTAGCATTTACACAGATCAGTAAACAATTTGTTCTATTGATTTATCCTCATCAGCGAGAATTAGTATTTTCTAATATCTACATTGCTCCTTCACAAACGTTACTTTGTGTTGCCTAATCTTGAAATGAACAAGAGTTGCCCTGAGAGACGAGTCCACAGATACCCACCAGAGGAAGCTCAAACTCATCTATGGCGGTAGCTGCGTTGCGCTGGTCCTTGTCTGACATCTCCTCCGCCTCCCCCGTCACTGTGCCTACCAACACCAAGCAATAGGGTTGTAACAATCCATTGAACTATGCGATGATGCAATACTATTGATAGTAAAATGAACTATCAATATTTATAACGATAGTTGGCATAACAATTCAACAGGGCATCTTGTGTCACTGTAATAATAGAAATAGACATATTTTTCAACTATATTGAATAATTGTATTTATCCATCACCCTAACATCAACAATCGTTGATTAGAGCATCGTAATTCACAGATTCAACATTTTAATCAAATATGTATCACAATTGAATTACAATCGTTATATAGCTATTGTGATACTATCACAATAGCACAACTATCCCCTATAGTCAGCCCTACCAAGCAGTGACATGGAACAACAGCAGCAGCAATGACAACAACAGCAGCAGCAATGACAACAACACCAGCAGCAATGACAACAACAGCAGCAGCAGCAATGACAACAGCAACAGCAGCAATGACAACAGCAACAGCAGCAATGACAACAGCAGCAGCAGCAATGACACCAACAGCAGCAGCAATGACAACAGCAGCAGCAGCAATGACAACAACAGCAGCAGCAATGACAACAGCAGCAGCAGCAGCAGCAGCAGCAGCAGCAGCAGCAGCAATGGCAACAGCAGCAGCAATCTACCGGTATATAAAAACTGGACTATGAGGCATAATGACCATTCATTAGTGCCTGGTGTTATTCTATTTCTGTTAGTTGTAGCAATGAAACACGTACCCGATGGTTCATCCTCAGGTTGGTCAACCACCACTTGATCAACGCCTCTGGAACAACAACAACACACTTGTCAACATCATTACTGCTACCATGACTGCTACCCACAACAAACATACACTGCACAAACACCACACCCCCTCCCCCCCCCCAACAATGAGAATCTCCCCTAACCCTGGTAAAGTGGATGTCTCCCCATAATATTAAAAACTCTAAATAAAGTATACAGTTTTTCAACATTCTTTTTGATGCATATTAAAAGGCATCTTGGCACATCAATTGACATACGCATATCACGACATTGTATACATTTTGCACAAATGAATACAAATATAACATTTTGTAAAGTGTACTGTTAAAGGTGAATGAGCCATGTAAGGTACTGGAGAGTTCTCGATGATGGTTGAACTAAATAATTTTCGCAAACAAATAAATAGCAGACTCTTGCTATAGAAAGGCTGCACGCAATGAGTGGAAGAGCAAAGATCAGCTTGTGTACTTGTGTTGTTTCCAGTAGCAGTTGGTAATTTCATATCTAATGCTACTCTGAGATCTTCTGTAATATTAATGTCTGTCTGTCTGTGTGTCTGTCTGAGAGGTGGTACGCCAGCATGGAGTTATGTTAGTTTCTTCCGTTTCACACTGGCCTGATAACTACAGACAATCTGCAGGAATATCATAATCTGATCATGTTATTTCATGGAGAAATTTAAAAGTTATATATGTATAGGAGACACTACGTACTTGTTCTTGCTAGCCGGAAGTGGCCGCTCCTCGTAGGGCGTGTGGGGAGGTAGGGGGGTTTCTGATTCTTCATCAGGTTGTTTACTGGAAAAAACCAACAAATGGTTTGAATTTGTTTGCAATAAAATTTCTAAATGATATCTACATTGATTATTCTGAATACCTGACATGTATGCATGCACGTTCACGTAAATGCATTTCTTTTAAACACATATAAAGTTTTTAACACAGTAGCATTAGTAATAAACACATCGAACAAAACACCAGCATCAACACGCAGGTTCTGACTATGGCGTGAATGGCAGTATGTAAAGAAACCTACCCAATTCAATGAAATATCAACAAGTTATGGAAAACCCCAAAACATCCATATCTACAAAATGAAGAACAATCTAACAAAATAAACACAAGGAACATCTTACAAAGCCAGGCACCTGACTGACTTACTGAGAATTGATTGGAGGAAACCTCGTCCAATCCTTAGAACCTGACTTAGACAACATACTCTGTTTCTCTTCGTGTACATTTACTATCTCTGGCAGCTTAAAAGACGTCAACCGACTGGATGATCTTGGCTGGTCCTGCTCTCTGTTGACACACCAGTGCGTGTCAGGCTCCAGTAACTACTGTGTGTGACATTCTTTTCAAAGGTTCTTCCTCAAAAAATTTTTTTGTCTTAGAATAAATTCACGAAAAATCAAACCTATCTAGTATCTTGTGAGTTCGTTTTTGCAAACATGTTATTTAGTTTTGATGAAATCGTTGGACAAACTATTAGATTATTTTGGACCAGATACTGCCAAAATTCTGCAAAAACATGAGGTTATGCACACTTTCACAAGTTACCAGATCTAACAACCAGAGGCTATTCATTCGAGTTTGTACTTTTGTTAAACTGTCTGCGCATATTATATAAACTATTCACACATTACAGATTTGAACATCAACAAACCTGATTTGCGATGGCCTCAATGAATGGAGGAGGAATTTTAACCAACTGTCCTAACACTAACCAAAGAGTGGAACAATTGCTTTGTTCATATAAGCCCTGAAACATTTTGATTCAATACTGATACAAGAACTATTGACAATGTAACTTATACCAATTACATATAAATAAGGACATTTTTCAATTCAACACAGTAACGTTGCAGCGATCACAATAAACATGTTTTCTTTATTTCATAGTGGTCTTATGTTACAATGAAACCTCGACAGTCCGTCCTTCAATAAACCATTTTATTCAATAATCCACAGGTTTTAGTGTGAACAAATCTCGGCACACTGTAAATTGCTTCATTGTTCCAACCGTCACCAATTCACATACTTAATTAATCCAATCCAAACCATTGGCAACCAAAGTGTGCGGACAAACAAGGTTCCACCGTACTTACACAATGCCACAATATTTCTATTGTTGCTATCTATAGAACAAATCCAGATTTACCTCTTAATTGTTGGAAGAGGGTGTTCTTCGTGCACCCTAGGGGACGGGGTGTGATGGCCGGGCAGGGGGGAAGACGCTGGGAGCTCTGTCAGCTGTGGAGGGGTCGCCTTCCGCACTGGCTCTGTGGCAAGATTGAACAAGATCATCATGATGTCCTCAAAAATATCAAATCATTTAAAGGAATATTATTCTGACAAAAACAAAGGAATTTTTTAAGGACTTTTAAGGGTTCAAAACTATTTTTAAGGTTTTTAAAGGAATGTTAGTTCAAAGCAGGTCCAATGTGACAAGTTTTCACCAAAATTAGTCCTAGAAATATATTGGCTAGTAACCAGACTCACTATCGCAGCTGGTAAAATTTAGACAAGACACATTCACACAAATCAGAAGTAAGCAACATATCGTTCAAACATACTACAATGCGCAAGATTCATGATTTAGTTTAACTTGGTGACATTTTAAGAAATTGCTGCAATTTGCTACGTGGAAATAATGGAATTCTGCAGTATGCGCACATTTCAGGGTATTTTTTCTTTCCGTGAAAAAATAAAGGAATTTGGAGGAATGTTTTTGCAAAAGTACATTTTGTTTCTATAATAAGTATATCTCACCTAAATCTATGACTTGTGGGTGTCTCGACTGAAAGAAATCATACAAAGTGATAATGTTAAAGTGGCGCATTTGTATTGACAAGAATATCTGTATTTTCCACCCCCAAGCTGCTAGCATGGTTATTTCTGGCTAACTAAACAGACCAAGACTTAGTAATTTATAGCACACATATATATAGTGCGTATAGTGTGTGCAGTGCGTAGTGTTTGATGCTAGACAAATCAATGGCTAACCATATTTGCACCACAAACACTAAGAAATGTAAACAAAAGCTATTCACAATCTTACTCTCGCAAACTATGTTTTGTAGTCATTGGAAACAACCACACAACTTCATAAACTGTGACATTATTAATAATTAATATATCTGTTGTTGCTTCTTAACTAATAATCAAAACACGTAATTTATATTTTATTCATATCCATTCCTCGCGGCCATTTCATTGTTTTCGTTTTAATGTTTAGTTGTTGTTTCATTATTGACAAAATATGTGGGGTACATTATGTATATGAACAGAATCTTAAATAGTTGGTATTTTACATTTATTCAGTGGGATGAAGTAACATGACTGACCCCGGTCATTTCGAGGAGATCGTGCACATGTAACTCCTTGTAGACCTGAAGTCGATATTCGTCCATGTTGATCTTCTTCAACTTGGCTTTGTCGTAGTCCTCACTCTCCACGGCCTGTCTCTTCTCTACCTCAAACTTTCCCAGTTTCTCCCCCACCTGACCAATAAAATCCACCATTAGAAACGTAACAGCATGTCATTTGGTACCACACTTTGTTAGGAAAGGAAAGGAAGGAAGCATAGATATCTTTCAGTGTCAAGTGTTAGCTTAAAGGTAAAAAGGTGCATTTAATACAGCGCTGTATCCAGCTGGGACTGTTCAAAGCGCTGTACACTTCACCCCTGGCAGACCTGCTGCAGTTACTACATGAAGAACATTTGCTCACATATCCACCACTGTCAGGCACTTGTTTACAGTTTAGTGAACTGGAGCAACGTGGGGTGAACGAAACTGCCCTAGCTTCGAAACGGCAGCAAGAAGATTCGAACCCGGGTTCTCTTGATTAAGAGTCCAATGTTTTAACCACAGTGCCACCATGCTCATGTTGACAGATTTCTAAGGTCCTTTTGGCAGCTCTAGTCTGAACTGCTCTCCAGTCACATGGTACAGGAGAGCAGTTCAGATTGACACTGATGAAGGGACCGAGGTGGTCTTGAAAACTCTGTCGAGCTAATATACGAAATGGTGAAAGGTAGTTATATTTCCTTAATTAGAAACATGTTTGGAGTGTTAACTAGGGGAAATAATGGATGAATTTCCAGTTTCTGCCATAAAATATCTTCAGCGTGCACACACGTTGGTGCAGCTAATTATTAATTATATGTATATATATATATATATATATATACACACATTATAACAAACAAAGCCCATGTTTCCGATATACCAGGCGGATAATATTTGACGGCAGAAAATTTTTAGCATGACACTGGTACAAAAAAATCTGTAAGACCCGCAAATAAACCTGTCTGATTATTTGCATCAACTGATTTGCAGCACATGGTCAAAAGGAACTAGCCGTACAAAAAGACATATTTTAATTGTATCTTGTGAGACTTTGGTGCAGCACACAGGCACAGCGAGAATATTCGCAAGAGTTGCTCTTCGGACGCATTTTGATGTGACAATCTGTTAAACTGTAAGAGTTTGCACACATGATTTTGTAAAAATATCATGGTTGGGCCAGTGTAACACTGCCCCAGCTCTGAAACAAACCAGATTTTATGACAGTCACTAATGTGACATAACCTCCCCCCAAACCCTCTCAATTCCTCCTCCCTCCTGGGATTTAGAATTACTCACCTTTTGCAGTTCCTGTATGGCAGTTTTCAATCGTTTTGCATAGTCATATCTCTCCTCTGAAAATACACAGTTCACGGTTACATATCAATACAGCCGAGTATTAGAGGGAAGGAGAAACTAGCTAGATTTGTATGACAAATATATTATATAGACACACATTTTGAGGTTACTGGGTAATTAGATTTGTATGACAAATATGTTATATAGACACAGATTTTGAGGTTACTGGGTAATTAGATTTGTATGACAACTATATTATATAGACACAGATTTTGAGGTTACTGGGTAATTAGATTTGTATGACAAATATATTATATAGACACAGATTTTGAGGTTACTGGGTAATTAGATTTGTATGACAAATATATTATATAGACACAGATTTTGAGGTTACTGGGTAATTAGATTTGTATGACAACTATATTATATAGACACAGATTTTGAAGTTACTGGGTAATTAGATTTGTATGACAAATATATTATATAGACACAGATTTTGAGGTTACTGGGTAATTAGATTTGTATGACAAATATATTATATAGACACAGATTTTGAGGTTACTGGGTAATTAGATTTGTATGACAACTATATTATATAGACACAGATTTTGAGGTTACTGGGTAATTAGATTTGTATGACAAATATATTATATAGACACAGATTTTGAGGTTACTGGGTAATTAGATTTGTATGACAAATATATTATATAGACACAGATTTTGAGGTTACTGGGTAATTAGATTTGTATGACAACTATATCATATAGACACAGATTTTGAGGTTACTGGGTAATTAGATTTGTATGACAAATATATTATATAGACACAGATTTTGAGGTTACTGGGTAATTAGATTTGTATGACAAATATATTATATAGGCACACATTTTGAGGTTACTGGGTAATTAGATTTGTATGACAAATATATTATATAGACACAGATTATGAGGTTACTGGGTAATTAGATTTGGCTGTTTTCTGGGGGAATGCTATTTCTCTTGTCAGGTAGAAGATGGAAAATGTGCACGAAATTATGAACATCTTGCCTGCAATGTGGTTAAAATTCCCTCCTCAATTCATTTAGTTCATTGCGAATCAGGTTTGTTTATGTACAAATTTATATTGTATGAATTGCTTAAAGGTGCTTAATCAATTAAGTTTTTTGCTAGTCTCATTTCAAATTAATTTTGCGAAAAATCAAACTTACCTAGTATCCTATGCAACATGCTAGTTCGTTTGTGCAACTTTTGTATGTAGTTTTTGTGAAATCATCAGAAGAACCATTAATTTACTTAATGCTTGTTCAAGCATTAATTGAAGTGAAAATCGAAATGCTGAAAAATCATGATTTTCTTCCTTGGTGAATTTTTTTAACTTTGTCATGTGATTGGCGGGAGGATGAAGGTCACGCCTATGATCAGCGTTGACCCGCACAGTGTTAATTGTTTTGGATATCCACTATTCTGATCCTTGCCAGATCTATAGATTAAAGTCAATTCTTTTGATGATTTGAAAATAGGCTTTTTTATTAACTCAACTGTGGATGTTACATAAACTCTTCACACACTACATATTTGGACACCAATAAACCGGATTTGTGATAGGCTAAATCAGTTGAGGAAGCAGTTTTAAAACTAATGCACAACATTATTATCAGATGGAACACAGGAAAAAGGATTTAACTGTGTTCTTCTCAAGCCGAATACTTTGTGCATCTCATCTCGCCACATGAACATGTAATAAACATTCTGATCCATCTACAAAGTTGCTAGTAACTGGCTACTGATAACTTACGTAATGCTGCTTCCTGTTTCTTCTTTTCCAATTTGCGTATGATCTGTGCCACCTCGGGGTCTTGGTACATGTCAAAGGCAAGATCGTCCAGCGGAGAAATATTCTGTGTACTGAGATGTAAAAAAAAGGCAGTAAAATATAACAAAATCAAGTTAACTGTCAAAAGCCATTGTAAGCATAGTTGTGTAACATACCAGATCACAGATAAAATTATGTAATTTTAAGTCAAATTGTTTGTTATACTGCAACCAAAATTGTTTGGCATTTGTATTTTGTAATCACAAATCTTTGAGGTGCCGTATTTGTATGCGAAACTTTGTAGTTGCTTTAATAATGTAAACTTACTCGTTGACGAGTCCAGCCAATGCTTGATCAACAGGTGCTTTATCATCTTCGATTTCTGGATACTGCAACATGGGATATGTTTCCAGCTATCATCTAAGCAGGTGATATTCAATGTTTTTACAAAATGGTAACACTGGCCTCCTGAATTATTGACAAGTTAATATTAAACATTTTATGGCCTTTTCCTGTAATTCGTGGCTTCAAAATCTCATCTCAAATTTCCCAAAAATAAACCATAACCTATTATGTAGTGTTCAATCAAAATGCTCAAAATATTCAAAACGTTATGGGTGTAGGATTTAGCTTCAAGAAGTAGCAACATTCACATCATAGCTTCTTATTATTGTGTTACTTCACATAAAAGTAATCTTGGTCTATTTCCCCCAACATGCACTGCATATCATTCACTAAATCCTGGCTAAAAAGAACAACAAAGCAACGAAAGTAGCACCTCAACATTAACAACACAAATAGATAATTTTTCTTACATTTGTGTTCACTCGATGAAACAAATTAACAAGTAATAATATGGGTATTTTTGACAAAAGTCCCAGGAAGCCATTGGTTAATGCAGAGTTCACATTTTGCTAACCTATGTTAACCAGATAATGTGTTCTGTCTTATTTGGTAAGGCAATGGCATCAAACAAGAGTAACTCACATCTGGTCTGTCGCTAAGCTCATCCCCAATCACATTCAACGCCACAATGCCAACCTAGGAGGAAAACATACCATGCAGATAATCTTGCAGTTGCCAGAGACTTTACAAATCATGAGAGTACATGACATGATCATTTTACTTGTCCATAAGAACAAGTAAAATGATCAATACCATCTGTACTAATGCCTTTATTCCATCAATAAAAAAAACATAGTTCCAAAAGAAGGACAACTCTGATACAATAAAACTCAGCTAGTTTACTGATTAAATATATATATATATATAATTATATATTTTTTTTTCTCCAGAAAGACAATGTATTTTATACACTAGAAATGACCTACTACATTTATTAATTTTAACGAACGCATATGATTGTACATGTTCTATCTAGAACTGAATAATTACTCAGCAAAGTCGTACTAGGATATTGTGCTGAGGGTTTATTTAAGAGTGTCCTTCTCTAGAGTTAGTATCATAAAGGGAAATTATAATTGCATACACTACACTGTAATAGTAATTCAACAAAGACTGTAGGAAAACATTACATTTTGCTGCTATCACCACCAGGCTTTCTTCTTGAGGCATTACGCTGCACCAGAATCAAGTTGTCTGCAGTTTAATTGGAATCTTAAAAAGAGACTTTATTGGCGACTGCACGCACTCACCTGATTGTAAAGGTTGTGTTTGTTGATGTGGTTTTTGTGGATGACAAACTTGACAAAGACACCAACTGCATCAACGTGCACTGACTTGAGTTCACGTGCCTTGTAGTTAGAGTTGGCATTGTCGGAGAGGGCCACATATCTGTAGCACGGTCAATGGTGGGTCACATTAACTCTGGCTAGTATTAGTTACACTTTGAACTACTGGTCACTCGTTAGTAAAAACACACACAGGCATGCACATACATGCAAGCATGCAAACAACATAGATTGGCAACAGATTAATCTAACTTGGTCACACATACATATAAGCCAATATTTGGGTAGAGATGTGACTGCAGTCTATCTTAAAATATTAACAATATTTAAATATACAGGATACCAACATAGGAAGATTAAATATAAGAAATGCAGCTACAACTTTTATATAGGGTTTGGCCCAACACCCCAGCCCCTTACACCCCTGTATTGTATTAGTTATGATGACAACACTGAAGGGCTATGAATTAATGGCATGTCACCAAATTACCCAAGACGAGTGTATCGTGCATTCTGTAACGAGGGTGTGTGTCCGTCAGGAACGTCCCCCACATAGAATTCGATCTTGGTTGCTAAAAAACAAAATGACATTCAATCAAAATACATTCCTTCAAAGTATAACAAGAACATAATTGACACATATGCTTTGAAATCAAATGATTTAAGAAGATTTTCAAAAGATTGAAGAAGTTATTTAGCTGGACATTTAACTGGAGATGTATTAATATATTTATCAAGACATTTATCAAGATACTTATCAAGAGATTTAATTGACCATATATTTAGTAAACAAGTGATTTAACAAGACAAACTTGTACATCAGGTCACAGTTTTGTTTCACCTATTAAATATTGATGTGATAATAACTGGATCTTCTTCAGTCGAACTTTCTTCTCAAGCTGAATGACAATGTCTTGAGGATAGAGACAGAATCTGGAAATGTAATAAATAAATATGTTAATTGTGCAGTGCTTAGCACTTTATTCACGAGGGTGCACATTGATGAATTACTGTCAAACATGACTGAGATCACAGCCCATAACAAATACATGCAATGAAGAAAAATTCAAGGCAAACATAGTCCATATATTAATAACCTTTATCCAGCCCATGCATGGCTTACCTTCCAGATTGCCAACCTTTGGTGGTTGGACTGTGGATGTTTAGTTCAACTGCTTTAAACTTTTCATCCTGTCCAGACACATGAACCACTCGAAAGGTAGTCTTTGCTGGCATGACTTTCACCTGCTAATGGAAACAATTAAACACACACTAAACTAGAAACAGAAACGCTAAACCAGTTATCATTACAGATAATAGAGGTATAGTAATTTAAATAAAATATTACAATTTGCAGGAACACTTACTAGCTAAACAACAGTGAAATTAAGTTCTTATGAATATTGACAGTTCAGTAGAATGAAAGCATAATGGTCATTGACCCAGCACTGCTCTGTGTTACAGTGTGTATAAAACATAAACAAGCCCTGACAAGTCACAAGTTCTTCATGATGAGCAATTCCTCAAATTTGAAGAATTTTTTTATAAATACACTCAATATTCAAATCCTTATCGGTTATGTTTTGCTTTGTGCACGCATTACACAATTTAATTTCTACGTAAGCTTGGACTGTAACTGTGCAACTGGGAATAACGCATTATGTATGAACACTTGAATTTACCAGTAATTCCCATCGAAGACATAGAATTTAATGATTCGCCGCCGGACGGCCTGGTGCATGTAACGACACAACTTGAACTCCTCGAAAGTAAGAATATTTTCACCGCTAACGAGACTTCACAAGTAATATTTTCCGAGTTGACTACGGTCTTCTGAGGAGTTAAATGCGTGTCCTTTGTGAACAGTCTTTGGGACTGCGCCAAAAATAACCATTTGCCCGCTTGACAACCAACTTGTGTACATCGTACTTGACTCAAGTCTCGTCGAAATAACGCTGTTTTATTTAGAATATTTTATTTACTCAGCATACAGTGGCTTGAACCTATTTCCCATTATCAAATTCATTAAATACACCGTGATTGTAACGATGACTAAATGTCGTGTAGTAATGAGCTAAGCGGTACAATATATTTGAAGAAGAGCTTTTTAAAATAAACGTGATTTAACGAGATTTTACAAGTGCGCCAACAGCAGCGCCTTCTTTCGGAAAGATTAATCGCAATTCTACAATGAAAAACCCGAAAGATGGCGATACATAGGTTTCACGTTTCAGTTCTTCGATCGGGCTTGAGATGGTGTAGGTGAACTGGCTAGGTTTAGACTTATGAGTAATTGTGAGTAAGTGGCATTATGATATGTTGAATTTCACTAGAGATGAGTGGGAACCATTTATTGGGACACGTTGAGTTCGGATAGCCAGGAAAGATTTTATCCAGTGTAGCGTGGGTCCTGCGATGCCGTAGTAACTGAGTTTGTTGAGGAGTCGTTGATCACTTGATGGGGAACACAATCAAAGGCTTTAGAAAAGTCTAGTAAAATAAGGTCAATTTGGTGGCGTTTGTTCATGGAGACAGTCCAATAATGAACTGCCTCCACAAGCAGCGTTTCACAAGAAAGTCCAGGTCGGAATCCATGCTGGTGAGGAAGAATAATTAATGTTGTTGGCGCCTAGGTGTTTCTACATGTGGCTAAAGACAACATGCTCATCACCTTGCACAGAATACAAGTTGAAGATATTGGTCTATAGTTAGCGGAGTCACATTTATTGCCTTTTTTGTGTATTGCTGTGACAAGGGCTGTAATTCCAGGCTTGGAGAGAGTTTGCTAGTGGTGTTTGATTGCTGGAAAATGTGCTGTATTATGGGGGATATCTCTTTAGCAGTTTCATTTAGTATTTTTGTCGGAATTTTGTCTGGCCCTGGCATTTTGTTGGAGTTTAGAGCTTCAAGCTGTTTTATGACGCCGTTTAGTCCGATTGCTAGGGTTTTAATTGAGGGAATGATGATGGGCCTTTTGTTGGGATAGGAAGTTGATCATTTGTGAAAACTGATTTGAAGTGGTAATTGAGAGCATTTGCTTTGTCATGGTCGGTTGTCTTCAAGTTGTGATTTACTTTTAGTGTTGGAATGACAAGCTTTTCTGTTTTGTTTTGTCTGATGAAGGACCAACATTGTTTTGTATTTATCGTTAAACGTTCTCCAATGATGTTGTTAATGTAACTGTTATAGGATTTGGTCACTTCTTTGGTGGCTACTTTTCTATTTTTTTCCCAATATTTTTTTGGTTGTTTTGTTTTCTTGTCTTTAACATGAGTTTTGTCCCGTTTTCTCCGTAATCTGATAATGCTTCTTGTGATTCATGGTAGGTGTTGTTTAGATTTTGTCATGCGGCTAGGTATGGATTCTTCTATCAGGTTAGTGTAGTTTTGATGAAAGAAGTTCTAATTTGAGTTTACATCTTGTTCATCTGGTTTTCGAATAAAGTACTGCTGAGCTAGCTGGATGTAGTTTGATTTAAGGGATTCCCAGTTTGCAGATCTGTAGTTGTATACTTTGTGTGGTGGTTTGTTTTTTCTATTAGGATTGTGATATCAAAGAGAATGGCTTCATGATCGCTCATTCCTGCCACTGCGTTTATGATGGATATAAGGGATGGGTTTGATGTAAGTACTAGGTCTAACATATTTTGAATCGGGCGGGTTCATTTACCATATTAACTAGTCCACATTCCCCAACTATTTCAATTAGTTTGTTAATTATGTCTCGCAGCTGTCGGTTGGTTTGTTGCATACAAATTCTCCAAGTCGATGTCAGGAAGGTTTAGATTTCCAGCTAGGATGACAGATGGGGATATCTTGCAGCAACGGTATAGGATGGAGAGAGATTCATGTAAGGCTTCTAGAGATGTTGTGTAGTCATTTGGATGTCTGTAGTATGATGCCAGATAGATGCAGCAGCTACGGCGTATGACCTTTACACACGCACGCACCCGCACACACAAATATACTCATTAATTTTCTGCAGATGTTGGCAAACCTGGAGGAACCTACCAAAGAAAATTAACTGGATATCCAGTAATCTCGTGATTCGACCCGAATTAATAATTACAACGGTATACTTTTTTATCCATATCAATTCTCGACTTGAGACATATACTAGCACAGGGTTCTAACGCTTGGCCATTTCGTTCACGTTTGGCTAATTCTAATATTCCAAACCTTGTTTGTGCACTGGGTGTAGTAGCATAACTGCTTTATTTTTTTTATACAGCGCACCGTCTGTTCGAACATGAAGGCGATTCTGAAACCCGACTGATAACTGATGCAGCAAATAACTGTTTGAAATAATTCGACCACGGGCACATTAGTTTTCAACGCAGTGCCCCACTCCTCCCCCCACACATGCGTTTTACGTTCCATGCCCGTCCTTGGAGGAGGTAGGAGTTTCGGGCTTTTGAGAGAATTTTGTTTCACTGTAATATGTCCAGAAATTATTCATGAAATCCCCAAATCCCAGGCTGATTGTGTACGCCAGAATCCCCTTTTCTCAACCCCGAGGACGAGCCTGCGTTCGCACCCCAAGCAGTCAAGTCCCGTTTCCGGCCCGTAGCCAGCACGTACGCCAAAGGTAATCGTAGTTAGGAAAATGTTGAAATTTTTAATAAAGGACGTTTCTTTCCCACTTCGCCGGTGTCTCCATGCTTGTCGTGATTCCCTCCGTATCTTCACGGTAAGATTCATCCTGGTTAAACATCCACCAACACACACACAATACCAACCCATTGTTTAATCTCAGTCCACTTGCTAGATGTCCAGTTCTTCTGTCTTCTGTTCAACCTATATAGCTTTCTCTGGGTTCGTCCCCAACCCATTCGCGTTTCTCGAAGGTCTTCCGCTCTTTTACAGCTTCTTGTATCGCCTATTTTGTTCTTCACTAAGTAAGCCCTACTATGGCCAGATCGGTCGCATACATTGTCAAATTGACCTTCCCGCTGATCAACTAAATTTCCGTGATGAATAATGATGGACTAATTAAATTAGGCGCCCATCTCTGCTTCAAAACATGTTTAACCTGCAACTACCCCAACATGGTTAGCTAGTGCATCAGTGGATTACTCTTCATTTAGTTTTCTCATACTTAGGTCCCACCGTCCTAACTATTGGTGGGGTGTACGTGGCCACACCCACCGCTGCGTATATAGGCCTGTAACTACAAACCGCATTCAGAGTTGGTTACTCTACTCCAACCGCTTACGAATTTTAGAATATCAACAAAGTAATTTTCTATGAACTCTGGTAATACTTCAGTTTTAAAACATAAAAACAAAACAAATGGTAGTTCCGGTCTGAGCCTCGGGTTCAATTTAAAAAAACGTTGCACCATTATCGGGGCAACGACAGGTGTTGAAGTTAAAACTATATTAAAAACTATATACAGGATGTGAAGTTATATATGGAGTAAGTTAGTGAGGTCTGGCTGCAGATTGTGGAGACTGCGGCCTAGTCGACTCAGGAAGGACTCCAGTGAATGGGCTGAGGAGACAGAAATTGGGCGGTGGTTCCAATCAGACACTGTACGGGGGAAGAAAGAGTGAAAGAGTGTTGGATCTTTTCCTGATGCAGGCATTGTGCTCCTCTGATCCTTGGTTCAGAGTGGTGGAAGAAACTTGCTGGTTTGATGTCTACAAGGTCTTTGTTGATTTTGTAGAGAATCCCCAGGCGGATCTGTCGTCTTCGATGTTCCAGACTTGTCCATTTCAGATTTTCGAGCATAGATATTACGCTGCCTGGTGATCTGTCCGTGAAATTGTTGTTCACGTACCTGGCTGCTAGGCGTCGGACTTTTGCTTGTGAGGATCCCAGCCTGCTGAGACGTATTCCAATGTGGGGCGTACCATTGTGGTGTAGGTCGCTGACTTGACTTTAGGAGTACACTTTCTGAAGTTTCTTCGCAGGAATCCAAATGTCCGGTTTCTTCTTGCCGCTATAGCCTCTACATGGGTGGACCAGGAGAGATCACTGCTGATGTTGATGCCCAGGTGTTTGTCGTTTCCAGTGTCTGACCATGGAGAGGGTAGCTGGATGTTAGGGTTTCTCTTCGTTTGTTGGGCATGATCTGGATGACGTTGCAATTGCTCGTGTTGGCGTCAATTTGCCAGGTGTGTCCCCACTCTTCAATGGAGTCAAGGTCTTTTTGAAGTAGGGCCTAGTCTTGGTGGTCCGTAATTCTTCTGTAGAGACGGCTGTCATCTGCGAAGAGTCTGGCATTGGAATGTCGAACTGCATCGGGTAAATCGTTGATATAGGTCAGAAAGAGAAGGGGCCTATGACAGTGCCTTGTGGTATTCTGGATAGGACAGGTGCGGAGGACGAGAAAGTACCTTCTAGGACAACTTTCTGTGTTCTGTTGGTCAAGAAATATTGTACCCAGCTCAGGGTCTTGTTACGTACTCCGTAGTATTGCAGCTTGTGCAGTAGACGTTGGTGGGGAACTTTGTCAAAGGCTTTGGGGAAGTCAAGCAGAATTACATCTACCTGATCCCCGAAGGCCAAGTTTTTGGCGATGTCGCGTACTGTGACTAGGAGTTGAGTTGCACGTGTTGGGCATCATGCAGTTTGGATGTGGTGGAGATCAAAGTGTTTCACCACACTGTTGTGGGTGTGTGTTCCAGGACTTTGCAAGTGATTGAAGTCCGTGAGATTGGTCGGTTGCTCGCAGGCTGTTGTTTGTATCCTTTCTTAAAGGATACAATCACTCGCTTCGTTCCAATCAGATGGCACCTGTCCGGCATCCAGAGACCATTGAAAGATTGCTGTCAAGACTGGAGATAGTTCCTTTGCACCAATCTTCAGGATAAAGGCTGGTATTGAGTCTGGTCCAGTGGCTTTGTTCGGCTGGAGATTCTGAAGAAGCTTGAGGACTCCTTTTTCACTTACCTCTATGTCGTCCATGTTGGGCTCTCGCCTTTGTGCGGCAGGTTGTTCAAGTCCTCAGTGAAGACATACTTGAATTGGACGTTTAGTATTTCGGCTTTGCTTGTACTGTCGCTTTTGAGGAAACCATCCTGACTTTTCAGTGGAGAGACACCTGTTGATTATTTACACTTGCTCTTGATGTACGACCAGAATTTCTTTGCGTCAGCGTTAAAGTTTTCTCTGAGTATGTTTTCGATGTAACTTCTGATCGCTTGTTTGATGTCGCACTTCACTTCAGCGCTTGTAGCGGTCGATGTTAGTGACATTTGCTGTTAATGGAACATTTCCTGATAACATAAAAATAGCGAAAGTCATTCCTATATTTTAAAAAGATAAGGAAACACTTTCCTCAAACTATAGGCCAATGTCCTTTCTACCTGCCTTCTCAAATATTTTTGAAGAAATTATTTTTCATCAACTTTACAGTTTTTTCGATGATAACAAACTTTTTTTTATAAAAGTTAGTATGGTTTAGGAAAGGAAATTCAACAGAGTTTGCTGCACTTAAATTAATAGATAAACTTGCATGTCAGATGGATAAAGGTAAAATTCCCATTACTATATTTTTAGACCTTTTGACACTCTTAACCATGAAATTTTACATATAAAATTGTCATACTATGGTGTTTAAGGACTTTCAAATAACCTTATTCAAAGTTATTTAGCAAACAGGAAACAATTCGTTGAAATAAATGACACCAAATCAGATATGTTCCCTATGACCACACGTGTTCCACAAGGTTCTATATTAGGCAAGTAATTTATTTCAATACATTTTATATGCAGATGACTCAACTTTTTATAGTACACTTGACTCTTCCAAGATGCAGCTTGTCAAGATTAATTGGCATTATAAGAAAAATTAAACAATTTATACCGCAGAATGTTTTAGTAAACCTATATAACTCACTTGTACTCCCTCATATAAATTACTGTTTACTTTCTTGGGGGATCCAACATGATAGGATCTTAAAACTCCAAAAGAGCAATCAGAGTAGTGATCTATAGCCAATATAGCCCACATACAAAGCCATTATTTAAACAACTTAATATTTTAATGGTCACATACATTATTAGGTTATGACAACTGAAATTTTATTATAGACACATAAACGGTGATTTACCTGAATATTTTTCAAGGTTAGGCATAAGAAAAAATGAGGATATTCATACACATTATACAAGAAATCGACATGACATACATGTTGAAAGAGCAAATACTGAACTTGCCAGGAAATCACTCAGGTTTAGTATTGTCCATGTAATTAATAACACTCCCACCTTGATCATGGATAAAAGTCAGTCTCACTCACTGCAAGGTTTCAGCTCTTATGCGAAGAATTTCTTTCTGTCACAATATAGCTCAAGTTGTAATATCCGGAATTATTATATTTGCCACTTATACGATAACTAATTGCTGTTAAATGTGTGTTAACTGATTTCCTCTTCATCTCACCTATTATAATAATATATGTTATATACTGATTGTCTTATTCTTACACTTTATTTAAGCATATACTCATGCAATACGTTCAAGTTATTTGTCGTTAATCCCTCATTCAATTATTTTGTTTAATTTATAATTTTATTGAGTGGCTGTCACGTTAGCGACCAAATTATGGTCTTAGTGACAGTCTCCCAGACCGATATGGTTTCATACCTATACAATTAACATTCATATTTGTGAATTTATGCATTTTGTAGAAATTCGTAGTATGTTTTTGTATTTCTTAATTTATGTTACATGTCTTATCGAATAAACAATTCCAAAATCCTGATACCTGATGTCTCTTTTCTTCCATAGCTTCCTTGCCTTCTTGTGGGCTCTCTGTTTTCTTCTGATGGCCTTCCGGATGGAGGTGTTTATGCAGGGGTTGCTATACGGTGCTACGGTGGCTTTGGAAGGGATTCTCTTCTCAACGATGCTCAGGACTGTTTCCTTAAAATCTTCCGAGAGCTGATCTATGGGAGTGCTTAAATTATTGGTGTAAAGTCTGCATCTGCATATTCTTGCAAGTCCTGTTTGATGGTGTCTACATTGGCTCTCCTCTAGAGAGACAGTTTTCGTCGTGGGGGGTTACGTTGGAGGGGCGTGAGCGAAGTGTCGTACGTAGAGAACGATATCATGATCACCATTCCCAAGGGAGGGTATACCGGCTTGCAGCGACTTTTGAAAGATGGTTTGTCATTATCATGTCCAGGGTCTTGTGTTTTCTTGTTGGAAAGTCCACTATCTGTTCGAGGTCGTTGTCGTTCACCAAGTCGATGATGGTCTGGGTACTGGTTACCATGAATGCTGAGCGTAGGCCGCTCGATGTCGGGACTGTTAAATTAACTTAAGTCGCCGCCGTGGCCCGGGGGGGATACTGCCATACCAAAGCGGTAGGGATGTGAGGTCACAGTGCTGTGTGAGGTCACATTTTATGGTAGTTGTACTACATCATCTCAAATGATCTGAACATAAATGAATTTAATAAATGCAGAACAATTCATTTCAAACTGGACATGGAATATTATAGTCAAACCACAACATCCATAAAAAAGAAACACATCAATTCAAATAATGCTCATTTCAAGCCTATACATCCAAAAGCAGAATTTCACAATGAATTTAATCAGAATCATGACATCATTTAACTTTGAGATATATATCTAGATCTACTGTTTGAATTCAACAATAATCTACAAGTGATACTACAACATCATGTACAATACAACATCATGTACAATGGCACCAAAGTCATGTTAGACTAGAGAAATAAACCAAACATCTCCAAAGAACCACATCAATTCAAATAATGCTCATATCAAGCCTATACATCCAAAAGCAGATTTTCACAATGAATTTAGTTACAGTAGCCTTTTTCATTGATGCTTAGAACATAATTTAATGTTCATGTAATCCTGTCATGCTATATTACACATTCAGGACTAATAGATCTACAAACATTCAACAATGACAAGATACCAGAGCTGAAGACTAATAACTGATGACTAATAAGATGTACATTAAAAAACGGTAAGTGTATTCATTCACCAGTCCATGCATAATCAACATCTGTACAACATCCATTTAGAAAAGACTTGACTTTTTATAATCTAACACATCAGCTGGTAAATGCCACAATCAAGGTGCCAGGAGGTGATACATAATATTCTCTAATACAGGAACAAACATAAAATTACTCCCATTAATAAAAACACATTACATCGTATACAATAGTACAATAGAATAGTCATTAAAACATATCCATTACAACAGCCAATTTTAGCACCTCCAAAAGAAAAGACAACATTAATACTATACATAGCAATATGAATATCTAATACTACACTTGAAAGTGTCCCAAATTTAATCATTATTATCATAATACTCATATCCCGGGAGATACTGGAACCCGGTACAGGACTTACAAATGCGTGCCATGCCCTTGGACATGGTCCCAATATAACCTATTACCACTCATGTGGGTTCCTTTTATTAAAATCTAATTTTTAATAAGAAATACAACGTCAAGGCTTTCTTCAAGTATAAGTTATTGTGATCAGGGGTGATTTATTTGGTTAACCTACCCTCAAAGTTTGTACAAATATCGGCTGACAAACCGTTTTTTTTTCAGCAAACTCTGCACATCCATATTGTCCACTGATCTATATATATATATATATATATATATATATATATATATATATATATATATATATATATATATATATATATATATATAATATATATATATATATATATATATATATATATATATATATATATATATATATACATACATATATACATACATATATACATATATATATATATATATATATATATATATATATATACATATATATATACATATATATTTATATTCATATATATACATATATATATATATATATATATCAGTGATATTGTTGCGTCTTTCTGCTCCCTAGTGACAAGGGGAGCAGCAAGTTAGCTTAGATTAAGTTAGTGGCCGAGCCCGAGCAGCTAAAAGTTTAAGTTATACGACAGATGGAGCCACGAAACCGCCCAAACTCGACAGGCAAGCCGCTCATCCATTGGCCAATAAAATACGCCACCGACTTAGACAAACTGATAAAACACGCACAAAATATCAAATCGGAGTGTCACAAATGTGTCATATCGGGCGTGTAAGGTTAGGCAAAGTCAATCGCCCTACAATGTTTTTCTATCTGGCTGTTGCTACTAGTAGGGGCGAAGGTCTCGTTCATCAAAAGCTTAAGTATTTTCATGAAACGTGAAACCTTACAAAAACGCCATAAACAGAGCAATAAACATGTCTTTCGTGTCTGTATGCATTCTTATATGTATATCACTAAAGTTACCTGACAATAACCATGAAAAAGTGTGAAATTATTACCTTTTTGTCAGAACGCATGTGCTTGTCAAGGTTTGTATATAACCGGATGTTGTTGTGAGCGAGAACAGCACGCGGGATTTCCATAGATCTATATAAGGTCACGCTAAGAATTGCCGTCTGCTAGCCATAGAGTTACATCATTAATAATGCCCCTATAAACTACTAACTTACTAACGGGTGTTTTATTTATGTCTGTGCTGCTGGCCCATTCTGGCCTCATTCTACACGAAATCACGTTTGATCATGTGACGCAAAGGCAACATCACGTGCACAGTATGGCGGCTAATTGTGAAATGTTTTCTATGTCACCGATAAAAGTACTCATAAGTAATTATTTGGAGCACATTTCTTCAGTTTCTTGACGCCCAATCGTCGGTTGTATGTCACGGAATACACATGTGAAACGGTTAGTGCGTATCGGTTTAAAAAAAGTTATTAGTTCCGTAGCCAAATGGCTACGGAACTGCCAAAACCATGCTTTAGCAAATGCCGTACGGGACTTTCGCCCCAGAGACGAAGAGCGGGGCGAACATTTTTGCCTATGTAAGGTAAGCTAGGCGGAACGTTTTCAATGGGAAATTTCCTCTTCGATGAAAAAGAAAATTATCAGGTTTAATTGGGGCACAACAAAGAGAGAACATTTACATTTTTTCAACGGACATAGAGAGAAAAATTGCCAAAAACAGGGGCATTTGCGCGGCACATACATGTATACCTCAGTATAGGGAATACCCCCCCCGGGCGCCGAGGTTAGAAACGGGCAGCGAGTAGTTTCGAACCCCGCTCCCCTCGATTGAAAGTTCGACGTAGCGAATAGCTATGCCATTTACCGGCAAATAATGTTGTGTAATCTAGATGATTTCTCGAGACCGAGCCAAAGAACGTAAATAATTCAGTTTTTGACCGAAAAGAAATTGAGAAACACCGACGCGCCACCTAGTGAGGGAATTGCATGTCAATGTGCTTTCTGTGCTGCCACCTGTCGGGAACTCGTGAGTAAGATTGGATAAGGCTAAGGCCAAGACCTGAGTTCGTTCCTTCCTCTGAGATGTCTTGGCTTTTCAAATTTTGTATGGGGACGGCAGACGGAAACATGCAACCATACAAAGTACAAACTTGTCATGGCAAAAAAATAAAACGCATAGGAGTTGTTGCGAGTTCGATGAAAGATTTGTTAAAGAAGTCTTGTCAAAAGTTGGCGGTAAGTTCAACTCATTATCGCCCATAAAACGCTTGTTCTCTTATCCGGGTTGACAAGTTTCTGACGAGATGGTAAATACTACTAAATACCTTTCTGACATCAACGTAGTTACCTGTTACATGTCGTATACAATTGCAACTTTTACTCTGTGGCTGTGCAATCTATTAAAGTATTATGTTTGCATTTTCTACCAATTTGTTAGCAGATAGAAATAACAACAGATCTATGTAATGGTTGCAGCATGGGTTCACTTGGCAGCTAGCTTTTAAAAGAGCAGAATAGGTGTCAATCACAATTGGGAAAGCTTGAAAGAAATTAGTTGGGTGTAGGTGTATACCAGTAATAACATTGGAGAGGGCTTCAAGGACTGGGTTAGAACTACACACAGACCTGTGTGGCTGTGTCAATAAGCCAGTTGGAAGCCAACAAAAGAGTTAAACTTGTCTTAAGCAACTGAGACAGAACTGTACTGCTGTGAGCTGATACTGAGCTATGCACAGCTTCATTGTGTAAGATTAGACAAATCGATATCAAAGAAAGATTCAATTGTGAATGCATGTAGTTTAACATTTTGTCTCTGACCTATACTATTAATCTGATCATGCCTCAGTTAGACTTCCTGGTGTGTTACAGACGAATGTAGGGCACAGTAATTTCAGATATGTGTAGTTTTAAAAAAATCATATCATCTGACATAACTGCATATGAGCAGACACATTGGCAAGTTTGCTGGTAGAACATGTCAGCAGTGTAACTGTGGATTTTTAGATGATTTAAATATGTGGAAGGATTTTTGGGAATTTTTTCGCCACATGGCACGTGTGCATAGTAATTTATGCTGAAATTGGTAAATATTGATGGGCATGGTGTGTTCAGCCATTTTAAAAGAGTTAGAAATGTGTGATTTTGACAAAACTCGACCAGCATGTTGTCAATGAGATGCTGACAACGGCAGGAAAGAAGTTTCAGAATTTTTGATGGGCCTGTTTTCTTATCATCGTGCAAAACGTTAACATGGTCACCAATGGGAAATGTAACAGGAGTCTGAACCCAAATAGGCACCCTGGCAACGGAATTTCGGTAGCCATCTAACCGTGATGGAGGAGTGTTTTTATCACAAATACACTGATAAAAACGTGTGTATGTCATCAAACAATGAGTGTGTAGTGTGGACAAGCTGCACAAAAGGAAGAATTGTTAAATATGGAGCTGTTAATTGCTGACTCAGATGTGGCTACTGTCGTGTAGTGACAGTGTATAGGCTCAGTTACATGCTCCAGCATAGAATCACACAAATAAATCAAAACAGCTGCTAACTTGCCTTATGTTCGTTTGACTTAGAACATTGTCTATGTCAGGCTAGTTAATATTATATTATTATATACATTGTATTAATTCCATCTAGTCAACAAGAACATTACTTGTTAAGCGCCACTATTGTTTAAATTTTGTAACCGTCTCTTTTAGGAGGTATCATATAAATGAACTGTATATAAAAAAATTCAAATAAATGTACATTTTAATGTTGTGCTATAACGTTTGATGTGCATCAGCTGACATGTTAAGCTATTTGATGGTTAATAAGACATTTAGTTGTCGATAAACACCATTTTTTTATTTTTCGTCTGCTAAAATTGCCCGAAAGAGTTTATGGTAAGCTAAAAGCATAAAACAAGCACATTTTTGCATGGGAAATCAACGTTGATTGTCTATTCACCATATCTCAATACCCATGTCATGTTGTGTGCAGTTCTGTGTAAGTGAACGGACACATGAAGTTGAAGGTGTGCAAGCCTAACTGTAGCTAACCCCATCTCTAGCTAACCCCTTCCCTAGCTAACCTTAACTACGAAGTGGTTTACAGAAGATATAACCATTCCCAAAGGCACATGTTGATAGGAAAAGTGATTAGTTTGCTTGGAAAAGGCAGACAGCAGTAACGATCACGAATAGCATGGTACAGACCGGATGCCAAAATGGAAATTTGCTCAAAATTAGGGGGTATGGCACCAGTTTGTGAGGGAGCAGGTAGCTATTTTGCAACAGAATAGTCATTGGTGATATTTATTATGTGGCCCAGTGCATTGGTAATATTGTGTAACCAATTTGGACAGAATAGTTGTATGTATGTTGGTTGTGTCACAGCCACTGGAAGCATCGCATGGATCAGAATTTTCTAATGTGGCTGCAAGGGGTATCTGGTCATGTGATACCCCTTTATGGTGGCGTATCCAAATCAAACAGTATGCCATGTACCCTATCAAGTAGAAGCACGAAAGCAGTTACATAAACAATAAAATTTAACAAGTCTGGCACCTTGGAATTCACTAAAAATCCTGTTAAATGTGACAAATTGTCACTTTTTGGACAATGTTGCACCATATTTGGTTAAAAATCAAGCAATTATATAAATATTAATTCGAAAATAAATAGTTGGTATATTTAAAGAAACAGTAAGTAGGTTTCATTGGTTCAGAATGCTCTAGAAATCTAGTGTGCATGGTCTATGATTTATCAAGTGTCAAAATTGACCTATAATTAAATTATGTGACTGTTTTTCAGCTATTATTATGGGCAGGGCATTGTTTTGATTTGGCTGTGAAACAAATAATAATGAAGTGACAAGCAGGAGTGTTCTATAATGGGTTTACATATACATTGTGCCGCAACATGATATAAAATTGGACACTTTCACAGAAAAAAGCTTCCCTATTTGGGATCATACCTCAGTTAGACTTCCTGGTGTGTTACAAACGAATGTAGGGCACAGTAATTTCAGATATGTGTAGTTTAAAAAAAATCATATCATGACATAACTGCATATGAGCAGACACATTGGCAAGTTTGCTGGTAGAACATGTTAACAGCGTAACCGTGGATTTTTAGATGATTTAAATAGGCGGAAGGATTTTTGGGAATTTTTTCACCTCAAGGCACGTGTGCGTAGTAATTGTAGTAATGCCAAAATTGGTAAATATTGACAAGTATTGTTCATCCGTTTTAAAAGAGTTACAAATATGTGATTTTGACAAAATTCGACCAGCCTGTCAATGAGGTGCTGACAAAGGCAGGAAGAAGTTTCAGAATTTTTGATGGTCCTTTTTTCTTATAATCGTGCAAAACATGGTCACCAATGGGAAATGTAACAGGACGCTGAACCCTAATGAATGTAATGTACCTTTAAATGTTGATTAAAATATATATTAATAGATATTAATTGTATACGTACAATTAATCTTGAATTTGTTATTCTGTTTATGCAAGCATAATTGCACACTGCACAGGACTCATTATATAAGGACTCCTGATATAAGGAACATCTGTTTAAAAGAATATAAGGAACAACAAATATAACGAACAGTTTGACCACTTCCCAATGTGTTCCTTGAACTTCCTTCTGAATATAGTGAGGTCCACTGTATATAATTTCTCCAAACAGTCAATTTAAGTCAATAGACATTTAATTATCAGTTTTATTACTCTTCCATTTCATTGGTTATATAATTAGCAAAATTATAAATTTATATAGCATGTATTAGATTCTGACAGTTTCTGACATTATCACTTCAGAAATACCTTTCTAACTGTCTGAAACCCAACCCTGCCTCTTATCATGGTGTTGTGTGTAGTGTAGTCACCGGCGTAGTTTTTGCGCCACGCCAGATTTTGTCTCATTTTGTGATCTCGCTGGATCTCGCATTATATACATCATTAGTCAGATATAAAATCATATATCGCGTTATCGGTCACTGGGAGTATAACTACTATAAGGGTCAGGCTCCAAAATTGTCTGACAGTTGAGTTGGCTTGGGAGACGTCATTTTTTCATGTCCTCCAATCTCTGTTAAAGTTTATTCCGATAAAATACATAGTCTAAGCATTTAAAGTGTAAAGTCTCTTTGTCAGGAATGTTACTGTTATGCCCAGTACCAAACCCAAGGTACTGAGTTCATCTTAAAATCCTAAAGAAATATAAATAAATGCTGGAATTTAATTATAATAATGATATTCGACAGTTATTACATTCTTCATCATGTTATACTAAAAAATAGTCTGTGGAACATCTATAAATTCGTAAAATCAGACCCTGTTCGGGGAATGTGATTTGAAATTGCTCGTGCCTGCACAGTATTGTTGCATATACAAACTGGTAATTGAATTAGAAAAAAATAACCTTTTCCCATGGAGCACTTCTGAGGGATGTTTTATAGGTAATATAGTCCAGAGATAGTGATTTGAATACATTGCTTTTAGCTATAACATATTGAAGCTTGGTACTGGGCATAACAATAAACATTGTAGCTTGGTACCGGGCATAACAACTATCTTTAAAACAAAGTATATAATGTGTTCTATCTATGTCAAACTGATGTTTACCATGCAGGACAGCAATATATGTCTACTGCACGTTGTATTACATGTTTTGACTACAGGCGACTAGTTTCTTTGCACCCACATCCTCGACTATGTCCACAAGTGCGTGTCTGGGGTTGCAACTTCCAATATGTTTGACAGTTAGTTGTTGTCTTCCCGCATTTATCATAATTTCCTTGAAATGTATTGGTGTTGGCGTCACGGCAACAGCACTTATAACAGGAGCAATCCCATTATAGTGGGAGGGTCTTTTCGCCACAATGTGCACATTACTGAAGTTTTCCACCCGGTGCTATTACCACGCATCCATTTGGCCCTCTGCAATGAAAACCCCATTCCAAGATACCAATAAGCATTAAATTATTTTCATCCTGAACATTCATTGTGTTGTGCTCTACATGTGGATGCAGTGTAACATTGTTTTTGTTGACATCTAGGCAAACTGGATGTCTTTAATGTTGCTTGACAGAATGTTTTCTACAAAGTTTATTTGCACTGTACATATATGTCCTCATTAAGGTTGCAACTGACCTCTTGTATCACGGCGTACTGATTCTTTATGAGTTCTTTGTGTCTGACAAATATTTTCCAAGGAATATATTCCTTGGAAAACATTTCCTTTAATTCTTCAGCGGGTACCTCCTGTGTCAGTAACATAATCTGGTTGCAGCCATTATCCAGCTAATTTCTCTTTCCTGCAGCAGCTTTAGAACATCCTTCTAGTAATGCCTCTGAGCAAAATTGTAAGAATTTATCTTTAGCTGTGCAACGTTAAAACATAGTACATGGTGTAACAATAATCACCATGCCCTGGCGTCAAGCGTAACAACCATCTGACAATATTTTAAAGCAAACTTGAGTTGTTTTCTATATTGTATTCTAACATGGATGTTTACTCTGCTCCTAAATATAGGAGAGCAGTATAAAAAATATCTTGCTAACGCATGTTAGTTGAAACGTTTTGGCGACAGGTGATTAGCTCAGTGCCAGGAATAACAGTTCTGGTGAAATGCTAAACATTCATCTAAATGTGTTTCTTTTGACGTGTTATTGATAGCATCCCACGAGAAAACATTAAAACCGATGTTATTTTGTTCACTCCACGTTGCCTCAGTTCACTCAGTTATATAAACAAGTTCCTAATGATGTGTTCAAACGAACACAAATAGCATTTGTATCATAATTGCAGCATGGCTGAATGCTTCCCAGAGGTGTTTAGTCGGTGTTGGAAAGAACAGGTGTGCTTTATTTTTCACTATTTGATATTTCATCCTGTCCTAGTTAGTCATGAAGATGTCAAAGTGGAATCAGATGTAATGATTAAACAACATTTATATACAATTGTATCTGACACATTACAATAAGACGTGGGATTAAAGGTTTCCCATGTGTACACAAACGATGTGTACCCAGTAGTTATTTACCTTTCTTATTTACAACTTTGTCATTGTTTAATAATAATTACTGTGGTGCAATAAATGTTAGTAACTTTCAGGGTTGAAAAAAAGCATGATTTAAAAAATAAAATTAAAAAATCGGATTTATTTGATTTAAATTGGATTTTTTATTTTATTAATCTGGTATATAGACATTTATATAGATGTTTATATTTATAAACTCTTTCAAACCTGTTCTATTCAAATCGATTTGGGTACTTGTCTTAACAGAGGGTACGTGATTTTTGCTTATATAAAGACATTAAACAATGTCCACAAGGCCTCACCCCCTGCAGTTGCATAATCTTTCTTGGAAAGGAAAGCATGCTGTGTGTCTGAGGCTGTAGCAGTGCTAATTATTGTTTGCTGAGAGGGTGGATTAGCACCTGACCAGGGCTCTGTGTACCCTAAGGGTCTCCAACCAGACTGCAAACTGGTACAGTATTAAACAATTGTAGCCCAGACTGTCTTACTTGAGTCAACATACTGAAATGGTAACAACTAGCACAAGCTCTAGGTAGACTTTAACTCAGGGCTTCTGACTTGAAAAGATACTTCCTCTGGAAGACAAGTTTGTGTGGCTTCACTGCATTCAGAAAGGGAATAGCTCAAACACACAAAATGTAGTAAAATATTTTACTGTCAGGCTATCTGGTGTCAATACAGCTACACAAGTGTGCGCACTTTGTGCTTTTGTATTAAGAAAACATACAAAACTTTGTTGATCTCGATGCTTGTAAACAATTATTTGTGTTAAAAATCATAAATCAATGATTTTTTTTGGAGTGATTTAAATCAAGATTTAAATCAATGATTTAAATCAAATGATTTAAATCAAACAACCATGGTAACTTTAGACTTAGGTCCTTAAAAATTCATGTTGTATAGCTGTTACCAAGATAATCACACTTTGGAGCCAGGAGTTTATAAATAAATATATTGTATTTGTACAAACAGGTTGATCGTAAGTCTGGTGTGCGCCTGGTGCTGGAAGACGATGCGACTGTGGTTGACAGTGAGGAATACTTCAGTGAACTGCCTCCACAGACAGTCTTTGTGTTGCTCCAGGCTAACGACACATGTCAACCAAGTAAGACGTTCTTTCCTGCTAGGTTAGTTTTGTTGTCACAATTGTGTTACTTGGGTATGATCTTTTGTTATTAATGCTAAATTCAAGAGTGCCTTATTGATATTATTTATATGTGCACTGTACATTTTCTGATAGCTTTAGTGTGCTGATGCTGAGAAGTTTCAAACATCTGGTATACAATGCACACTAGCAGAATAACCTGACTATATTTATGACAAGTTATAAAGTTATTCAAATATAATGAACTTCTTTATAAGTATTTTTTGACATATCTTTATGAACTATTGACCTGTATACCTTTCCTGGTTAAATTATCATGTAACAACATAACGTTCCTTAAATTCACCCAGATTACAAGCATTAATTGTAAATACTAATTGTGCAATGTACATACAAATAACTTGATTGTATTTACAAAACAATTTTTTCATCGTATTGTGGTTTATTAATTTTAGGTTTGCAGCAAAATTATTATTAAAATTTGTTGCATGGTTCTTCCTGGTGAAGAATGAAGTGTCAGTGTCATATGAATCATATTATTTCAGGTAAAACGTCACCTTCCCACAATCTTAGTCTGCTTCTGCAGTTCAGTCGAGTGAAGTTGACAGAAGAGATCCAAACGTTACTAGAAGACAATGCATTGTCCCAAGGTGACAGAGCAATACTTGCACAGGTGTCAAGCAGCTTGAAGCTGACACTTGACAAAGAAACACGAGCAGACGATCCAGACTGGTTTATAGGTTTGTCAAGTATGATTCATTTGGTGGCGCATTTGGTGGCAAACTGTAATTTATGTAAAGATAGATCTTAGTCTAACACAACTACTTTGGCTATTAAAATACTACATTACTAAACAGCAGGTAACCTCAAGTATCTTTACTAAGCATAATATAAGAATTATTTGTAGGATTCATTCCCTGGCCATTAACCGCTCCACCAGACCTCTTTAGACCTGCTTTCCCAGTTTCAAGTTGTTCCCATTCAGAATTTTACTTTGCCATATCTGCTCCCACTTCTCTACGACATGTGTTCCTACACTTTCCCATTTTTCCTTTTCTATGACAGTTCCATGTGAGCGCCTGTCTTGTAACATGATTTCCTCAGAGGAAACCAAGAATTTCCACTTCCTCATTATAATTGTTCATTCATTTGGTTCTTGATATGTTCTTTCTCATAGCATTTCATTACTAACTGTTTCTGGCCACCATGTCCTCATAATTCTCTGTAGACCTTTGTTTACTTACTTACTTACTTACTTACTTACTTACTTACTTACTTACTTACCCTGTACTTACTTACTTAAAGGCCTGTTTGCTCACTGGGAGCTTGGGCCTTCAACAAAAGCTCTCCACTGTGTCCTGTGCCATTATTGTTATTTCATGCCAGCTCTGTTTCCACGTCTTGCCACCAGGAGTTTTTGGGCCTTCATCTTCCAGATGTTACTAGAAGACAATGCATTGTCCCAAGGTAACAGAGCAATAGGAGTTTCTGGGCCTTCTTCTTCCCTTGGAGGTTTCGTGTTAGTGCTTGTCTGGTGATAGTGGATGGGAGTTTTCATGGTGTATGGCCAATCCACCTCCATTTACTCTTTTTGATTATGTTTCTAACTGGACGCTGTTTGGTCCTTTCCCAGAGAGAGTTGTTGCTAACTTTGTCAGACCATTTCAAATTCATGATTTTTGCACAGATATCTATTGATGAGAATCTGTATCCTTTTCAGGGTTCTCATTGTCATCCTCCATGTTTCCGAGCTGTTTAACAACACTGACTTCACAGTTGAGTTAAATGAAAGTTAAATACCCTTGTTTATGAAATATCTGGTAACATTCTTATGACTTTTCCAAACATTTCTTCTGTGAGGATAGGTCTGGAGAAGACCTTCCGGACCAAAGAGGACGTGATGACGGAACTGGCCAAGAGACGCATTCGAAGCTATTATTATACTGTGAGTTAGGTGTCTAGTTAGGTGTCTAGTTAGGTGTCTAGTTAGGTGTCTAGTTAGGTGCTGTCTAACTATGTTTGATGCTAAACAAAACAAATGTTGACATCAGACTCACACCCCTACATGAAACCTTTATGTACGTTGACTTGTGGATAGCCGTGACAATGTCTGTAATCCTCTCAGTGTTTATACTCAGACATACTAATGTAAGTCAGCAATGCAAGTCAGCACCCATATAAACTATGATAAAAAATAAACAATGTTTTGTTGGAAAAATACATCAAAAGCAAAACAGCTACTAAGCCCCCCTCCCCCTCCCCAAATTAAATCAATTTTGTTTAGTATCAAACATCAGCTTTTTTTAGATAATCCCTTAGTAAATACCCTGTTTTGAGATGATCACTGAGTAAATGCCTTGTTTTGATTACCTTTAGTAAATCACTTATTTTGTCAATGAATGTTTACAAAGTTGTATCATAAATTCATTAAGTTTCTGTGTAAGTTTGTGCTGTAGAATAAATTACATCCTATCGGATGGATACAGTACTCAGGGTATTGCATTATTTATTGCAATACACAATTTTTATTTTTTGTGATGTATTTGCAATACTTTAAAATGTCTTTCATTGTAATTATATATTTGGTTTATATTTTCCATAGTTTAAAAAAGTTATGTGCTTTGTTACCCATAAGAATCCATAATACCATAAAGGTATTAATCATATCTTTACAATTAAATATTTCTGTAATAATGACAAATGTACAAAGCGAATTTACTAAGCATTTGCAATCAATTAACAATCAATCTGTTGCCTTAACTAGAAATATTGCAAGAGTATTTGCTATATATTTGCAGATATTGGCAATACTTTTGTAAGTATTTGTAATACAGCATATAGCGCCCATGCGTGAACCCAGTACTCGTTTTGTTTCAGGCAATGGATTACATAAAGAGAGATAAAATGGTGAAAGCAGACACAACAAACCTGGAGGCGCTCCAGACGATTGTGACAAAGTTCCAAGAGGAACTGAAGGAGAACGACTACAATGGCCACTACTTCGCGAGGTCTTCCATCAGGGAGGACAACCCAAGTTACTGCGACGACAAGGGCTGGTTCCATTGTGAGGGACTCTTTGACCAGGATGCTTGCGAGAACGAGAGCCACATGATAAACCCATATGGCAGTCGGGAGCAGCGCATTCTGTTCAGCACGTGGAACTTAGATCACAGGTGCTGCCTGTTTCTGTTTCTGTGGTTGATTTTTGTTTCTAATATTATAGATCTGAACAGGTGGTAATGTAATTGCCAACTCTTATCAAAATATTGTACCAATCACGCCCACTTAATATTCAAGTAAAATGTAGAGTGACATATATTGCGCCTACATGGATAGATTATTATCCCGGGTTAAAAATAACCCGGGTTATTTTGTAGCGTCTACACGCTGCATTAAAGTCAGTACAACAGGAGTGATTCATCAACGTCATCAACTCCAACTTTACCAAAGCAGTGACTGAGGGCCAGGGATGCTATATCAACTTTGTCGTAGAATTTGACGACTGCCCTGTCATTGCCACTCTTCCTGTAGTCCTTGCATTCTTTGTAGTCTTTTTTTATTTCTGATTTGAGGTGGGCTCCTCTGGTAGCCATGCTCAATTAGTTCACTGCTGATACTTGGTAGGCTTCTAGTGTCTCTGACGCTACCGTTGAAACAGGCTTGAGTATCAGCCCTTCCCCAAATGTCCAACAATAATTTGCAATAATCAGTGCTCTAAGTTTTAGCATCACTCATTTTGACTTTTGTTTAATGTTTAGAATTGTTTTGGATTTGGCGCAGTTTAATTTTGGAGGTGAAAGTAAATAAACAGGTGGCACGACATCTACAGCGAAGTCTTGACACTGTGATATAACCCGAGTTATCTGTCTACACGGGCACGGAAAGGGGAGTTAAAGGTAACCCGGGTAAAAATGGGGCCTCACCCGGCTCCCATTGTGGGGTTAAAATAACTTTTAGAACCGCATTTGTTCACTGTGGAGATGCATGTCCCGGGTTAAAAACCTCGCATAGATGGGGCTATGCACCTGTATAATTATGGCTGCTTGCAGGGATGGGTGCAACAATTTTGCATCTACTTGCAATATGGTATTTATTTTCCTAAATACTTGTGAAAAGTATTGCCAATACTTGTAAAAAGTAACTTTTGCAATGCATTCCTGATGTATCATGTTGTACATAATGCAATATATTACAACGCTAAGACAGGCAGACTGGCAGGCAGGCAGGCAGGCAAGGTGTTATAAAAGCACTGTATATTTCATATTCAACACTTACACGTTTAGTATCATGCAGACAAATAATACAATACAAATTAAACACAATTACATCTCAAGAAACTTGGTATTCGATCTAAATATCTCGACCGCATCCTGCAGTCTTCTTCAGCAGACTGAAGTTACGGATGTGTCACATGACCAATGTCATGTGACGCAAGCTGGAGCAGGACTGGTGGGAGCCTCTGGCCAACATCTTGGTTCAACGTAGGTTTCTCTCTGTGGATGTTAATCACCTTTATTTTCCTCCTGTGCCAGTTCTCCTCTTTGTCTAGAATTTTAATGTCCTTCATAGAACACTGATGGTCTGTGTTCAGTTTGTGTTCACTTATAGCTGATAGGGGTTGGCAACAAGATAGATGTTCTTTAATTCTTGTGCCAAGTGGTCGGGCTGTTTCTCCTATATAGTGTTGGTCACATTCTGGGCATTGTATGTCATATACTATCCCAAATCTTTGCTGCCTTTGCTGTTCTGTCTTTTGGGTGTACCAACAGTGACCTCAGGGTGTTGATAGGTTTGTGGTAAACTGGGATGTCATAGGACTTGACAATTATTGCTAATTGTTCTGATACTTTACTAATGTAGGGCAGACCTATGGCATGTTGTCTTCTGCTGGTTTCTGTGATGGTGTTCTCCTTCTTTCTCCTTGGTAGTATTT
Source organism: Lamellibrachia columna (assembly GCA_963662155.1). Classification (NCBI taxonomy): domain Eukaryota; kingdom Metazoa; phylum Annelida; class Polychaeta; order Sabellida; family Siboglinidae; genus Lamellibrachia; species Lamellibrachia columna. The sequence continues at coordinate 14,796,274 of OY759267.1, read as the reverse complement.
TGTTAAATATCCAAGTTTTTTAACCGTTTGCTTTCAGCACTTTCTTTATATGATCCACCTCGATGTTCTTGTCCTCCTCTTCTGTTACCAGGTTTTCTGCCCTTTAGAGGAGTGTCCTGGCCACTGATCATTTGTGTTCTAAGTGGTGATTAGAATCCCAGTTCAAATACTGGTTTGTGTGGGTTGCTTTCCGATATATCTTAACCTTAGTTGATCCATCATCTTTCAGGCGTATACATGTGTCTAGAAATGCTAACATATGGTCCTGTTCTGGTTCTTCCGTGAACTTAATGTTCTCGTCCATTGAGTTCAGATGGTGTGTGAAATGTTCTACTTCGCTCTCTTGTAACACTGTGAATGTGTCATCTACATATTTCAACCAGATGTCTGGAGGATGAGGTGCTTGCCTGGTGTCTCTTTCTTCAAAATGCTCCATGTATAGGTTCGCCACTATCGGAGAAACTGGTGAACCTATGGCTGCTCTGTTCTTCTGTTTGTAGAACACGCCATCATAAATGAAATATGTGGTGTTCAGACAGATTTCTAACAGTGTGGTGATCTGGTTTACTGATAGTTCACATCTGTCTTTCAGTGTTGTATTCTGGTTTAGTCGGTCCTTAATCACTAATACCGCCTCTGTCACCGGGATACTAGTGAATAGGGCTGTCACATTAAAGGACACGAGATGTTGGCCAGAAGCTCTCACCAGTCCTACTCCAGCTTGTGTCACATGACATTGGTCATGTGACACATCCGTAACTTCAGTCTGCTGAAGAAGACTGTGGGATGAAGTCGAAATATTCAGAACGAATACTTCGATCTGAATATTATACTACTTTCTTGAGGTAATATTATGTTTAATATTAATAACCGAGAAACCGGATCATCTATCCATTAAAGAATACAGAACATGCTTTATATTAATTAATTTACAATAATTTCACATAAATTAATTTGCAGTACAGTTTTGGTAATACTGGAGCTCGCAATAATATATTGCATATTTCAAATAGTATTTGCACATTTTTCACAATACTAAAAAAAATAGAGTATCGCAATGGTTGGATGATAGTTCTGTTAGAATTCATCAGTAGACATCTATATCTTGACCTCTAATGTTGAAGTTATGACATGTCATGAAGTTACTAGTTTGGCTAGGATTCAAGTTATTACACTCAGCTTCGTTTTTATACATTCAATGTGCACTAACCAAATAACTTGGTTTGTAGGGTAGAGAAGTCACGTCAAATTCTGCCGAGTCTCATACAGGCAACACTGGAGCGACCTGGTGGTAGCGAGGTTAACTGGCGCTACTTCTACTCGATGCTCTTCACACGAGACAACTTGCGCCTTGTGCACATAGTCTGCCATGACAAGTCAGAGCATGTCAGTTACAAGTGCGAAGACGAACGGTTCTACGTCTCAATATCTCACATATAATTGTTATGTTCCAAGATAAATGGCCGTGCTGCTGTTCAATGCTACAAAAAAAATGGCAGTGGTGTAGAATCTTGAGTCATGGTTTTGCCCCCAGCAGACGGCACCATGACAGGTGTCAGTGGTCTGCACTTTGGCAGAACACATGTGCGTGTATAATTTCATGTCTTTGTTCTGAAATGAGTCGGGTGGCTCTAGGTGTGTAATCCTTGGATGACTTCACTACAGTGGACTCCACTTAACAGAGTCATTTCAGGCCAGAACAACTTGAATCTGTTAAGCCGGCTAGTTCACTTAAGTGGCGTATGTTAGTACAGCGGGCATAGGGAATGATTCGGGCCCAGCCACTATATTTGATTCTACTAAGCTGCCGATTCTGTTATCGACTATTACGTTAAGCAGAGTCCTTTTTTATTCAGTTTGTATGGAAAGCAACATGATTAGTTTGTATGGAACGCAGCATGATTAGTTTGTATGGAACGCAGCATGCTGGGTTTGGCACAACCCAGTGTGTCTGATTCACTTACTTCATATTCCTTCACAAGAATAGCACAATAGTCTTAATTCTGATCTGTCATAGGTATTACTATTAGCAAGTAAATTATTAAGATCGGCAAGTATACAAATACAATTATTTGATGAACTCACACACAGTTTAGGCACTGTACTAGTAAAGAGCCAAACATTACATATAAAGTCACAGTTAAAATATATATCAAAACCTCATTTACACAAGAAAGTAGCAACCCTAATGCTAATACACCAACAACATATTGATGTTGTGTTCTGCCAACACAGCATGGTTAGTCCTGGCTTAGGACAATGAATGTATTGCCTGTCGGAAGGAGTAACTCGCATTTCTCACACTAAGTAAACGATAGCACAGTTTGTGATCTTCATTACCAGCAGTGTCTGTGAAAACGTTTCTTGTGTCTGAACCATTGATATGTACACACATATTTGCAAGTATATTATGTGATGTTCTCCAATGTCGTGTCGCTCTCAGATGCCATAATATAAGTTTGAGACGTTGGGCTAGTTGTATTTTATTATGTGTTCATGACATGACTAATAGCCTAAAACGAGTTATGTTACATCAACTTTGATGATGTATCGTTGTGTACAGGTATTTTGTTGAATGTGTTTGTACTCATAGCTGAACATCCAACTACTTTTTTTATTCTGAGCGACTCCAGTGCGGCTAGCATAGCTCTGGCTAATATGTTGTTTATCCTCTTCGTACCCAGGAGTGGCACATAAGGCTTGTCAAAGCTGATACGAATACATCTTATTATGGCAGCTGACATATTTACAAGTTTATGAGGTTTTACCGTTTTTGGATGAATTTTCATAACATTATATTGTGTACATACCTGGTGCATATGCATTATATACTGCAGGTTTTCACTGAAATGTTTTAGAGATTTTTTTATATTTTTCACTGAATAGATAGCCACCAATGCGTGCTTATACAATCAGCATCTACACAGCCGTGTATAAGGTTGGGGAGAACTACGTTACATTACATCTATGTAAATAAAATATATTGTGTACAACGAAATGTGTCTTTTCAATTTGGGTATGTTGTAATTTGGGTATGTTGTAGGCATCATCATCGCGTAAGTTAGTTACAGTTACAATGAGAGCAGAGTAGACAAAATGAAAAGTTGTCATTTGGTTCACTTAAACTTTGTTGGTGCTGTGATTAGAATGTGACGTTATAATGAATGGGCAAACCCAGAAATATATAGCAACAGTTTACACAAATGACACTAGATGGCGACATCTACCAGACACGTGTAAAAACCGTGATCGCAGACATCAATGGACAAGACACTTGACGGTTGTGGGGCCTTCCAGAACTAATGCAAAGAAATTAATATCAGATATCGTAACGATTAGCAAAATTACGCATCGCAAAGTGGACGCATTTCCACATAATATCTAAACAAACTAACACATGCAGGCATAATTTGTTTACAACGTTCTAATTGTGTCATGATAATTACCGTGGTTTGACGACACGAATAGAGGTCATTATCATGGTCATTGCATTGATGATTATTTGGTCAACCCCACCCAAATAATTATTCTGGAGCACAGTGTTGAATACATTATAATATAATCGTCACACAATCCTTCCACACATTTAAATTACTAATGTGAAACCATCTGCAATGAGTCAAATGTGTTGTATATATATATATATGTATGTATGTATGTATGTATGTATGTACGTACGTACGTACGTACGTACGTACGTACGTACGTACGTACGTACGTACGTACGTACATACATACATACATACATACATACATACATATATATATATATATATGTATTCACATTAGTCATTTATATGTGTGGAAGGATTTTATGACGATTATATTATAATGTATTCGACACTGTGCCCCAGAATAATTATTTGGGTGGGGCGCTATATAAAATGTATTATTATTAATCGTACTAATATCATACGTGAATGCAGATCATAATCATAAACAGATATTGGCGACAGAGTTGACCAAATAATCATCAATGCAATGACCATGATAATGACTTCTATTCGTGTGGTCGAACCACGGTAATTATCATGACACAATAAGAACGTTGTAAACAAATTATGCCTGCATGTGTTAGTTTGTTTAGATATTATGTGGAAATGCATCCACTTTGCGATGCTTAATTTGGCCAATCGTTACGATATATATATATATATATATATATATATATATATATATATATATATATATATATATATATATATATATATATATATATATATCATGTAACCAGTTACTGTATGTGTCATCAAACACGTGGTTTCTTGAAACTTTTGTCATTAATTAATTTTAGTTCACCATCCTTTAACCTTTTCACATTGCGAAGAGCTTTACGCATCACATTACTGATTAGTCACATATTGAAACAGTTAGCAACCCGAGACACTTGCTTTAATGTTGATGGAAATCACGAAATATTATGCGGTTGGTTAATCATAATGATCGTAAAGCGAAGCAAGTCGATCTATCATGGCTTTGGGCCTACGAAACTATAATATCAGTTATCGTTCCTAAAACTAAGCTTATCTTGGATAAACGTGCTTTCTCGGTAGGTGCGATGATCTGGGATTAACTCCCCATCACTTAGAATTCATACGAAATTGTAGCTACCTTCCGTCAAAAAACTGTATTTCCACCATACACCTTGGTGGTCCCTTACTATGATGATGACTTGTGCGAAATCTCGCATGTAATTGTTGCCCAACGAACTGGGAGCAGTGGGACCGCAGCCGGTGAGAATTAGCAGTGGCAGAGATTTAGCAGAAGTTCAGCTTACGAGAGGTCCAAACCCGGGCCATCATGAGTTCCTTCTGGTAGAACCCGCCGAAGGTTTGTGGATGCGATAGTTGACGAACTCCGAACCGACATAAACTGTCTGCAAGGTGCTTCACCACAAAGTCACGTCCGAAAAAGGCACGACCCGAAATAGCACATGCGAAAAAGGCGCACACAGGTATATAATGGCATCACTGAATTAAGGAATAAAATGGCACATTTGGATATAAAATGTGATTTGAGATAAATGTTGACGAAAATTACACATTTGAGTATCGTAGTAGGGCCTAGTAGATTAATACATCAAGCATAAGCTGGTTACATGCACGTTGTGCCTACAACATTTTTCAGTTTAATCACATCAAGATAATGACAAATCTCATGGTGGGTGTTCATGGTGAGATCTTATCGGCCAGCCAATTGGATATTTAATCGCTCATGTAAACCGCCGTAACGTGTGCACATGATGTTGGAAATAATCCGGTTTGTCATCGCTATACTTCCGGTGATGTAGACACTGTGTCTAATGTGTCATCCTCAATGAGTAATTATGCAGGTTGCATCATGCGTGAAACAGAAACAAACGAAAGATGTGTCTTCTACATGCGCGTCACACGTTATTGTTGCCGTTTTACTTCGGTCCTTCTTGCATGATGTTGGCACTCTCAGGAAATAGTCTTACCAGGTGTGTCATCACTATACTCCCGGTGATGTAGACACTGTGCCTAGTGTGTCGTCCCCAGTGCGTAATCCTACAGATTGCATCACGCGTAAAACAGAAATAAACGAAGAATGTGTCTTCTACATGCGCGTCACACGCTATCGTTGCCGTTTTACTTCGGTCCTTCTCGCTTGTCTTTCAAACTCTGCGCTTTCCTTTTGGCCTTTTCCCGTTGTCGCTTTGCTTTCAGTTTCGCTCTCGCTTCCATGATATCTGCTTCCCACGCGTCTGTGTCGACACCCAACGCGCTATAGAAGGTTCTCGAGTCAATGCAGTTTTTCTTGGAACCCCAGAAACTAACTACGTCATCGACTCGCTGTTGGCGCCCGCGAGCATCGAGTAGTTGTCGACACAACTCGCATGCAATGTTGGGGTTGGTGGAGCCGCAACGGTAGCGAGTCTTCCAGCGGAAGTACTCGTTGTAGAGGGTGTCATTGGCGCTGAGCAGCTTCAGGTAGTCGACGAGAAGTCTGGGCGAGGCGAAGTCCCGTACATCGATGTGGGAATGTGGAGGAAGCAACTGGCTGTAGTTGGCGTGACCCAACACAACAGGCACAATGTTAATAGCCATCGCACGCCACAGTTTGTGGGTGATGTAGTCCTTGCAAAAACTGTTCTCGAAAGACAAGTAGAACTTGTAGTCGTTGTTTAGTAGCTCTTTGTAACAGAAGTTGCGCTTCGATTTGGGACATTTGTACGGGCCACATCCGTAGATGTGGATATCGGCGTATTTTTGCATCTCATATACGTACTTCTCTCTCCAGCTCGTCGCGTTACATTTGCTGACAAACCACGCTACGAGGTGTTTCTTTCCGAAGGCGTAATTGACGTAGGCGTTGCCATCAGACGGAGCGTCGAAATCTCCTGCCCACTGGAACCGTGAGTGGTCGCCCGTCGTCGACAAGCAACGGCCATACGACCAATCGATGTTGTTCTCGGCTGAACGGACGTACGACATGGTCAGATTGAAGACGTTCTGGAAGCGGTTCAGGTTCTTGTGTGTGTGAACGGGCGACTCCCGGATGGCGAATATCCACTTCTGGTGCAGCAGACGGACGGCGGGCCATGTGAAGCCATTGCGCATGTGGAACAGCAACGCGTGACTCTCGTTCATGAGCGACACGTTGCGCGTGAATTCACATCGTCCAATCAGGTGAGGACACGCATCGAGCGGAGTTGACCCAGAGCCAAACCCCCATTCACGGCTGGCAAAATAGCTATTGGCATACATAATTCTGATAAACTCTGACGAGTTGCCACTGCGATCGGTCCCAACCAGGAGGTTGGTTGTCACTGGTGTATCGATCTTCTCCGCGAATGCCCGCGTCATCTGCTGATGGCTACGAGGATTGCCTATACGGACGTACACTAATACCGACACGGCCAAACTGAGGGTTGTGGACACAGCCAGGAACTTCATCCTTCTCTTGTTTGTCAACATGCTTCCCTGTGTGACTGGTCCTAACTGAAACAAAACATATCGTCACGTATCGTAGCTGCATTATTACGACGACGGCGACGATAAACAACATTACTAATTGTCACAGTGTAGTGTATCTTCCCAGGTACTTAAAGGTTCTTAAAGGTACGTTCTTATATTGCAGGTATCCAGTCCGTATGACCGCTCAAAGCGCTTTACACTTCACCCCCTGGCAGACCTGTCCATTCCAAGGTAATCTCAACTTCTCTGGGAAGCCATGCTGCAATTGCGCGAAGACTATTCGTTCACATATCCACCACTGATCATCACCGGTATGCCATGGCGCCCCTAGGCTAGATCATCACCGGTATGCCATGGCGCCCCAGGCGAGATCATCACCGGTATGCCATGGCGCCCCCATGCGAGATCATCACCGGTATGCCATGGCGCCCCCCGGTACTTCCTGATTTGACTCCGTTATACTGCTCATGTTTGTCACAAGGATAATGGGTGCTCGGTGACTTGTTTGAGACCTGCTCCAGCACCAAACCTGTCCGACACATTTCCCTCCATTCTGACCGCAGTTGTAGGCCTTTTGAACATTGCCTAAACCATTCCGACATCTGCCTACAACACCTCCACCCCCCCCCCCCATCCCATGACACCAAATACCAATTCCCTTGTTAATGTCTCTCTAGTTCCACTCAAGCAGAATAGCCTACCCTAGCTCTTCCCCAATCCGACTCCGGTTGCGTATTTAGGGGTTGGGTCATGGTCCCTTTGACTTTGGAATAAGACTGCTTCGTGAATAACCTGTTGCGCCACATCATGATAGAATGGCAAACTACCGAGTAACTAAGCTTGGCTCCTATTTGTCCCCCCCCTTCCGAGATCTTAATTTACCATTATCCGACTGCTTCCCATATTCACTTTAACAACTCCTGCTCACGCAAACATTATCTATGGCTCTACGTTCCCGGCAAATGCCTCAAACCTGTTTCTGAATGGGACTTCCTCCTCGTATAGTCTTCCCATCTGCCACTGGCAATACATTCACCACTGTGCAGTAGACTGGCAATACGTTCACGACTGTGTACACTGGCAATGGGCTCACCACTGTGCAGTACACTGGAGATGAAGTAACGACACACCAGATTGATGGGGTGCACATATGTTTCCATGCACGTTTATGCGTTTGCAGGTTTTGCCTGCATGAGGGATGGTGCTAGTTAATCCATTTATTTGTGACTTCCAATACATCGTGGGTAGAGTACGTCAAACACTGCGTCAACGCGAAAGCCGATGCGTTTGGTTGCAATAATTCATATTCACTTTTGAACGTTATCTGTAAAGTGATACGATTTGGTAAGAATGTGTCTGCTGGTGTCAGTTCGAACATATGCGTGTAATTAAGAATATTAATAGCTACGTCTGCATTTACTGCAGGCAATATATTAGCTCAGTGAGATCGGATACGTCACCGTCTATTGTCTGTGTATGTTTACCACAGCAATCAACATCATGTTTTCCTTCTTTAAGCTGCGATTCTGACAATACGTTTAAATGATTTTAGATTATGCTATTGCTATTTTCATTAGCCAACAAAGCGTAAATGATTCACTTTAGTGTTATAAATAAGCGGGAATAAAACATTCCCTGTAAAAATATTAGACCCTCGAAGTCTAATGCCAAACGTTTCCCGCAAAATTAACAACATTATTCCATTAACTGTCGTATCTAAGATCTCGCAAAGGGGGAGGCCAAAGGGGAAGCTTAGTCACCCACTAGTTTACCATGCTACCATGGAGAGGCGCAACAGGTTGTGTACGATGTAAAAATGTAAGCTAAAAGGCATAATGCCCCCTGCTAAATACGCCACTGATTCCATGGACAAATACGGCAGTGATAGCGAGATGTGCTCTTCTTTTCTCTTCACTTGCACGCAGTGCAACTAGCGCTTCTACCGTTTGGCTCTCTGGTCTATCGTAGGCATGCCTGTCACGTCGTGTGTTTAGTCGTTGTAGCGTACACCTGGGCCATCTAATATAATATAGCATATATTGTGTTACCATACACCAATAATGGTATCATTACGTCTTACAAATGTGACCGCGCAATAGATCGCCCCTTTGAATGTGCATTTAATTAATGCCTTGAGTAGTGTTGATGTTAGTGCAAAATAAAGGTAGGCTATTTCACCGTGACTGCAATTGTTCATTACTCAACCGAATAACTGAAATTTACATATCATTCTCAGGTCAAATTCGTTGCAAGCCTGCACAAACGATGGTGCTGGCCTTCGACGATGATCCGTCGTAATGCACTGTGCCATGCATGTCTTCGTGGAATGAGGCAATCACACTCAGCAGCTTTTGGGGACATCCAATCTTCTCGACGGGTGTGAAGAGTCCGTTCTGCTGATCTGAATCCATTTGTCAGATCGACGAAGACATTATAGAATGGCATCTTCGAGTTCAACATTGTGCTCGGCCCATCTATTGATTTGTTTGTTGCGATCGGTGATGATCTCGCCTGTTAAATATTTCAAAGCGCCGTTTTCTTCATACCTCACTCAACTGCTTTCTTTATTTTATAGTATATATAACGAACGTTAACTGTGAAGGGGGAATTACGTGAAATGCACCTCAGCTGGGAACAGGCTGCCAAACATACTGCAGACCGACATAGGTGGAAATGTCTTGTTTCTGCCTTACGCGCCAGTAGGCACGAAGAAGTGAGTGAGCGAGCGAGCGAGCGAGCGAGGGAGGGAGTGAGTGAGTGAGTGAGTGAGTGAGTGAGTGAGTGAGTGAGTGAGTGAGTGAGTGAGTGGGTGAGTGAGTGAGTGCGGAAGTACGTAAGTAAGTAAGTAAGTAAATAAGTAAGTTAGTGTAATTAACGTTACCTGTGCCTGGTGAGAGTTGAATGCGAATTTTTTACCAATAATCGTTGTTAAGAAAAACAGGTTGGCGACATTTTTCTAAACTGTATTTGAGAAAAATAGGCTCGCTAGACTAGATTACAGATCGGATCCAACTAATTATTAAAAAAAATACTCTTCACACTCATCGAGGAGATTGGATGTCCTCTTGAGGTCCTCATCCCACAGTGCAATACGGCGGATCATCAACATTGAAGGCTTTCCCGATTGGTGGTGTGAAGCAGGGTTGCGTCCTTGCATCAAATTTGTTCGGGGTATATTTGTTTTCCTGCTGATTTAATATGCCTTCGATTCGTCGCACGAAGGTGTGTGCTTACACATACAAGGACTGATGACAAGCAAAAACAATGATTATGGAGATGCTCTTTTCAGATGACGCAACGCTGACATCACACAATGAAAAGGGTCTCCAGAGGCTCATAGACCAACATGCCCAGGCTTACCAAGAGTGTGGCCTGATCATAAACCTGAAAAAGACCAATGTCATTAATCAAGAAGTCAGCGAAAGTCCAGTCAGCAGCATTGATGACCACACCCTGGAGGTGGTGAAGGAGTTCACCTACCAAGGTTAACCATCACAAGCAACATGTTCCTTCCATCCCCGATGGCTCAGACGCACACTCGGGAACACCTTGCAGGAGCTTACGCACCAAATTATGATATCCTCGAGCATGCTTGTATATCCAGCAAGTTCGCCCTGCTAACTCTGCGTCTACGTCTACGTTGGTTTAACCATGTCTGCCGCATGGAGGACGGACATATTCCAAAGGACGTCCTCTATGGTGAGCTTGCCCCTGATGCACGACATCGGTGTCGGCATCCAGATCTGCTTGCAAGCGAGATATAAAATCTGCGTAGATCGGCATCGAGTCCCGGGAATCTGCCATTGCACAACGCTACCACTAATCAGATAAGTGATTCTTCAATAATATAAAACTTGTCAAAAGACGTTTGTTTATTTACAGTGTTAATCGATAATCGTTTTATGATGACGTCCGTGTGCCGACATCTCGTGGCGTTTTACTGTGACGTCCGTGCGTGGACGTTTCTTGCAGTTTCACCATGACATCCTTGCGTGGACGTCTGTTGGAGTTTTTACTATAACCTTCGTGCGCTGACGTTTTGTGGCATTTACTGCGACGTCCGTGCGTGGACGTTTTGTGGCATTTACTGCGACGTCCGTGCCAAAACGGACCGCGGGAACGAGAGCACGTGATCGCTCTAATGATGGAGGTTTCAGGAATTTGTAGTTGGGACGTTGGTCCTAAAAATTGGTGGGAGGTTGGCCTCAAAAATAGGTGCATGGGAAGTGATACATACAACCTCGAAACAGGTGGGACGTTGGCCCCCAAAACAGGTGGGAGCTGGGAGGTTGGGACCCCTGCCACACACACTCACATATGCCCACCTGCAGCTACCAATGAACATTTTAAGCTTATGACCAGCATAAGCTGTTCTTCTCCTCAAATATGCCCATTTTGCTAATCAAAGTTATTTTTGAGGGCGAGCAAAAATCACAAATGGGGCACTTTTTCAAATTCACTGGCACGTTATTCACATGACATGGATCCGGAAGGTAAAACAAGTATTTTTTTATTTTACTACACAGTAGGATATTAAATACTACAGGAAACCGACAGTCATCCCTATCTAGGAGTCTGTATCGCTACAGATCTCACCTGGAATAAACACATCCACCAGATTACAGCCTCAGCAAAGCGAACCCTTGCATTCGTCAGACGGAATCTCTATTCATGCCCTCAAAACATCAAAATAACTGCCTACGCAAAAAAGGTAATCCTTAATTGTTCGTTCACTCCTAGAACATTCATCATCCGTGTGGGACCCCCCACAATCGAGTCCTCATCAACAAAATAGAGATGGTGCAAAGACGGGCCGCTCGCTTTTGTCACGACTGGAGAGCCAGAGAGACTGAACTGATTTAAAAATTACACCTAGAGCAACTAACAACCAGGAGAACAAACAGACGTCTCACCATAATTCACAAAGCCATCCATAGTAATCTATCCTTGCCTGTCGGAAACCTCCTCCAGCCCATCCAACGCCGCTCACGGCACCTAAATAGCAAAGCCTTCAACAACATCCACACCAAGAAGAACTGTTACAAATTTTCTTATCTTCCCCGAACAATAAAAGATTGGAATTCACTACCGGACACAATAGCCCGCATCACAGAACCACAGCCATTTAAGCAAGCTCTCACACCCTTAGTCCCAAACAAACACCACTAAATATATGCGCACCCAACCCTGACCGTTTGACTCCATAGGAGTGTTGGCCAGACCTATCGCGTATCGCCACATGACTCGCTACCTGGTGATTATGCAGATGTATTGTTTCTCTATTTCAGATTTTCATGCGTTACCCTTCATCACGGGAAATTCTCCTCAGAAATGTTCTCAGTTAAATCAAATACAGGACAATGACAGTGATAAGAAATTATTGTATTGTGAATACAACGGAGCCACCTGCATGTGGTCTTTGATCTAGACAATGTTTCTCGTTAGATCATTTTGGATGTGAAGCATGGCCTTTTATTCACACCTGCTCACTGTACGAAACAGACAAAGCAGTGTACTTCAACAGTATCTATAGTTAAACTTGGCATTCCTAAGGATCCCTTTGAAGATACGTACATGAATAACAAACCATTAAACTGAAGGCTAATCCATTACTAGACAGAACTGAGCAGATCTTGCGTGTTACCAACCTGCGGCGTAACATCGGCCGAATTCGGTTCGAAATCATTATATTTTACTTTTTATTTTGGAAAATTTACATCGCCACCACTCGTCATAGTAACGGGAGTGAAACTGCTGAAGCGTTGCGTAGAAATCGCAGACTAAACGTAAACCCATGTCATCAGAGACGTCACAAAACCACGTGATCGCTCATATCGTTAACTTCGAAATTTACGCATGCTGGATGCATTAAACATTCAATTTTACCTACAATTATTTTTGTCTGTTGGCATACAGTACATACAATCTTGGGCTTTATTAGGTACACACCAAAAAAGCATTTTAATTAATGCCTTAATTGTTGAGTGCTATGTTGTTCACATAGTACTGATTTACGGCAGAGCTACTATTTCTTATTATTTTTAATGTTGGGAGGGTAGTCAGGTAGAAATCTACATGTCGATGACCACAGAGTACCACACAGTAAACAATGCGTATATAGTGACTATAAGCCGTTATTCAAACAATATGAAAATACCTTTATGGCTTCAGTAGCAAGTCAGTTGCGTTGGTCTTAACACAGTCCTAACAAGCACAAATCAAGGCAGAGGGAACGGAAATCCGAGGGAACACACCCATTGTAAATGTTTACTTAGTATTTAGAGCAGGAATTACAACCTTTATTGATGTCAAAGTAAGCTCACATTCTGAGCAGGTCTTAAGATAACATGTCGTAGTGGATATTAGCCTAGGTAATTTTGAATTTTCGCAAAATTAATTTGAAATGAGACGAACAAAAATCGAATTGAGGAGGAACCTTTAATTAATTGGTGGGCGGAGACCGACGTGATCGAAACGTATATGAAAAATTATATATATATATATATACACACACATATATATATACATACATATACATACACATATATATATATATATATATATATATATATATATATATATATATATATATATATATATATATATATATATATATATATATATATATATACATGTGTGTGTGTGTGTGTGTGTGTGTGTGTGTGTGTGTGTGTGTGTGTGTGTGTGTGTGTGTGTGTGTGTGTGTGTGTGTGTGTGTGTGTGTGTGTGTGTGTGTGTGTGTGTGTGTGTGTGTGTGTGTGTGTGTGTGTGTGTGTGTGTGTGTGTGTGTGTGTGTGTGTGTGTGTGTGTGTGTGTGTGTGTGTGTGTGTGTGTGTGTGTGTGTGTGTGTGTGTGTGTGTGTGTGTGTGTGTGTGTGTGTGTGTGTGTGTGTGTGTGTGTGTGTGTGTGTGTGTGTGTGTGTGTGTGTGTGTGTGTGTGTGTGTGTGTGTGTGTGTGTGTGTGTGTGTGTGTGTGTGTGTGTGTGTGTGTGTGTGTGTGTGTGTGTGTGTGTGTGTGACATAAATAAAACACCCGTTAGTAAAACATGATTAATGATGTAACTCTACGGTCGAGATCGACCCGATTCGATATAGTTCGTAATAAATCCGCTGGGGATAGTTGTTTTGGTAGGTCAAACGTTTCTCGTACACGTGCACGTTTCTGCCTAATGCACATCGCACTGTCTGCATATACATTGCAGAATCGTATTGTATATATGTGGTATGTTTGTAATATATTATGGATTGCACTGGTTGTGCGTATGACAGGGGGCACATGTATTGTGTGTAACCTCGTATTATCGCCCGGCGACCTATTCCCAGGAAGTTGCATAGCCATAGCCTAGCCCTGGGCCTGGGTATGGTGTTTCCTGTAGGCCTTGGCCGCCTTGCCTTTGCCAATCCTAAGGTTCACGACCGAGCATAGTTGCAGCTTAGTCAGGCAACTTGTGTGTGAATTACCGGGGCGATCTTTTCCTGAAACCTGTGATACCCCGGGAAAACGACCACCTAAATGCGCCAAGCTTCTCATATTTCTGCCACACAATAATACACTTACTTTCTTATAACTATCATAATTACAAAAAACTAAACTTTTAAATTGTTTTACATGTCTAGGGTATGTTACCACTGAACAACGTATGAATCAGCTGTGTGTCTGGAACTTGCTGGTCATGTCACATTCCACTGGCTTTCTTAAATTTGTGTGTAGTGGTAAAATAAGTTGGCTAAAGAACTATCTAAAACTATACTCGTCAAGTTTAAAACCATTGAAGTTTGAAGATAACTGCCTGCCTAAAGTCATGATGTCCCTAAACTTATAAAATCATTTGGAGAAGAGACCTGGCTATAATTGTCAAATAATGATGGATCATGTTTCTTAAATATAGCAATTACTTTGCAATTTTTAACTTATCAGAGAATATTCATGTGTTTATCACCTGGTTTATAAATAATTTCTTGATAGTCTGCATGCGCATATTAGATATAGATTTTCGTGCACACATAAAGTACTGAACAATAACTGGGTAGTTGTGTTTCCAGGTCTGGAACGCTAGCTAGACAGTTTAATATAACCTGTTCTCCATCTAGATGGTGTGACAAAGGTGCAGGATGGCATCAGGGATATTTACTTCAGTCAAGGCAGCTTCGTCCAGTCTACTGCGACAATGCCTTCATGGAACACCATTGTCCACACCTGTAAATATATCAGTGAGATGTGCGTCGTACAATCCGTACCCCAAGTTTGAAACACGGACTCCATACAAGCCAAAGAAATGTAACAATTACGGCTACCATTACAAGCTGTATGATGGAGGTGAGTAATGCGACAGTCATATTGTAAGAACTTCTTTAAACAAATCTAAAGAAATCGAGCAGCTGCATCATAAACTATGTAAACCGCTTCTAACTTTGTATATATTTGACTTGGTATATCTCTTTCTCCCGGTATCCAGACAAAATCCCACTGAATAAAATCCTACATTGTAAAAAGTGGACCCCGTCCCACAATACAATATTTCTTTTCAGATAAATTTGTTTTATTTACTGTTTAGTTTGATCGAAAAAAGACACTTATAAGATACAAAGCCTATGATACACCAGTATATATTAACTCTGTAAGTATGCTTTCTAGTTTTAATTATATTTGTGCAACATAATATTGGGCACAACATTTGCTGGAGGCCCGTGAACAGACAGGAAGACTATAGCTGTGAAAGCCCATGTATACAAATGATGATGCGACCACTGTCCCCAGACAGACCAAAGAATAATTTGGGTCCAATGACTGAAACAGAGACAGATTAAATGAATGATACCAAAAACATGCTCCTGTACATAAGTTCAGTAAGGCAATGTTACATCATTAATGATTCATAGTAGCATAACATATAATGTGGCTGGTTGTTGATATGTAGGCGTTCTTCCAAGGCCAAAAGGAAAGTACGAAGATATACCAGTTCCACTGCCAAAGTGGGATCCAGTGAAGAAAGACCAGTGGACTGAAACGAAGGCATTATTTGGACAAAATGATTACATCGGTGTGTATATGTATTCTGTATGATTATACAGCAATATTGGACCATTACCTGTAACTATTTATAACATTTTCTGTGTCTTAGGGATGGCTGCACTGAAAGATAAACTGTGTCCAGTTAACAAAATTATAATCAGTGATCATCCGTTACATATACAGCCAATATTATGAGCAGTCAACTCATAAAAATCCAGGTCCTGATGAGATCCAGGGTGAAGCCTTGGTGGGGTAGCTGATGTAACATTAACTTACTGCAGGCTTGCCTAGTGCAAATAATTGGTTTTATGACTCGGTACCATTAGGAAATGTATGACATTTTCAAATAAGCATGAGATCTTGTGCGTGAGACACGATCTTGAAAGAAAATATGTGTTCTCACAAGAGTATGAATATTACCATTTCATATTAAAGGGCCCTCTTCAAATCGGTTTTTTTTTGGTAGTCTCATTTCAAATAAAAAAAATTTTAAACTAAACCTACCTAGTATCCACTGCAGCATGCTAGCTTGTTTGTGCAACTTTTGTATATAGTTTTTTGTGTGAAATCATCGGACAAACTATTAAACTACTTAATTTAATGTTTGGTCAGATGTTACATATTCACATACTACATATTTGGACATCAACGAACTGGATTTGTGATAGGCTAAATCAGTTTTTTAACGTACTTTTTAATTCAAACCCTATTTGTAAATATCGAACCAAAGCTTGCTATCATATTTCCAAGACACATAAATGATTGCTTGTCAGAGCATAGCATAGCTTACAGCTGATAGATTTGCACCATTTAGAGACCATCTCAAACCAGCAATGTATGACACTGCATAAAACCGATGCCATTTAGCCTCAGTCCCCCACATGCAAACATTGTTTTGGGGAAAATATATCAATGTTCAACGTTAAACGAATCGCCAGCTAACACTCCCTGAAACCAATTTTGTGTAGTGTTGAACATCAAGGTTTTGAGATGGTGCCTTGACCAAAATACTCGTCATTAGTTCACTTTCCATATTGGAGTGAAACACATGAAAAACATTGTCAGTAGTCAATCAGGCATTGGTATAAGTCGGGTAACCATAAACATATTGTACTTATATGCCTAATGTGTAGTAGAGGGTCTACGGTTGTGTTTCAGACATCTTCGCTGATGGTGAGGTGAGACC
This sequence comes from Lamellibrachia columna, assembly GCA_963662155.1. Lineage (NCBI taxonomy): Eukaryota > Metazoa > Annelida > Polychaeta > Sabellida > Siboglinidae > Lamellibrachia > Lamellibrachia columna. Next base: position 14,779,138 of record OY759267.1, on the reverse strand, counting down.
GGTAGACTTGATGAAGGGACCGGTGTGGCTGCGTGGCTTCAAGGGACACGAGTTCCAGCGCATCGTGAGGCAGCTCAAGTTCGAGGGTGCTATGCTGCGTGAAATGTATCCAACGCGTTACCACAACATGACCAAGAGGCTCTTCTTTCTGTACAAGAGACTCAACCAGAGGCGACGACATGCACCCTTCTGGGGCGGCCCACGGAGGGCGGCCAGTTCACGCATAGAGAAGTTAAAGGACTGGTGATGTGGGTGGTGAATGTAGCAGAATGTTTCAGGATATAACAGAATCAATGTGTTTGTGTCGGTGGGCCTCTTATTGCCAATTAAACCTATGACAATATCACTGCTGCCTTGAGTTTATCTGTACTTGTTTAGCACCGTTCACTCCAGCAGAACATTGGTACTTAATAATAGGGTAACTTCACTTTGAATGCTGCTAAAGAATAGGCTTCAAGTGTATTGGCTGTGAGTTGGCTGAAATCCAGCTGTTGGGAAGCAACACATTATTTAGTTTGATGATACTTGAAATTTGTTCCTTTCTCTATATTATTCTATAAAAATGTGAACCCTGCCATTTACTGTCATAGGTTTTATTAATGCAACATGTACTGTAAGCTACAGTTGTGGTCAGCTTTGTGTACTTGGGCGGAAGTGTTTGAGGATGGAGGGTGTAGCGAGACAGTATAGAGGGGGTTGCAAGCTGGAGCAGCAGGGAAGAGGGGGGGGTATTGTTGGACAGAAAGTTGAAGAAACCGCAGAAGGGAAAGTGTTGGAAGCCTGCATGGTACCAGCTTGTGTGTATATGGGTTGGTAACATTTGCTCTGACAGAGAGTCGGGAAGAGAAGCTACAGGTGGCAGAGAACAACTGGGTTAAGAGAATATTTTAATGGAAATGAAGGAAGAGACTAAGTGATGTGGCCCCCATTAAACTCTACTTAATATTTTTTATAGTCACAATAAGTTTTTATACAGTGTTCTTCAGGTTTATTGTAGGAACATTGACTGGTAGGTTGTGCACGTGTATATAATACATAAATGTTATTATTCATAATTCAATGATTTCCATCCATCAAACAGTGTATTTCTGATATGTTTAATACAACATGTCCTAGGATTGTGGCGTTGATGAACATTTCAAATCAGGTTTTAAAAGCAAATTTCAGATCAACCAGAAGAGGTCAATTGGCATGTATCGCATGTGTCATATACATCCATACATGGAATAAAGCCATGAAACTTCATTCACATGGTTATGTATTAATCATCAATGTACAAGTGCCAGCACTTGAATGTCACTGTTAACAGTGTTATGTAAATGCTGCATAGTTGGGTATATACTGCTAGTTTGTTCTTTCACATGTAGATCATAGATGCCATATCCACATCCTCTTCATTTCGTCCCTTGTAAACCTACAGACAGAATGCAGGGTAACAATTACTGCTACGGCAGCTGTACAACGAGGGCTACGAAAAAGGATGTAAGTGTTCCCAGTCCAACAAAACTTTTACAACTGTGTCGGTTCACTCGGCTACAAAAATTAATATCTGGTGCTCATTGCCAGGAGAAATATTATTATTATTACCATCTTTATTTAGACTCAAGATCCACAAACAATATTATCTGTATATTTTACACCAATGAAACTATAATTAACCATCACCTATATTAGTCAAAATGGTTTAAAATGGATTCAACTGTTTTTAAACAGTAGACTCACCATGGCTAGACTGTAGTCCTTGTTAAACTCCAGTCCCGTAAGATTGTTGATGGCTTCCTGAAATGTCTTGATGGCCTGCAACAAATATCAGTAATTGGCTTATTTCATAATGTGTATTTCTCTTACAATATAACTAAACATTAATTTCGGTATTGTGGCCCGGCATCATTCATGTGGTCTTTCTGAAAGGTGCTTAATCAATTCAAATTTTTTTTCTAGTCTCATTTCAAATAAATTTGGCGAAAAACCAAACCTTTTATATGTAGTTTTTGTGAAATCATCAGACAAACTATTAAATTAGCTAATGCTTGTTCACGTGCCAAAACAATCACGATTTTCTTCCTTGGTGAAATTTTTTAACTTTGTCATATGATCGGCGAGAGGATGGAAGTCATGCCCATGATCAGCTTTGACCCACACAGTGTTTACCATTTTGGATATCTACTATTTTGATCCTTACCAGATGTAATGACTGAAGTCAATTCTTTTGATGATTTGAAAAAAAATTGGCATTTTTTTATTAACTATTCACACACTACATACGTGGACACCAACGAACCGGATTTGCGATAGGTTAAATCAGTTAAGGAAGCAGTTTTAATGTAATCCTAAATTTAAAAGCATAACCACTAGAAAATACAACAGCAACTTTCAATGCAAGCATCAAAACAGGAAAATTATGTGCTTCACTTTATCATGGCAGATTTTTCCGTAGGTCTGTGTAAATATGGGATATGGACGTATTCATCCCAAAATCTTTTTTGAACATGGGTAATCTGTAGCAATCGGTATGTCTGTCCACCCGTGCCTGTTGCCTTTTTCATATTAGTTACACCCAGTCCTGTTGGCTGCCCCATATTTGTCACCTGTCAATGTCTAGTCCATTATTACCACCTCATCAACATTTACAAGCTGTAGTTACCTGCTCTGACCCGTCTCCCTCACTGGCTGTGCCGTGGCGTGCTGCATGTCCTGGGATTGCCAGTAACCTGGTTGGGATCCGTTCAACCTGGATCATCTGAATGAGGGTATTGAGCAGTGGATCGTTGATGCGGGTGTCGTCAGGCAGACAGGGGTGATCTGTCCCTGGCACAGAAACAACAATCTGTGATTCACACCCGTGAGGGAAACTAACTCAAGGCCAAATGATAGAATTGTAAAACTGCTGCACAGGATGCCATTTTGACATTGACTGTGGGAAAGGAACAGAAACAACTGATAATATGTCAAGAGAATTTTACTGTCAGATGACAACAAGAATGCCTTCCGAAAATGGCTTGCTTGTCAGCTCAAGATAAAATTGATTTAATTTTAATTAACATCAGTCCCTACCAAATTCTTTGAATAAGAAACAGAAGAAATAATGGCGTGATTACAGATCATTCTGCCTTAACAGTTAGAATGGGTACAAAAGAACTGTTAAGTTGAACTCAAGACTTAAAACCATCACTGCTAAAAGCAATGACCCAGTGTAACAAGAACACTCCACACTTTTGGTCCAGGAAGTTTTTAAACAGTTTAAAATGAAATTTGTTATGGTATACCTTCAATATAAATTATCATCTCATCTTTGAAACCATGAAGGTCCAACTTGTTGGAGGAAAGAAATAGGTTTGTCTCATGTTGCATTAAGGTCGGTCTTCTTTTAGGCACAAAGACATGTTACCACAGCACGAATACAACTTTTGAGAAAATAGTTTACTTAGAAGATCTCACCAGGCTTTGTGGAGAAGCAGTTTTCATGCAGGGTCTGTTGTGATTTCTTGGATAGATCCAAGTGAAGCACGCTTAGTACTGTGAGACTTTGCACACCACTGAAATCACAGCATGTCTCAACATATTATACAGCGACGTTGATGCACTTAGACAATTCATCCAGGGAAACATGTTATTTATCTTGTAACACATTTCTCTGTAAGGGGTGATATCATAAAATGTAGTTTATAGAATTTTGTCTTTCAACATTTTGGATAATAAAGTTAATGTCTTGAAAGTGTTTTTCTCCAGTACTATGTGCATGCCTATTATGGCTGCGAGTCAAGCGTAGGCAATCTGCTATGACAGATATTAATGCATATTTGTTGCACTGAATCTGTATGATTTAAGAAAGCATACCTATGTATGATGCAATATTAAACTTGTTTGTGGTTCAGAGGTTATGAAAATGAACAAACACATAATTGACTATCCTTAGTACAATAACACTTCACTGAAGTGTTGTCGTGATCGTCAAAACAACAGTAGACACTGTCTTTATGGCACTGAGACATGGAGCATAACTGTAAGTCTCATTACCAAGATCCAGGGAGCCTAGATGCGCATACTTCTGAAGTTACCCTCACTGGAGAACATATGAAATTGGAACTAATGCAGTGTCTTATGCATTGGTGCACAGCACAAGTCAGTGTTGGGTCTAGTTCTGCAGCAAGACTGCTCTGATGCATCACTGCCAGGGGAACAGATGGACTGCATCAGCAGGATTTGGAATGGTCAGTGGAAGAAGAAAAACAATATTCAAGTGATGAAGACGTCTGGAAATGTGTGACGTGTGTAGGTTCCGCTTGGTGATCCACTTGGTACTCTATTAGAAGACAGAACAAGGCAGAAGGAGAAGTGTCCAACCTGTGTACACAGGAATCAATAATCTTGTTGGCAATGTGGTGACAGTCGTTTGGAGACAGCACTGTGTTGACAATGATAACCGAGAACTGAAAAAAAACAGACACTCAAGATAACGATCTAACTAACTTTTTTTTATAAATGAAGCAGTGAATAATTAATGTTTTCCAAGTGCTGCTATATAAAGGACAATTATGACACAAGTAATTATATAAATGTATTGTGCTTCTTAACATTAAAGTACAACATGTACAGTCAGGAATTACAACAGCACAGGAAGGAAAACCTTGTTAAATAAACAAATACTGTGAGTTGCCTAAGGCTATACGTGACCATGTGATGTTGTTTAGGGTTTTAAAGGTACATATCAGTTACTCTTCTAATGTTACAGTAACAGACTCTACCAAGAGTCATACACTTCATTGGAGGGACTACACTCATAATCAAAATTCACAAACTGTCAAAGTGTCTTACTTCATGCTTTGTACAGTTGAAGACTTGCAATGGAAGGACAGGGCTGGTATTGGCACTGTCTTCCACACATTCGCAGGCAGGTCTTGACTCTCCAATCCCAACTACGGTCAACTGGACAGCCTCTGTTTCGCTGCTGATTCCATATAGGGCTCGACTAAACAAAACATGAAGAATTATCAAACTAGTTGTTTAATTAATCTATAGTATCAGCAAATGACATATATGGGCTAATACATTTTCTGATTAGTATCTAGGTTTCAGGTATCAGGGTTGGCAAGTTTCTGTTGAGATGGTAAATACCATGGTATTTACCATCTTGTCAGAAATACCTTTCTGACATCAAAATGTCAGAAAGTCTGTTTTTGAAACATTTTCTTAAACAAATTATCACATGCCATTTTGTTTAATAAAAGAAAGAGCAGTGGATTTCCACATCAACTTGGGACAAAATAGACCAAAGGAAAAGAATAAAGAAAAAGCTGCTCACCACAAAGTCCCCAAGACTCAAAGAAAGACTTTCAAGAGAATACTCACAAAAAGACAAAGAAGTAAAACGGAGTACCAGAGTAGACAAACGCACTTACATTGAAAACCTCGCAGAAGACGCAGAAGCAGCAGCAAGAAGAAAGGATATGAAGTCACTCTACCAAGTAACCAAGAAGCTGAAAGGAGATACAGGTCCAAACCAGAATCTCCCACTGAAAGATGCAGATGGAAAGATAATCACAGTCGAGAAAGAGAAGATAGAGAGATGGAAGGAGCATTTCCAACAGGTTCTCAATCGTGCAGATCCACCCAGACTTGCAGACATCCCGGAGGCAGCAGATGACCTTGAAATCAACCTCGACCAAATCACAGAAGCAGAAGTCAGAGAAGCCATTAAAGCCCAGAAGAATGGAAAAGCACCAGGAAGCGACAGCGTCTGCGCAGAAATGCTGAAAGCAGATGAACAAGAAACACCCAGAATCCTCTTCCAGAGAATATGGGATGAAGAAGACACACCAGATGATTGGAAGACAGGCACAATTATCAAGCTACCAAAGAAGGGCGACTTGGGGAATTGTAACAACTGGCGGGGCATAACCTTGTTATCAATGACATGCAAGATTTTCAGCCGCATAATCCTGAAGAGAATATCAGCAGCTACAGATACAATCCTCCGCCAGGAACAAGCCGGTTTCAGAAGAGGAAAGTCATGCATCGACCACATTTTCACACTACGGCAGATTTTGGAACAAAGCACGGAATGGAACAGTACGATCTACATTGCCTTCATTGACTTTGAAAAGGCCTTTGACAGCCTTCACAGAGAATCCCTGTGGAGAATATTACGTCACTACGGGATCCCACAGAAGATGGTAAATGTGATCAAGATACTTTACACAGACGTCCAGTGTCAAGTCGCCTGTAACAGTCACATGTCAGACAGCTTTAGCGTAAAATCCGGAGTAAAACAGGGATGCATTCTCTCACCATTTCTTTTCACCCTTGCCATCGACTGGCTGATGATAGAAACCACCAAAAATGGAAACAGAGGCATCAGATGGACACTTACCTCGATCTTGGAAGACCTGGACTATGCAAATGACATTGGACTGCTGTCTAACAGGCACAAGGACATGCAAGAAAAGATGGACAAACTCACAAGAACAGCACCACAGATTGGGTTAAAGCTCAACACAGCAAAAACCAAACTGATGAGGATCAACAACAAGACAGATAACCCCATCACCATAAACAACATAAACAACAGTGGGCTTTGGAAGACGTTCAGGACTTTGCATACCTGGGAAGCAAAATCACAACAGATGGAGACTCTGCAAAAGATGCCACGGCTAGGATCAGAAAGGCAAGTCAGACCTTCGCTATGCTGAAGCCCATCTGGAAATCCAAGCAACTGAGATTGGAAACAAAACTGAGACTGTACAACAGTAATGTTCTCAGTGTACTTCTCTACGGCTCCGAGTGCTGGAAACTGACAGTCAAGCTAGCACACAAGCTTGAGACATTCCAAAACAAGTGTCTACGGAAGATCCTAGGAGTATTTTGGCCTAACACCATCACTAATGAAGAGCTGCACCGCAAAACAGATGCAACATCATTGGCCACACAGATAAAGAAGAGAAGATGGAGATGGCTTGGACACGTGTGCCGAATGTCACCTGGCGCACTGCCCAAGACAGCCTTACGCTGGACAGCAGATGGAAAAAGGAGACGTGGTCGCCCAAAAGAAACATGGAGATGAACAGTGGAGGAGATGAAAGAATGCGGCCTGACATGGAACACCATCACCAAATGGGCTGCAGACCGACAGCAGTGGCGCTCTCTTGTTGATGCCTTATGTGCCACCGGGCACGAAGAGGACTAAGTAAGTAAGTATTTTGTTTAATGTGAAGACTGCATATTAAATCAACATAGTAATGTATTGGTAACCTGTTACATGTCATATATAATTGCAACATTTACTCAGTGACTGTGCAGTATATTATGTTTGCATTTTCTACCAATTTGTTAGCAGAGAGAAATTATAACAGATCTATGTAATTGTTGCAGCATGGTTTCACTTTTAAAAGAGTTACAGGACAGGTGTCAATCACAATTGGAAAAGCATTAAAGAAGTTGGGTGGGTGTCCGTGCATACCAGTAATAACATTGGAGAGGACTTCAAGAGACTGGCTTAGGACTGTGCACAGACCTGTATGGCTGTGCCAATAAGCCAATTGGAAGCCAACAAGAGTTAAACTTAAGCAATTCAGACAGAACTGTACTGTTGTACTGCTGTGAGCTGATAGTGATAAGGCTGTGTGGGTGCATTTTGTTAAAGTGGAAAAGTAATGGAAAAACAGTTGCTAGATGCAACTTCTGTGGTCACCAGATGTCACCCAAATGTGACAGAATGCTGGTTCATCACATCAAGTGCAGAAAATCATAAATTGATATAGCATGTATTAGATTCTGACAGTTCCCTGACAGTTTCTGACATCAGAAACTAGTTTCTGACATTGTCATGTCAGAAATATCTTTCTGACTGTCAGAAACCCAACCCTGTCTAGTATTAAACAAGGGAGATGATGTGGTGGTCTGCTTGCCTGGAGCCAAAATAGAGGCGATAACTGAGAGGGTAAAAACATTGTAGGTTCGGGTAAGGGTGGATCTGTTTTAGTACACGTAGGGACAAATAACGTAGAGAGGGAGGGTACAACTGCCATAGTTAGGAAATATAGGCAGTTGGTCAGAACACTAAAACAGACGCGGGTTGAGCAGGTAATACTGTCAGGGATTTTACCTGTAATGGGCAGGAGGGGTCACAAATATCGAAATTGTCGGGGGATGGTAATTAACATGTTAGTCCAGAAGCTATGTAGGGAAGAGGAAGTTGGATTTGTGGATTTATGGGGAAGTTTTGTTGGGAGGGCTGATATGTACATGAAGGATGGGCTTCATCTAAGTGGAAAGGGGGCGGCAGTATTCGCGGACAAACTTTCAGCAGCAGTAGATAGTGACTTGGGTACAATGACAAATATTTTTTGGAAGTAAACATTGTTTAAACTAGAAGTGCAGAACAAGAGGCCACTAGCACAGATAAACCAATATTAAATCATCTGAAAAACATCTCTGAAAAAGGTTATAGATGCGTATGTTTAAATGCTAGGAGCATAGTAAATAAGAAAAACTAGTTAAACGGTTACATTATGGTAGAAGATATTGACCCTCACATAATTGGTATAACTGAATCATGGGCCAACACATATATATCAGATGCTGAATTGGGACTGACAGGATACGTAATGTTTAGGAAAGATCGAATAGGAAGAAGGGGCAGGGGAGTTATTTTATATGTTAAAGAATCTATTCAGGCTTATGAAATAAAACTAGAAAGGGAAGCAGATTGCGATGAAGCTGTTTGGTGCAGAATTGTTTCAGGAAATTCAAAATTAACTGTTGGATTAGTTTACAGAAGTCCAAACATAAACGAAGAGGACAACACAAAAATAAAAAACGCTATAAAGGAAGTTAGTAAAGGGGATTGTATCATAATGGGAGATTTTAACCATGGATACATACAATGGAATTCTCTAGAGAGCACAGGGATTGAGGACCAACAATTTCTATTTTTAATCCAGGATAGCTTTCTTACTCAGCACGTGCTAGAACCAACCAGGGGAGAAAATGTATTAGATATAGTTTTGTCATCACAAAAAGAATTAGTGGACAATGTAAAAATATTTGAACCATTGGGTAACAGTGATCATAATCAAATACATTTTGACATCAATGTAAAATCAGAAAGTAAAAATAAGAAAGCGTACAAGAGAAACTTCCACAAAGGTAACTACAAAGATATGAGAAAATACTTAGCAAAGCTAGATTGGAATAACATGCTGATGAATAAGACCGCAATTGAATGTTGGAATATTATAAAAAAAGAAATTGAGAGTATCATCGATAAATTTGTTCCCTTCCTAAAAAAAGGAAAACGGTGTAGAAAGAAACACTTGTCAAAAGAGGCTATTAGAAAAATAGTATTAAAACAAACTATGTGGAGGGTTTATAGGCACACCAGAAAGGAAGAAGACTATGCAAATTACAAAGAGGCACTTAATGCAGCTACAACTGAAATCAGACAATCTAAAAGAAGCTATGAGCAAAAACTAGCATGTAACATAAAACATGACAGCAAGAGTTTTTATGCATATGTCAGGAGTAAACAAAACGTACAAGACAAGGTTGGACCTCTAGAAGACAGTGCTGGAAATATAGTATCACAGGGGTTTTTAATGGCGGAAGACCTAAATGGTTACTTCAGTTCAGTGTTTACCAAAGAAGATATTAGTTCATTACCAGTTGCTGATGCTAAATTTCAGGAGGCTAAATCTGAATATTTAGGTCCGTTAGTTGTAACTCCAGAATTGGTAGCTAAGAAAATAAAGGCAATGAAGGATAACAAATCACCGGGAGTGGATGGGATTCCTCCAAAATTACTAATGGAAACAGTAGAACAAATCAGTATACCACTTGCAAGAGTATTCAATTTGTCATTAAAAGAGGGAGTTGTTCCGTTTGAATGGAAAGAAGCAAACATCATACCATTATTTAAAAAGGGTTCAAGAAATAAGTCAGAAAATTACAGACCAGTGAGTTTAACGTTAGTGATTTGTAAATTATTAGAAAGGTTAATTAAAGACCATATGATGGACTTCCTCGTTAAGCATAAATTATTAAATTCATCTCAACATGGATTCCTTAAAGCGAGGTCATGCTTAACAAATATGTTATGTTTTTTGGAAGAAATCACTAAGTGGATAGATGTGGGATCGCCAGTAGATATTATCTACTTAGATTTTCAGAAAGCTTTTGACAAAGTGCCACATCAAAGATTACTACTTAAATTAAAAGCCCATGGTATCGGGGATAGCATAACTGACTGGATAGAACAATGGCTGACTGACAGAAGTCAACGAGTTGTAGTAGATGGAGAAGTTTCAAATTGGAAATCGGTTTTGAGTGGGGTACCTCAAGGATCAGTATTAGGACCTATATTATTCTTAATATATATCAATGACTTGGACGACAGCATAACAAGTAACGTACTGAAATTTGCGGATGACACAAAACTGTTTAGAAAGGTTAATACTGATGGTGATAAACAACATTTACAAAACGATCTAGACAGATTAGTGAAATGGTCTGAGAAATGGCAGATGCTGTTCAATTTTGGGAAATGTAAATGCCTACATACAGGACATGGGAACTTGAATGTAAACTATAAAATGGGAGATACTGTTCTGGGTACTACTGTAAAAGAAAAGGACTTAGGAGTTACAATAAGCGCTGATATGAAAGTTTCAGAGCAGTGTGGTATTGCAGCTTCAAAGGGTAATCAAATTCTTGGATTGATTAGAAGAAACATAACATAAAAAGTTAATTATACCTCTTTATAAAGCAATAGTTAGACCTCATTTAGAATACTGTTTACAAGCATGGAGACCATATCGTAAGAAGGATATAGATACGCTTGAACGCATACAAATGAGAGCAACTAAAATGATTCCAGAACTTAGAGACCTTAGTTATGAAGAACGCCTGAAAGAATGTGGTTTAACAACTCTAGAGACAAGGAGGTTAAGAGGAGATCAGATTGAAGTTTTAAGATATTGAATGGGTATGAAAATATTGATAGAAATGTTTTTCTCACTCAAGAAGGATAGCAGAACTAGAGGACATGAGGTAAAATTAGTAAAGGATCAATGTAGATTGGACATCAGGAAGCACTCGTTCTCACAGAGGACAATAAATGAATGGAACAAATTGTCTACAGATTGTGTAACTGCTAGCAGCGTGAATATGTTTAAAAACAAGGTTGACACATATCTCAGGAGGGCGGGTTATAAGTAGATGAACATTATTGGACACTCGATAAGCCAATGGCTTCCTTGTCCACTTGCCATCTGGGCCTTTGGCTTGGATGGCAAATCTTGTTAAATCTTGTTAAATTTACACACAGCATTCAGACTCTGACTACATGTAATGACAAGTGTGGATGTAGGGGCATGCAAGTGCAATGGTAGGGCACTGGACTCTATATTGATATGGGGTTTGAATCCTCTTCAAGTTCTATGTTCAATGAGAGTAATGGCTGAATATTTCACACAGAATATTAATCAGTGTTGGAATGAAGAGGTATATCTGGGGGTGTAGTATAAAGTGCCTAGATTTGTCAAAAAGGTGGTGGTTAATGCCATATAAGAATGGGTGGGCGGTACTTTTAGATATAAACTCAGTTAACCTCACCTGCCTGCAGCTGCTATGTCAGTATATGCCAAAAGGACATTCTTCTTCAGATGCGGTCCACTGTCTGTTGTATCGGCTGCACCCATCTGACTATAAAATATAGTGGCGATGTAAGCATACTGTAAAAAGAATACATTTCTCCAAAGTGGCAAATTGACATTTGTGGACAAATTGGCTCCAAACTGCACAAGTCCTACACTAACAACACCAAAGGCCAAACTACCGCATATACAGGTCATCAGTCAGTGTCCAGGCCAGGCTTGGGGTCAATTACATTCCGGACTTGTAATTAGAATTGTTGTTTTTTTATAAGTAATTTGAATTGGTGAGAATGTAAATGGTATTTTAAATTACTTTTAAAGTACTTTTTAATCACGTAACTTTTTATGTCAAATTATTTCCTACAACCAATCAATAAAATGTAATATATGTTGCATATATCATATCTCATTATTTACCATAATATGCAGAAATTAAATAAAGCTGCTGTAAATAGATGTTATTTTTTGGCATTGAGTATGTGTTCTAGACGATGCGAGACGTGACTTTCAACTTGCGCCAAAGCAGATGAAATGTCGCAACGAGTGCAACACCCATTCATTGATAAACATGTATTACATATTATATTAGTTTTATTTTGTGTGACTTGCATCAATATAATCGATGTTTAAAATTTATTCGAATGCTTCGTATCAATTGAAAAAATTTACTCTTATTTGTTGAAATGCACTGAGAATCAATTTCACTGGTTACCCAGACTCCGGGTAGTCCCGAATCGGAATCTGTCCGATTCCGTTATGGGACATGTCCGATACTGGAATTGGGTGGCGGGTCGCTGCACAAAATCGGAATTCCAAGACGGGAACCCGAAATCGGAATATGTATAATAGAATTCCGATTTTGCACTGTCCCAAATTGGAATTTGTAATTTTCCTGTCAAAGTACTTAGAACATATATATATATATATATATATATATATAGCGTTTCTTGGACCCGAAGTCTTATCTGTAACTTCACATGGGTAAGCCATCGCAAAGATTCTTAATCCTCGCGATGTACTTTGGATTGCATTATCAGGTTGAAGGTGTACTGTTCTCCAGAAATTAAATTATGTACATGCTCATAAAATTAGCTTCTTCGATCTCCCATCTGCAGTGTTTCAAAGTGGCGCACACAGATATATCGGCTGTCCGCGCAAAATTCCGATTTTGGGCGCGCAATTCCGGAATTAGGCACGGCGGGAATTCCCATACAAGAATCGGACGATTCCGATTCGGGACGTAACACCTAGTCCTAGTTCCTAGCCCTAGCCATGTTGGATGAGCGATAATACAAAACAATTATGGAAAAATAAACTAAACTTTCAGAAACGCGTAGCATCCATTTGATTTGAATGCCCGTGCAAATGTGACATAATGTAATTTATTCATTCTGCGTTTATTAATTATTTTCTACCTGGAAATACTGTGCTTGTGCTTTCAACAGATAAGCAATGAAGTTCGGCGCCTTTTCTGTCCGATAGAGGGCGAGCTTGTTGGGTTTAAAAGCCGGTAATCGAAAGTGGAAGAAAGCAGTTTCGTGCAGTTAAAAATTAGCCGCGGTATCTCAAATTGAGCTAAATATCGGTTGCATGCACAATTATTATGTACAAATACACGTAGCATGTTTTCCAAATATATACGAAACTAAACCGAAAATCAATGCATATAATATGTCAAAGTACACAATTAATTTGTAGTACGTCATGCGCGAAATGCAGTGTTCTTCCTTCAGTTTCAGTTCCCAGTCAACATGTTGAACTCGTGGATACCCGCGGTGGTTGGCGCGTTCATAATATGGTCCGCTTCGGTTGCACATTATATGTTCGAGCTAAGACCGCGCGCTAACAGCCATGGTTTTACTGCTAAGGGTTGGAGACCTGTTGCTAAAGTTTTCCGGTGAGGTATTACGAGACCAAGTTTTGACATTATTAATATTGCCTATATATGACAATAATTTAAGTGCAGTTTGGTCCTTAAAATAAAATATTAAATGTGCGCAAGTTTGTAGGAATATAATTAACTTTTTATTCTGTACTTAATTGATATAATAATAATAATCATTCTGATGAAAATTATAATTATGAAGTGTAATGTAATAACACATAAATGACATTGCACCATGAAAGTGTCCACAATTTAAAGTTTTTTTTTCAGAGAACAGATTGAGAGTGGTGAATTGAAGGGTGGCGGCCTGTCCGTATATCACAATGGGGAGTTGGTCGTGGAGTTATTTGGGGGTCAGGCCGACCCTCACAATAATATGGAGTGGGAAAGGGACACCCTGACCCAGGCCTATTCAACCACAAAAGGCGTTGCTGCAATCGTCATGGCAATGCTCGTTGATAGGTAAGGCGTAGGCGAAACAATTTTGTGTTTCCGGTAACCCGACCCTACCTAGAAAAACGGGCTGACCCTAATCTTTTTATTTGATTTTTCAATCATTGTTTGTTTCGTTACATTTTCGTTAAAACTAATAAAACAACCCGCGAGTAATTCAACCTGCTTATTCGATGACAATGTGTGCACTACCGAACTTGTTTGGGTCCGCACGCGTGATTTGCGGGATCGGAAATATTTCACCCAATGAGCGATCTTGTTACATGCTGAATCACGTTGGCAAGGGATGGCAAGATGGCACTTGCGTCTCTAGACTGTGTAATAAAACGCCATTGCTTATTCCACAATGGAAATCCTATACGTAATTTTTTTATGCTGTGAAACGAAACGATTGACAGCATTGGTAAAGAGTATGGCTGCAGCGATGGATCGTGTGAAATCGCCTTGGCGGAACTGGAGGAAGGACCGTGGACTACCGTGTCGCACACGGACGCGTTTACCTCGCAGACGCCAGTCATAAACGTAGTTACGGCGTATAGATGTAAATTCATCATGTCATGATAATCATGAACGCCGGATCCTGCCAATACCGGCCCTAGCATTGAGGCTTAGGCACCAAGGAATGCGTTTCAAGTGCTGATGGCAGGCAGCTCAAGTACCAGGCCCCAAAAATCCCTGCTGTATGTCAAAACCTCCTGGACTTGGTCCTGGTACTTGTCAACTTTGTAAGTTCGTCTTCACTGAAACTGTCACTGACTTTAAGTCTGGATTATAAATGTAAATGAGATTTTGAGCTGGCAGATCCATTTAGTATTATATTTTTGTGATATAGCTGACGCGTTGAGAAATTGAAATGTGAAAACAGTTTCAAAATCGGTCAGATTTTCGAGATAGGATATTTTTTGAAGAAGTTGAATTCAACACGTTATGCAGATTATCATTACTATGTCTTCGACAGCATATCAGGTTCACCTTTAATATTTATTTATTTAATTTTTTACTATTTAAATAAACTAAGTTAAAGGTGCGGTTGTAATATTAAAAGCTTGCCTTTGATTAATTAAATGCGTGTATGTAAAGTTAAAGGCATGCTTCTAATTAATTAAGTATGTGTACGTAAAGTTAAAGGCATGCCTTTAAATAATTAAGTATGCATATTTAATGGTAACCAATCGGAACCAGCGAAGTGCATTGATATAATTTTATTTCGTTTTTATGAATGGCAGTTGGAACATTTCTGGCCAACGGGTGTTGTGTCACATTGTAATTTTTTTAAGATTTTAGTTTAAAAGTATTCTTTGTTTTAATTAAACTGACTTTATTATGTAATATCTACATTGAACACTGACTATTGCCATTGGTGCAGACGCTTTGTTTTTATTTTGGTGTAACAAATTGTGTACATAAACGATGTCGTGTTGTAAGCTTGTAGTGTTAAAAAAATATAATAAAAAAAAATATTTCCCTACCTACCCTACCTAACTTTTTTGGGCCCGTTACCTGAAACACAACATTTTTTTTTTTAGGCCTAATGCATTAGTGACTATCTCCTTCTTTCCCTTAACCCTTTGAGGGACTGGGGCCACATCGACAATTCTTTTGTGCCCTACCAATGGCTTGTCTCCATCTCTCTAAATTTTCCCCTATTCCATGCCTTTTTTAGATCCCTCAACCTTAATGTTGGTATTCCTCTTCTCCGTCTACCGCCCCATTAAGTTTTCCATGTGTGACGTCGCCAAATTGTACAAACAAGTTGGCTCCAGTCGTCTATAGTTCTTTATTGTGGTCTTATTTGTTAAGCCTAGAGAAAATATATAAAACTAAAAGAAAATAAAAACCTGAAACACACAACAACAGAGTGTGTTATACAATATCACTCAACAGCACAAACATGGAAACAAGATGGTGTGAAAACATGTTACCAATACAATGTAAAGTATGTTAAGAAATATATATAATGGTTTTACAAGATACACCATGATTACATAATAGTTATTCAAGATAAACCATGAATACAATTGTACGTAGTTTAACAAACACAATGAGTCTTTACATCTAATAAATGCAATAATTACACAATCCACCACAACCATGCTCACTCCAACACTATGCACAATATGATGTTACCAATACAATGTAAAGTATGTTAAGAAATATATAATGGTTATACAATATACACCATGATTACATAATAGTTATTCAAGATAAACCTTGAATACAATTGTATGTAATTTCACAAGCACAATAAGTCTTTGTATCTAATAAATGCAATAATTACACAATCCACCACAACCATGCTCACCCCAATACTATGCCATTTCACTGCATGAGCCTCATTAACGCAATTCATGTCAACTGTCATGACCCCTCCTGAGTGCAGAACATGTATAATTATTTAGACGAGTGTTGCAAGCATCATATCTCTATGTTCGTAAACTAACTATTACTACTTTAATAAGTTCTAACTTGCAACACAGTACACATTCTACATTAAATGATTGAACCAAACACTTAATCCTGTTTACAAGCTAGTGTGGCTCCCAGCTTGCACTCAAGCACTTGTCCCTTGGGAGTATTTCACACACCCTACCCAGCCAGTGCCATATGGTGATTAATCAAGACAACATCAAAGGGAGAAGGAGAATGCTCCAGTCTGATTTGGTCTTAACTGCACAGAATGTTATATAATAACTCTACATGCACAGACCATGCATAATGTATATTAAATATCATAATACATTAACTATACAACAGCACTAAACATGATTAAACTTAACTTTCTAAATGGTTCTACCAGCTACTGGCTACAGGCTTTCAAAATGCCATTAAGCCCTAGCTGTTAACAGACAGCTGGTGGGACATTCCTCCCTAAGGTCCAGACAGTTCATTTGCTCCCCATCTTCTTAGCACATCAGTAACCAAAGTCACTATTAGTTAATTATAACTAGATATGTAAATATGTTTACATAGAAAGCTGGACAATTCTCCAATACACATTATGGTACAATTATAAATTGAAAGGATTCATTTTCTAAGGTGTAACGTAGTATTTAGAAACTTACCAAAACAGGGTTGTTGTCTTGTTGACTGTGAGATCAGGCCTGGCCCACTGGGACACAGCCCCTCCCCTGACCACAGGTGACCCCTGTCTCTTGGGCAAATTTTATATTTAAACAACTTAATTATCAGTAATATGACCAGCAACCTACACAGTAAGTGCAATTAACCATAAGAGAATAAGATAAATAGTTATAACAATAATAACTATTTAACTATGTTGTCTATAGAATGCATGCATCTCTGATTACCATGGGTGCTGCCATATGGTGGCCAGTAATGACGCCACCAACAAGATTAGGAAGCCTCTCAACACAAGCTACAACTAAACTGTATAATGTGTTAGCGACCAAACTGCTCCTTTACACATGCTCTCTTTACCAATCTCTTCTCGTTCATTCTCTGAATATGTCCTGCCCATTGCAGTCTGCTCCCAACTACCTACTTTTTCAGGTGTTTTTTCATTCCAATCTCTTCTCTCTATTCCCTCATCTTCCTTCTGTAATCTTGTTTCATCCTATGTATTCTCCGGACCAGGACTTTGTTCTCTGTTACCTGCAGCTTTTCTCTGTCAGTGTAAGTGTTCTCAACCCTTATACACAAGCTTGTACCATGCATACCTCAAACACTTTCCTGTTCCTGCTATGAACTGTTAATGCTGTAATTCAGTTTCAGAACTGTGACATTATTGCCATGCCAATTTTGTTCAAGAAATAAAAAAAATCAACAAACCATAATATCTATAGGATGTGTGGCATACATGTAACAAGTTTGTAAAATATTGGAATCATGGTTGCCTAATTGCCTAAACAATTTACTAGCTTTAACCGCACTTAAACCATTATGCTGTGAAGAATGTTGCCATCCAATTTTCAGACACCTGTTGCTATTTTCAGTTTTGATCTGTTTACTTATGGTTTCCTTTCAAATGTTGACACTATTTAATTTGAACATGTTTCTGATTTGGCAGAGATTTGATCAGTTACTATGAACCAGTGAGTAAGTACTGGCCAGAGTTTGCGGCCCAGGGCAAAGGGAGCATCACTGTGGAACAACTTTTGAGTCATCAGGTGAGTGGGAGCAGGTAACAGGGTACAGTGAAGTTCACCTCACGTCTTTTTCATCTTCCAATATAGGGAACCAGGAAGTCCGAGGACCAATTCACAGTAATATGTTCTTGACATCCACTACTGAAGTTAACAATGTGTTGCGCATCTGTAGGACCTTACTTCCACCATCATCATCCATGTAGACACTAAGTAGAAGGGATCTTGTTTGAAATGTTTCTCCAATGGTTGCTGGTTACATACTTCCAATTCCAGAATGTACCCTTAACTTTAAAAGTTGGATTAGTATGTTGGCTAGTTAATTGTATCCAACTTATTGTTAATTGTGAAATAAATAGACTGCTGGTCTACAATTGACCACAATCCCAATTACAATTGCATGGTGTCAGGTATTGTTTCAAATATCTCGCTACAAAACTATTGCAAATTCTGTTACCTCCCTTTGGTGTTCTGTTCTCCGAGCAGTTGACCCTGTTGGTTCAATACTGCTATGATGCCTGTAGGTGTTTATCTATTGTCAGATTATGATTTACTGGGCTATGTTCTCCATGTCCAATTCAGACCAAATGCAGAATTCAATAAATTCATCACCATTGACAAGAGGTTTGGCTAATGCTAATTTCTAGATGCTGGTTTCAATGTAAACATTTTTCTGAAGAATTTTGCATTTTTATACAAGTACTGGAAACTTTTGATTGTTGTCTTTTCTCGATGAAACAAAAAATAAAAACCTTGTATTTTTGCATTGCAATTTTTCCACTAACTCTTGTTTATCATATTAGCTGGCTTACCATCTAAAAAAACAGCTTAGAATTATACAGTAATAACTAGTGGATTGTTGCTGGTTTTGTAGGCTGGATTGCCCATAATTAATCAAGAATTCTCCTTGTATGATGTGCTAACCGACCCACGAATGGTTGGCCAAATACTTGCAGGACAAAAGCCCATATGGAAGCCAGGTAAGGCAGACTCAAACACAACTAAAACTAGATGGCTAATTGTTCATAGTGTCCAATTGCAACTGCAGAGAACCAAAACACAATAAATTATATTCACAAACAAAACGTGAAGACATTTGCATCATCCTGAAAAGTAGATGGAAATGACTCGGTCTTCAGAATGACCAGTTACTTGCCAGCGAAAACAGCACTGACTTGAACCCCATATGAAAAAAGGGTAGACCAAAAACAACATGGAGACAAACCATGGAAGAGGAACTGAAGGCTGCTGGGCTGACCTGGGACACAACGGCAGAGGAAGAGCCCAAAACAGACGGAACTGGCGAGATTTTGTAATATAATTGTCTTATGTGCAAACCTTGGGCATGAAGAGAATAACCAACCAAAATTATATTCCTCTTATAATGCTTGAGTAAATTGTGCAAATCAGAACCAGGTATATATGAACACCTATTGTTTGCTTTGCATTGAAACGATGTGATGTTATGATGTTCATATTGCTCATTGAATTTCAGGGACACAACATGGTTACCATGGTATCACATTTGGTCTCTATGTCGACCAACTTGTGAGGCGCATTGATCCATACAAAAGAGACCTCAGTACATTCTTTCATCAAGAGATTGCTGTGCCATTTGGTAAGTACTATGATATTGCAATTGCTTACATCCTCGTGACCCCGTGAGGATGGTTTTAATAGCCTTTCTCCCAGGGGTAGATAGTAGAGCTATCAACAGGTGATGAGGGTGGTTCAAATAACCTTTCTCCCAGGGGTACATAGTAGAGCTATCCACATGTGACGAGGGTGGTTCTAATAGCCTTTCTCCCAGGGGTAGATAGTACAGCTATCCACAGGTGACGAGAGTGGTTCAAATAGCCTTTCTCCCAGGGGTAGATAGTAGAGCTATCCACAGGTGATGAGGGTGGTTCTAATAGCCTTTCTCCCAGGGGTAGATAGTAGAGCTATCCACAGCTGAGGAGGGTGGTTCTAATAGCCTTTCTCCCAGGGGTAGATAGTAGAGCTATCCACATGTGATGAGGATCGTTGCAGGGTAGAACCATGATAAATGAAGATATCCACAAAGTGCAATCACACATAATTAGAAAGAAGAACATATTTTGGTCATTTTGAAAAATAACTATTAAATTGGTATTTATGCAGTGAAAGTATTATACACATACAGTTGATATTATTGCATTATATTAAGATGTAGGAGTACAGTAAGACTTATATAAATAATAAATATAAACTTATTTATTTACAACTTTTGAACTTATTTATTCGTGAAATGCTGTGGAAGCAATCTTATTTAAGCAAACAGCTAATTGTTTATACAATGATATATATAGCATCAGATATGTACTCAGTGTAACAATATATTATGGGATGCAATATTTGACTTGTTTAAAGTCACATATTGACCATTGTTCTATTTAGGAATCGACTTCTTCATTGGCTTGCCTAAGGAAGAAAATTACCGCTGTGCAAGAGCATTCGATTTCTCGTTCTTCTCAACTGACATACTCTTTGCATCGAGGTACTATAGTATCATGTATGCCTATGCAACAGATAAAGATTCCCTCATCAGCCAGCAGCTGAAGAATCCACCAGAGATTGTGATGGTAGGATCTCTTCAAATACCCGAATGTTTGCATCTTTCTAATCATCTGATGTGTGTATATGAATAGTGACTGAAGATTTTCAAAAAGCTTTCAATAAAGTGCCATACCAGACTGTGGCTTAAGCTAAAAGCCCATGGTATAGGGCAGGAGGGCCAAATTAGTTACTTGGAATAGGTCAGCGGGCCACACATACACGCACGCACGCGCGCGCGCACATAAGGATATTATCTTTCTTGTAACACGTACGATATATATATATTTATATATGTATATACATACATACACTCACACACACATATATATGTGCCGCAGGTTGCCGACCCCTGGTATAGGGTGATGGTGTAATCAAGTGGATAGAAAAATGGCTGACATACTGAAGACAAAAAGTAGCAGTAGAGTTTTCAAATTAAAAATCAGTTTTGATTGGGATACTTCAATGATGTGTATTAGGAGTCTATGACCTGTAATTCTTCTTAACAAATAACATATCTCAAGTCTATGCTTTGTGAGTAGTACCCACACATGCAACAACTAAACATCTAAGCATGTAACTTTAATGTTAGTCCAAAAATTTTAATACCGGGGTAAGTCTGGTTTGGTTTGGTGTGAAAACTGTCCCTGTCATGCCTCACACTTCATAGACAGTTTTCACACACTAGTTTAATTAAACGCCTGTAGAAATTTTTTTAATTATTAGATCTGTTGGATTTGTGCCCCATCTAGTAAGTCTAGTGGTAGTGTGGGGATTCCATATGGGTGACAGTACTTGAGGTTTGGAAGGATTAGCTGTAGGCTGTTTCTTTAACTTTGGGTTTACGTGGGCCAAGAGTTCTTTTAATCATGCCTAGAACTTTCGAAGATTTTGAAGCTATGTCAGTGACATGATTTGCCCAGGTTAATTTGGAATATAATTTTACTCCGAGATATGGGTGGCTGGATACTGTAGAAAGTGGCTGGCCAAAAAGCAAATACTTGTGTGAGCTGGGTTTAATTTTGTTTTTTATTGCAGTTGGTTGAGGTAAGTGTGGAGAATTTTGTGGTCAGTTTTTGAAGAAATTTTACGATATATAATACCGTCATCTGCAAAAAGTGAATCGGAAGATGATTTAACAAGCTTTCTTGGTCAGTGACTTGGAAGATGATTTAACAAGCTTTCTTGTTCAGTGACTTGGAAGATGATTTAACAAGCTTTCTTGTCCAGTGACTTGGAAGATGATTTAACAAGCTTTCTTGTTCAGTGACTTGGAAGATGATTTAACAAGCAAAGTACTGAAATCTGCGGATGACACAGTAGTGTTTAGAAAGATTAAATGTGATTAAATATTATACACAATTTACAAAATCTAGACAAATTAGCCAGATGGTCTCATTTGGTCATTCTCTACACAAACAAACATTGTTTGTTTCTGTTGGGTCACACATAATATCTTTTCTTAATTGGAGGTGTAAAATTACCACGCTGAGCCAATTATTGAATCTTAGGTGGACATGCACATACACGTAATTGAAACATAGGCATAAGCTTACCTATGACTGTTTTTGTTAGAGTGAAATTTAACATTCTGCTATGTTTTTTAAAGGACCTTGGGAACAATCCAGCATATCGGGAGATTCCTTGTGGTTCAACACACGGCTTTGGTACAGCAACCAGCCTTGCAAAGCTCTTTGGAATCTTGGCAAATGATGGCGTTCACAAAGGCAAACAACTGCTGTCTAAGGCTGCAATTGATCGCTTGATGGAGCCACTGTCGGTTGGCTGGGACAGAGTGCTGCGAATGGACATTACCTATGGTCGTGGCGTCACTTTACGAGATGTTCATCCGGTGAGTTTTATTGAGGGCTGTGTTCAATAAGCTTTCCAGTCCATTGCCAGTGTAACAATATACCTGCAATCTAAAGTAAATATATCAAGTTGTTTTACCCTTATCAAGAGAGGTAAGTCTGCAATTGAATTGAATTAACCGCATGCTAATTTTCACATCGAATACACAAATTAGATTTTCTGTGACAATTATTTGTCCAGGTACTCTATTTACTTCATATATTAATAGTTCAATCACTGTTTATTTTTATGGCTATTTGAGTTATGTCTTAGATCCATGATAAAGTAGAGAGTACAATTAATAAGATCTGCTCAGTCATGCACATTGATTCTAAATCCTAACTAATATATAAGATGGATCATATGGGCATACTGATTGAAGCATTGGTATTATGCATGACAAATATAATATTTAGGTGTCAATATCTGCTCATGGAAAAGCGTGAAACATCCCAGAGATGTCGAAATGGCGTTTGAATGAACATGTCTGCCAGGGGGTGACGTGTAAAGCGCTTTGAACAGTCCCAAGGACTGGATACCATGCTATATAAGAATCATCAAATTGTGTTGTTTGCTTCAGAGAGGCTACATGTTTGGCACCCCCGGCGCTGGTGGACAGATGGGGTATGCTGACCCCCAGCACAAGCTTGGCATATCATTCCTCACGAACTATCAGTCATTGTTCAGCATTGGTGATGACCCTCGTTACTTGGAGTTGGAGCGATCCATCTACAGGTGTGCCCAGGAACTGTCAGGCACATACAAGGAGGAATCTGCAGACAATTGCATGTCTGAGGAATGTGGACAATCGTGATACCATGGACACGGGCTGGTTTACACTAACGATTTGTGCCCCAGTTGGTCGGATGACATGCTCTGTCGCATGACAACGCACACCTAAATTATGTTTGCATTTAGATGGGCGACGTGTCTAGACACTGCGACCTAGATCTTGACTGGTGCCACTTCCGATTTGAGCTTTGATGAAAGGTTACCTGCTTTTGGTCGCTGACTGGTCACTGCTTCAAAATCGCTGCCCAATTCGACTGACACAATCGTAGACACAAGTTGGCTTCACTAATTGGTCTCGCGAGGGTGTAAATATTTATACGACTGATTCTTCCACACGATGTCATGACACCATGTTGGCCGACCAGTTGGACAAGTAATCACTCCTGTTAACCAGCCTTAGCACTGTTTTGCAAATTCTCCCCAGAATGACATCGTCAGTACTATTAAATAAAGGTTGCTGTCACAGATATATTTTACTAATATTGTAATCAATCTTGTTTGGTGTTGGATTAATGTTGGTCATGTTAATCCTTCTGTTATCCAAACCAAGGTATGATAACAGGCAGAGGTTAGAAGTTTCCCGATTTGATGGGGGATCTCCTGAAATTAGAACAAAATGATAAAATCACCCGATCTCCCAAATTAAAATTAAATCTCCAGCTTTTCTGTAAAATTGTTAAAAACAAACTGATCGCCTCACTGACCCTACAGCCTCGACACGTATGTACCGGTATATACCAAGTAGTGTCCACGGGTTCGAGAGTGGATTAGAAGCCTTCTTACTCTGGTTGTTTATCATCCTCTCTTTGACATTTCTTCGTCATATTGACTGATATTTGAAGGAACTTTAGATGAATTTCCACAAAATGTGACACTATAGAACAAAATGGTAACTTTCCAACTACCAGAATACCAAAATAAAAACTTGGGCCAAATGAAACATTTCTTATGGGGCTATTTGATTTAACTGCAAGACATTTTTTATTGAACGTCCTTATTTCATTTGTAATAAATAGGGTAATATCTCCCAACTTGTTCAAATTAAATTAAAAAAAAATGATATTTGGTCTTCTCTTAATCTTATAATCTCTCTCTTGCTAGCTCGCTTTCTTTCTCCCATCATGTGCATCCTTTTTTAACAACCATGTATTATTAATTGACTGTGTAAGTTATTGCCTGAATACGACGTAAACGGCCAACAGTTCTTGATCTTCTTGACTCCTAACAGATGTGAATAGCTTTGTGTCATCGGCAAACATCTTGATATTGCAGTGGACCAGGTCTGGGATGTCGTTTACGTATAATATGAAGAGAAGCGGACCTAAGACCGACCCTTGGGGGACACCACTCAGGACGGGCCCACTCCGACTTAGATCCATTGAGGACCACTCTCTGAGTCCTAGCACTCAGAAAGGCTTCCACCCACCGAGCCACTTTGCCTTGAATGTCATAGGCTTCTAGCTTCTTCATCAGTCTGCAGAGGGGAACTGTGTCGAACGCCTTCTTATAGTCCAGGTAAATGACGTCCAGGCCATATCCCTCATCCAGTGTTGTCCAATCCTCAAAGGTCTGTAGCAGGTTGGTCAGACAGGACTTGCCTTCCAGGAATCCATGTTAGTTCGGATTGATGATGCTGTTTTTATTGAGAAACTCAATCATGTTCTCTCTGATGATTGCTTCCAGAATCTTGCATGAAATGGAAGTGAGACTGATCGGTCGGTAGTTTCCAGCTTTCGATTTAGACCCTTTTTAAAAATTGGTGTGACTAATGCTTGTTTCCAGTCCGAGGGGATTTGGCCGGTTTCTAATGACTGGCGGAACATCCAATACATCGGCTTGGCCAGACTGCTGCTACACTCTTAGGACCCTTGGGTGCAGCCCATCTGGGCCTGGTGCCTTGTCTGGTTGGATATTTTGTAGTTTCTTTCGGACAGTCTCTTCTGTAAATGTGATATCAGTTACACATTCATTAGTTCTTTGGTGGAATTATGGGATGGCGGACTTATATTCGTGTACAAACACTGATTTGAAAAAGTCGCCCAATACATTTGCTTTCTCCTGGTAATTTTCTGTTAGACTTTAACCTTCTGTTTTGATCTCAGATATCCGTAGAATTTCTTAGGTTCCTTCTTGCAATTGTTGATTAGTTTTTCTTCATAGTTCTTCTGTGCTTGTCTAATCTTAGCGTTTGTCTCATTTCTCTGTTTGACATAAGCACTGTAGTCTCTGCATGTCCAGCCCAGAACTTTTGTATGTAGTGTTTGTACAAGTTGTACTTTCTCTTCACTATTCTCAACATTTGTTTACTCCACCATAGAGATTTGTTGTTCATCTTGCGTTTCACGTTCCTGAGAGGAACGTTTTCTCTTACTGTTTCTGAGATCTCTTTCTTGAGTTCAGTCCAATTTGTGTTCACACTGTTACCATGGAAGTTTCTGGATCCGCTCAGTGTTTCGTTGGCCGGCGCTTCTGCATAGCATATGTAGGACCCCCGTAGGGACTCGTGGTCTCTGTATCCCAGTGGTGCTAGATGTGTGACATTGTCAACCATGTATTGTTCATTTGAAAACACCAGGACCAGGTCAGTATATTGGAGGTGGAGCAACCATCAAACATGGAGGCAACTTCCAGTTTTAAAATCGTCACAGAAGATGATACAAATGAAATCATCAAAATAGAAAAAACAAGAACACGGTTACAAAAACAAACCCAGACAAGAGCGGATGGTATAGCATTCAGTATAGTTTTAATGTATACATTCTTCACAAAACATGTTTCGTTTTTGTAGCGAGCATATACACTCATGATTATGCGCAATTATCAGTTAATAAAATGTTATAAATTGTTCATGTTCGTCTAGTCTTTGTGTTGCCATGGACACGCAGTTGTTTCAACGCACGGCAAAAATTGCGGTAATGTTTATGCTTAATCAAGGAGAACCACGTCACGCACACGCTCCAAAACCGATTAATTGTTAGTAAAAATGTCGTCGGTTGGCAATGAAATGAATTTATTACACATACATATTATACTCATGATAATGTAGAATTGTCAGTTAATAAAATTTGTATGAATTAGTCATATTCGTATTGGCCTGAGGGTAGCCGCATTGGCCAATAATATGGCAATATCAATAAATAAAGAACATAATAATTATTTGCTTCTTCCCATTCTTAGCTAAAGGGTATACTGACTACTGTACCTCTCTTAGTAAAGTTGAAAGCTTCTGCGTTGCTGTGTTCCATAATATTTCTTGCTGCTATGTTAATACACAACACGTAGACTTCATACTTTAGCAAAACATAAATATTATATAAGTTAACGAAGACATAATTTAAACGAGGCGTTAGATTCAGTTACTGAGTACCGTATGCACACTGACCTATATATAGATCAGTGCGCATGCAAGATTAATGGCAAAGACCGCGCTTACGATTCGGTATTTACGGTAAAGAGGATTGCATTTGTACAACTTTAGTTGCGTATCTAAACAACATCGCCGTCTGTGTTGGAATGTTTATTTATTTTTTGAACACAACTATAATCGCACTCGAAAAGATAATCACGATTTCTATTAATGAGATTACAACGTAGGCACTGCAACTACTAATCGGCGGCTAATGGACGGACGATCCTGTTCCCGAAAACAAGAAAGCATGGCAGACGGCGGGCACGACGAAGTTGGCTCGTCAAAAAACGTCGATCCTGATGACACAGACAATGTGTTACCCGGTTTCAAAGATGTCAACGCATTTTCAAAGGTTGATAATTGTTTGACTATCTGACGCAGGTTGATGTTATTATAGTGAAGGTGTCTGACCCGCTGGCACCGCAGCTACAAGTGCACCCCGTTTTGCCGTTGGCGGACTCCATCCTTATCCTATACCTAATCCTACAAAACTTACTCAGCGACTGGGATACAGGCCAACAGTAGTCAATTCTAGTCTATAGACACTCGGTAGTGCTAGTGGTGTCTAGTCTCTAGACTCTAGTCCAATGGCAATGCAAACCAATGGCAAAGATGCACTCATGCAAAACACCTGGGAGGCTGGGTCCTTTACTCCTTGCCCTGAAGTACACCACATGCGTACATGTCATATGACTGAGTAAACATCAAGAAAAGCCTTGTATAAAATCCTATGTTACATGATGGGTGATCGATGTTTCCATTAAAATAAAATGGGCTGTTGCTATAAGTCCGGACCCAGACGTAGTGCAAAACAGCTATTGGTCCGGCACTTCATGTGCACATGCGCAATGAGAACCTGCTAGAACATCATCGTTGTCAATTATATATATATACGTTCAAGCGCAGTTATGTATAAACTGTACTCATTGTCAATCATTGAAGTATGAAGATATACCTGCCTGCCTAAACTAAAGATGCCAATGATACTTTTGACTAGTTTTGAGATCATTAAAGAAGAGAAGAGACCTATCCTAGCTATACTTTTCAAATAATGATGTAGCATTACTTTGTCAAATTTGAGCGTATCAGATAATATTCCGGAGCTTAGCACCTGGTTTATTAATGATTTGCTGACCGTCTGCAAGCGCACTTCAAATAAAATATGTGCCTGGTATGAAATGGGCTTCTGCAAAATAATAAATTCCTATTATTGTATGGTTCTGACATTAAAAAAATGTGGCCAACCTTGTTCGACTTTTTTGCCTAACCATACAGCTTAGTTTTGTCAAATTGAAAGATGTTCACGTTTTCTGTGGTTCAGCCCCATCACCTTGGATTTCTTTTTGTTGATCTTGTGTCCTATTTTCTTGCTGATTTCCTGGAGTCTGTGTCTTTTCTCGCATGTCTTGTTGCATATGTGATTGGATATTTCTGTCTGCCACTCAGAGCACTGTCAGTGATGTTTCTGGCATTGGTAACATAACAGTGCCCATTAATGGTGGAAAAATCAGTGAAAGACATCTCTATTGATGTTTACCCAAATAGTGTACCCTACTATCAGTTGTTATGTTAAGACATCAAACACAATAGTCTTGAAAAGAAGATATAATAGTAACTAAAACACTTGCATTAGTTTACACCGTTTGATAAATAGGTGCAAAAAAACATTGACTATTTTTGTAGTGGCTACATAAATTTCAAGTGTTGTACACCACAGCATAAAAATTAAATCTGTACATTCAGTTTCAGCAAACACATTGTCAATATTTCATAACTTTACTACTTGTTTAAAAAATAAACAGTGTAATCAGCAAACTGATTTTAGCTGTGGAAGATTCTTTAAAGTAATATCTTTACAGACAGCTTTGCAAGCAGCGATGTTGGCCACAAAGTGCTCCAATGGACTGCCAAGTTTCGGGGATGACTTCGACTACTACTCAAGCTTTGAATCATTTCGACAACTGATGCATGTCGAGGGCGAGAGAATCCTACAAATGTACGTATATGATTGAAACATTTAGGCTAAACTGAGAGTTGATGTGCAATAGAGAAATGTGTAGACTTCAATACTGGATTCCATGAAGACTTCAATACTGGATTCCATGAATAAAATGAGCCATTAGTTAGACTTAATTTTCACTAATGAAGATTACATGATTAAGAAACTTAGATATCTATTTCTTCACTTGTGAAAGGTGAACATGTTGTGAGTGTATATACCTCTGTAGTTGGAGAAGAAGTGATTATTGGAAAACAAACATAGCAGCTATTAATGCTACCTTCCTTCATCGGCACAATATCTTAGCAAGACATTGGAGAGTAATTATCCAGAATGTTGACATCCGGATTGTTTAGTGGGAAGAAGAGATGTAAAGTAAAGGGGTAAACCAGAGGTTTAAGTAGAAACCTGGCAGAAAAAATGAATAGATGTTTTGTATTCCACGCCATGAAACCACCTGTTTGTTGGGACTTAATCATTGATGTGTTGCGTGATTGCAGCATTCAGCAGATCATGCGTTACCATGGCGCTAAGGGTAACTTGTCAACGAGCAGCGAGGCTGTGGAGCTGGATGACAAGTTTGACGTGTTGGTTGACGCAAATGACCAAGTACTCGAATGGGTGGTGAGTGTCTAGATCCTAGGATGATCCTTGGAGATTGCACATGTTGGTGGTATTTGTTGGTTGCAGCTCATTAGGCCACATTCTTTATGTACACATCAGTTGGCTGTATACCATAAGTTTCTCTGTATAATACGTCCCTATGTATAATATGCACCCAGACTTTTGCTAAATTCTTATAGAATTTGTATATTACCATGTATAATACGCACCCCAACTTTTGGCGTCAACCCCTGATTTCCCCGCTTCTGATAGTTTGCTTGAAGCATGATTCAGGGTTGGCCACTGTCATTTCATCAAAGTTTGTTTGTGTGATGATCCTTGAATCCATCTCAGAATCATAAATATGTCATGCAAGTTACACATATTTGAGCATATTAACCCGACGCTGTCCACACATTTCTGCGTTATTTCAATTCCATATCCAGCTCTATCATAAGAGTATAATATGCACCCGGACTTTTAAGTAAACCATGAAGAAAAAATGCGTATTATACATGGAAACTTACGGTATGTCAAGTATCAAGGGTTATTTTCATTGGTGACTATGTTTTGAACAGGGAATGTCCACAGTGAAAATAATGAGTACTGCATTTGTATATTTCATACAAAATGAGTACTGCACTGGTGTATTTCACACAAAATGAGTATTGCACTGGTGTATTTCAAACAAAATTAGTACTGCGCTGGTGTATTTCATACAAAATGAGTACTGCACTGGTGTATTTCACACAAAATGTTGGATGGCATGAATAAGATTGACTAAAACATCATCTTGATGCGTCAACCAAATATCAGGGTGGTGGGTCTTATGATAGTGACTAGTCTTGCTAGGAATCTCCTTTGGCCCACATTATTGAAACATTTACTTTTATTAGATTATTTTTGTTTACTGTAGTTATACTATTCATTGTTTTAATGATTTTTTTACTGAGTAGAACACAGTTATAATGTGTGTATATTTTTTTTGCTTGAATAATTTAGTTGACTCTGGCTTTTTTGCCATGTAATACATTTCCGGAATCCTGCCAATACCTTGTTCTGTGACATAAATCTATCACTGCACAGGGAACGTGGTTGGACGAGGCATCGGGCCTCAAGAGAGACAAGCCTCTCATTATGGCAACTGCAACGCCCAAGCAGCCTGTCGCTAGCTGGAACCGCAAGGTAGGAATGGTGCAGGTTCATTTATTCAATCGCAGTTTGTAGAATAATAATATTCATTTTATGTACAGTTCACAGCGCTTTACAAATGTACAGAAATTATATTAAAAAATATTGCGTTGTGGTAAAAACAATACTTGTAATATTATAGATACAATTATATATATAATTTCGCTATAAAATAATAATTAAGATGTAATGTAAACATGGACCATAAGAAGAAGTGACTATAGTAGCGGCATGACATAATATCATATAATAAAATAAATTAGGTTAAACAAAAACATAATAATAAATAAACTAAAAATAAAAAAAAAGATAAATGTACACATCTGTAAGTTCAACTATGACAGTGGCTAGGCTAATTAAACTAAAAAGTATAAAACAAATAAATGAACTAACATCAGGGTTGGAAAAAAATCATAATTGTTATTTTAAAAAATCTGATTTTTTATTTAAATCATGTTTTTTTAATCTAATAAACCTGAGTCTTAAATGTGCTTAATCAATAAATGTTTTTGCTAGTCTCATTTCAAATTCATTTTGCAAAAAAACAAACCTACCTAGTATCCACTACAATATGCGATACCAAATAAAAATGCGATACCAAATAAAAAAAATTTAATATTTTTTGGTTTGTTGAGAGGGATAATTAGTACCTGTCCAGGGCTCAATGTATGATTTAAATCAAACATCAAAACGTTATGGTGAAATGTTTCCGCAGTGAATTACACATACGCTGCAGTAAATAGGTGTCTTTACCTAAATGAGTCCAGTGAGGATTTGCAGGAACATTGGATTGCAGAGCATTCCACACTGCTGGCACTGCTTGGACAAATGAACTGTTTGAGCTGCATCATGGGGGCTTCTTTCCTGACTTGTGGGGTTGACGTTACGTATTTACCTTTTACATCCCCTGGAATATACATCAGGAAATTTTATTTTCTCTTCCGAAAAACAGGCAAAGTGGGATGAACAAAGTTGTCAAGTTTTGAAACAACAGCAGTGAACTTTTCATCGCCTTTTGCAAAGTGGGATGAACAAAGTTTTCAAGTTTTGAAACAACACCAGTGAACTTTTCATTTACATGTCTTTGTTTTCCAAAGCATAATAATGAATGTACAAAGCAGCAGATATCGTTTTAGGGAATAAAGCCAGTTTTTACAACAAATTAAGAAATTTAGGGCATCACTAAAATGTATATCTAACGTAACAAACATTTCTATACCTGAAACTAAAAATATGATCTGTATCACTGTGCAGTGTGTGAAATGTTTGTTTGACCTCAGACCCCGACAGTAACAACTGCTTCGAAGCGTGTGCCGTATTGTCTTCTGGCTGCAAGAAACATTCAACGACCTCAGTTGAAGTTCAAGGACACAATCGACAATTCGTCACGCCCCTTTGTGCCAAAACTGAAGGAGAAGTATAATGCCAAAAAGAGTCTGGCTGGTGAGGTTCTCTACTCTGTTGCTGTCGTTCGACTTTTACCTTAGTTTGGTCCTTCCTGAAAATTATTGGAATAGCAGCCCATAAAAGATTTTTTTAAATTCTGGCAGAGAGCATGTATATTTCTTTAAATTCCCCCATAACTGAAAGATATATGTTTATGCTGGCCATTGATAGAAGGTTTGATCTTTACATGCTATAAACTAGTTTTAATGAAAAAACTTTAGGCTTCGTCAGTAGAAAATTGGAATTCAGTTATAATGTAATTGACCCCAAGCCTGATTTTGTTTGTGCATTGATGTTGTAGAGAGTCTGCTATGTGACATCGTAGAAGGAACAGTAAATGACACAACAGATGAGAGGTAACAATTATTGGGTCCTGGAAAATGCCCATTCCCAGGAGAAAGCCCTCAACATCTCACGCAAAAAACGTGCAATACCACACATGCGCACACACTAATCATATCAAGCGGACACCGAACAATGTTACAATAATTGTGTGGTATATATGTACCTTATTCGACATAATAAGTGTAATAATTGTGCCATGGAAAAATTTCAAGGAATCTGTTCTTATAAGCCTACACCAACATTTGTTACTTTAGACAATAAGGTTTAACATTAGTGGTGTCATTTGGTGACTAGTGTAGAACAACTGAAAAGTGGTGTGAACTGTTTAACACCAGATGGCACCACTCTTCAGTTGTTCCACACTAGTCAAATCAAAATAATTATGGATCTTGCTGATTAAAAAAGGGGTGTATGCTAATTAGGGCATGTATGCTTAATAGGTCGAATACGGTATATGCACGCTTTACATCTAAAATTACGTGTTACATACATATATATATACATATGTATGTTTATATATTAATTATATGTATATATATATATACATATGTATGTTTATATATTAATTAGGTGTGTATATAATAACATATATGTATATGAAAGAGCCGGGGATTGGGGGAATTTTTTCCTCAATGCGAGGACGGTACAATGTGATGGTTTCAGTAGTTGTGGCTGGAGGTTCCAAGGGAAGTATATATTGAATGTATAGGTAAACCCAACCCCACAAGGCAAGGTCTCACTGTGTGGGTGTCATTTGCAGTTTGTGCTACCCTCACCCCTACCAGTATGAACTGGATCAGTTCCAACCGTGCGATCACCAGATGAAGGTGGTTGAACCAGAGGTGGGTGGTTGATATTATATACTGTTTTAATTATTTTTACCTGGTTACATAATTATGATGTTTCCAGGTCATTCCAATATTTTGTATTTAATACATTTAAATTTAATCATACCATTTAGATTTTTTGACAAACAGTTTGCAGAACAATCATGTATCTATGACAATCCTAGCCTGCAAATATTTTATGAATTATTGTTTCCACAAACAATATATAACACCAACAATGATGCTTACTGATATTTAGCAAAAATCATAACACTAGCATTAGAATGCAAAAATTGGTCAATCTGGAATGTCATAATTGTTCGAGTTACACAACTCGATCGAGCTTGATAAAACAATCGCGGGAATGTTCTTGGTGCCTACTTAATCATTTGGTTCAAATTATATGGATGTAGATATACTACAACACATAATCTTAACGGACGAACAGTGTGTTGCAGTGCAATGAAAACTCTTATTGTCATAGCTTATAAAACATAAAAAAAAACATAAGGCACATGCATTTTACGAAAATCTTGTCGACATTAACTGAATGTATATTTGTATTATGAAAGTTAGATGTCTGTATTGTGTTTGGGATTCATCCAGTGAATGATAGCAGATTGTTTGTTGGTTGTTTGCAGACACCTGCTGCTGTTGAGGCTACACCTCTGACGTTAATTGATACAGAGGAAGGGTTGCAGAAACTCTGTGAACAGCTCAAGAAAGAGACGGAGATTGCCGTTGATCTGGAAGTACGTGATGGATAAAAGTTTCCATGAAACCTTACATCATTGTTGCTGTGCCTTCGCGCACATGTTTGGAGGTATTTCTAAGAGAATTGAAGGAAAGTTTAGAATTGACGTGTCCCAGAAAGGAGTGAATAAGTTGTAAGATAGAGACAGTTGTAGGATTTCCAAATTGATACTTAACTAATTGTTTTAATTCAGATACTCATAAACAGATAAGGTGTCAAAAAAATTCCAATTTCTCACTAGCGCATGCATTTGACATTAAGTACCATAAAACTTTTATTGTCTTGTTAATACGTTCTTATTTGGCATAACAGAATATGCAAAAATCAGAGAGTGCGGCAAAGATCAGAAACAACTGTTCAAATTAACGTGTCATTTGATGTGTAACACGGGACGGGTAATCTTACCAACCCATGAATCGGCCAAACAGTTAGCGACTATTTTCGGTGACTTATATTGACAAAGTTGCTACCATCCGACGAAAAATCAACATCGTCAACCCAAGTGACATCTATGAAACAGCATTGGACGATGACGCCATGTTTGATGGAATCCCGCTTCAAAGGTTTCTGCCAGCCACCCATGACGAGGTGAAGCGAATAATCACAAATTCGCCCAACAAGACGTGACTTAGACCCGATCCCTACGTGGCTTTTGAGGCAGTGTCTGGATCATTTCGTGCTGTTGATTACAGCCATTATTAACAAATCGGTGGCAGCATCCGTGGTACCCGCATGTTTCAAACTGCGACCATTGCTTAAAACACCGGGCCTCGATAAGGAAGTTCTGAATAATTATCGGCCTGTGTCAAACCTACCATACGTGTCAAAACTTCTTGAGAAAGTGATCGAACACCGTTTGAAAGATCACCTGGACATAACAATCTTCACGATTTTCACCACTCGGCATACCAAAATAATTATTCAACCGAGACAGCTCTTGTGAAAGTCCAGAACGACATCGCAGAAGCCCTTGATCAAAAACGTGTAGTTGTCTTGGTCATGCTTGATCTGTCCAGTGTGTTTGATGTTATCGACCATGGCATTATGCTGATGCCTGTAAGATTCTAGTCCAGGCATTTGGTAACATCTCGCCTTGACTATGGAAACGAGCTACTGCAAGGTTTGCCTCAGGTGCTAATTGAATGATTGCAGTGTATACAGAAATGCGATGCTCGCCTAATCACCAGGTCACGCAAGAGTGAACACATAACACCTGTGTTAAGTGAGTTATATTGGCTTCTGATGAAATACCGGCTCCGCTTTAAGGTTAACACCTTCACTTATAAAGTGCTCAACAGATTGGCACCGGCATACATGAGTGACATTGTGCAGAAACATCAACCAACGCGGTTTAAGATCAATGGAGAAGTCACTTCTCGTCGTACCTGTACTACGGACTGCAACTTATGGTGAACGTTGCTTCAGCCGACACGCGGCCATTCTGTGGAACGACTTGCCTGAGAACATTAAACAACTGAACACTCTCAGCTCTTTCAAGAGACATTTAAAAACACATCTTTTTAAACTAGCATAAGACTGACATGATTGAGTCACGCTCTCGTTTTAATGACACTGCTGTATACCAATGACTTATTCGTTAAGTTTTATTCATGTGTGTACTATAAGTGTAATATCTGTGTTTATTTATTTTTTTTATGTTTAAATCAGCTCCTTACACTATCTACTTTTAAAATAATCTATATTTTATAGTTTTATTTAATTTATGCAGTTTTAAGTAAAGTATGTATTTTATAGTGTTATTTTTCATGTAAAGCGCCTGAGAGCATTTTATCTTAATTGGATTCGGGCGCTATATAAATTCCAATATAATAATAATAATAACAGTCAAATTGTATTTTTAAATTGTGGTAAGACGACCAGACCTTGTACCTTTAAAAGAATTATCTGGGCTTTGAGAGGCAGTGAGACGATTGCACTTTGTTACCGTCAGTGTTGTGTTTATGTGACAGCCAATATTGTAGATGTCAATGTCTGTTCCAGCACCACTCGTATCGCACTTTCCTCGGTATCACGTGCCTCATGCAGATATCAACTCGCACCCAAGACTACCTCGTCGACACGCTGATGTTGCGCTCGGAACTACACAGACTCAATGACGTCTTCACAGACCCGGCCATCATCAAAGTATGCTAGTCACACTGGTTACTTACTTATACAGTTTTCAGGGCCTACTGTGCAGGGTCTGCGCAAACATCATTACATTTATGTCAAAATATGACCTGTGGGGATCACAGGACTGGTTGGAGCTCCTGGCTGATAATGGTTTATGAGAAAAATCAAAGAAACAATAAACATTCATCGAACAAATCCTGCGCTGAACCGAGACATCGGCCAGGAGCTCCCACCAGCCCTCGTAGCACAGACAGTCCACTGACAAAGGCCGCGTGAAGCAGCTGAGATATTAAGAGAATTCAACCAGGTTTATTATGAGTCAAATAAGATGTCTAATAATTGTAGTTGATTTTATTTTGTATTACTTTACTGCGCCATGGTGATAAGTGCGCACACCTTTCTTATAGGTGTTCCACGGAGCGGACATGGACGTGGAGTGGCTCCAGCGAGACCTTGGGCTCTATGTCGTCAACATGTTTGACACGGGTCAGGCATCCCGTGTCCTCGGTCTGCCCCGTCATGGTCTCAGCTTCCTGCTGGCTCACTACTGCGGTGTCCAAGCAGATAAACAGTTCCAGATGGCCGACTGGCGCATCAGGTAAGTGGCCGTGTTGTTGTGAGGCAGGCGTTCTGTGAATATGCGTGTGGTGTTGTAGTAATGAACAATATATCGAGTCTATGTGTTAGGAATATTTTAGAAGCTGTATTTATGTGGATCTATGTAGCCACTTTCGTAGTGACTGTTCACTTGTAACGTTTGCTAAATCACAAAATTATCAAAGATTACACAATGTTATTAAGTATGATTACTCCATCTCGTACAGCATCTGTTGTAAAATAGGTAAAGGTGTGTTCTTATAAAGCCGTGCATCCAGTCCTTGGGGCTGTTCAAAGGGGTCATAAAACAGTTCTCTGTGCTCAGTTGTTTCAAAGACTGGGTTTTCATCAAGTTAAACTGCCCCTGTAGTTTATACCACTTAGATGGGATGTTTGTGGGAGAGTTCCCCAGAAAGATATCCAACCAAGACAGCATGTTATATAGCATGTGCAGTTAGGTTGGGTTGGTGCATTTACCAAATGGTAAGTACCCACTAACCCAACCTATCCTGGTAACCCACTTTTTCACCATTTAATTCACTGTATAAAACATAAAATATTACAAGATAATAACCTGTAATTGACAGGTTGCATTGCTTATTTGGCCTATCTGATAAACCATATTTGAATTTAACCCAGTGTATTTAAAATGTTTATGGAGCATATTATTTATTTTGTATGTGATCGAGTGTATTTGAATTTAACATTAAAAAATACAATGTATTTGTATTTGAACCATAAAAGTATATCACTGTGTAACAGGCCTCTACCAGAGGAGTTGATCATGTACGCCCGTGAGGACACGCACTACCTCATGTATATCTACGACACCATGAAGAATGAGCTACTGGAGCGCGGCAATGAACACAACAACCTGCTTCAGGCCGTTCTCACACGGAGCAAGCAGATCTGTGCCAAGGTAAGGCAATGAACACAACAACCTGCTCCAGGTTGTTCTCACACGGAGCAAGCAGATCTGTGCCAAGGTAAGGCAATGAACACAACAACCTGCTTCAGGTTGTTCTCACACGGAGCAAGCAGATCTGTGCCAAGGTAAGGCAATGAACACAACAACCTGCTCCAGGTTGTTCTTACACGGAGCAAGCAGATCTGTGCCAAGGTAAGGCAATGAACCCAACAACCTGCTCCAGGTTGTTCTCACACGGAGCAAGCAGATCTGTGCCAAGGTAAGGCAATGAACACAACAACCTGCTCCAGGTTGTCCTCACATGGAGCAAGCAGATCTGTGCCAAGGTAAGGCAATGAACACAACAACCTGCTCCAGGCCGTTCTCACATGGAGCAAGCACATCTGTGCCAAGGTAAGGCAATGAACACAACAACCTGCTCCAGGTTGTTCTCACACGGAGCAAGCAGATCTGTGCTAAAGTAAGGCAATGTACACAACAACCTGATCCAGGTTGTCTTCACATGGAGAAAGCAGATCTGTGCCAAAGTATGTGTTTGTCCGATTTATTGTGTGTCTATTTAAAAAGCATGTTGTGTTAGTGTGAACGTGAATCACTTGCACACGTACTTGTGCACACACATGCATGCATACACGCAAACACTTCGTAGTATATGAAAGATGTTGGGTGCATATATTTGGTAAGCAGTTACCTCACTTGCCGCAAACAACAAGGCTTCACTCTGTGCTACACTCAGGAGCCTACGTTGTTTAGTAAGAAGTGTGTCGACATAGAGTGAAATGTTCTCTGTCCAGTCACAATGCCATAAATGTAGAGAATTCTAACAACTGCAATGTCTGGAAGTATTTTCTTTATGTCATTAGATAGTAAGTTGAAAAAAAACCTATGTTTTGTGATGAATAATGTATTGTTGTTTGTCATAGAGACTGTTATGTGTAGTTAAGTGTGGTTGTCATCACTACGAATAAATTGTCATCATACCCCCCAACAGGTGTACCGCAAGCCAGTACTTCGTGATGACAGTTACCTGGAGCTGTATCGACGTAGTAAGAAACAGTTCAGCTCACGGCAGCTAGAGGCGCTGCAGGGCATCTATGCATGGCGGGACGGGGTCGCTCGAACGGAGGACGAGAGTATCGGGTGAGTGGACATCTCGGCCAAGTGTACATCTGTCTTCATGGCTAACAACTGAACATGTTCTGAGAACACTTGAAGATTCTACTCAGCCTCTGGTGGTCAGCTGTAGAACTGGAATTGTTCCAAATTCTACTTCCAGAACTAAGAACTAAGATTTTGTCGTTCAAAACTGATATGATTAATTTTACAGATTGCACTATTTTATTATATCAGCAAGGATCTGTCATCTATCAATAGTTTGTTAGGAATAATTGACTAATCCATTTTTTTACTAATAGTCCTATATATATATATATATATATATATATATATATAATTAGGTATATAATTAGATTAATGTTTATGTTTTACTCTTGTAACCAAGTTTTCAGTTTAATTTTTACAAAGAGGTAGCTTATCATATAATTATTAACAATTCTCATTAAACCAAAATGTAAACAAACGTATTCACCAACAGACATGTTGTGTTAAATTAATATCAACACAGTGGGTCCTGTAAATCATTTGATTTAGAAACTGCTGCTATAAACATAAACTCACATCCTGTGGTTCTACAGTTAGTATTGGTATTACTTGTCAGTAGAAATAAAGAAGCTAATTGCCTCAACTAGGAATTATTGCTGAGGTTTTATGAAACAACTGAATGCACAACATTTGGATCAAGCTTTAAACTATTTTTATGACGATTTAGTTCCTACAATTGCTGTACTCGACTTTTTCCAGCTATGTACTGCCAAATCACATGATGCTTCAGATTGCTGAATTACTGCCCAGGTAAACAGATACTAATAGTTCACATTCAAGTTTCCTGTTTTATCTTTAATTTAATAGTAGCCCATTGTTGTGAACAGTTCACTGCCTCTGATGTTTTTGTATAAATATAAACCTGTAATATATGTAAACATCTGTTTCTTCTGTTACTGGCATTGCTGTAATAACTTCAAAGTTGATATACTGTTGCTATCCCAGAAACTGTTCATAATTGATTCATAACTTGCTAGATATTCTTTGTGAATGATTCAGAATGACAAAGTTTTCAATAAGCCGAAAGTTCCCATGTTTTTTGTTGTTCTGATCCTTTTTGTTCATCCACGCTTACTTTTGTAAAGAATTGTGCTCCATTTAATTGCACCTATCATAAAGAGGCAACAAACTTGTAAACTGATTTGATTTTTGCAGAGAAATAGTTTAATTGTATTTATTGTAAAGACTGACAATAAACTATTTCATTTGTAAATTTGTTTGTTCTCTTTGATGTAGGGAACCCCAGGGTATCCTTGCCTGTTGTAATCCCATTCCCCCGCTCGTCAAACAGAGTCTCAATGAACTCATGATCATCATCAAGGCGGCGAGAGAAAAACCTTTGGCAAAGGTCAGTTCCCTACAGATAGCGTACCACAGAGTTGCAGCTATTCCAAGTCATCCTTGTTTCACTAGTAAAATAATGATGATGACATATTATATAACGCCAGTCTCTACCTAGACAAGGCACTCATGGTGCTCTGCTCCATTATCAGAGCTAGTCTTGGCTGCAGCTAATTCAGCACCCATCCTAAACAATATTAAATTTGTGAGTCCACTACACATTGCATATTTATCCCCCGTGTGGGACTGTTACTGTTACTGACATAAATACTGTTACTGTTACTGACATAAATACTGTTACTGTTACTGACATAAATACTGTTACTGTTACTGACATAAATACGAGGTAGAAGGGACCAACAGCTTTTAACGTCTCTTCAGAAAGTGGGGTGAATGAAGTTGCTCAAAGAACAGTTGTCCTGTGAAGTTGATGCCTTTGTTCAATGTTCAGATGAATGAAGTTGCTCAAAGAACAGTTGTCCTGTGAAGTTGATGCCTTTGTTCAATGTTCAGATGTCGCCGGCGAGACCACAGCTGAAACCGAGTAAGCAACATCACCCAAAGTACGATGTCAGTAGTTTACTGCACTGTCCACATGACACGTCACATGTTGACACTATGACGTTTGATGACAACACCGCTGCTGGCAGTAAGTGTCCTCATGACATGGGGTTGTGACACTAACCAATTCTCTATGATGAAATGGTACAGGACCTTTTACTTATTAAACGTATTAACTGGTTTTAATTCATTTTAATTTATTTTAGCTTATCTGGTTTTAACATCTTAAGTTATCTCAATTTATCTGGACTTATCTTACATATTTGACTTTGTTAGCGCCTACATGGATACATGCAGCGGTATTAATGCCTTATTTATTTATTTAATTTTTATTATAAATTTATTTACATTTAGTTGGTATGTAGTTTTGTAGATATTCTATAGATTTCAGTAAATATTTATATGCCTTTTTTTAAAACAATTCTTGTAATAAATTTTGTAGGACAGTCTTTGCATGTTATTGGTATTAAAAACAATGATTGTACAGACATATAAATATGAAAAAATTAATGGGGCAATGTTGGAAGTAACCATGGAAATTATCCAGAAAATGTATAGTTTTGTTTATGTTCAAAAAGCTGTTCTATCTGTCTCACATTGCACTGTCATTTGCAACATCTCACAATGAAGAATGTGTCCGCCTCCGTCTGATCCCTTCCTTCACATCAACCATGTTTCAGAAGCTGCTACAGCCACGTCTCAGTGCACAGTGTTTGGTGAGAAAAGGTCGAACAAATTAGCTACAGCTAAAGGCCGTGACAGAGCTGGTCTGCCACCAGTACAAATCTGTGAGAAAGCAATACTCTGTGCACTAGTCAACATGCCGCAGGTTTGGACATATGTGTCAATGTGTATTTGTGTAGATATGTATAGGTACATCTGCATGTGTGTTCATGTGCATGCATGTGTGTGCACGTTTGTGCGTGCATACATGCGTATGTGCGGCATGCAGTGCACAAAAGCACATTTGTGAACGTGTAGAATTACCTGTTTGCTAGTTGAGAGCATGTACAGCTAAACAGTGTAGCAAGGAATACATATGTTAGCTAGTTGAGAGCATGTACAGCTAAACAGTGGAGCAAGGAATACATATGTTAGCTAATTGAGAGCATGTACAGCTAAACAGTGTAGCAAGGAATACATATGTTAGCTAGTTGAGAGCATGTACAGCTAAACAGTGTAGCAAGGAATACATATGTTAGCTAGTTGAGAGCATGTACAGCTAAACAGTGTAGCAAGGAATACATATGTTAGCTAGTTGAGAGCATGTACAGCTACACAGTGTAGCAAGGAATACATATGTTAGCTAGTTGAGAGCATGTACAGCTAAACAGTGTAGCAAGGAATACATATGTTAGCTAGTTGAGAGCATGTACAGCTACACAGTGTAGCAAGGAATACATATGTTAGCTAGTTGAGAGCATGTACAGCTAAACAGTGTAGCAAGGAATACATATGTTAGCTAGTTGAGAGCATGTATAGCTACACAGTGTAGCAAGGAATACATATGTTAGCTAGTTGAGAGCATGTACAGCTAAACAGTGTAGCAAGGAATACATATGTTAGCTAGTTGAGAGCATGTATAGCTACACAGTGTAGCAAGGAATACATATGTTAGCTAGTTGAGAGCATGTACAGCTAAACAGTGTAGCAAGGAATACATATATTGGCTAGTTGAGAGCATGTACAGCTACACAGTGTAGCAAGGAATACATATGTTAGCTAGTTGAGAGCATGTACAGCTACACGGTGTAGCAAGGAATACATATGTTAGCTAGTTGAGAGCATGTACAGCTACACGGTGTAGCAAGGAATACATATGTTAGCTAGTTGAGAGCATGTACAGCTAAACAGTGTAGCAAGGAATACATATGTTAGCTAGTTGAGAGCATGTACAGCTAAACAGTGTAGCAAGGAATACATATGTTAGCTAGTTGAGAGCATGTACAGCTACACAGTGTAGCAAGAAATACATATGTTAGCTAGTTGAGAGCATGTACAGCTACATGGTGTAGCAAGGAATACATATGTTAGCTAGTTGAGAGCATGTACAGCTAAACAGTGTAGCAAGGAATACATGTTAGCTAGTTGAGAGCATGTACAGCTACACAGTGTAGCAAGGAATACATATGTTAGCTAGTTGAGAGCATGTACAGCTACACGGTGTAGCAAGGAATACATATGTTAGCTAGTTGAGAGCATGTACAGCTAAACAGTGTAGCAAGGAATACATATGTTAGCTAGTTGAGAGCATGTACAGCTAAACAGTGTAACAAGGAATACATATGTTAGCTAGTTGAGAGCATGTACAGCTACACAGTGTAGCAAGAAATACATATGTTAGCTAGTTGAGAGCATGTACAGCTACATGGTGTAGCAAGGAATACATATGTTAGCTAGTTGAGAGCATGTACAGCTAAACAGTGTAACAAGGAATACATATGTTAGCTAGTTGAGAGCATGTACAGCTACACAGTGTAGCAAGAAATACATATGTTAGCTAGTTGAGAGCATGTACAGCTACATGGTGTAGCAAGGAATACATATGTTAGCTAGTTGAGAGCATGTACAGCTAAACAGTGTAGCAAGGAATACATGTTAGCTAGTTGAGAGCATGTACAGCTACACAGTGTAGCAAGGAATACATATGTTAGCTAGTTGAGAGCATGTACAGCTACACGGTGTAGCAAGGAATACATATGTTAGCTAGTTGAGAGCATGTACAGCTAAACAGTGTAGCAAGGAATACATATGTTAGCTAGTTGAGAGCATGTACAGCTAAACAGTGTAGCAAGGAATACACATGTTAGCTAGTTGAGAGCATGTACAGCTAAACAGTGTAACAAGGAATACATATGGGATAATGAATATCACAATTATTAATGTATTAATAGCACAGTATTCTGATAAGGTGGAACATTGATACATTCATAGGTTTATCTGTCAGTTTCCTACATTCCATATACTATTTTTAAAATTGTAAAAGTTACTTTTGGTTCATCTTGTGAGGTGCATAAAAATCTGTCAATAGGCTTGTCTGCCTTTTTACCATATTGTCATTGTCAAGGCAGCTTTGGAAATCTTTCAGACCCGATGCTAGATTTTGGCTGCTTTGAAAGAGAGCAGAATTGTATTGACTGATGTTTGTTGGTTTCAGCGTACCACACGGTCGTCTGGGGCAGCTCGCAGGAGAGCTGCAGCCATTCATGCTGCATTCGTTAGCCCCTTTGCCAAGGTAGGCTTGTGCTTTCACTTTGGTAATGTCATGTGTCGCACACCCACATGTGCACACACGTGCACAGTGTATGGGGATTAACAGTGCAAAGGTTAAATGTCTGTGTCATAAAGATATTGTCTACACACAGCTTGGCACTGAGTACTGTATGAATATTTAAATGTTGGTGTCAATTAAAATCATTTGCTGTTAATGTAGAATTTCTTTTATTGTGCAAATTACCCAGATTGTTCACATGATATATCAAATTCACATATGCTCTTATAGTTGACAGATTTTCTTGACTGACACAACAGCAAAGATTTTTTTCAATTATAAATTGATAAGTTCACTTTGAGTAATTGATTTATTTTATGACTGTCTCACATTATTGC
This sequence comes from Lamellibrachia columna, assembly GCA_963662155.1. Classification (NCBI taxonomy): domain Eukaryota; kingdom Metazoa; phylum Annelida; class Polychaeta; order Sabellida; family Siboglinidae; genus Lamellibrachia; species Lamellibrachia columna. The sequence continues at coordinate 14,734,928 of OY759267.1, read as the reverse complement.
ATGATTTTCAATGGACCATTCAAACATACACTCTTACATCCACAGTTATATAACGTAAGATAAAATATACAAATCAAAACAATCGATTAAAAAAAAATACAAGAACGATGTCATTACAATTCTAAGAACATAAATCTATTTACAAATCCTTAAAAAATAATAATTACAAATAAAAAATGTAAATAAATAAATTAATATAAAAACCATTAAATAAAACCATGAATTTACAATGCATTATACAAATAAAAAATACAAATTCTATGAAATTATAGATTAATTAAATGTGACGTTGAACTCTTGTTGTGTCCTAGTATCTGCCTCCTGAGTTGACCAAGCCATGTGGGGCCCCAAAGATGTCAACATCCAGCAAGGTTACCTTGGCATCAAAACTCGACAAGACACAGGGAAAAGACCTTGACACGGTGAGCGCTTGGTTAATTTTTCTCACATCCCGGTTTCCCCAACACCCACTAGGTGGGATGAACACATTTTTTCTCAATTTAAACTGTAGCCAAGTGTTAGATTTATGATGAAATACATTCTAACTCTATATATCATTCAGTAAAATAAAGGCAAAAAAGCAGGGAAAGAAAGGGTTGTTTTGTGTAATATCGATTATCATGCATTTAATAATAATTAATTTTTATGGCACCTATATCCTCAGGAACCTGAGGTCGGAGATGCAACAAAACATGATCATTAAGTATAATCGTCAACATGGACGCCCAAAAGTCCTTATCAGAATGAGGGACAACAGAAGATTTATGGTGGAAATGCAATTTGGAATAAATTTGTCTTTGAGTTTTTTTCGGAAGATAGTTATAGTTTCAGATGTTTTCAAAGTGATGTGGAGTTCTTTCCAGACCCTAAGCGCAACAACAGAGAAAGCATATTTGCCCAAGTTAAGTTTTGTTTTATGCACAATAAGTTGTACAATTGAAATCTTATGGCGAATCCCCATTACTCAATTCATCAACGAATATCGAAAAAAAAGTTAATTTATACATACACCAATAATCATAATGTTATCTTGATAACATTCTGCTATTTCTATAGTGTGGCAGCACGTGACTGTTTACTTAGAAAAGGTTTCCGTTCTGCTGCAGGAAACGTCAGCATGGAAACTGCTGCCAAACTCAGTGAAACCACCAAAGCCAGCTGTGAAGCCAGTGGAGAGGACGACAGGTAGGCTGGCAGGCGGAGATGCTTTTTATGCAGTTCAGTTGTATATAAATCTACCTTGCTGATAATGACATACAGTGAAACCTCACCAGTTCTAAAGCAGAGGGAACTTACAGTAATGTAGGGTTCATTAGCTTTTTGAGCATTCAATTGGATATATAACATGCACTAGGATTATGGTTGTTATGTTAAGGTGTCAACGGTAATTAATATTTCATATTTCTTATTATTTTGGTTGATGCATAATATGTACACCAGTCAGATGTTTCTTTTATTTTAATGGCATTTTCATCTACAGTTGCTGGAGGGGTTTCAATTATATGTGACCCACCGTAACAAAATGAGTCGGATGTCGGTAAACATAAAACTTTGCAAATGCCATTTTTATCAAAAACTGGCTAAGTCAACGATTTAGAGATTTTCCCTGAAAGTGGTTCCTGAATGTTGTACTGGGTTGTACATGTGCAGTTACCTTGAAAATGTCCGTTCAGGAAGATACAGGCGCGCACAGGCACACACAGGCACTCACAGGCGCGCACAGGCACCCACAGGCGCACACACAGGCGCACACACAGGCGCGCACACAGGCACACACAGGCGCACACAGGCACCCACAGGCGCGCACAGGCACCCACAGGCGCCCACAGGCGCGCACAGGCGCACACACAGGCGCACACACAGGCACCCACAGGCACCCACAGGCGCACACACAGGCGCACACAGGCACCCACAGGCGCGCACAGGCACCCACAGGCGCACACAGGCGCACACACAGGCGCACACAGGCACCCACAGGCGCACACACAGGCGCACACACAGGCGCACACAGGCACCCACAGGCACACACAGCACACACACAGGCGCACACAGGCGCACACAGGCGCACACAGGCACACTTAATTAATTATTTTAAATGCTTGTTGGTTAAATGAACACAGATCCATTTTAAGGGAATGTACGCTGATTGTCATTCATTAACAGATATGCAACAAGTTGCGGGTTTCGTATAAATAATTCCCAAATTCTCTGAATTGTTGGTTCTCAAAGTACATCTAAATGACCATTGTTAAACTTCATGTTGTATTCTTTAATGTTGTATATATTTACCATTAGAAATGGTACGAAACTGTTAAACTTCATGTAGTAATCTTTAATGTTGTATATATTTACCACTAGAAATGGTGCAAAACTGTTAAACTTCATGTTGTAATCTTTAATGTTGTATATATTAACACTAGAAATGGTACAAAACTGTTAAACTTCATGTTGTAATCTTTAATGTTGTATATATTTACCACTAGAAATGGTACAAAACTGTTAAATTTCATGATCCTTTGATCCTATGTATTTCTGAAAACTGGCTTATTTTATTCCATTGCCAAATTGTGTATTTTGAAAATATCGAGAGTAACACATTTTGTTTGGATATTAATTTTAGCCAGCCTAGATGTTATAAACACTTATAAATGCAGTGTTGCAAAGTCGATTAAAACAGTCGTTCACTGAACCAATGAAAATCATTTACATTCCCTTTAATGTGTTTGTGATTGATATATTTGTGAGAATATTGTTGTGTTCTCACAAATATATCCGTCACAAACACATTAAAGGGAATGTAAATGATTTTCATTTAATGTGTTTGTGATTGATATATTTGTGAGACTACTGTCATGTGTTCTCACAGCACCAATGAAAGTTGGGAGTGCAGAGAAGCTCAGCGTAGATGTCATAGATGTCGACGAAGAGGAAGAAGTGCTTCCAGTCAGACAACAGGTAATACAATAATAATAATGAATTCATTTTTATATATAACATTTCCTTTCTTTTTTCGTCATTCCCATTCTAAAATGCATGAATTAAGATATAGAAATGATTTGTAAAAATACATATATCCTAAGACAAACTGTGTTAAAACTAGTATAATTTATTTAAAGGTAAACAGCTCAATAAAGCTGTAAACAATTAATGAAATAAAAGGTTTTTAATAACCTAAATTAATAACAGATTGACAGTAGATTTACACTCTGATTTTATGTGGGTGATTGTTTATGTATATAGCAGAAAGTTGATATGGCAAACACTAAGACTGGTATCATTATGTTTTGTTCACGTTTGGATGGGATTCTGTTTCTTCTACAAGAACCTTGATTTATTAGTTAGCTGCTTTTTACCTAGTCGCTATTAGAAAGTGTAAATAGGAATATCAATTTCCTGATGTTTGCAAGTATACTTTATGTGTTAAAGAGGTCTCGCTCAAAGCGGTCCCATTCTGAGAAGGAGACATCGGCATCATCAGAAACAAGGAAGTCTAAACAGCGGAGAAGTGATCAACAGTTTGAAAACTTTGAAGCTCACGATTATAGTGGCGCTGATATGAATATGTTCCAAGGTAGTCACTGCTCATATAAATACTTTGCAAACTACTGGTAATATAAATTGTTTTCAAGGAACTTGCTGGTGACATGAATCCTGTTGTGAATATTTTCTAACGTTTTTGCTGATAACCCATTTCATACCAACTAAGAATGTGAATGTTTTCAAGTATGAATATTGTCCAAGTACTTTAGCTGTTTGGCTCACGTCAAATTGTGCACCCGTGGAAAATATTTCCATTTATGGATCAAATTTGTTTTAAAATGACTTAGACTACTAAATCAGCAAAGTGTCAAAAAGAAAAAGGTTATGCCACATCAGACTTTGTCTTACTTGATCATTTCATTTCTACCATGGCATCACAATAAAAATGACAATATTTAACACCAATAAGTATAAGTATCATAAGTATTATAAGTATTATTAGTATGTGCCTTATTAAGTTCACATTCCACTATTCTGGTGTATGCAACATTTGTTGTGTCTTCTGTTGGTAGGTGGCACCAGTGGTGGTAAGAACCGCGGCCGGAAGCAATATGACCCCAACAAACTGGGACAGGAACCAAAATTCAGGGTGACTAGTATTTTAATGATTATATTTGTTGTAATGCAGTGGCCTCTGGCAGAATCGTGGATAACAAGATCAGCTGTTTAATAGAATCAAATGTATTGGTTGGGACAGAATCAATATCTATTCTCGCTGTATAAAAATGTGCCATGTTAGTGAATCAGCCACTGATTAGAATCAAATTTCTCTGACCTGAAGTGATTCTATCAAGCAGAATCCACTGTATTGTAATCTGAAAATGGGTAGCAAGTCAAATGAGACCTTGCAAGAACATCTGGTGAAAACATCATAGTACATACTCTCCAGGTAGTACGATGTACCGAGTTCATTAAATTAACTAAGCTGACTTTCTTGAACACCAACCAGAAGTCTGGTGTTTTCAGCATGTGCCGAGTTTCTATGATTCGTATCTGATATTTGTGGGGCGCAGTGGTGTAAAGTTGGAACGTCAAAAGTTTATTCGAGAGGATCTTTTTGCTGCCATTTCAAAGCTTGGACAGTTTCATTTACTCCACAATACTTCAGTTGACTCGGCTGTATAATTGGGTAACTGGCAATAGACAGTTCTCGATAGAAATGAATGAGTAGTCTTTGCACTGTAATTGCAGTGTGGCTGAATGGTTCCCAGAGAAGTCGAGTTGGTATTCGAATGAATAGGGCTGCCTGGGGGAGAAATGTAAAGCACTTTGAACAATACTTAATTACTTTACCGGTTTTGACATTTCAGGGCAATGCGAAGGCAAGGTTGAAGCCAGGAGTGGGCAAGAAGAGTCAGACATTTGGCCGGCAGTCGGGCAGCTCTGGACCGAAGATCCACTGGCCAAAGAGATAGCCATCTCCTCAGTAGCTTGATCAAAGCAGGACATTCTCAATTAACAGCACATAGTTGCATCTGTCCAGAGAACATTGGTTGTGGTGAAGCTATGCTGTAGAGTCCAATTCCAATGAACATGTTCAAGTTCTTAACATTGTGTTAAGCATATTACTGGCTGTGGATGTGAGTATATGATCAACACGTAGATGCCAAACCAACTATCTGTAAGACTGGTAAAAGAAATCTGTAAGATAGTAAATGGGCCATGCATACTCAAAAGGAGCTTGCCATTCAAACTAGGATATATTGATTGGATCTTGTAAGACTTGCAGATAAATCGTACGAGTTGGCACCTATGTCTACGTCTAAGGAACTCCTTAACTATGGACTAGAAGTGATGTGTTTCTGGAGAGGTAAATGTGTGTTCCAGGTTCTCCTTTGTTACTAGTGGAAAAAAACCATTGGTTTCCAGAAGTTACCCTGGTTTTGTTTGACGGATGCAGCACCATAATCTGTTCGTTGTAATCTGCAAAGCTGTTCCATGTTATCCAGTTATGAAGAATGGTTTACCTGCCACCCTTTGGCAGGTCCACTTAGTAACTACTGTAGCTATCATCTTCTGCATAATGTCATCCACGTGAACGTTGTTCTGCTTTCGCGGCATAAAATCTTGGACAGTAACCAGGTATATATCTAAATCTCAACTGCTATGACAGGTGTTATATGGTACAATAAAGAATTGTATTTTACGAATTTGTATTTGTTAAATTATTGTTTGTGAACTTACATGATCTAAGAGTATGTGGTAGAATCTCCCAAACTGTTGCTAAACAATGGTCTTGTCCATAAATAATAAAATACACCCTTACACCAGATGTGATAATATATGATTTTGGAAATTCAACCCAAGTGCACTGCCATTGTTGTATGCTTTAAAATACCTTTCTAATGAAGGGGTGACTTCATTTTGACCTCTTCCCAAGCTAAACCACAACTTTACAGCTCAAAGTGACCATTGACTGGCATTTATGAGTAGAACGTTTAAAATTATTTTATAGCAAATCGATGAGTGTTCGTGCTTTGTATGTGTTTGTATGTATGTGTTCGTGCTTTGTATGTGTTTTCACTTAATTTGTGATGTGACACTGCACGTTATTAAGAGGAAGAAGAAAAATCGGTTTCCAATTGCATTAAATCTCGAGAAAAGCCCCATGTATTAAATAAATCCCAATTATTACGTCCAATCGCAGAGATTGTTCACTGTGACGTCACAAGATAGCCGGAAACAAACAATGCAAACGGTCAAAATCAGCATCTAGAGTGACACTGCCTGTCGCATATACCGCTTACGCATCGACACATCAAAGTATTGTGTAAAATCAATGTGAAGTAGTTGTTTCTTCCGTCTACACAACGATGATCAATAGACGTCGAACGTTTTGGTTTGTTGCATATCTCTTGGCCTGTCACGGTGAGTTTAGCCTGTGCTACACCAACACATAAGCGCCCGATACATGCCAGCAAATGTACGTGAGATGTTGCTATTATTATTATTTATTTCAAAATGTTTTTGAGCGCACGCAGCAGTCGCGAACTTTGAGGTATGCGACATATGAAGGCTGCTTCAGAAATTCCAAGTATCCTGTTTTGGGAAGGAGACTTTCTGTTATGCAATTTTTTTTATATGTTCTGCTTCTCTTTCTTTTTCAAATAATCTTTTTCAACCAATTTTCTGTGAAGCATATCCGTATTGCAGGACGAGGTTACCACATACACCCTCCTTCATTTGTTTAACCTCCACCAGGAGAATCTCCTTCTGCATAATCCTTGAACTTGGCACCACTGCTATTTCGGATTGGAATACAGCTTGTTCCATGAAGTTGTTCTTCAAGAGAATGTGTGGTCGATGCTATGTGAGGTGAATACTATGTGATGTGAAACTGTAGCCTATGTACACTACCCAAACTAATCCAGCACCACACTAAACTACTGATATGGCTAATTACATGCGTAATATAAAGATGGAAGTTGAAGTGAAAACGAAATAAGACAAAGGTTTGTCCTGAGCACAGCGAACAGGCCGCTTTGTCCGCGGTGGTATAGAACATTCTTGTGGCGTTGTAACGATTGGAATATTCTTGACTTGACTTAAACGCATAAGCTATTTGGACCCTCGTTGTCCTCCGGGAAGTTACACCCCTCCATTCTGTCCTATTTATGGCGTACCGCTCTACTGTCAACAGCGGGAGCCCAGTATCTTTCCTTATCTAGTCACTCCACCCCTTCAGTGGTCTTCTTCTCTTCTGCTGTCCTTTGAAGTCTTATGTGTAGGCTTGACTAACTATGTTATCTCTTTACATACTCTTTGCCAAAACCACCTGATTCTTCTGTGTCCGATGACATCTGTGATAGATTCAGGGGTAAAGTTGTCCCCTATGATCTTGATATTTTATGTCACGGATTGGCGGGTATCCGCTCACTGGACTGGCTCGGGTCTAGTTGGGATGCCCCATGTCTATAATTCAATGCTCGTGAATGGTGGTTGCACAAATGAACAAGGCAACAAAGACAAAGGAAAGAAAAATAAACATTTGATATACGCTAGTTACTCAGTAATTTACAAGAAAACAAGTAAACTCCTGGAGTCCTGGAGTCCTGGGTCTATGTAATTATTATAAGAAAATAAGTCCGACTCTAGTAATCGGCCAGGGAATAACTCACCCTGAGAAATAACTACTAACAGCGTCTAACCTGACCCATCGCTATACAAACATCATCCCAAAATACACTATATCGTTACACTCATCATGACTAAATATAAAACACAGCTGTGTTTGCTTACGTACCTCGACATGTCTTGTTTAAGAGCTACAAAGTCAGTTACGAGACATATATGCCTGGATAATGGTTCATTCCCTTCTCAAAGTTATCACGAACCGTTTATACGGCAGAAGAAGTAGTGACGTTGTTTTATTCTTAACTATCCTAACAGTTTAATGTTAATCTTTCATTGTGTTTTATTTTACAATTACTTGCTTTTTGCTGATCAGGAATTGAAGATTTCTTCAAATGAACTAATCATAATCATTAACACGTTCAGTTGTATGTAGAAGTAATTATAATAATATAATAATTATGTTGTATCGAATATGTCTCTAACACTAGTGATCTTACATACGTCTGCAACTATTTATCTCCTCTACGGGCAGTTAGTATCTCCATCACATATAGTCTTACGTTAATTAAGGACATCACTACATAATGCTACAATGAACTCATTACATTTCTATAAAAAATCTATTAATGATTCTATTTGTTTTTGCTTCTTTCAATGCCAAACAAAGTATAATTTGTTATTACTCCTTAATGTCTTTATTACATGTGAAATGTCATCCCTTTAACTTATGCGTTCAAAGTAGCCTCTATTGAGGGGCTGCTTTGAACACCATCAAAATAGCACATGACTCATTTAAAACAAGTAGTAGGGTAACCAAATAGTGAAAGACCTGACATCAGTGAAGAAAGGGATAACTACCACTATCCAAGACAAATCAGGGAAATGCCTGACAGAAGAACAGCAGATCCTCAATCGATGGACAGAATACTGCTCAGAATTGTACAGCCACAACACCAACGGAGACCCAGTAGTACTAAATTGTACACAGACTACTGAAGAGGACGACTACCCCATTCTTCGTGAGGAAGTGGAGGCTGCAGTAAAGTCTCTGAAAAAAGGAAAGTCAGCTGGAATTGATAACATACCAGCAGAACTGGTTCAAGCTGGGGGAGAAGCCTTGATTACCACACTTACAACAATCTGCAACAAGATCTGGCAGACAGGAGAATGGCCCACCCCATGGACTCAGTCACTGATCATAACACTTCCCAAGAAAGGCAACCTACAGATGTGCCAAAATTACAGAACAATCAGCCTCATCAGCCACCCGAGCAAAGTCATGTTGAAGATACTACTCAACAGACTCAAACCCCAGGCAGAAGAGATTATCGCTGAAGAACAAGCGGGTTTTCGAGCAGGACGGAGCACCAGTGAACAGATCTTCAACCTTAGAATCCTTTGCGAGAAACACCTTCAACATCAGCAAAGCCTGTATCATGTCTTTATAGATTTCAAGAAGGCCTTTGATAAGGTATGGCATGCGGCCCTATGGGCAACCATGAGGAAGTACAACATTGGCTCCAAGCTTGTCCGAACCATTGAACACCTATATGACAATGCCACCAGTGCAGTAACCTTCAACAGCAGCATAGGCGACTGGTTTCAAACAACAGTCGGAGTTCGACAAGGATGCCTACTATCACCAACGCTCTTCAACATTTTTCTGGAAAGGATCATGACTGATGCTTTAGAAAACCATCAAGGCACTGTCAGCATTGGAGGCAGGACAATCACCAACCTTCGTTTTGCTGACGACATCGACGGCTTAGCAGGAGATGAACAAGAACTAGTCAATTTAGTGGAGCGCCTTGAAAAAACATCTACATCATACGGCATGGAGATCAGTGCCGAAAAGACCAAACTGATGACGAACAACACACAAGGCATCAGCACAGAGGTCAAAGTTAATGGACAGAGACTTCAGACAGTAACAAGCTTCAGGTACTTGGGATCAATTATCATAGATGAGGGTTCCAAACCGGAGATACTTGCCAGGATTGCACAGACAACAGCAGCACTAACAAGGTTGAAACCCTTATGGAACGACAGAAACATCACGGTCAGTTCGAAGATAAGGCTGATGCGCTCCCTTGTCATGTCCATCTTTCTGTACGCTTGTGAAACATGGACCCTCTCAGCAGATCTACAGAAGAGGATACAAGCCATGGAAATGAGATGCTTTCGGAAGATCTTGCGCATATCATACAAAGACCATGTTACTAACGAAGCTGTCCGCAACAAGATCAAAGAAGCCATCGGACCATATGATGACCTTCTTACAACAGTTAAGAAGCGTAAACTGAAGTGGTACGGTCATGTATCACGATCATCTGGCCTTGCAAAGACTATCTTGCAAGGTACCGTAAGAGGGGGGAGACGAAGAGGTAGACAGAAGAAGAGGTGGGAAGACAACCTCAAAGAGTGGACAGGAATGGAGTTCGCTGACTCCCAGAGGGCTGTCGAGAACAGGGAAACGTGGAGAGAGCTGGTTAGAAAGTCATCAATGGTGCCCCAACGATCCTTACGGGTTATGGGAAAGTGAAGTGAAGAAGAAGGGTAACCATGGAATAGTGTATTGCAAGCCGTCGTTAACCCAACAAATAAAACGCCATAACATAGAAGGTTGGCATAAACCTTTGAAGGGAAATTGTTTTGTTGTAATCCCGGTTCACGGTATATTTATTTGGCATTAACTCCAAGTCATAAATTAATGCTAAGTACACTTGTCATATCATTATAATAACATAATTATACATGCGTGGCTTTGTGTATTTTATCGTATCTGTATGTACAATCCAACTGAAAAGTTGCCAATAATAAACTGATTCCGATTCTGATTGTGAAACGTTGTCTTCGTTCCTGTGCGACTTTGATAGCGCCATTCATCGCTTGTAGTAGCTCCAAGCACCCCGGAAGATCTGAAGAATACCGTCGTACGACAGGGAGAGACACTCCGGCTGTCCTGCGAGCTCATGCACCACGACGATACCATCACCTTCAGGTAAATCATCCTTCGCTCGAGAAATAAAGAGACCATCAAACTTAATTCACGTAAGGCCTAGTTAATGTCAAAGAGTCCTGGTACAAGTTCCATCTGTTTATAATTGTATTAGAAACGCGTGTATCGCGTATTGTTTTCACTAGATGTAGACTTGTGGATTCACAAGTGGTTCTCCTATTTGTGAGTTCACGAACTAACAAACATGATTAAAATTAACATTGTAGTGCTACGTAATGTTGTGTTTATATGTTGCCTGCGTCTTGTGTAACGTCTGTGATAAACATATGTCATTGTCCGAGTTTTGTTTCGTGTTGAATGTGTGTTGCATGTGTTGCATGTGTTGCATGTGTTTCGTGTTGCATGTGTTGCATGTGTTGCATGTGTTGCATGTGTTTCGTGTTGCATGTGTGTTGCATGTGTTGCATGTGTTGCATGTGTTTCGTGTTGCATGTGTGTTGCATGTGTTGCATGTGTTTCGTGTTGCATGTGTGTTGCATGTGTTGCATGTGTTGCATGTGTTTCGTGTTGCATGTGTGTTGCATGTGTTGCATGTGTTGCATGTGTTTCGTGTTGCATGTGTGTTGCATGTGTTGCATGTGTTGCATGTGTTTCGTGTTGCATGTGTGTACACACATCTTCAACGAGCCGTTCTCGCAATGAACCGAAAGTGATTTCAATGTTGGCCCGGTTTTGTACCGTGCCAAATTCAAACATCGTGATAGTTACTATAACAACCTTGCATCAAAGCAACATTCGTAATGTTTATATATAATAGTATTGTATATATGGTGAACGCTGAAGGATCACCTGATCACTACATTTCAGCGATAGCACGTAAACTTGCCAACTTTGGCACGAGGTAGGTAACGTCTCTTACTGTGGACCCCGCGTAATAGAATCGCTTCGGACCAGAGCATTTTATTCTATTAAGCGGCTGATCCACATAAGCATTTTAATACAGCGGAAACAGTGCATGAATCCGCCCCAGCCAATATTTTTTATTCTACTAAACGGCTAATTCTGTTATCCGCGATTCTGTTAAGCGGAATCCACTGTATTAACATATATTTCCAAAGCTAACACAGAAGCTTCACGAATGTTTTTCTGTGTATGTAGTAAACTATGTTTAGGCGCACTTCATAGAGAGGTATGTTTGCTTGACATGTGTTTGCCCGTGCACCCAGCTTGACCGTTTTCAACGGGAGCAGAGCGTCCCCTATCGGACACGCGAGTGTGACAAGCGTCGTGGTCACGGCGCCGAGAGACCGAGCCAACTACCGCCTCTCCATAGACGACCTGACGCAACCGGACGGCAGTGCTGCGGTTAAAAGCGCCATCCTCGAGATACTAGAAGCCCACATGATCCACGCCGGCACATACGCTTGTCAGAGTCAAATGTCCCGCGTCAAACATCTTGCAGAAGTTGTCGTTCTAGGTACGTTCGAAGTGTGCGATGGTCTTGACTCGTAGACTACAAAAATCCACGATCACACATCTGCACACTTCAAATAAACTCAGCTGTCTTCTGGACACATGTTTCATTCATAGTAGGGCGTACGATATGCGACGAGTGTCCTACGATTCAGCACGTCATGTTATGTGATAAGACCGTTCTGCAGCGGCAGATCTTTAGCCAGAACTCAACATTTAACCAGGTTTAATATTGATAAGATTGTCTTCCAAAGCAAATTACCTGATCGAGAGTCCAACATTGATTCATAGATGTGTAACCCGCCGTTATAAGATATTTGTAAATTTTGCTTTGTAACACAAACGGATTTACATTTAGGGGAAAGTTGTAATTTTGTTACAGAAGTGGGATACCCCCAGAGCGTACGGGCCCAGAAACCAGGAAGATTAGTAGAAGTATTTTTAAGGCATATTTATTACTTTTCTTTACAAACGATGGTAAAACCACGATGGAAGTACCCATCAACGCACGGCGTCGAATCACTGATCTAAAAAGGATTATGGATGAACTCAGTAAACGTAAACTGAAGTGGTTCGGACACATGGAAAGAAGTAGCCTTCCAGTCAAAGCCATCTTCGAAGGCGTAGTGGAAGGTAACACCTAGAACACCGCAAATAAGACGTACGGACGACATAAAGGAGTGGACGAAATTAGTGTGGAATTAACTAAAAGGTAGGGTAGAGTGGAAAACATGAACAATGTGTGACCTATTCTGTAAAACCGGAGAAAACAAACGTTTAAAGAGTTATGTATGCGGGACACAAGGTTTTACCGTTTTCTTTACAGACGACCTCAGGTATGATACCAACGTGCGAGACAGCCAGGTGCTGCTGGGGAGAATGTTCAACATGGCGTGTAACCTCGTGTACGCCGGCCGAGTCGTCCCCAGCGTCACATGGTCCAACTGGCAAGGTCCGATCGCGTCGACTCAACGTCTTGTGCGTGACGCTCTGTTCTCGACGTACGGTCCTTTTGTCGTCAGCTCCATCAGGTACGGACAGACAAGACTCGAGTCTCGCTCTGGGTCTCTCTCTCTCTCTCTCTCTCTCTCACTCTCTCTCTCTCTCTTCTCTCTCTCTCTCTCTCTCTCTCTCTCCGTCTCTCTCTCTCTCTCTCTCTCTCTCCGTCTCTCTCTCTCTCACTCTCTCTCCGTCTCTCTCTCCTCTCTCTCTCTCTCTCTCTCTCTCTCTCTCTCTCTCTCTCTATCTCTCTTTCCCCTCTCTCTCACGTGCGTGTGCGCGTATGTATGAACGTTTGGATGCATGTGCATACGTACATCCACACTTACGTACGCAAGTGCTTGTGTGCATGCATGCTGCGTGCGTGCCTTTGTAAGTACGTATGTTAACGAAAACACTCGAAGTTTAACAGACGCTTCCGTCCGTTTGACCCACAGCCTGCAGGCGACCGAAGCAATGCACTCGTACCGTATCGCGTGCGACGCCTCCGTGCCGCCAGCGAAGTTCGCAGCACAATGCAGCTCGTGCGTTCGTGCTATAAACAAACCCGACTACTCGCTCCAATACAACTCGGCTCCCCTCATCGTCCTGTGTAAGCACTATCCAAATACATTCATTATTTTATCGAACACGTTTTTGTTGTATGTTGTATGTTTAGCATTTGTACGGCTTTTATAAGTTCTGTCAAATCAATGTCATTTGTACGGCTTTTGCGCGTTATGATGTCATATTCTTTCTATTCATACGCAAACCATATGTATGAATTATACATTAACTTGTTCTAATAATAATAATAATAAATATAAATAAAAAATATCATGATATCAGCGTTTCCTTACTTTGTATTACGTAAGCTAATGGTACTTGTAATATATATATATTTATATATATATATATATATATATATATATATATATATATATATATATATATATATATATATATATATATATATATATATATATATATATATATATATATATATATATATATATATATATATATATATATATGTATATATATATATACACACACACACACACACACGCACGCACGCACGCACGCACGCACGCACGCACGCACGCACGCACGCACGCACGCACACACACACACACACACACACACACACACACACACGAACACACACACGTACCACTAGATAAAAGATTCGTACTTCCAGATGATACCGTTGGTCAAAGTGTGGTTTCTGGTTCTTGCAGATGAGCCCCGCCTCTCCATCTCTCCCTCGCAACTCGTGTTCCGTGTGGGAGACCAACTTACCGTCACTGCAGACGCTCGCCCCGCGGTCCACAGGTTGGCGTGCATTGCATCGATACCCGGCGAGGCGGATTACGACATTGAGAATACGTACGACGTGGCTAACAAACAGATAGTGGGCGCTACGATCAGCATCACTGATGAGATGAGTGGACAGAAGACGGTCTTCCAGTGTACGGCTGTCAACAACATTGACGGGCGAGAACGCACTTCACGCGAGAACGTGACCATATTCGTCGAGGCTGCGGTGCGTAAGTACCCGAAATGCCCATGGACACGTTCATCCAATGATGTTACGAGTGTTAATGAAGTGGAATTCCAAATAAATTCAGTTTTGATGGTATAACTCCTTTTAATCTCATACTATACACATAACAATGGATTGTGGCCATTTTTCATCAAGTGAAAAAGGACATTGTTAATTACTGAAAGATCAAACAGTCCTTTAGCATTACATTGTGTCATCACTGATAACTATTACGAGTTTTAATAAAGTGCAAATTCAACTAAACTGATGGCATAACTCCTTGCAATCTCTTAATTTACAGTAAACAAAAGAATGGATTGCAGCCAAAAAATGCGACCATTTCTTATTCATAATCACATTGTACAATTGTCAGCCAGAATGTTATGTTTATTTGCCAGCGGGAAATGACACCAATTCAACAGACGCCGCCATGTTGGAAACGCCGGTCAACACAGTGGTGCCACACGGCGGACGAATGCGCGCTTATTGCATGTCGTCAGACCCGCACGACAGGATCGTCTTCCGCCACCACAGATACTCGACCACGGTGACGGTGCATGACAACGGCACTGTGCGCGTGCTGGGAGCGTGGTTGAGTCCGTCTCAGTGCGCGGCCCGCTACGCCGTCTCATACGAGCGGCCGACAGACTCACCGTCGCTGAGGCGGGCCGTGTTCGAGATCGCCTTCGCCCAGTTCAGCGATGCAGGCACCTACAGCTGTGAATCCGAACGGAATCGCACGACGTACTATTTCGAGGTGATCATACTCGGTAGGTTACTGTTCTTTTGTGCTATTTTTATGTTTTAATATGTATTGCTATAGTCAATTTGCCGTTATTAATTGTATAAAACGGGCATTTGACAGACCAATACAATTCAACTATCCTATGAAAAACGTTATATTTCACCATTTCACCGTGAAAATTCTTTTATTGCCGCACAACAGTCACTATTTTGCATTGTAAAACTGGCATCGCCAAATTATAAAAACGCCTAAAATAATGTGGTTCAACAACGCCAGTGACAAGGCGATTAGGAGGATACCAAATATAAGTTTAAAAACTACTTGGTTGTTCAAACATAACAAATAGCATCTAAGAAAGCTGGTCTATTAGACATAACTTATTATACTACGTATAGCACACGGCGTAGTATCAATGTTTTACCATCAGTGTTTAATATTTGTCTTTAGTTGATTACCTTAAGAGGTCTTATAATGTTTCCTTTTTAATCAACGATTAAATACGCTCCCACAAACCTATCGAGACTTCTAGCGTAGGAAACACATCATATCGACGACCAGCTTATTGTAGTCATTTAGTAGGTCGTTCGTTATTGCAGACGGCTTGATGACGTGCCGGAATAACCTGACCCAGAATGCCGTGCGAGAGGGTGACCCGTTCGAGTTCGGCTGCACGGTCGCGTACTACGGAATGACGCAGCCTCGCCTGCAGTGGACCGGCGTCAACGGCCAATTGACCCACCGTCGACGATTAGAGCAACCGAGCGTTTACAGCACTTGTACGTCGACACACGAGTGACGAAATGCTTATCATAATCATGAGCAGATTGGATATACAACAATATTATTAAGAATCGTACTTATCATTTGCACAATCAAATGTCATTGAAGTATCAGATGGTTCTTGAAATCAGCGTCACAAATGAAGAATCTTGATACGTTTTCATATTTTGGGAATATTTTTAACGTGGCAGGCCGCTACTAGTGCGAGAGAAAAGAAAATAGATTTGCCACACATGTTGTTCCACCGGTAACACCATAGAAATACACACATTACACTCAGTGGCATACAACCTACTCTTCTCGTAGTGCGTAGAGCAACCAGGGCATCAACATCTCACTACACAGCAAATGGTTATATAAACAAAATATTTGGTGCTTGGTGTCATCTGCCACCCTAAGAGTGGAGATGCACAGCTGCTAAACAAAGGAAGACACCAAATCCCACCATTAGAAAAAAAAACGGCGACCCTTTCATCACCGCGAGTAAAACCAATGTTTCCGTTGCAGACTGGGCGCGCGGCAGCATATTCCTTGCCATACAGGAACACTCGAGTCGTTGGAAGCATGGACACGTGTATCGTTGTAGAGCTGCGTACGACTTCCACATAGAGTCGAGCTCAAGAAGATGGGGTGCTCGTCTACACGGCGTCCACGCCGTCAATGACCCGCAGCACATGACATATTTCGCATCGGAACCCCTAGTCATCTACTGTACGTGTCCAATGTAACCAATAACGTAATCTAATTATAATATACCATATGTTTGTATGTTTATATGTATGTTATGCTACTCCTCTTAGACGCTTTGCATCTCGGGCGTCAAACTTTCACGGGTTCATCTACGAATCCACGGTCTTACTTTTTTCGGAAATTCACCCACCCGCTATTAACCTAAATTCTACGAACAATCGAATTGCCATTTGTAGTTATTACGTACAATTGTCCCCAACGCCAAGCCACGTTACAATAACGGCCAGTATTACGTACAATTATCCCCCAACACTACGCCACTTTACAATAACGGCCAGTATTACGTACAATTGTCCCCAACGCTACGCCACGTTACAATAACGGCCAGTATTACGTACAATTATCCCCAACACTACGCCACTTTACAATAACGGCCAGTATTACGTACAATTGTCCCCAACGCTACGCCACGTTACAATAACGGCCAGTATTACGTACAATTGTCCCCAACGCTACGCCACGTTACAATAACGGCCAGTATTACGTCGCAAAGCATAGATATTCTGATGGAACCACCAAGTTAGTCCGTCCGGAGGATTGACATTTTTTGCTAGTAGTGAATAAATGTGTGTGTGGATGCGTGCGAGTGCGTGCGTGCGTGCGTGCGTGCGTGCGTGCGTGCGTGCGTGCGTGCGTGCGTGCGATTATTTGGTTCGCAAGAGGGGAAATCATATTAAAATATAAAACCAATTTCGTTGGCCCGTTACGATTGTTCGATATCAATTTCGTCGTTGTCGAACGACTGCTATTGTCCCTTGGAGTGATTACTAGACTTGGTCTGGTGCACTTTCATGTTTTAATAAGTTAACGCTATACACGTCACCATATGTTTTGTCTTGCCATTTGATTTCCTGGGTTTTGGGACGTACTTTTTGTTTATGTATGTTACAAGTACACACGTTTTATTTGCACACGGTGTTTATCTTAAGCTGAAGTACCTGGGTGTTTTTCCACGCATGAATTCCTTCATGTAGAGGAGAAATCAGGTTTTTTTTTAGCTAGAAATACTAGACAAAATAATTTAACAATAAAAGGACACAGAAACGTGATCTAAAAACGCTATTCCCTCCGGATATCAAAATGCCTGTCCGATTTACGCCAAGCCATGTCTTCAAACCATCATCTCAATGTCTGTAGATCAGCCCGTTGTGAGGGTCTTGCCGGAGCACCTGGTCTATAGAGTTGGTCAGACTCTAACGATAACGGCATCGTCACGGCCCGCTGCACACCGGTACGCGTGGCTAGATGAGGCGACAGGCAAATGGCGCAACGGGTCTCATATGTTCATCAGGGCGGACATGGTCGGCACCAATAACTTCACTGTTGTCGCTTTCAATCGCATCTTCGGCGTCGAATACAGTAGCGTGATCACTTTTAAGTTCAATGCTTCAAAGCGTATGTACGAAATGAGCGGTTAATTAGCTATTGCTACGGAGAAATGAACACAATTACTGTTGATAAATAAATGCAACTAAAAGAAAACTACTTTCGGTTTACCCAGACCTAGTACGGTGGGTCACGGTGTCCGAAATGAGGATCTGGAAATAAACAGAGCCTCTCGTCGAAAGCGACAAGGGCAGCAATAGTATCGATTAAGATTCAGTTTGGAATCTTAATCAGTTATTGCAGGCAAGTTATCAAATGTGTTAAATTCATTCCTACTGTGTTGTTAGACTCATGGATAAAAGTAATATAATACAAAAAAATTAGCAACTGCCATTGCGAGCATAACAATAAAGAGCAAATTCGAATTCGAACACAAGTTTACCGTTTCTCTATAGAGTTTTAGTGTTCTGGCACAGTATAATATCTAGAAATTACTGTGAGAAATTAATGCACAATGCTAATGATCCTAACAAAGCACCAATCGCCAATTTGTATCCTAATTGTTTTATGACAATTGCATTACTGTAATTAACGTTTAAAATATTACACTTTTAATGAATTTATTTTACTGGCAACCAAATTGATTGGCTAACAAAATCCGAGGCGCGAGAGCGACGTGTTTATGTGTTTGCGTGCGTGAAGGCGAATGCATTTATATATGTATGTGTTGTGTGTGAATGTGTGCAGATGTGCATGCATCTGCACGTGCCGCAAATTATACCGATACATATGTTGTTATCTAAAATATACGTATTTCCTGTCTCGCAGTTACTATACCGAGTGCGGTCGACGTTTTGCGGAGTATGTTGAATGCCCAGTGGAAATCAGGTAAGGAATACCCGACGACTTCGTAACGCCGCCGTGTGCTAGGTAATCACGTTTATGTTTCGATAGACCAGTTTATTCGAGCGCGTTGTGCCCGGGTTGCGCAGCTAAATTGTGAGTGCGTTTACACGAATGATAAGTCTGGACACTGCTATCTAGATTTTGACTCGAGCCACTCCCGGTTTAAGCTTTGGTGAAAGGTCCCGACATGTGCACCTGCTGTGTCGACCACTGCTTCAGGATTCAAGCCGACTGTCGGTCGAGACTGGCCCAGCACTGATTCGACCGACACAACCGTACCCACAAATTGACCTCGCTAATATGTCTCGCAAGAGTGTTTACACGACCGACTCTTGCACCGCAATATCATGCGACATGTCAGCCGACCAATTGGAAATTAATCGTTCGTATAAAGCACAACAAGGCTTTCTCCTAAAAAAATAATATCAGAAAGCATATTGGAATTCACAACGTTTGCTTATACTAGGAACATATAAAGTGTGTCCCACATACAATGTTCTTAAGAAATAATTATGCATTTATCGTGTCATGAACATGAACATTTAGACTTAAATGGTAGTTTGGACATTATAAGATCCAACTTGTCAAATGGTTAGGTACATGCATTCAAGAAGAATATTCCAGTTTTAAGTTTACCAGATATCCAAGTCTATACATTCAACTACAATCTTGTTCATCGAAGTACGACCACCACTGTTTTATTCAGAAAAAAAGATGAGTAAGCTTTTTAATTCGTATGCATTATATTGGGTCTCAAAAACGTTTAAGGGTAAACACAGACACGTGTGTAAACAATAGACGAAATATCACGCGTGTACAATGAAAATCTTACTTCGAGCATACCATGACATACAGAATCAGTCATCAGAATCAAAGGTTACGGATGAAAATACTGAAGCAGCATCTTTCCTCTTACTGTTTACACATGTGACTGTCTACTCTTCAGAATGAGGCCCATTATAAATGTTACATGCACATATAATATTGACAAATGTCCCAAATAAAGCGCGTTACAGAAGTTCTCATTCACTGAATGGAGGTTTGTGGTTATTAAGTTGCAATGTGTGTTTCTAGAAGTTCAGTTATGTTTATAGACTCTATATGGAGAGGGAATTAGCTCCACCACAACATTACAAGTATTTGCCGTCCTTACCTACTCTAGTTTGTTGTTGCGTGCTGACAGGGAGTAAAGTGGCGGGTATCCTCATCAAGATGGTCATACTCTGGGGGTTGTTTGCCATGTGCATCGCTAGCGCCGTCTTCAGCAGATGGTCGAACAGGAAGAACAACTCAAAGAAGCCGACAGGTAGTCACTCCGACCAGCCTTCTACAAAATTCTAAATAACTTTATAGAGATAACCCCCCCCCCACCTCCAGGCCTACTAACCCGCTCTCGAACCCGTGGACAATACATAGCCCCCAGGTGTCGTATAAATGCAATGTTCTTTTCATTTTATCCCCGAGCCATTCGCATATGGAATATGATTCCACCAAAAATTACCAACATAAAAAACCCAAAATCATTTCAAGAAGCTATTATGGAACTCCCTTTCACCACACCTCCTCACCTAAACTGCCTTTAAAACACACTGCTCAGCGTAAACTTATCCATGGTGTGGGATGGAGACTGTCTATGTGTGCATGTGGCAAGGAAGCGACAGTATCCATACACATAACCAACCTATTAAACATTTTCGTTTAACATCCTATACATAAAATAAATAAAACTATCAGATAAAACCATTTCTGCAACATTAAAGATACTAGTCTTTTAGTCGAATGTACCACCAACAGCGCATGCGCACAGTCCACCACAAACTCCTGCGTTAGCCCAAGTTTGGGCTGTTTGGAGTATAACCACTTGAGACTTGAGACTGGGCGCCTATGTGGCGGTCAGGCGGGTCCGTTCAGCAGGACGCTGACAAGACTGGACATAGTCTCACTATACCTTTATAAGACAACAGTGTTCACTCGAGATAAACACTAAAGTCAAAAAAAAATATTTTCTATCAAATTTGACGAGCACCAACAACACACGCTTCCACACATAGTGATAAACGTTCATTAATGCTACAACCAGGTTTTCATGGTATTGATACAAACCGACACATCCATGAAGTGTGTTAATTTTGCCATTGCTGCACTTTTCAGAGAAGCCAAAGACAACCATGAACGAAAGCAGCGCTTAGGGCGCACGTCACATTTGATGCTAAAGGCTGTAGCTCGATGCCCTGGTCGACAACACTCGTTCGACGACTCTTGCCTACTCACCGGCCAAGCCAAATATTATCGCTTCTACTCTGACGAAATATCCGGTTCCTTATGCTGTTGCATTGAAGGATTCTACTCTGACAGTAGCAGGTTGTAGTGAAGATGGAAGATGTTTGTCACTTTACTCTTTGCTTCCAACAGTGTTGGCGTATTGTACACAATCAAGACGTTTTCAAATAACATTATATTTGTGATAGATAATTACCAGTGATATGGCTGTCCAGAATCAGACACGTGTTCTCACAAACACACCGATTTCAGAACAGGGATAAGGGAAACACGTTTGTTTATGCAATGTGTCATTACGATTAATCAAAGCATGGCCCTTTCATGACTTTGTCTATTTTGCTGATGGCAACTTTAATGACTTTTTCAACAAATGTTTTCCCACTTCGTAACGGAAGCACGTTTCTTACGTTTTGCATTAATATTACACAAATGTGTATTTGTAACGAACAGCTCTGTGTTTCCTAGAATGACTCCCAAATAAATGAAATACGGAAAGTAACCTTTAGTTGCCTTTGTATGAAAACATTGTTTTTTTTGTCATTTTATAACTTTTCTTTCAATAAAATTGCCTTTTTAAAGAAAATGTGTCTTTCATTAGGATAAAAACTGCCCCTTTGCCACCTCGTCCCAAAACAATTTTCCATTTTTTGACAAGGAAAAGCCATCCTTTTAAGATTTTGCTCCCAGCTAGTCGACATTTTTTATGAAAAAAAATGCATTCGTTTTGCAATTTCAGTACCTTCTTCTCATTAAATTACCGGTTTAAGGTAAATGTGCCCACATATTATGGTAATTGAATGTGTCCTTTCATGACCTTGCCCCAGTGAAAATTCACTAAAGATACCCCGATAAAAATAATCCATGTAAGAGTCACTATGTTGAAAAGCCTGTATGTGGTTAATCAGTTGCACATAGCGTAGAAATCGAAACAAACAGTTATATATGACAATGCATTACATTGCAATGCCTACAGTGCCGATGTGTTGATTCATGCTGACTCTTAGGTCGGTGGTAACTGTTGACTTGGTTGTTGTGCATCGCACAGTGGTTGATTTAATATATTTGAGCACAATCATCAATTACATGTGTTAGGGCGATGACACATGGACAAGGAAGTCATTAGTTTATCTGGAGAGTACCATCATCGTCGTCGTCGTGGTTGTTGTTATTGTTTGTTGTTTGTGGACGTTTGTTGTTATTATTGTTTTGATGGTGACGAGCTTGTGGTGGGAATATTAGCGTGTTTGGGGATGACGTGGGGCGCGGTGAGAGAGAACCCGGGTTCGAATCCTCTTGCTGCCGTTTCGAAGCTTTGACGATTTCGTTCATCCCACGTTGCCACATTTCACTCAGCTGTATAAGTGAGTATTTGGCTACAGGCAGAGGTGGATATTTGAACGATTAGTCTTCGCGCAGTAATTGCAGCGTGACTGAATGCTTCCCAGAGAAGCCGAAGTGGCGTTGGAATGAACAGGTCAGCGAGGAGGTGAAGTGTAAAGCGCTTTGAACAGTCCCACGAACTGGATACAACCGTATATGAGAAAGTATTTTTACGTACATTTTGACATTGATGATTGATTTTTAAAAGGATATACCAAATGGACACAATGTGGACTTAAAGAACAAGAACAGAAATGCATATAACCGTGACAAATTGTGAAACGCCGAATACGAACGAAAGACACAATTGGTGGAGAGTGTGACATTATGCATGTTATCAAGAGTGTGACATTATGCATGTTATCAAGAGTGTGACATTATGCATGTTATCAAGAGACACAGGCCATGTTGGTTCGGGAAAGGTACATTGTAGCTTGTTGATTATTTGAAATAATCTAGTTTCACAAAAGAGGTCCAATGAATACATCAACCAACAAACCAGTAGGAATGACGTCGAATAAATGTATTTTCAACAACCTTAAAGGTGCTTAATCAATTCGATTTGTTTGCTAGTCTTATTTTTTTTTTAAATTGCAAAAACCCAAACCTACCTAGTATTCACTACAGGCAGACAGGCAGGTAGGCAGGCAGGCAGGCAGGCAGGCAGGCAGGCAGGCAGGCAGGCAGGCAGGCAGGCAGGCAGGCAGGCAGGCAGGCAGGCAGGCAGGCAGGCAGGCAGGCAGGTAGACAAGCAGGCAGACAAGCAGGCAGACAAGCAGACAAGCAGACAGATATACAGACATTTAGAGAAAGCAACGTCCAAGTACTACATTGGCGCCGACGTAATTATAAGTATTGCTCACCATAGCCTTTAAACATCCAGATTTTATAACAGCTTTCCGTCTATGAAAACAAGGCACTGTTGCCAACTTGTTTTTTTTATCTAAAGCACCCACCTCACAGCCTATTTCATGCTGGTGTCAGTCGGAATGATGTTTGTTCATTCCTCATTCATTATGCGGTGAACTCCACGTGTATTGCTACTACATCGGTTGCTAGATGTGACGTCACAAACAGCCGTTTCACTGCAGACGTAATTGCATGATTAACGAATCGAAAAATCGACAGCAAACAATGTTCGCCAATCGCAGGATTTTTTTTATTTTAGCCATTTCTGGTTGGGGTAAGTATACTACTACATTGATATATATCACACCTTTCGACAACGACATGTCGCTGGCTTAAACATGTCTTTCCTCGTTGCCAGATAACAGTCTACGTGATTGACTGACATATGCACAACGTCGAGATTCTTGTTCTTTCCGAGCACAAGAAAACACCAGTTGTGTAGCCAGGACTCTAAGGGGGAGGGCTGTACTTAGGAACAAAGTGTGGAAGTGCGTAATCACATCAGTACATAGACAGTATAGTAGCTGTTTAGTACTTACTGTTCTGTCGATGGACCCCGCGGTGTCGTACGCAGTTGGTGATCACTTTCGACGGAAGAGTTTTGTTTTTATTCAATCGGTATGCAATCCACTTCGTCTGGAGTGGGGCGAATTTATGTAGTGTCAGACAGCCAACCGGAACACGGTTGGCTGGTAACGCGGCAAAGGCCCCCCAGCTATGGTGCTGCCACCCATGGTGGCGTTGTTGACCATCACAAAAGTAGAATTGTTATACATGGGGCATGCCCACAGATCTAACGTTGATTTTTGGTTCCAGTTAGGGGTCGATCGGACGAGCATGACTGGACTACGGAAGTACGGATCTGTTCATAACTTGTTCATTATATTAATGAAAACAGCTTACATCTAACACTTCTTGTTACATTTACTACAAGGAGTTCTAACTGGCTAGGAAAGGTTGATTTTGTATCATTCCTGTTCTGGCCACTCTACCTCTTCAGTGGTCTTCCTCTCTTCTGTTGTCCTTTAAAGTCTTGTTTGTATACTTCCTAACGATGTTATCTCTTTGCATACGGCAAACATGCCCAAACTACCTGAGTCTTCTTGCCCAAACTACCTGAGTCTTCTTGCCCAAACTACCTGAGTCTTCTTGCCCAAACTACCTGAGTCTTCTTGCCCAAACCACCTGAGTCTTCTTGCCCAAACTACCTGAGTCTTCTTGCCCAAACTACCTGAGTCTTCTTGCCCAAACCACCAGAGTTTTCTTGCCCAAACTACCTGAGTCTTCTTGCCCAAACTACCTGAGTCTTCTTGCCCAAACCACCTGAGTCTTCCGTGTCTGATGACATATGTGGTAGATTCAGGGATACAGGTCCTATCTAATCTTGATATTTTGTAGTCTGTCGGCCCTGGTAACACCTCTAATAGCCCGTATGCAGCATGTTTTATTTGACAATTAGGTGTCGGTCGTTTCAACTGTGCTGTAGTAAATACCAGAGAAGGCAGTTATTGCAATGAGAAGAGTTCGTTACGCATAATACATTTACGAAACAAGCAGAATACGTAAATAAGTTATGTAATATTGACGAGTGCAGAACATTACGTAATTGTGACAGCCAGTTACTCTCTTTACCACGACCTTTTGCGTTGGCGGTCGTGCAATTGGAATGCCCAATGCAGGCATGCATAGTTGTCATACGAACATTGAATGTGCATGATAGCACGATACGTCGACTTCAGGAACGTTTCAGCGCGACTGGCAGTACAACAGATTATCCTAGTAGTGGCCGACCACGTGTTTCTGCCCATAAACAGGACCGCCACGTTGTCATGCAACACCTTCATGATCGACGAAGAAATGTGCGCAAGACACCCAAAGATACCCAAAGTCTGCATAACAATATGATTAGCCATAAGACTGTACGAAATCGCCTGTGTGCTACTGTCCTCGGATACCGCAGACCGTGCAGAGGTCTCGTTCTAACTCCAGATCGGTGGTAACGCCATTTACGACTGGTATACCAAGATCGGGACTGTACACAGAGAATGTGCGATGTCTTTATAGATGAATCTCATTTCGGTTATCAAATTCTCATGATCGGATACGTCTATTCCGACGGCGTAGGGTGCGGTACTCTGATGCTGCAGTTGTATAACATAGCAAATGAGGTGGACCGAGCGTTATTTTGTGGACAGGCATATTGCCAGAGCACGGGCAGAATGACAATCTCAATAGAAGTCGTCATTCATTATTGCACTGATCTATTTTTATACTAAAGAACGAATACAACGCAATTATTTATCCAAAATAGCCATGTAAGTGTACGTTACTAAGAACAAGTGTCCAGTGGGAAAATAGTGGCCAACAACCGTGTCTTCTCAGCCCAAATTACACTTATTTCACGTCAACTACATTTTTAGAAGTTTCACACATCACAATTTAATTGGCCCTTCATTCGTTCTCCAGCTGGAACAAACGCAGATCCATCGGTGTCCGCCATGTTGGAGACTCCCATCAACACGGTGGTGCCGCGCGGCGGCCAACTGCGCGCCTACTGCATGTCGTCCAATCCGCGCGACAAGATCATCTTCCGTCACTACAGAAAATCCACAACGGTGACAATCATAGACGACGGAACCGTGAGCGTGGTGGGGCCCGTCTCCAGACAGTCCGACTACGCTTCACGGAGTAACGTCATGTTTGAGCCAGTGGCGACCACGCCCTCACTGAGGAGGGTGGTGTTCGAGATAGCTTTCGCCGACTTCGACGATGCAGGAACGTACAGTTGTCAGTCTGAACGCAACCACACGATTTACTATTTTGAAGTGATCGTACTCGGTAGGTGATTCTTTCTACACATTTTCGCGCATTGTGAATAGTGGGTTAGTTTCGTAAATGGTGGATGTCAGGCTTCAAATGAATATGTTTTTCGTGTGTTTTTCGCAGCTCGATGCCCCGTTGACTCCCGGTGTACTTGTGTTTACAATGAAATGGGGACACGCTCATGCAGACCTCTGTTTGTATAAATACACCAACTACTTGGTAGGTTGGTAACGGGCAATCCAATTTTATTCATACCCAACAAGGATTGCCGCTGTTCACACAATAATAGTGACAAAGTCTGCCAGAAATTGTGCACAGCCTGGTACATTACTGATTAAGCTGGTGTGTATGACCAATTACTAAACAATACCAGATAAGATTTAACATTTGTGATAATTTCTACTGTAGCTAGCAACTGCCGAAGACAGTCTACCAAAAACCCTTGCTGCTCTTATACAAAGCGATTCATATGACTTTATGTGGTGTAGACAATGTTGAGCCGCAGAAAGCATTTCAATAGTCTGTCGTGACATATGTATCCATTAAATACCATTTGTTAATCATTCGAGAGTATGTTGTAATTCTTTGATAGCACATACTTTTATATGTATGTATTGATGACGCCATCTGGAAATGTTATCGGCAGAAGTTCCACAAGCCTGCCGTTGGAGTTTTCTACAAGTGTCCTGCTTTCGCAAAACATTAACCAATCACCTCTCACTTTAGTAGGTTGTTGCAGGTGGACGTTTGAAGTGCCAGAACAATCTCACCAACAATGCCGTTCGCGAAGGAGACCTCTTCGAGTTTGGTTGCACGGTCGAACACAGCGGAGTGTGGTGTCCGCATCTACAGTGGTCGGACACCAACAAGAACTTGACCAGTCGGCGTCTCGTGCAACGGCCAAGTCGTCTAACGACCGCCATCCAAGGTTTGTCGAGGTGGAATCACGTGTCCTAGCTAAGTCATCTAGCCATATGTATGTCTTTCGATCTGCCTTTCTATTCGATTTACCAATCATGATTTTTTTCATTTTTTTCCGTGACTTTTTTTTTTTTTTCCATTGCGTCGCTACATGGCAGAGTGGGTGACTAGGCGGGCCCCTTTGGTCTCCTCCTTTGCGAGATGCTAAACACGCCACTGTCCGCTACACACAATGGCACACAAAGCGCGTTATCTCACACACGGCGACGTGGTGCTTTGTAAATTATGACTAAAAAAAATCTACTTTACTAATCTCTTAACGTGTTCATGTTTAGGGAATATACCTTCAGGGGCCGCAAGGAAAGCGGATAACTTTAAATGCGGATAGCCCCTATCCGCGGATTGTAATCCGTGTTTAACTCCTGCTCCCATTTCGTATGCACAAGTCTGCTGAACGGTATCTGTGTAGTATAATGCAAAGTTCCTTAAGTTATCAGCACAAAGGTTGCAGCTTTTCAAAATAATGCTCGGCAGCCTCATTGTGCTTCGAATGTACGTTTTTTTAAACCAAACACTTACGCCAATAATATGTAATTCCGTCATCGTGGCCATAAAACCGAAGTTGTTGCAACAGGTTGGTTACCAGGCGACACGTTTGCTGCCATCCAGACGCGAGCCAGTCGTTCGATGCATGGCTACGTCTACCGCTGTGTGGCAGTGTTCGCCTTCAAACGAGAGCCGATGTCAAACGAATGGGCCTCGTTACGGACCGGGGTACATGCGACCAACGCGCCATCCTACCAGACGACCTATTCCTCCCGCCCTCTGATCGTCTATTGTACGTACCTTGTGCACGCCTCTGATCGTCTATTGTACGTACCTTGTGCACGCCTCTGATCGTCTATTGTACGTACCTTGTGCACGCCTCTGATCGTCTATTGTACGTACCTTGTGCACGCCTCTGATCGTTTATTGTACGTATTTTGTGCACGCCTCTGATCGTCTATTGTACGTATTTTGTGCATGCCTCTGATCGTCTATTGTACGTATTTTGTGCATGCCTCTGATCGTCTATTGTACGTATTTTGTGCACGCCTTCATATTACAATTTATTTATTCAAAGTTTGAAAACGTCTAGGCAGTGAACACAATAGAACCGGTCACATACAGTGCACTGCATAAAGTACTCAGATACTTGTGTTATGGACATCATTTACGAGCCGTAATCACAATTACCGTGCTAACAATTTTAGAAAAATAGATTTCTGGTTGCGATTGTTTTAATCCACTTGTTCGTCACTGCTACAGACCCTCCAGTTGTGAGCAACCGGCCCCAGCATCGGTTCTACGGCGTTGGTCAGACACTGTCGATAACGGCGTCGTCACGTCCCGCTGCACACCGCTACGCGTGGCTGGACGAGGTAGTCGGTACAAGATACAATGGGTCTGAAATCGTCACCAGTGCGGACATGGTCCACGTCAACAACTTCACCTGCGTCGCTTTCAACCGCATCTTCGGTGTTGAGTTCAACGGGACCATCAAGGTCAACTTCGAGGTGGTGAAACGTAAGTAACCGGACGGGCAAACTATGCATGGAATGAGAGGGCGATTCCTTGTTGACTTGTCATAATATTTAACAAGGTTGTCACCAAAAGCATACAACTCCAGATGAATCGTTGGTTTATCGAGAGTCCAACAATATTTCACCTGTGTAGTATGTACTACTCTCCTTTGTCAGTTATCTATCAATTATGTTTTTAAAAATATTTACATTAAGGCATTTACACAATCAATAGATAACGTGCTACATTCATTTTCGGTTTCAATAAGAATAAAGAGTTTTCTCATATTTAATCTGCTTTGTTCTTTCACTATCGGTGCTACGTGCCCTCTAATTCCATAAATTTTGACGAAAATATTTCTTCCAATATCTTCACAACCATTAAATATTTAGACACTTTTATTTTGTCTCTTTGTTACTGAATTTTGATATTTTGCACAAGATTAAAATATTTAATGGACATTTCAAATAAAGGTTGTGAAATTAAAATATACTAGTCTAATCGTTATTGAAATAATTGTTGCAAGTAGACGAGATGAATAAACTACAATTACAACTTAATTTTAAAACCACAATCAATTATAATTACAAACTGAGCATATTGTATATATTCTATTACAATTATTTATGCAATTTGACCGCAAATATGCAAAAAGCTTCACAGCACAAACTGCGTTATGCATATAGACATTGCATCACATTATAGGCAAACACTTACACAATACACGCGTTTCCTCTTACTCCAGAAAAGAAGAAGACAGGTGATGGCAACGTCCAGTCTATGCTATCCGCCCAGAACAAAACAGGTAGGACACATTTAATCGCACAACCTTGTCGTTACCTGGCATTCGACTGTACACATCTGTTCAGCGTGTCACATCCTATGTAAGCCATTCCAAGCACGAATGCTGTTCCGTGTAACGCTCCGCCCGTTGTACGTAACAGACAATCTATCACACCCGACGCAGGGCTTGCAATATTTATGTTTGCTTAAAAGCTCCTCCGCAATTCGATTTTATTCGCTCGACTAATTTCAGACGTATTTCGCAAACAATTAAACACACCTAGTATCCAACACGACATGCCAGCTCTAGTATACACCACGACATGCCAGCTGTGGTATCCACCTCGACATGCCAGCTCTAGTATACACCACGACATGCCAGCTCTGGTATCCACCACGACATGCCAGCTCTAGTATACACCACGACATGCCAGCTGTGGTATCCACCTCGATATGCCAGCTCTAGTATACACCACGACATGCCAGCTCTGGTATCCACCACGACATGCCAGCTCTAGTATACACCACGACATGCCAGCTGTGGTATCCACCTCGACATGCCAGCTCTAGTATACACCACGACATGCCAGCTGTGGTATCCACCTCGACATGCCAGCTCTAGCATATACCACAACATGCCAGCTCTGGTATCCACCACGACATGCCAGCTCTAGTATACACCACGACATGCCAGCTGTGGTATCCACCACGCCATGCCAGCCCCAGTGTACACCACGACATGCCAGCTCTATTAGACACCACGACACGCCAGCTCTAGTATACACCACCACATGTTAGCTCTAATATCCACCACGACATGCTAGCTCTAGTATCCTCTATGACATGCTAGCTCTAGTATCCACTACGACATGCTAGCTCTAGTATTCACCACGACACGCCTGCTCAAGTATCCACCACGACATGCTGGCTCTAGTATCCACTACGACATGTTAGCTCTAATATCCACTACGACATGCTAGCTCTAGTATCCACTACGACATGCTAGCTCTAGTATCCACTACGACATGCTAGCTCTAGTATTCACCACGACACGCCTGCTCAAGTATCCACTACGACATGCTAGCTCTAGTATCCACTACGACATGTTAGCTCTAATATCCACTACGACATGCTAGCTCTAGTATCCACTACGACATGCTAGCTCTAGTATTCACCACGACACGCCTGCTCAAGTATCCACTACGACATGCTAGCTCTAGTATCCACTACGACATGTTAGCTCTAATATCTACTACGACATGCTAGCTCTAGTATCCACTACGACATGCTAGCTCTAGTATCCACTACGACACGCCAGCTCTAGTATCCACTACGACATGTTAGCTCTAATATCCACTACGACATGTTAGCTCTAGTATCCACTATGACATGCTGGCTCTAGTATCTACTACGACCTGTTAGCTCTAATATCCACTACGACATGCTAGCTCTAGTATCCACTACGACGTGTTAGCTCTAGTATCCACTACGACATGTTAGCTCTAGTATGCACCATGACATGCTAGCTCTAGTATCCACAACGACATGCTAGCTCAAATATCAAATACGACGTATTAGCTCTAGTATCCACTACGACATGCTATCTCTAGTATCCACTGTGACATGTTAGCTCTAGTATCCATTACGACATGCTACATCTAGTATCCACTGTGACGTGTTAGCTCTAGTATCCACTAGGCATGCTAGCTCTATAATCGACTGTGACATGTCAGCTCTAGTATCCACGACGACATGCTAGCTCTAGTATCCACTACGACATGCTAGCTCTAGTATCCACTGTGACATGTTAGTTCTAGTATCCACTACGACATGCTAGCTCTAGTATACACCACGACATGCCAGCTCTGGTATCCACCACGACATGCCAGCTCTAGTATACACCACGACATGCCAGCTGTGGTATCCACCTCGACATGCCAGCTCTAGTATACACCACGACATGCCAGCTGTGGTATCCACCTCGACATGCCAGCTCTAGTATATACCACAACATGCCAGCTCTGGTATCCACCACGACATGCCAGCTCTAGTATACACCACGACATGCCAGCTGTGGTATCCACCACGCCCTGCCAGCCCCAGTGTACACCACGACATGCCAGCTCTATTAGACACCACGACACGCCAGCTCTAGTATACACCACCACATGTTAGCTCTAATATCCACCACGACATGCTAGCTCTAGTATCCTCTATGACATGCTAGCTCTAGTATCCACTACGACATGCTAGCTCTAGTATTCACCACGACACGCCTGCTCAAGTATCCACCACGACATGCTGGCTCTAGTATCCACTACGACATGTTAGCTCTAATATCCACTACGACATGCTAGCTCTAGTATCCACTACGACATGCTAGCTCTAGTATTCACCACGACACGCCTGCTCAAGTATCCACTACGACATGCTAGCTCTAGTATCCACTACGACATGTTAGCTCTAATATCCACTACGACATGCTAGCTCTAGTATCCACTACGACATGCTAGCTCTAGTATTCACCACGACACGCCTGCTCAAGTATCCACTACGACATGCTAGCTCTAGTATCCACTACGACATGTTAGCTCTAATATCTACTACGACATGCTAGCTCTAGTATCCACTACGACATGCTAGCTCTAGTATCCACTACGACACGCCAGCTCTAGTATCCACTACGACATGTTAGCTCTAATATCCACTACGACATGTTAGCTCTAGTATCCACTATGACATGCTGGCTCTAGTATCTACTACGACCTGTTAGCTCTAATATCCACTACGACATGCTAGCTCTAGTATCCACTACGACGTGTTAGCTCTAGTGTCCACTACGACATGTTAGCTCTAGTATGCACCATGACATGCTAGCTCTAGTATCCACTACGACATGTTAGCTCAAATATCAAATACGACGTATTAGCTCTAGTATCCACTACGACATGCTATCTCTAGTATCCACTGTGACATGTTAGCTCTAGTATCCATTACGACATGCTACATCTAGTATCCACTGTGACGTGTTAGCTCTAGTATCCACTACGGCATGCTAGCTCTATAATCGACTGTGACATGTCAGCTCTAGTATCCACGACGACATGCTAGCTCTAGTATCCACTACGACATGCTAGCTCTAGTATCCACTGTGACATGTTAGTTCTAGTATCCACTACGACATGCTAGCTCTAGTATCCACTACGACATGCTAGCTCTAGTATCCACTGTGACATGTTAGCTCTAGTATCCACTACGACATGCTAGAGCTAGTATCCACTACGACATGCTAGCTCTAGTATCCACTGTGATATGTTAGCTCTAGTATCCACTGTGACATGTAAGTTCTAGTATCCACTACGACATGATAGCTCTAGTATCCACTGTGACATGTTAGCTCTAGTATCCACTACGACATGCTAGAGCTAGTATCCACTACGACATGCTAGCTCTAGTATCCACTGTGATATGTTAGCTCTAGTATCCACTGTGACATGTAAGTTCTAGTATCCACTACGACATGATAGCTCTAGTATCCACTGTGACATGTTAGCTCTAGTATCCACTACGACATGCTAGCTCTAGTATCCACTGTAACAGGTTAGCTCTAGTATCCACTGTGACATGTCAGTTCTAGTATCCACTACGACATGATAGCTCTAGTATCCACTGTGACATGTTAGCTCTAGTATCCACTACGACATGCTAGCTCTAGTATCCACTGTAACAGGTTAGCTCTAGTATCCACTGTGACATGTTAGCTCTAGTATCCACTACGACATGCTAGCTCTAGTATCCACTACGACATGCTAGCTCTAGTATCCACTACGACATGCTAGCTCTAGTATCCACTACGACACGCCAGCTCTAGTATCCACTACGACATGTTAGCTATAATATCCACTACGACATGCTAGCTCTAGTATCCACTATGACATGCTGGCTCTAGTATCTACTACGACCTGTTAGCTCTAATATCCACTACGACATGCTAGCTCTAGTATCCACTACGACGTGTTAGCTCTAGTATCCACTACGACATGTTAGCTCTAGTATGCACCATGACATGCTAGCTCTAGTATCCACTACGACATGCTAGCTCAAATATCCAATACGACGTATTAGCTCTAGTATCCACTACGACATGCTAGCTCTAGTATCCACATTGATATGTTAGCTCTAGTATCCACTGTGACATGTTAGCTCTAGTATCCACTACTACATGCTAGCTCTAGTATCCACTGTGACATGTTAGCTCTAGTATCCACTACGACATGCTAGCTCTAGTATCCACTACGACATGCTAGCTCTAGTATCCACTGTGATATGTTAGCTTTAGTATCCACTGTGACATGTTAGCTCTAGTATCCACTACGACATGTTAGCTCTAGTATCCACTACGACATGCTAGCTCTAGTATCCACTGTGACATGGTAGCTCTAGTATCCACTACGACATGCTAGAGCTAGTATCCACTACGACATGCTAGCTCTAGTATCCACTGTGACATGTTAGCTCTAGTATCCACTACGACATGCTAGCTCTAGTATCCACTACGACATGCTAGCTCTAGTATCCACTGTGACATGTTAGCTCTAGTATCCACTGTGACATGTTAGCTCTAGTATCCACTACGACATGCTAGCTCTAGTATCCACTGTAACAGGTTAGCTCTAGTATCCATTGTGACATGTTAGCTCTAGTATCCACTGTGACATGCTAGCTCTAGTATCCACTGTGACATGTTAACTCTAGTATCCACTGTGATATGTCAGCTCTAGTATCCACTATGGCATGCTAGCTCTAGTATCCACTGTGACATGTTAGCTGTAGTATCTACTATTACATGGTAGCTCTAGTATCCACTATGATATGCTAGCTCTAGTATCAACTACGCCACGCCAGCTCTAGTATCCACTACGATATGTTAGCTCTAGTATCCACTACGACATGTTAGCTCTAGTATCCACTACGACATTCTAGCTCCAGTATCCACTACGACATTCTAGCTCTAGTATCCACTGTGACATGTTAGCTCTAGTATCCACTACGACATGTTAGCTCTAGTATCCACTACGACATGTTAGCTCTCGTATCCACTACGACATGTTAGCTCTAGTATCCACTACGACATGCTAGCTCTAGTATCCACTGTCACATGTTAGCTCTAGTATCCACTACGAAATGTTAGCTCTAGTATCCACTGTCACATGTTAGCTCTAGTATCCACTGTCACATGTTAGCTCTAGTATCCACTACGACATGCTAGCTCTAGTATCCACTGTGACATGTTAGCTCTAGTATCCACTACGAAATGTTAGCTCTAGTATCCACTGTCACATGTTAGCTCTAGTATCCACTGTCACATGTTAGCTCTTGTATCCACTACGACACGCCAGCTCCAAATTTGTTATTAAGTTTGGTGAAATCATCGCACAAACTGTTAAATTATGTTTGACTGGATGCGGTCACAATTCGGCGAAAATGGCAAAAGCTGTCCTGATCTATGTACTATATTCAGTATCAAGCTCTACACGCTCTCTCGAGTTACCCATTCTAACAATCGAAGTCATTTTGTTCGACGAATTTAACGAAAATATCAGCTGTTTTATATAATCGACAGCGCATATTACTTAAACTACACAGGCGAACATCAATAAACCTCATTCCTGATGGGCGACATCAGTTGAGGAGGGTATTTTAACAGCTAAGTATAATATTTGTTACTGGCCTCTCGTATTCATAGCCTCGTCATGAAAAAAAACCCTGTTATGACCATTGTAAATATGTATATCTTTCAGGAACGCATCTTGTTTGCGAGTGTGCTTTTGGGAATCACTTGCTATGGTGGTCTCTAAGATGTCACGGAGATGGTTGATGAAATATGTAATGCTCGGAACTGACATGTTATTATTTGTCTCCAGGGAGCCGTGCAGTGGAGTAGTCTCTAAGATGTCACGGAGATGGTTGATGAAATGTGTAAGGCTCGAAAGTGACGTGTTGTTATTTGTCTCCAGGGAGCCCTGCAGTGGAGTAGTCTCTAAGATGTCACGGAGATGGTTGATGAAATGTGTAAGGCTCGGAACTGACGTGTTGTTATTTGTCTCCAGGGAGCCGTGCAGTGGGGTTGTTCGTCAAGGCGATGGTTCTCAGCGGGTTGATGACCATGTGCGTGCTGTGCACCGTCGTGACCAAGGTGACGACGCGCAAGAAGAAGAAAATTGTTATTGGCGCCGGGTCAGAAAAGACGTTCACGCGAAAAAACCCAAAAAAGACCTCCGCAAAAAACAATGCTGGCACCAAGACAGAACAACCTTCCGCTGCTGGCACCGGCCCGGAAGAGACAACTGTTGTTAGTATTGAAACAGAAGAGACACCCGTCGTTGGTATCGCGCCAGGAGAGACACCCGTCGTTGGTATCGCGCCAGGAGAGACACCCGTCGTTGGGATCGAACCAGAACACACATCCGATGAAACAGGTGGGGTCTTCAACATCCACTCCGTGACTGCTGTGGCGTTAAATGTCTTTTAGTTTGGACACTCCATCACATGACACATAAATGACAACTTCTGGCAAAGCCAAAAGTGATTTTATGTTTTTTTATTATGGACTGTATTTTGACAGCAAGCCGGTTTTCTCTAAGCTTACCACCCCTATGCTATTGTGCATGCGGCATCGCCCACCGCATGATATCGTAAGATATGCAGCCCACCTGTCTCAGCACGGGTTTGAAACTACTGTAATTCGCGTTTACAAGTTGTTTTGACTTGCACCTCCTCTCCTCCACCACACCGTAAATGATGCTGATTGTATCATGCAATTGTGGTTTTGTTTACAACTTTTCGATCGATTCCATATCGAGGTTTCATTCAAAAATTAAACCAACAGTGAACAATGAACTTTATTGTAATTACATGTGTGAAGATATGCCACGTGCAAAAGCTGTCCAACCCGTGACATTTATTACACTTTTCAGGTAGGTTCCATTCGCCCTAGCCGCCTGATCACACACTTTGAAGATGCGACAAACATTTACGCCACCCGTGCTAACCGAGTGAAAGAACAAGCTTAACTGCACCAAGACGCCGAACATTAATCACCAATTATGGCTCAACTTTATCTTAACATTGTCGGGTTTTGTGCCAAATGGACGATTGGTGTGTGTTGCTATTGATTTTGTTTGTTATGTAATACATGACACGAGTAATGTTACACTGCATGACTGGAGGTTTTGGAGTGTTCACATCAGTTTGGGAAGTAGAACGCCGACCACACGCTGAAACAAGTGTTAGTCTTGTTCATAGTAGAATGCTTGTCGTATCTGGCCTGCTGCGAACGAAACACAATGTGCATTTGTAATGCATGTGTTGTTGACGCCAAACTGTCGGTGCCTATTTCGTGCCGTTGATGATGTACCAATTAGTCGTATCTTATGACCACGTGTACTTATGTAATATTCCATTGACTTGTAATGTGTTGCTTGCATGTCCACGTGTTAGGGACTTGACTGACTGATAGCAGCTAATGCCACTGTGTTGATGTAACTGACGTATCGCGTCGTCCACCTCCTGTGACGTCAGAGCAGCGTCAACAATAGAAGGCCGCTCAAAATGACTGCAGTTTTGTGAACAGTGGCTGAAATGAAAAATATTCATTTAGTAAAACGTACTTGTTCATAATGAAATCACGTTGTTTCTGATGAATCACTTTCTTCACACTACTGAACAATTTTGCATTGTGCGCTAATATGATCTCTGGCGAAGAAACGCATTAAACATAAACTAACTGAACGTTTAAAGGACAAGCCTGATTTTGTTTCGATTTTAAGCTTCTGGTCAAAATTTATCTCATTTACCTCCTGTGCAATTTTCGGGAGATTCCATAAGACAGCTTCCGGTAAAATGCTCTTAAATATGATCGCCAGCAGTTTAAAGCAGAATGTAAATGAAACTTAAATTTAGGGCAAAAAGCTAAAGAAATGTTGTATTGTCGTGTAGTTGGTAGCTGCTAACCAGGGTGCAAGACATCGCTGCATATATGTCGTAAACATGTCAACCAAAATATCATATCATTTAAAATATACCCGTGGTTGTAGTCTGTCATCTTATAAAGACGGGGATAATATCCTGGACTTACGTACCACACTTATATGTGGTATTAAGTCCACGTTATGGTTATTCTGTCCCGGTAACGCCGCGTGCGACATAACGTCTGCTGGTCGAAACATGTCAGTTGCTTGCAGCCAGAACAGAGGAGAGAGAGAGTTATGGGAGAATTCCGAATTAACGACCGTTAGTGGCACACTCAATCAGTTACACGACGTACGCAACAAGCGGAAACAACGGGGCTGGAAATACACCATCAACAATGCGGAAGTGCAACAATACGGTTATCTAAGCATGACATTCTCTTCACGTTTCTACACCTACCACTGGAGGCGAAGGAAGCGACTACCGAGTCAGATTCTGCAAAATAAAACATACACTTTAAAAAGAAATGCTAGGTAGAAAATAAAAAACACGCGAAGAGACAATT
The DNA here is from genome assembly GCA_963662155.1 of Lamellibrachia columna. Classification (NCBI taxonomy): domain Eukaryota; kingdom Metazoa; phylum Annelida; class Polychaeta; order Sabellida; family Siboglinidae; genus Lamellibrachia; species Lamellibrachia columna. The sequence continues at coordinate 14,696,656 of OY759267.1, read as the reverse complement.
GCCTTCATGTCCTATGCGAGACGTGGTACGTTTTTCAGATACACACACGATAATCCTTCAGACATCTAACAAGATAACCCACTGTAGGAGGTACGCACCTACTATAGTAATCCATCGATGTGGACATTTATTTTGCACCTGAAGCATACAAGTGGTGTGTATGCACTAGTTCAAAACACGTGAACGCACATTAGAAACCAATATCTGTGCCCGATAACGTAGCACGTTTCGGACTAAATGTCGCTAGTCTAAACACTCGCACAATTTAGCTGCACGTTATCGTACGACACGGTGTCGGCCGACAAATCGGGGCAACGATCATTCGTATAGAAACCTGCCTTAACTTACTGAATGCTTTGAAGACTTCGATGCGGATGATCTTCGTTGTCATATACTCGACACCGTCGATGATGTTAACCGCCATGCAATGAAACGTCTCTCCTCCGAGCATCGCCTCCGTGATGGGGATCGTTGCCTCAACCGGTTTGCTTGAAGTCCCGTCGTAATGTTCGCCCGAAGGCACCCGATACTCCTTGTCTGTCATCACGGCCAGACACACCAGGCCATGAACTGCCGGTCGAGCGTCGGCCGAGACAGTGAGCGAGTCTCCAACGTGGTACCTGAGCCACGACGGAATCAACTTGATGCGCGGTGCATCTGCAGCAAATAATACAATGCGAATGCAAAAACAACGTGGTCGCAACGCAGAGCGTATATATTCCGCGCAGCTCAAGATGAATGTCAGGAATGTCAGGTATGACAGTATTTGACGATTTGGCGATCAGCATTTTAAAACGTTAACATTAACCATAGTAGTTAATAATTACTGTGTTCGGGTAGAGCCCGATGACCGCTAAACTATCTATTCGGCGGTAGGAGATGTGTATCGGGTTTGCTTCACGGATGCTCATTACAGTTGATATATTGTTGAGACGCAAGGGTTAGTCTAAGAGCTCATCTGAACTGCAACATTATATATACGTCATGATTTGCCATGCCAGCTAATATGTTTTCATGGAAATCATTTTGAAATTCATATAGTCTTCTTTACCCGTATTATCATTCAAATATCGGTATCCCATAATAACTAATTCACAACAGCAATCACAACGACAACAACCGCAACATGTGTCTATAGCCAGCCATTCTATGACGAGCGTCCATTTTCAATGCCTGTGGTCATTTTGGATTTTGGTACCTTTACCGTGAGGCTTATCCAGTTTGCAAAAAAATACCACCCTACTTTGTATAAATCTTTACAACCCAAGTATACGAATATGGAAGTGTCAACAAACATCTTGCCTAGGCTATTAACGAAACGAGACAGCTTACGTCACGTTACGTTGTATGCAAGTATCACCTATATGCACCATGACCATGATATGTGTCTGAGCCGGCAAGCCTCTGGCTGTGTGCGTTACGAAACTATTATATATTGTACTGAATCTAAATCATCAGGTATTATTACATAATACTCACACCTTGGGTTAGGTGGTTTACAGAGCGTATGTCGTCTCCCTCACGAGAACCTACCAGACCCTATGCACAGGTTAGCAAAACTAACTATGTTACTGTGAATTATTATTTTTATTTCGAATTGCATCGGGGTGAGATGCAAGTAGACACTGGAGAAATGTGACGACCCCTTATTATCGATCCATGCCATTTTCATATGAAGATGTTACAAATGGATTGATCGTTTCTCTCCGACAGGAGATCGGAGAAGCAACTTACGAAGTTACGAAGACATGATATTGTTTCACTCTAGTTTTCAGCAGTGTCTAGTAAAGGCCCGAGGTTAAGTAAAGGCACGAGGTTAAGTAAAGGCACGAGGTTAAGTAAAGGCACGAGGTTCAGCACGAACCATACTTACGCAGGACGACGACCGGGGACGAGTTGTAGCGAACCAAATAGTCTGGTTTGTTATTGGCTTGACTAAACGTGCCTCCGTCAGGTGGCGTGGTGTTTGTTGGGAGAACGGTGGCGTCGCACGTGTAGCGATGACCATGTAGCGCATCTGTCGCTTGCACGCTGTGGATTGTACGAATGGACCATGCGTTATAACAGCTTAACTGTATATGGCTTAGGAACACGCACGCACGCACTGTATGCACGTGTGTGTATTCGTGCGTGCATGCATTTATTTTTTACATATATTTACAGGTGGTATTTATTGTACCGACGATTTTCTTGAGTGTTTCTTTTACATTCCGCTCAAAAACACGGACAACAGTTTCGCTGTTATCTACAGTCCTTTCCCGCTCGCTGTTATCTACAGTCCTTTCACGCTCGCCGTGCAGCCCCGGCCGACCGCAGTTGGAGTGGTGAGGTTGGTGACGCTCGTTCGATATGCTGCGGTATTGTCTATGATAAATATTTGTTATACATTTTGTGTAGTATAACATGGTGATAATTATACGATTGAGGGGAAAGAAAGTTAGTATGCAATCGGACCTCGATGTCTATCAACATCTATGTATATTTGTGTCGTGTGACGTCTTTTTTCAGATATAAGTTTATTTACATGAGCAGTTATCAAGAGGTCGTCACTCAGTACCTCACCCTATTAAAATTACAATAACTTTTCCGAATTTCGACATCAAAAAAGCACGCGAAGTCATTCTAACTTTCAGAACTCGCACAGTAACCAACTTTGGAATACTGCGAATTTTTTTCTCCAAAATATTCACGCGGAAACTTGAGAAATAATGCGGTTACTACGTAATTTTTTTTCCAGATTAAATGTTTTTGCCACTTTGTGTCTTTCTTGAATGCATGTAGCTTTAGTAATTGTGTTCTAAAATGATCAGTCCTACTTTATGATCTTTTTTCATTGTCACGTGCATCACTAGGGTATACATCACTAGGGTATAAATCACTAGGGTATACATCACTAGGGTATACATCACTAGGATATAAATCACTAGGGTATACATCACTAGGGTATACATCACTAGGGTATACATCACTAGGGTATACATCACTAGGGTATAAATCACTAGGGTATACATCACTAGGGTATACATAACTAGGGTATACATCATTAGGGTATAAATCACTAGGGTATACATCACTAGGGTATAAATCACTACGGTATAAATCACTAGGGTATAAATCACTAGGGTATACATCACTAGGGTATACATCACTAGGGTATAAATCACTACGGTATAAATCACTAGGGTATACATAACTAGGGTATACATCATTAGGGTATAAATCACTAGGGTATACATCACTAGGGTATAAATCACTACGGTATAAATCACTACGGTATACATCACGAGGGTATACATCACTAGGGTATAAATCACTAGGGTATACATAACTAGGGTATACATCACTAGAGTATAAATCACTAGGGTATACATCACTAGGGTATACATCACTAGGGTATAAATAACTACTGTATAAATCACTACGGTATACATCACGAGGGTATACATCACTAGGGTATAAATCACTAGGGTATACATCACTAGGGTATACATCACTAGGGTATAAATCACTAGGGTATACATCACTAGGGCCTACATTTTCATTTACTTTTCTAAATGTCCTTGTTTTGTTCAACACATTTTTTTTCCTTTTGAGCAAAAGGAAACTTGTTTTTCTTGAAAATGTTGTGCTTTTCATGGGAATGTTTCATGGGAATGTTCCAACGGTGTCTGGAATTGTGCGTTACTATGACACAAATGTAACACCTTTACAAATGTAACACCTTTACAAATGTAACACCTTTACAAGCCCAACATTGGCCTAAAAATACTTAATAATGGTAATAACTGATATGGCTTACTGCTGGGTAAGAAACATGTATTCTACTTGTACTGCACCTAAACGTGAGAAAAATCAAAAGGGCATGACCTGACAATAGTTTAGTTTCTGTCATCAGTAATGAGCTCATCCGACACACAAATCCCCTAATAACTGTAATGTATCCAACAACTAGTTTGTAATTAATACTTTCATGTAGAGCAATGGTGGAAGTACACATTCAAACTGAAAAACTAATAAAACGAATCTTTTTTTAGCTTCAGTTTAGAATTTTACTAATTTGCAACGTTTTTGCAACGTTTTTCTCTACATATGTGCTTAGAATAAAGGATGAGGCGGGCTTTCCTGCGGTTAATGAGATGTTACGGACAAGCAGTAACTCTGGTCGTCAGTACCTGAAAGAGGAGGAGACTGAACCGAACAGGCAGTCACTACCTGAAGGAGGAGGAGACTGAACCGAACAGGCACTCAGTACCTGAAGGAAGAGAAGACTGAACCGAACAGGTGGCCGTTGACGATCACTCGCCCGTGGCCGCCCGATATCGGACCTTTGTGGTCGAACCACTGCAAGACAGGAGTCATGCGACCGGAGAAGGCTAGGCGGCACGTCATATGGAACGTCTCTCCCACCATCACCTGGTTGTCCTTGAGGTCGTTGTCACACTCTATGTCGCCTGAAACGATGTCCCAGTGCACCGATTAGCTGCAGAGACAACGTGTCATGAAGCAGTGATAAGTAATGACATATAAACACTAATGGAGTAGCGATGACAAAAAAAAGACAATTATGTTTCTGCATGAAGTTATTCTTACCGAAACAAATTGTTTATACTTGCTTTTCCAGATGAATGAGACTACTACCAGGCTAGTCCTGAGCTGATTTTCAAAATGTGCGCTTGTGTGTGTTTGTGCGTGCGTGCGTGCGGGCGTATGTGCTTGCTTTCGTGCTTGCATGCGTGCGTGTGTGCGTGCGTGCGTGCGTGCGTGCGTTCAGCGTTCAGCGAGCTGTCCTCGCTTGACGGACGTACCTAAGACAACGACCTCTGCGAGGAACGTGGTGCTCAACAGTTGACTGCGACAGGCGTACGTGCCGGCGCTGTCGTAATGCGCTTCCACAACCTCCACAAAGACACTTCTCGGTTCCGTCAGGTTGGGCGTTCCCTTCACGACGGAAGGGTTTGTTTCCGTCTCATTGAAGGACGGGGTCTCGTTGCGCGGCAGTGGAACCGAGATGGTTGGCAGTTCGGACGCGTAGTACAAGGTGTGGCTCGATGTGAATTGTTCGGTGACGAATGTACCGCTTTCGTTCGCGTGGCCGATCTCGACTGTTTCGTTGTTGCCCACAATCGTCACGCTAAGGACACGAACGTGTACACAATCGTCACGCTAAGGACACGAACGTGTACACAATCGTCACGCTAAGGACACGAACGTGTACACAATCGTCACGCTAAGGACACGAACGTGTACACAATCGCCACGCTAAGGACACGAACGTGTACACAATCGTCACGCTAAGGACACGAACGTGTACACAACCGCCACGCTAAGCACACGAACGTGTACACAATCGCCACGCTAAGCACACGAACGTGTACACAATCGTCACGCTAAGGACACGAACGTGTACACAATCGTCACGCTAAGGACACGAACGTGTACACAATCGCCACGCTAAGCACACGAACGTGTACACAATCGCCACGCTAAGCACACGAACGTGTACACAATCGTCACGCTAAGGACACGAACGTGTACACAATCGTCACGCTAAGCATACGAACGTGTACACAATCGTCACGCTAAGCACACGAACGTGTACACAATCGTCACGCTAAGCACACGAACGTGTACACAATCGTCACGCTAAGCACACGAACGTGTACACAATCGTCACGCTAAGCACACGAACGTGTACACAATCGTCACGCTAAGCACACGAACGTGTACACGAGGACATCGCGCGACAATTTGTTTTCAGACATACGTCTTGAGATATGTTATAATCGAATCCACCGCAATACATAATATTGGTACTAACGTGTCATCAAAACGAAAGATACGCATACGAGTTAGATAAGGAGATCCAATCTATAAAAAAATGTACGTTTCACTGTTACGTTTTGATGAAAACAGAACTAGAAGCGTCAAAGACAGAGAACGATGGAAAGATCTAGTGGAGCGATACATTCTGCAGTGGATGGTCACGACCTATGTAAAACATGAACTGTATGACGGCCGTGACGCGGTTTGATGACGACTTTGCACTCCCGCCTTGTGCGCTTGTTCGAGCACTATCGAAGAGATGAATGGACATGGTTGTCTCGTCTGGAACTACTTACGTGAAAACAACGGTGTCTGCGGGCTGCCGAATCGGGCACGCCAGCCGTATTGTCTCGCCCAGTCGTACTGCCGTGTTCCTTGGGCTGAGTGTGAGCTGCGCCACGCATGTAGACACTGAGTATGCAAGCGTCAGAGCAGTGTGAGGTTGTTGCGTGATAGGGAAATGATATACGCAAGGCTAACTAGAAGAATTATTACATGCAAGAAGAAAGAGGCAATTATGCTTCTGCTTGAAGTTACTCTTAGCGAAACAAATGATTTATTCTTGCTTTTCCAGATGAATGAGGCTGCCATGCTAGTCCTGGACTGATTTAAAAAAAAATTTAAAACAAGAGTTGGCTGCATCCCCACTACATTAAGGGTTTCTTGATATTTTCGTTTTTATTGAACCATCCATTAATAGCATAAAGACATCAAACAACATTGTCAGCGTCCGTTCGTTTAGAAAAACCAATAGGTAGGGTTGAAATGGTAGGGCAAGTAAAACTAAACGTCCGGGGGATGATAATGTTTCACACCATTTGAACAATCCAGCCAAATGTCTTTATGTATATGGGCTGCGGAAGTAATTGATTTAAAGCAATTACAATCATGAATGCACTGACGTCTTGTTTAATATTAATAAATCATAACATGTTTCCAGATACCGACATGTCAGTAAGAAGGACATCAGGTGTGCTTGGCTGAAACATCCCAATTCACGAATACTGAAGGAGACACAGCCAATTGTCCAAACTAGGACGGTACACAGGTATAACCAATAAAACAATTAGTATAATGTTTGCTTCAGTGTATTCATGTTATATGTTTTATATGCAACCCATGGATTGTAATAAGGCTATAGATAGTACCATAGCCAAAATATTTTAGGTTGAATTTGAAAGGATTTATAATATTTAATGCATCATTATAATTATGCATTGAATTTGAGCGTGGGGGCTGGCCAGAAACCTAAGCATATTTTAGAAGCATGGGTATAATTGGCTCCCCTTATTTCAAACCTTTGTACTGTATTCCTTTCTATTGTTTGGACAACACAAATAAAAGTTCAGCTGTCATTGTTTCTACAGTACAGTAAATATCGATCTTATTGGTATCTAATATAATACAGTATAACCTCATTAATCTGGATGACGATAATCTGGAAACCATGTCATCTGGATATCACATCACAGGATCTCCAAATGACAATACTCATCGTTGTGTGCATGAATCATCTATCTGGAAAACTCACTAATCCGGATATAATTACTGGGGACCAATGTGTCCTGATTAACGATGTTCCACTGTATATTATATATAATTATATATAAATATATTAACATTTGTGTATATACAAATATAATTATTTATGTTTACAGTATTAAATTGTTTAACAATTCTTATTAATATATCATATCTTAGAGGCCTTCTTTAAATGCCAGATATTTAGGTTAAAACTGTGAACATGTTATGTTTGACAAACATTTTAATGAAGATAGTTTGCACAACACAAGGCAAAAGGACAAATTAAACAAAATTAAAGTTCATACTACACTAAGGGCTAAATGTGTTTCTATCGCTTGTGTTAAGCTTTGGAATGGCCTACGTATTGCACTAAGAAACTGTACAAATATTTTCACTTTAAAAAATGCACAAAACATCTATACTTGATAGATATAAAAGATATATTTTATTCTGAGACATTAATATATTTATCGTATTAGCTTTTGGTTTTTGCATGCATTAATTATACTTGCGTTATCAGTATGATACAAGGGATTGCTATATAAAAGAGGAATCATGAATATGTGTATGTGTAAACAAATCAGTGTAACAGGGGAGAGAACACATAAGTTTACATTTCAATTCTCTCCGTTTCCACCATAAGATTGTAGCACACTGTGATTGTAACTATTCATCTTTTAAATATACATGATTTAAACGAGCATTATATAGAAATGTCCTGCCTTAGCAGTGGAAGACATGACGGTGTGCGAGCGATATTACATGGTATCCAGTTAGGGTCCAGTTGTTACCAGCACTCAAACGATTACTGTGAACATTCTTAGATACACAACTTCTCACTCATCTTTAACATATTATTGTCAATCGGAAACCAGAACAAGTTATACCATTTGGTGTCAATTATGTGAATTCACCCAAAAACAACACAAAAACCTATTCTTTACACAGGCGTAAACACAGCCGAGGTCGCCAGTGTACTGCACAGCTAAAACTAGGTCACGAGGCTGACAGGCTCTATTGCGTGTAACTGTTGTTCTGAGTTACGTAATGTACGGCAAATGTCCACAGACGTAATATCCGCACCCCCGGAGAATGAACGAACCACCATCGTGGGTCCCCGGTCATGCCAACAAACCTCATACATGTGAAACTGACTGAGATGTGAGATAACATACAAACATACACAGCCACAAACTACTTTATTTTATAGATGGTGCTCAACTTTTAATGTGAATAGCTTACCGCGTGCATTACTTCTTCAGCAGCCATACAGCAATCACATGGACTTGATGATTTGCAGGTTCGTCTGCCTATCTCGAAATTCTTATTTCTGAGCCTTACGGCTAGATGGAGTGGGTAAGCAATTTCTCGCATTGGGGTGTCTTGCCCCACTTTACCCTATAACGGATTACCGCTAGTTTTATAAACTCACAATGAACACACCGGGATACGCCCAGCGAACTGCATATAGATAATTAGTATTCACGATGAAATACAGATATATACTCACAGTGTCAGTGAAACACAAAATTACTAGATACTCACACTGAAAGACAATGAGAAAAACAACCAAAACGCTGGAGCTCGATCTGTTGCGAAAGTCGGGCATCGTCACGCGTCGACCTTCGTTCGACAAGGATGCCTTTAGGGTCAAGCTGGACCGAACCAACAGTGCATAATTTTCATGTGTTTTCACCGAGATAGTATGCACAGCCATTGATATCTGTGTACAGACGCCGATGTCGATGCTGATTTTAACTGTTTGTTCATCCGATTGCATTATGACGTCACAATTAACAGCCTAGCCGTGTGCTGCAAACT